>CM057809.1:98826977-100026977 GCA_030067965.1 Latrodectus elegans | reverse complement strand
CTTCGTAGAAGACGTCATCAAAAGATGGTTCCGTTACGCTGCGGATAGAAATGATGGCCACAGTAAAAATGTTAATCAGTTATCATAGAATATTGTTCCTGCATTTGTTATACAATACATTTCTTCCTGTTTGTATTCATTTCTTTATGAAATTAAATTTCTGTTCCCTAATTTAGATGTTTGATTGATATAATTTTCAATATAGCAAAAATATCAACACAAATGAAATTTTGGAAACAAAATATGGAAAATGTTTAAAAAAAAGTAACACATTTCTAGATAATTTCATCTAATCCATATAGGGAAAAAACATTTTATATTTTATGAGTATATTTGGTTAATTCAAGTAGCAAAAACGAAGAAAAATTAAAATTGAACGTAAGAAATTATTAATTTTAAGAAAACTATTTGGAGAACTAAAATTATAATTCAGATTTTTTTCCAAACTCTTAAATTATTTAATTTCTGTAAAAACATTTCAAAATTACTGGGGTTATTAATACATTTCTCCTAAAAATATGAAATTCATTTTTAAAACAAATCTTATACAATTAATAAAGACTTGGAAAAAAACTGTAATCACTCATAATAGACTTAAATAAAAAATATTTCTCTTAGTTTATATAAAAGTAAAATGGTGAAAGTTTTTCTGTAGAATATATCAACATTATTAACTGATCCAGTAACCGACGATAATTTTAAAAAATTCAGTTTTTAATGCCTGCGACAATAATTTAAAAATAAATGTTGAGAAAAAGTCATGAATATACAATAAGAGTAACAATAGTAGATTTCCTGCAAAAATATGTACACTTTTATAAAAATGGTGCAATAAAATAAAATAAAAGTGCCTTCTAAGTGGTGGATTGCTGACGGACATTTAACAGTTGTCGACGCTGGGCCACTTATCGAAATCATTCGGTCCACATACGGAATGACATCGGCAAAATATCGGAAAAGTGATCATGTCGGCTTTGCCGATAGCGGTCCACTGTCATCCATACTTTCGGCCTACATTTGCCCGGAGAGGACATGTTTTGACGGGTAGCGGTCGGTATCGCCCCGATGCGACTCTTGTCGGCAAGCCGATTTCGGCCCTTATAGTGTCCGAAATTTGTGTGTTTGCTATCTTGGTAATAATTTACTGAACGAGAACTAACTACAATGTAGGGTTTTTTTTTTATTAAGAGGTGAAATTCTACGGAAACAACATGGCATCAGAATTCTAAATTACTTTAGTGAAATCAAAATATTTTTAAGTATATATTCTACGTCAGTGTGTCTCAAAATCTTCATTATTGGGACACACGATAAGATAAAAATTAAAACGCGGTTCTTATTTCTTGACATGTAATTGTATCACATTTTATAATCAATAGCGTATATATATATATATATATATATATATATATATATATATATACACACACACACATAGTTAATTCTGCAGTTTTGATTACCTGTAAATGCAATTACTCATGACGCCATTCGTGCAGGATATATAGGGGTCTGTGTTGTCGTTTCACAAGGGTTTGGTTTGTCTCTCAAGGATTTTTTTTTTTTTTTGCATTCGTACTCATTAGACAAAAATTTACAGTTTAATATGGCTACTGAACCACTACAAACATCCACACCCAAGGTGAGATTCAAACCTATGAAATGTGTAACACCTATCATAAGGGAAAAAATCTAATAAACATCTAAGTTTCAATCCCAATAAATATGCAATAAAAATAAAAAAAAAAACAATCAACATGCAACTTCCTTTATTCAACTTTGACAGATAAATGATGTCAGAATTCCGACTTTCAATTTGACTGATCATGGATTGGATTTCCCTCTCGTCTGTGGATGTTTGTATTGGTAGGAAATCCAATTTAAGCAGTCGGTTCTGTTTAAATTAACTTCCCTTTGTTAATAAAGGAATTGTAGAGCGAAAACCAAATCAACCCTTTATCTATCAGTATATGGGACTGATTGGTGTAAAGATTTGTATTCATGTCCAGAAAGTAAGTGTTCGATCATTTGCCCCAGCCGAAATAGGTTTGTTTGTTGCTCAACAATCATTGTTTGCACACCGAGATTAATTTAGCCGGGACCTACTATTTAAAATGGATTCTTAGCCACTACAAACATCCAGGCCCAAGGTAGGATTCGATTCCAAGAACTGATAAACTGAATGCCAGGTCACGAATCATTCATCATGATGAGAAATCTTATACATGTTACTTTTACATACGATTTAATGTCATTTTACTGGAGTATTGAAGAATGGAGTTAGTGTGGCTGGAAAGTAACGGGAATAAGAGTGTTTGAGATCAGGTGTCGAATTCATCCCTTGACCGTGACTGAAAACATGGACAGTTGATCGTGTTTATTGGACTGAGAATCAAAGCTTTCCTCTCCATAGTTGTCATTAAGATGCATTCGATTCACCGATCGACTAGCTCTTTCCATTGACGCTTCAGCCTCTGCTAATGTATTCTGAATCCCTCTGTTTTGACAATAACATTCCTCATTTTTAGACTTAAAATCGTAGGTTTTGACTGAATTACGCCTCTAGTGCAAAACGTGATTGTAGATTGGTACCAAATCAGACGAAATTTTCATAGAAATTTTTCCCCTCGAAGGCGAGATACTTTTTAACAAAATGTGCTTACAAAAACAAAATTAAACAATGTATTTAAAGAGAGGTACTTAAATAAAAGTAAGGAATCAGCCATATATTAAGTAACATTATTGAAGTGAAGCAGAGAGAGGAATAAGGAGCTGTTATTCTTAAGTCGAATTGGTTCTCGTGTGCAATTAGGTATTTAATTTGTGAACTGCTTTCAATATTTATAATTTTCTTTTAATTTTAACCACTTATTTATTTCAATTTTATTATTCTGATAACGTTGATTCCATTCAGTTTAATTTCAACTTCATTTCTATGTATTCATTCAGTAATGCAATTTATTCAGTTATATCAATAATTCAATTTATTAATAAAGTTGCAATTTAGCGAAAAACTAATTAATTTTTTTTAATATTCAAGCAATCATACAAAAATGTTACTAAATTTACCTAATTAACTCATTGGTCCCTCAAAAATTTTATGATGCAAAATTCTGCATTCAAATAAGTTTTTTGTTTTTGTAAGCAGAACTGAGGCACTTTCCAAGTGCAGCTAAATATTGGTTGCTTTTGGCATCTTTTAACAAAGTTTATCTGCTCTTATCCGTTTCAATTCATAATCACAACTCACATCTGCTATCCGATGGTAATTTACGGCAATGGATGATATTTTATTGTGGAACATTTTTATTCAGAAACTTATGCATTTATACTATATAATCATATTTTAATGTAGATTGATAAAATTAATCTTAATGCTGAAATTTGTTCTTTTCACTTAGACGAGAGTTTATAGAAAAATCATGGGTACACTGATTCTACAGCTCATGAATTCGATATCAAACTTCGGCTTAAATATTTGTAAGGGTATTTAGGATCTACTTTAAACTATAGATAAAGTAAAATGAGTTCTTTTGTGTGTAAAAATATCATTATATATATAATCAGCTTAAACTTTTACGCTTATTCCCAATAACATTTTCAATAAAAGATTAGCAACTTTATAGCTCCCGTCAAAAAAATACTCCAAATAGGTTAGCTTAAGTTTTTCACACTTTATCGATAAAGAGAAATATCCCCTCTGAAAAATTATTCACAGACTATGTACATATATGAGAGTTTGAGTCATACCTGAGTAGACTTATTCAAGAATAAATATATAAACTAAAAAATATCTTCTGAGATTTCTTTATTTAAAACACTGTGTCAAGCGTAACCGTACTTGAAAAAATATATATGAAAATATTTATTTATGTAATTTATAAAATGTTAAGGTCTTCTCTCTATATATATATATGCATTAAAAGGAGTTTCTTTTTCTTTTCTTTTTTCGAGTTTACAATGATATAACTAATATTAGGATCAAATAAATAAATATTTACAATAAATCATAACACCTTACGTTTTAAATCAATGGTAGTTTATTTGGTTTTAATCTCTCACTAGTACAAGAACTGAGGGATTAATCGAAAGTAGGTGGTAAAGTATTATCTCAGTATCTCTTTATTTTTTGTTACTGAAAAAAATCTATCGATATTTTGTTAATTGTTTTTAATCAATGAATATTTTAATTAAGATTAAAATATTTTAAAAGCACTATGAAAAGGTGCTTACATTTTCATTAATAGGAAGTAAAAATGTTATGTCAGCAGAGATGAAAGTGGGTGGCATTTAAATAAAAATCGTCTTAAGTGATCGTCTATTCAAATAAAAATACAAAAAAAGACAGAAAGCTGTTCATCTATATGATACATCAGAGGAGGATATCTTTAAACTGTGACTAAGCTATTCCTTCCTGTACCAGTTACATAATCAATATGACTCTTCCTCCAATTATGATCGGTTTTTAATGCGAATTTTATTTATAGCTCGGTATGAGATGAAGAGAAAAGGTATTAATCTAAAATAAAATGCTTTAAATCTCGAGATACCTTAAGCAAATTAATATCAATTTCAATATAAAACGAAATATTAATATTATGTGTAATACAATAATTTCGTTTCCAGCGGCAAGACGAAAAATAAAATCGATTTTCAGCAAACATATGAATTCATAGTTCTATCTGTTAATTTTAGAAAGAAATCAATTGTTCGGTGTTATTGCGCATGAATTTCATTTCGACTTGCATGTTTGACACATATAAAATACAAGAATATATTCAAATTCTAAGCAAAATTCCAAAAATCAATGATACCTTTCAAAACAATGATATTTTAATGTTTTGTGTGTATAGTGTGAAAGGAATTCATGAAATGAAAATTTATCCTAACAATTGTTAAATATTAAACAGTTATTACTTTTGATTGTAATTGAAGTGCTTTTGAATACTAAGGACCAAATACAAATATGATGGTACTACTATTGGCCTCACGTCGCAGATATAGCTTAATAACTGAAGGGTTTTAACATCTTAACTGAAGGGGTTCAACAATAAATATGGCATTTTAACATCTGACTCCTACATAGTCTTCTGGAAAAACTTTTCAGAGATAATAAGATAAATTCAGTATTCTCAAGAGAAAGAATCCCAAGCATCCAACTCGACAAATTACAAAAACGCAATATTCATTATCATTGCTCAATAGTGTTTAGTATCAAATTAGGTACCTCTTACTTTCAAAAGCATAGTTTTATCTTTGGTCACAGAGTAATATCTGATACTACTTTGATACCGCTTACTGGATAGCCAATAAAGCTCTTTTGAACATCCACTTTCCAAAGTCTCTTAGGAGAATTTTTAATAAATAGTGGACCACAGGAGTATATTCGCATATTACAAGGAAGAAAACCCGAAAAAGCCTCAGAAACCTCTCTTGAAAGATCTGTGTGGAGAGAGCAGATATTTAGCAGATCTCTCGAGTTTCAACAATCAAATATATAAACTTTTACTCAGAAATGATTATTGTCTTACCACAAAGCTACACTGAATGAGCTCTGTCTGATATTTTGACAAATAAATCTCTTCATTTTCAACAAAATTTCTCATTATTTAATACTGATAACTTTAAACCTTAGTTTTACTGTTTAAGTAACATCTATATTCTCCTTAATTTAGCACTCACAGTTTCAATAAAAATGTTTATGTATAAAAGTAGCACATTTTACGTAAATGTTCAACAAAACTCAACACATGGATATTTCACAATTCATTTAATAAATAATTTTTGTAACGTTGAGATATATAGGAATGAGATTTCTTCTAGCAAATCTTAGAAATACGTATTTACTTTTCGAACTATTCTTCAAGTGAAGAGTAAGAATTCATATTTTGTAGACCTTTCATTCTGAAATACGTAAATAGGAGCGGACTTCGCAGTATTCCTTGGCCAGTCTATTTATAGAAAATTTCACGTCAGTTGTATTGACAATTTAGTTATTCAAAGTATATTTACTGACCATTTGAATTCAAATTTTGTATTCTAGAGAGAAAATAATAAATGAAATATTAAAGCGAATGTTTATGTGAGTATCGCGACTTTGGCTACATTTAATTCCCTAAATCATGCTTCGTAGAGATACAGTAATAAAATGATGAACTTACAGATTTTGGTGACCATTATTGTTTCAAATATAATTGTGCTCATTTTTATTGACAAATAAAGGATAATGTAATATTTTCCATTTTTATGGTATGATCGATTTTCACAATTGAAATTTCTGATAAAACCAACAAAAAATATCGAAATAAATAAAATTAACAATTATTTTCTTAACTTTTATGTAAAAAGTCCTCATAACAAAAATAAATTATCTATATAGTAAAAAAAATACGTAAAATATATAGTTTCTTAAAAATAAATAGCTATACATTGATTAAATCACAGTAACGTATTAAATATCATTCAAAAATATCGATAACTACAATTTTATCATATTACATTTTCAATAGTATAATTTGCTTTTTGAATTATTCCCTTCTATTAGGTTTTAACACATACCTATTTTTTATATACATGAGACAAGAAACACATTGTACATTTTTTGAAAATACCTTTGAACATATGGTAGTAACACTTCTTCATAAAAGAATTAAATTCATATCAGCCAAATATCAGAAATAACCATTGAGTCAGGATATGAATAATAAAATAAGTGAAGGATACACACATTGATTAGTGACATTACAATTTCCAAACAGTCTTCGTTAAATGAAGTGCTAACCATTAATCTGTATTTTCATTTTTACGCCTCATAACAAAAGGAAGATGTCGAGATCCTGTTATCATTGAACTAATGCAGACTATGGGATCTTAATAGTAATGTCCTTCCTTAATACCATAAATAGAAGTTTAACAAAAAAGGATAAAATTATATAATTGCACATATTTTCCAGAAAAATATTAAAATGTCATTTAAAATAATCAGCTAATATAAGATTACTAATTTTAAGCTTTCAATTAAAATATGCACTAGATTATATAAAACGTCGAACTATTTTTATAATATATTTCTTTTTGTGTGTATAAAAAGAAATATATTATAAAAATAGTTCGACGTCAAATATATATATATATGTTGTAAATATTAATATTATGTCTGACAAATATATATTACAAATAGCATGAGATGCTTTGTTAATAATTTTGTTGGAAAGACATATATCTTAGCATTATCACTCTTAAAAATTATGAATAAATTGAATACTATTCCCTGAGACTCGATATGGTCTTTTAATTGATATGCTTTTCAGAATATAAACTTTAAAATATTTGAGAATGCAATCTTTTTAGTCAATAAGATGAATATTAATAAATTTTTGTCTAAGGTATCTTTAGGAAATAGATTATTTGACAATTACAGAAAGTTATATGAAACAGTTCGAACATATGTTTTATTTTAATCAACTATCAATCTTAATGTTAGAATCATAACTCTAATCAAATATTCTAAAGTCGATTAACGTATTTTGAAAGCTAATAATGTATTTTGTGATAAATTTATGTTTCTGTAAAATCTTGCGTTGTATAAGATCAGTTGGTATTCTTATATCACCTGTAACTTTCCACTCAATATTATTTTCAAATTAATGTTTTCAAATAATAACCGAAACAAAGATACCATAAATAAATAAAAAATTAAAAGAATTGTAACAATATTAAAAGTAAATAACAGTAATATTTAAATTTTTTCTAAAGATCTAAGTTTCAGAAATTTCTACCAAATGTACATTAACTTTCGTAATATAAAATGCAAATATGAAATATCTCCTAATTCAAAATAGGTGATAATCATTTTCATATAAAACTGCATTATTTCACATAGATTACTCTTGAATTTATTAAAAGAAATCTCTTCTCGAAAGTACGAAATTATTTTTGAGTGTGCAATTAAAGGAATATATACTTTAATTATTATTTGAGTGTACTTTAATTATTATTGGAATTTTTTTTTATTTAATAAATATTTCTTATAGAATAAAATTATTTCTTTGAGAATGAAAAATGTATTTTAGTACAACTAAATGTTAATACATAAAAGTATAATTTTTCATTAAGAATAAATGCACATTTACAGTTTTAACTTTTTAATATTAAGAACAATTCTTCAGTAAAAACACTTTTGTTAATTTTCTTAGTAATATTAAATTCAGAAAATGTGTGTGTGTGTGTGGTCAATTTATTTTAAACTAAATTACTTTGATTATTATTCTGAAACAAGTAGCAAAATTGAAATTAATTGCTTAATTCAAAAGTTATAAAGAGCAAAAAAAATTATTATTTAGTAAAATCAAATATCTTAATTTATTGTGTGTAATAGTAAAAATAACATATTAAAATATTTATAATAACTTAATAACGTATTATACGAAAATTTACAGTTCAGGAAATTTCTTTAGGTGGCCTTTCCCAGCCTCCCATGAGGCTGTTTGCTATTTAAATCCAATAAAAAGTTTAGTGACAAACAGAAAAATGATTTTATTTAAATGTATTTCTCTCATTTACTGGTAAGAATATTGTATACATATAAAAATATATAGATCAAATAGTAACATGTTGCATTCCAGAATATTTTAGAAATTTCTTTTGGTTTATTTGTTGCTTAGCTGTTCTTTTCTGCTCAGTAGAGCTAGTTGGAACTAAAATTATCCACTCTCTCCGAGGTGGGTATAGAACCCATAAACAGTTAAGCCGAAGGCTAAACTCGATATTTAATAGCAGAAACTTTCCACATCTCCGGGTATCAACTCAAAAACCTTAACTGAAAAAACCATGTTTTGAAAAGCTGTTTTAAGTCATTTAACTGAAGTTTCTTTAGAAAATGTAACGTATAAGAACAAAACTGCAATTAAAAGAGATACTTCTTAATGAATACTTTAAATTTCATAAAGAGTTGTTTGTGAAGAGTGTGTAAAAGTGTTCTTATATATAACTACCAGGTATATGCATATCACATGAGACGATTGCTAACACATCTCAAGCATATAAGTAAACATTACGAAAACGTGACTCGTGATTTTTTTATACTTTGATCTTTGATACTCACGTTTAGTTTACATTTGGACGAGTTTCAGCGTGTATTGGTTTTTTACTGTGTTGAAAATGTTGAATTTTATGCCTTCCAACTACGATTTGCGGTCAGCAATAACTTTTTGCTACCATCTGAAGACAATTGCTGCCGAATTGCATCAAATGCTTGTAAAAGCATACGGTGGTAATGCCGTGCGCAGTGTTACAGGTGGTTTGAAAAGTTTCAAAATGCTGATTTCGATGTGAGAAACGAGGAGAGTGGCAGACCAGCAAAAAAATTTGAAGGTGCTGAACTGCAAGCATTACTCGATGATGATGATGGCCAAACGCAAGAAAATCTTGCAATACAATTGAATTTTATTTTGATTAGAGAGCTGTTTCCCATCGTCTCAAAACAATGGGAAAGATAATAAAGGTCGGTAGATGGGTAGCACACGAGCTAACGGACCGTCAGTAGGAAAACCGAAAAATCATGTGCGAAATGTTGCTTGCCCGTTACAAACGCAAGTCAGATCTCCATCGTATTATGGCTGATGATGAAAATTAGATTTATTGAAAATTAGATTATAGATTTAGAATCCCTAGCATAATCGATCATATGTTGACCCCAGAGAGCCGTCCAAATCGACTACAAGCCCAAATCGGTTCTGCAGCAAGACAATGCTGTGTATTTTCTGAGATTAGGAGTAGCCAATCTATTAGGAGCTTCTTAAAACCGACAAAGCCGTTAATACTAATTGCTACAAGCAACAATTATTTGATTTGAACGATGCTGTTCTCAAAAAACGCAAGAAATACAAGAAACGGCAACACAAAGTGATTTTCCTTGATGACAACGCACTTAACAACTGTGCTAAACCGACCAAGGACATCATTAAGGCGCTCGGATGAGAGCCCTTAGCGCATGCGGCTTATTCACCAGACTTGGCTCCTTTCGATTACCACCTATTTGCATCATTGGGACACGCATTGCCTGTCCAGCGCTTCACTCTTTATGAAAACTTCAAATCTTGGCTTGATGACTGGCTGCCCTCAAAAGACAAATCATTTTTTTTTTTTTTTTTTTTTTTTTGGCTTGGTATTCAATAATTCCCCCCGAAAGATATGAAAAACATGTAGTTAGCGATGGATATTATTTCGAATAAAGAAACATTAACAGTTTTAGCAAATTTATCGTGATTTTTTTCAATCGTCTCATTTCATTTGCATACACCTCTGGTGTGTATATATATATATAATATTTACTACAAATAGAACTTCCGATTTATAAACTGGCCTTAGATTGAAAATGAAAAATGTTAAATTCTAAAAATCAGATGTTCTGTTGAAAATTTATACATATTTGCTTAATAAAATAATTTTTGTCACAAAATATTCAAAAATTAGCACTAAAAATGACATTTTTTAATAATCGAAAAGAAATCGAGTATAATTCTATTTATTAAGCTTTATTTGAATGAACAAACCAATTGTCGAAAACTTTCGACAACAGCACTGGTTAAAAAATACAATTTCATACGTTTTCAATTGTAATATATATAAACTTTATTTTGAATTTATTTATTATGTCCAAGAAGAGTAAGACTCTTCTTGGACACAGAATCAGTTTTCTCAAATAAGCTAAATACCTTTTTAAATTACTAATGAGCAAAAAATTTAGTTCCTTTTTTAAGCGTATTTTTATTGTTCTTGAAAAAAGATCGTCTCGAATAAATTATTAACAAACAACAGAAAAAAGAGAAATTACGTTTATGGGTTCATTAGTGTTTACATATCATGCACAAATATTGTTAAACTTTATTTTTGATATTTAAATTTCAATTTTTCATTGTGTAATCAAACAATAAGTGCTTAGATTATTAACTAAAACAGTATAAATCTCAAATTTTAATTAAGTTCTTTTATTTAGAATTCTTTCCAGTTCTTGGGCGTGGCAGGCGTCCTGCAACTCGTTTGCCTATTGTGTCCTGAACATATTGTATGAGGTTCATGCCCAGAGAAGACACACACACACACACACACACACATTGACCATTACATTCTTATGATTCATTACTTCAAAAGGAGATCATTCACCAAGTTAGCACGATGTGGTCTGCACTTTTCGTCCATTAATATGAAGTCATCTACAATGCAATGTAAGGGACCACAATAGGCCTGAGGACATCATCCCTGTATAGTTGACCGTTAAGAGCTCCATTTTGAGTGAGAAGGAGATCAGTGATCCTATTAGTAGAGATGCCAGATAGACCATCATTCCACCTCACTTTCATGCACGAACGTAAGATTGTTTCTAGTTTCACGTTTTATCCAAGTGAAAACACGCCTATTATCAGGATGAAAAGAAAAACGGGACGTGTCAGAGAAAAGAACATTGGGCCAGTCATTTGTCTTCCAATTTACATGCTCTGTTGTCCATTCATTGCGGGGTGAGGGTGCTTTGATACTATTAAAATGACGCACATCATTGGTCAGCAAGCATAAGCCCTACAGTGGAAAGGCGGTTTTGGACAGTTTGTAATACAAGTGTTGTTCCAGTAGCCGAGAGAAAGTGTTGTTGAAGAAGATTGGCATTCATATTTTTGTGTTTTCTAGCCGTTATAGTATTAAATAACGACCTTCGTTAAGCGTTGCTACACGTCTATGACTTAACCCTGATCTTTGGATTGCATTTCCAATCTCCAAAAAACGATCTCAGATCCTGGATTTGATTTCCTTTTGATTTTACTGGCGCAAGATCCTCAGATGGGATAAGTTGCGCCGAAAACAAAATAATGTTTGATAAAGTTAACTGCTTGAATAAGTCATTGGATAAGAGAATGTTGAGATGAATAACTCAGAATAATAAAGGATCTGAAACAAATTCCTGAATGCCAGAAAGATGAGATAAATAAATGTTATATGATGACTTCAATGTTTTCTGAGAACTACGACAGTTTCATGAAGTTAATGTCATCCAGAGCAGATTTTATTCGATGGTTTTTTTCTGCTTGTCTTTTCTACATTTTTGAACGGCTTGAGGTAAAGAGGAGGAGCCCATTTCCATATATGTTTCAGGAAAGGATATGTAAATTGTTCTTTTAATACTTTTTCCTCGAGATTGTTTTTTTTTTTTTAATTTTTGTTTCATTAGATTCCGATTTTTTCGTAATTGAAGTAGATTTCGTTGTTCGATTAGAAATTGATTATAAACTGGATTTAGATTACACAGTTAAAATTGGAGAAGATATATATTGCTGTAAACTATTGCTGGATTATTAATTTTTTCATCTATAACTACAAGTAAAGTAGAAAAATAGGAAACGTTAACTTTTGGTGCTCTGTTTATTACTATTTGCCTTGATTCCTGGAAAGTAATATTTTGTTTTATTTTGATTACAGTTACCTCTTTCTCCAAGATCCAAATATTGCGAGGTTTGGAAAATGCAGGATGTGCACCAGAACAGTTACAACTCTTGAAAATACAATCATTAGTTCCATGACCAGATTATGCACATTTCCCTATATAGAACCAGTATTCTTACATGCTGTTGGGAGTGACCATATCTCTAACATTTAAAACAGCTAAGAGAGTTAGAAATGTATGGACGAAAAGTTTGCTGCTTATGTAGCCTGCTGCTTTTATGGATTTTGATATTACTAGTGTTCGAAAAGTTAGCAGCTTATGTAGCCTGTTTTAACGATTTTGGTATTACTAGTGTTCGAAAAGTTAAAACAACATGTTGGGTGGGAATAAGTCTACCGCCACGTTGAATGTTTATACGACATGCATCACAAAGTTTTTGATTACGAAGTTCTTCCAATAACTCTGCTGCTGTAACATGTATGAAATCGTGGGTAGAAAGAACACCACGAGACTTGTTTAAAGTCTAATGAAATGATGTTTCGACTGGAAATGATCCCAATTTTTTTTAATTAACTGATTAACAAAGCTTATTTTGAATCAATTTGAACAAGAAGATCTCCCGATTTTAATTTTTTAACATTTTGTATGCCACATATTGAAGATGCGAGAAGTTTTTGTACTATAAAACGTGAAATTCGATGAAAAATGTTTAGAGTTTTCATTAACATGTAACGAGTACATGAAATGGTTTCAACGATGAAAGAATTAGAGCCCATAGGATATTTGCAAAGGTTCAGGCTCTACGCCACCACCCACTACGGAGCCCTATAAGAAATGGCAGCCACCGGCTCTGAACATTTCCAGCCTCAGAGCTTACCATAGTGCTAGTCGACACCCATACGCTAGGAATGATCTCCGGAGACAGTGACCGCCCTAAATGCCAAGGATGTAATCCCTTCCCTTGATCCCTAGCAGACTAGCCACGACAGCAGCTAGGTGCCAGCCGATTGATACACTACGGTCCACAGTGTACCACCGTCCAAAGGGTTGTAACGCATGGCCAACACGTGGGGATATTGACTGTCCATGAGAAGCAAGAAATAAACGGAGTGACTAGAGCTACTCATGGAGAACGACCTCACTTGCCATAGAGAGATGGTAAGACTAAAAAAAGATTAGAAGAAGAAAGAAAAACAGAGAGAGAAAATAGATCCCTGGGTAGCTTGGGGTAAGACACCCGTATTCACTTAAGGAAGGTAAGGCCCATGAAGATTCCTGATCCTGAAAATCACACTTTGTGAAACTCCAACTGCCTCTGCTACTTCGGTTTGTTTTTGGCCCCTCTCTAACCAGCCAACAGCTTTCCAAGTTTCTGATTTTGATTAATGACATCGCACTCACCGAAACAACACACTAACTGAATGTCGATCCTTCTTTTCCTCTTTGTCTTACATTAAGTGTAAAGCCAAATCTCCTTCGATGTTGCTAAGCGGTCGTTTTCGATGTGAAACTTGAAATTTGCTGGAACTTTGAAAATGAGAAAAAAAATTTCATTTATGACTCTCTCTTTCCATTTTATGCTAAAAATTGTACTTACTCCATTATTTTTAAAAGATTACAATATCCTTTACTTATTTTTATCATTGACAAAATATTATAAGAAAACTTTAGATTTCAGTGTTTTGATTGGAAATGTAGAAAACAAAATTACAGAAAAAAAAAACATTAATCGGAAGTTAGAGAAAAAGGAAACACATCATAGATAAATATCAGTCTCTTAAGCAACAGATATTGAACTGTTAAAAAAAATTTTCATTTTCTGTTTCATCCATTTAAAATTCCCAAACTTGAATTGCGAAATGTTGCAAGGAATGTCACAGATGGGTATACAAATAATCTCAATGGCGACACAATTACAGAAGAAAAAAACACCGAGATTACATAAAAGAACGTATTATCATTGACATCCTTGGAAGAATGAGTTCACTGAGGCAGATAGAATTTGATTGATGAGTAATGACCGATGAAACGTTGTAAAGAAATTGAAAAATATGTGTATGTGTTACACTCAAAAGAAAACTCTGATTTTGCTCTTCTAAAAATAGAAGCAGTTGTTTATATTATGAAATGCAGTTTTCTCTCAAGAGTCAAAATGAAATAAGAATTTTTAGTAGTGTTACAAACGATAGATACATAAATATCTTTAAATAAAAATAATAAAAGAAATTTTTGAGAAAAGTACATTTTAAAGCTTTTTCTTCTTTCACATGTGAATAATAAGTTTCTACGGATCGGATCAAGAAGACAAAAACTGAATGAATCAAGAAAAAACAATTTTTTTTCTCACAAAGAAACTAAAAAACATTTCATTTTAAAATATAAGTTGCCCCTCAAGCTTCATCCCAAAAGCGTTCGAAAATTGGCAGGTAACATTGGAAACATAACTGTTTGCTTAGAATTGCAATAGCTAGTTTCTTCCTTTAATGTGTGTGTTTTTGTGAAGTTTCTCCTTTCTTTGTGTATTTTATTTCATTCTTCTTTTGGATTGAAAACTGTGCTTTGCTTTACAATATATTTTTTCCTTTCTATAAATTTTAATACTATTGAAATATATCTCTTCAGACGGACCTGAAAAATTTTAACTAGCATCAGTAACTTCAGAAAAAGCTATTTAACTGTTCAAAATATTAATTTTAAAAATAATAAAAGTCTATTTATATATAGTCTGTAATTCTGTATTCAATGACTCTTTTATTGACTAAGCAAAACTTCTATACGCATTTTGAAAGCAATTTGGAATCACTTTGAAATGGGTGATACATACCGATAAAATAAAGAAAAATGTACATTTTCCCTGCAATTAATCCTTAATAACTATAATTAAATAGCAATTAATTAAATTATTCTTAATTTTTCTATTTTTGCATGCACACATCAGCGTGCTATGTGTTTGCATGTTCTAAAAATTCCAATTAGTAACAATTATGTATAATTTCTTCGCAATGCTTATATTCGTAATTAACTCGATTTTTACTGTCAGTTAGGGATTATTCAAGATGGGTGGCTGGGGGTTATCCAAAGACAAAGCATGTGGTAAGAGGAATATATTTAAAAAGAATAGCAACTTGCAGTGCAATGAATTCACTTAGGGCTTTATCGTTTAGCAAAATAAATAAGAGAAGCACACATAAAATTTTGCTGGAAAGAAATTTTCGATAAATAAAATGTAAATAAATGTTTCGAAAATCCATGAAATGCTTTTTGTAAAGGAAAATACTTAAAGCGAAAATTAATATTTTATTTAAAATCGTTTAATATATATAATCGAGAGAGAGAGAGAGATTTTATTTTATTGATCTTATATACATTGCTCGACATTGAAAATGCAACACCAAGAAGGAGTTGCCAGAAAGTGACGAAACTCGCCAATCAGAGAGTGACATCAACAAACAATAAATTATCTGTATTTCGAAATGATATGCATAATGCAGAGCGAGAAGAGGGTTGGGCCAGTAGTTGAAACAGCGATGCTGGAGACAGAAATAAATAACCTATTTGTAAGCTTAAAATATATAATTATGGAATTGTGAAAAGAAGAAGAAAAGTAATAAAATTAATAACTAAATTTCAATCAAGAAAATAATTTATAGCTTTCAGTTTAGAATGAAGATACATTGAAGTATCACAAAAATATATTAAGTAAAATCTCTAAACCAGGTAAGAGATTAAATTCTTTGTATACAATATTCATAAATGGCTGACTCCAAATAGTGATCTATTAAATAGATACTTATGAAAAAATCATTGGAAAATATAATTAAGCAAAAAATCCAATTAAAATTATAGAAAATTACATCCGCTGGTAGGATTTTTGTTCAGAATAAAATGCTTTAATCCATCAATCAATGCATACATTCATTGCTTCTTCTTAATTCTGTTTCAATAAACTAAATGATCTAAGCAAGACATATATCTGTCCCCTCTCTCTTAATATCTTACACACGAAAATCCTAATAAACAATAATATTAAGAAATCACGTTTAAGTCAAATTCCTTTCGATTTACGTTGAATATTACAACTTACTTTTATATAAAGTTCAATACATCTTGTTTAAAAGAGTCTGCAGATTTTTTGGTACTAATTATCATTTGAAAATCACAAGATTAATCGAGTAACAAATGAAAGATGTTATATATGATATTTTATATTCATACTGTGTCGATCACCGAAATTTCTTTTCATACATGGTCATATAGCTAAGATAAATCCTCAGAAATTCCCAAGTATCTACTCCAAGAGATGTGCACGAAGAAATATATTCCTATCAGGGTAGGTGCCTAAAAGATTTCTCAATATCCATCATGCAAAAGTGGCTAGTATTGAGCTGGAAACTTTTCATTAGGAGCAAAGTGATTCTGCTACTGACTATAAGAAGCCTAGATGTAACCAGTTGCCACGAAATAGTAAAAACGCTTATTATAGTTAAAAGAAATAGTTATTTGAGAGTTATTCTAAATATATAACTTGTTGACATGTCCTAGTAACGTCAAATTTTAAAGTAGAGTACACATAACAGATAAAATATCATAAATCAATTCTGGCAAAAGAGAAATTAAAGCAATCGATATAAATTTGGTAGTTCTTAGTTAATTAATTACATGCGAATCAATTTGTTCAATAATCTTCTAAATTACGTGATTTCGGTAGTAAAATCAACAACATATTTATTAAACCAAATTGTTTTCATTTCAGCACAAATAGTGGAGCATATTTTTACAAGTGTATTGCAAGTTCTCATTTATTACACATCTAACCCAAGAATGCTGTATTATCAGAAGAAAGCTTCAATAACAGCGTAGAAATCTCAAATTAATAACGTAAATTGAATCCTAACTCCGTCTTCTCATTCTTGAGCATAGCAGAATTCATTTTCCTTACACAATGTCCCATAATATGAATTCTTTCCCAGGATTTGATGCAAAAAAATCACTTCTTAGAGGAAAATTGGTCAAAATATTTGCCATCATGCCCTTACTGAGTGTAGAGCCGGCAAAGTGGTGATTTTTTTGTAAATATAAGAGAATAAATATTTTTATAATAAAAAGTGGATGAGCCTTTATATTTGACTTATGGCAACCCTAAACAACAGATTGAATAAATGTTTCCTTCATCCAAACGACATTTGGCGTGTAGGAAAAAAAGCGATTTTTATAACAGCGATTATGTTAAATATCGTAATCATTTAAACACGCGATTACTATTTTGATTCAAATCGGTAAATAAGTTTTCAAGGACTCGTGCCATTGAAAGGATTTTTATTTTAATATATTTCTTCTACTCTCTCATAAGTATTTTAAATCAATACACTTAAGAAATTTTAAGATCTCGAATATTGTGATTCGTGTATATATATATAAATAGATAGATAGAAAGATATATAGAGGTAGAGATATATGTTTCATAATAATTACTTGTAATAAGTTATATGAATAGCATACAATAGTTATCTAGAGTATTTTAGTGTAAATGAACCTGAAAATAAATTTTATGGTGTAAAGCTACCTTTTATTCCTAAAATGGCAAGTTAACAAGATTAGCTTTTACAAAAAAGTTTATTAAACTTTAAAAAGATTATTATTTTACTTCTTTGTAAATGAGATATAAAATGAGTATTTTTTAAATCCAAGATATTAATTTTTTCCCAGAAATGTTTTCTAAATTCGGTCAATTCCATTTTTCTTTTAGTGGAGATAAATTTTTTTACAGCTGCTCATTTCTTATTTTGGAGAGTATTAGCCAAATCTTACATTACGTTAAATATATCCTGGGGAAAGGGAAATTAGCACTCTTCAACCAAGACAATTATTCCATACTTTAATCCTCACGTACTCCTTGTCCATGAGACCAAATTTTGGACAAGTGACAAAGTTGGCACATGAGCTGACATAGAAATATACAAAACGTTTTAATGCAGAAATCTAGAGAATAGCCACCCTCTAAAATGTTAATATAATATTTTTATGTACTTAAGTGTTTTTATGCGAACCGGCTTACATATATATGGCTTGAACTTTGTGACAACTTTCTGACAACTACATTATGTGTCAACTACATTATCTTAAAAATTACTGAAATTCCCCTCGTGAAAATCTGAGATTATAAACTAGTTGTATCATTTAGAAATATAAAGTAGCTAAAAGTACAAATTTTACACAAATATATATTATAATGTGGAATATAAAAAAAAATCAATTGAAAATCGCTGGAAAACAGAAACTATTTGTGGCACATTTTGTTCGAACTAAAACAGATTGATATATTTCCTAAGTAAAAAGTTGGCTTTCTCAAAGGAAAGGTTCTAAATCACTAATTTGTTTATGCTGACTGATGGCAGTGTGGTTGACGTTCTTGAGTTGTATGTCCCAGGTTTGAATCCCGGTTTGGGCATGGATGTTACTTTCTCCCTGTGTTTCTCTGCTCTTTCCTTTATAAATGACGTATGAATGTTGCCCACTCGATAAGCGGACTTGTGGTGGGGTATGGCATGAGTACTGCTACTCGCCTCCGTGATTTGGTTCACAGGTACCAACTGGGTAACTTCAAATGAGTAGCGTTTTCTGGCCTTGTTGTGGTGAAGAGTTTGTCACCCAGGGACCTGCCGTTATTTAAAAAATACTAATTTGTATATTTTTCCTTTAAATAAAATTAATCCTACATTCTACAACAAAAACATATTTTAAGAAAAATTAGGACCCAATTATTTAAATTTCTGAGACGCATTTATTTGTTTTAAATTCGACAGAGGCAGTATGATAAGTTATTTAATAATAATATCCAAAACTAACCAAACTCTCTGGTTGAAAATGGGCACTGTGCGCATGCAAATATCACATGATTAAGTTTAGTGTTTGGACAGAGTTCTTGTTAAAAATAAAATTAGGTTTTTCATATAAGGTTATATTTAAATATCCTATATTTTTTTATTAATTTAAGCATTCGGAAACACTTTTTACATACTTCATTTTACCCTTTCCTTATGAAGCATAGACAGAAAAGGTATAAACTATATAATAAATAAAATATATTTTTCAATTTATTAGTTTTACAGGTTAAATTTACTCAGAACAGAAAATTTACAAATGTTTATATGCACGACTAACATTAAAATATTACAAAATTCTGTATTAAAGTGGAATATTTAAAATATATATTCTTTCCATACAAAAATATATTCTTAGCAATAAAACATTGAAAAGCTGTTTACATCAAAATTAAACAATTTCTTTTGTATTAAGATTTGTTGTTACTATCTAACTTTAAAAGGTAGTTTTTTTCCCTATTTACTGCTGTTGGTATCAAAGCACAAATTTATCTGAAAATAAATTTTCAGTTATTTTATTTCCTATACCATCAGAAATATTTTCCAAGAGAAACCTTTTTTCCAAATTATTTCCTTACTAATAAAAAAGAAAGTATATAGGATATTACAGGTAATATACAATTCTTCTGTCAAATTTATTTTGCCTAATTTCTATAGATTCCTATTATGTAATAACTAAGGTACTGATCGACATTATTCATGGCTCTATGACCAATACGAACATTTTTATCGTTGTCATCATAGCATGGGTTAAGATAAGGGGGCATCTATTAATCATGTAATGAAGCTATGAGGTCGGGGAAAATATTACTTCTAATCACGCAGTGTGCTGAAGAAGCCTCCATTTATATCATACATATTCTAGATTGATCTTTATAGTGAATGCGTGCATCATTTTTCGTTCAGTTCCATAGCTTGAAATTCCTACTTAATTACGCAACAAAATTTTAAACATCATATTTTTATAAAATTTTCATTAAACATTAAACAAGGATAAATAAAAAAATGAACACTGATAAGCATATCTAAATTTTAATTTGAAATAATACTAAATTATCGTTTGTGTTAAAAAATGAGAAATAATAAATCAGTTCTTGTTCGGTGATGTGAAAATTATTTAACTATAATTTATAAAAATTTTGGTTTAGAAATCGAATAAAAAAATTGATTTTGGAAAAATGAAATAAGAAAAGAACAATTACTTAAATTATCATATTTAAGTTAAACATGCGAATTAATACCAACTGTATCAGTTGCGAAACTTAGCGAAAAGTACTTTGTTTAACATGACATTTTTAGTTAAGGAATATTGTACAGAAGCAATATTAATAGTTGCGGAATATTTTAAATATGACACGTGGAAAATGCAGAAGTAATGTTACCTGAAACAACAGAAGGCCATAAATATCTTCTTTAATTATATATACTGTTATTAGAAACTGCGCTTTCAAAAAGGATTAAAATCTATCAATGCAAAATATTAATTAAGTACACATGCCTTTATATATCTTATAATTGAGGAAATACATTAAAAAAATATGATAAAAATCATTTGATTATACTTTTCCTAATATTGTTTTCATCCACGTCAAACAATGTATTTATTTTCTACATCAAAAGAAACTTAAATCTAACATACATTACGTTTTTCGAAATCAACTTGTCTCATGTATTTGAAAAATATATAATTTTACTGCTAAAGAGTGTTAAAAATTTCGCATGAAAAAATCTATCAGATAAGAAAAAGAATACATAGTTGCACACAAAAATAAAAATATAAATGATATTTAAGTATAACTGAATAAATTCCGTCTAGTTCTTCTTTCGTAATTTAAAAACTTAATTAATTGTATAAATAATTTTTAAAGAAGTCTACATAATAAAAAGTCTAACTATCAATAATGCTAGAGATAGAAAAGAAAAAAACTTTTATTCTATTCTTAAATTGTAAGGGTTTGAAAAATTTATATTATATATGATTTAGTTTTGAGCAAGCAAAAAATTGCAAATAAATTAATCAAAATTAAATATGAAAATTTATCAAGCAAAATAAAAAAATATTTTAAATAATAAAAACAACATAATCGTGAAATTTTAAGTAATTACTAGGTATTTTTCAATCAAATTTAAAGACAAATTTTAAGTTACTTTTCATTTAATTATTAAATTTTAAGATTGTTTAATAGAAGTTTAAATTTATGATACAATACCGAAATAATAACAATACGAATATACAAAATGTTTACCTTTCGTAGAAAAATACTTTGATTCTAAACAAGGGGGTGAACCATTTATGCAATACATCTTAAATAAAGTATACATTCGAAGGCAAACTAGTAATTTATTCATTCCATTTAAGCTTGAAACACTCGCGTAAGTTCTCGTTGATTATATTCATGTCAGCGTGATAAGGTAAATACACTTAATTTACACCGAATCTGAGTTTTCAACTTTTTAATTTCAATTTCAAAAGGGCACTGAGATATGGTGAGCTATGTTAATGTTTATGAATAGAATTTCTCAATGATTTCCAACTTTTTGATTTATTAGAGGCAAATTACCTGTGGTTTGACGATTTGCGAATGAAGCTTTCTTGTCTTCGAACCTTTTATTACTTTGTGCATTCATCTGCCTTCGATTTTTGAAAAACTCATTAACTAATAATCTTATAACTAGTAAACAAATCTGATGCAGTTAAAGTAGATTGATAATTTAAATTATGGTATATTATATAATAATTTCAAAAGTAATTGTAATATCATAAATTGTCAATCCTATTTTTTAAGTACATTTTGAAATCGGAATTAAATAATTTCCTTTGTATTTCTCAATATTTGTTTGTAACACATAAAAACAACAAATACATAGTAATCGTTATCATTAGTTTTCCATATAGAATTGTTAAAAATAAGTTGAAAAATGTTTATTTGAAACTAGTTTTCGGTATATATTTCCTTTTAATCTAAAGTATATCGTTTAATTAAAGTATAAAAGTATTATAGTGATGTGTCTTAGAAAATTATTGTGTAATCAAAAATATCTAAAATAATTTTTTGATATTACATAGTTGACAGCTAAATGGCCTAATTCTCTGTAAGTCCTTTTAATGTCCATCGTTCAAAGTGCCTCCTTTCTTCATAGTTAGTGGGCTATGTTCAAGCATTGCAAGGGAGGAAACCCGGAAAACTTTCACGTAGCACCTTCGATAAACGTGTGATGAGAAGGTTGAAACGCAACATGTATCACCCACAGTTCAGAGTAGCTAGAATCGAACGCAGTACCTTTCGCTCTGAGAATCACTATTCTACTAATAGGACACATTAAATAACTGAAAATCTCTTGGCTTTTAAAATGATAATCAATAATCTCAGTGAGATAATCTTAAATAAATTTCTTATATCATTTCTCCAGCTGTCAATATATATATATATATATTGACAGATGGAGAAATGTATGTATATATATATATATATATGTTTCAAAATTTTTAAGATAATATCCAGTCTCACATTGTCCCAGTAAATATTTGCATTTTTATTTACGCATGATGTTCTTGTTTTGTTTCGTTACTTTCCTTATTATTTTTTTATATTTATCTTTTTACAATTAAATTTTTCGAATATAATTGTTTTTAAACATTTCTTATCGAATTAATAAACTAACCTATTAAGAAGCATTGTTTTGGCAGAATTTTATGTTTTGGACATTACTCTTATCGGCTTTTTCATTCATTTTATAACTGTGATGATCAGCGAGCATTTCTGCGCTTGCAGCATCATATAATGAAGAGGAAATTATTGATAATGAAGAAAAAATCTATCTATAAATTTAAATAATTTATTTTACAAATAACTTTTAATTAAAATTTTGGTAAATAGTTAGTTAGAAAATTATTTTGCCGGACAACTTGTCTAGTGGTCAGTGTGCCTGACTACGGATAGGGAGGACCTGGGTTCGAATCCCAGTACAGGCATGGATGTAGTTTCTCTCTATCCTGCCTTTGTCATTTCCTTGTGTGTCTATGAGATTGAATGGTTGCCTACCCTATAAACGTGTCCCTATGGCATGTGCGAGTACTGAAGAAGTCGGACTCCACACCAAATGCGGTTCAGTTGGAAAAGTGGAGCAGTTCACCCCAATGTGCCAGCCTAGCTGGCACACGAGAGCCACATAAAATTATTTTCATATATATATATATATATATATATATATATATATATATATATATATATATATATATATATATATATATATATATATATATATATATATATATAAGAATTTAAAGACTTTTTACATATTATTCTATATGAAGATATAGAGAAATGATGTCAACAATAACCCCACACACAGCAATATATAACAAACTACAAGTCAAGCATTCAAATATTTTTTGTGCATATATATATATATATATATATATGTATATATATCTATATATATATAAGAATTTAAAGACTTTTTACATATTATTCTATATGAAGATATAGAGAAATGATGTCAACAATAACCCCACACACAGCAATATATAACAAACTACAAGTCAAGCATTCAAATATTTTTTGTGCATATATATATATATATATATATATATATATAAGTAATATAGTAGCATAAGTTGTATCTGCAAGTTTTGACTGCTTGTTAGTTTATTCTGTTTTCTTGTTTTATGCATGCGCAAACAAAATACAAAATTTAGTTTTCAGTTCAATGTTCGTCATTCTACAATAATGTAATGGTAGTCGCTTAAGTGTAATTAGTCTGGTTGTATAATAGTTGTTAAATAAATTCCTTTAAATTGATAGATTTTATTTACACACACACACACACACACACACACACACACACACACACACACACACATATATATATATATATATATATATATATATATATATAAAGGTCTCAAAGAAATAGAGTTTTCTAGAGCTCTATTGGACGTTTAAGGTTAAAAATTGATAAAAACCTTCATGGACAAGGTCATAAAGATGGTGATTGGGCACTAATAGTGTAAGTATGAAAGTCAAAAATCAACGTCCTTTTCATGGTCAAATCAAAATGTTTGTTTCGAAAGTGATGGAGGCTTATCTTGTTCATTTCATTTAATTTTTTTGGATAAGATTAAAAACGCATTAGTTGGAGTGGGATTACAATCTTATATTCTTTGAAAATGTTTTAAAAGTAATGTTACTACATATAAATCATATATAAATGTTTATCTTGTTAGAGAAATAAAACTCCTGTTTTTGTATTTCTTGTTATTGAATACTTTAAATTAAACTTTTTTGAGATATTTCAAATTTAATAAAATATAAGTTTAATAATGATAAATTGAGTTTGGGACAAGCACTGCACAATGAGGATTTAAACTTTAGAAAAGAATTTTATATAACTTTAGGAATTAAAATAAGAAATGTGCTGATTAAATACCGTTCTCTCAAGATATGAACCCTTACCACTTGATGGAAAATCAACATGTGAACTACCTCAAGTGACTCTTGGTAATGAAATGACATCGTATTCTTTAAACTGTTCTTTCTAAAAAATAGAGATTAAGAGAAAGGAAACTACTATCAATGAATTCACTCGATATTAATGATCAAATAGCTCCAGGATATTAAAAGATTTTTTTTTTTAAATGAGAACATAATATTTCGCTTCAACATTTCATAGATACTTTTGTTAACTATCCGATACCTAATTTAGTCGAAAATCACATTATTGAGACAACATTGAACTTTAGACCTCCAAGGATTCCCAACTACATCAGATGTTCTTTAGGGGTCCAATGTTTATCCTCTATTGTAGGGTTGGGTTGAAGGAATTACTGTCTCAATACTCGATTTCGTAGAATAACAGTGGCTTAGTATAATGGAAACAGTTAGCTGTATTTAATGACTTCGATCAGTATACATAGATAACTAGAAATGGATCGAATAACCTTACTCAAATTAGAAAACCGAGGTCTGAATTTCTTAGCCACTGAACGAAATTATAGCAGCAGGTATTAGGTATTTTTTGAGTTTTATTCTCTTCTGATACGGGAAAATGTTCAACTATAAAAGTCTATAATTTTCATCTGTATTTGTTCATGTATACGTTTTAAGACGTACTATTAAAAATAGTCACAGTTGTATTACATGACATATATTAATATGTTTTATAAATTGGAACCATGGTCAAATATTGAAGTTGATATTGTAATTTGCCCTGTATGTATTAATTATAACTACACAATAACAAAGAAAAAAATACGCTGAAAGGGTCCATATACACATTCCCTTTCAGCATGATAATTTTACATAAGCCAGATTCAAACTCACTGCCTCGGATAATCACGCACGGGATAACTCGCATATTACATCTAGTATACTTATTGAAAGCGCAATTATGAATACTTTATAATTTTCAACAATCATATGAAACACTTTTAAAATAGAAATATTTAAAATTTATTGATAGAGTAAACTAATTAATCAATGAACTGCAAAGATGTTAAAAATTAATTAAAGTGTGAATAGAAAATTATGGTTAAATAACTTTCATTTGACATTTAGGTTTAATAGATGATCACATTAAATTTAAGAAATGAAATATTAAAATTATTTCACATTAACTGAAGCAAGTAGTGAATAATTAAGTCTATAAATAGTACAAATACTAAATTTTCATTTTTTAACCAGATATATTTAAAATAATTTTGGGAAGATTAAATATGTATTTTATGTATATACGTTACAATCATATATACTTGGAATAATGATTTTCTTTTATTTTAAGATAAATAAAAAAGACATCGTGTTATATATAACATATAAATAAATAAACTAAACATTTTTATAAGAAAAAAATTTTTAAGATCGTATTGCACACACACATGTGTGTGTGTGTGTATATTTTTGGTAAATAAATTTCCATAAAACCATCATTTTCATTTCACATTTTATAATTCTATATTTTTAGAGAATTGCTTTAAACTAGTTGGTGGCAGATAATCTTTCAAATTGAGAGAAAATTGATTTTCCTTTTAATTCTATAAATACCTTCTTCTCAAAGTACAAATATAGTGATAAGTAAAAAATACTTTTTTAAAGGAGTGGGATAAAATTTCCTAAACTTTAATTTGAAATTTCACTTAAATATAAAACTTAAATGATAGTTATATTTAGGTGAAACTTTATAAGTGATACATTTAGACTGACTTATATAAACGATATATTTAAAAGGGTTTTCATCAATGCGATTCACTCAAAAGATATCTATAAATAAGGCTGTAGATGCTAAAAATAGGCAGATTGATTGGAAATTCTCATTTATTTTAAAAGCTATTTCTGATCTATGCTATAGAGTACTAATAAATATATTTTTGTAGATTCTAAGAAAGTTACTTATAGGGCTGCATTTCTATTCGTTCTCACTGCCTCTAATGAACAGCTTATATAATAGCAGGATCGTGTGTATTTTTGACAGCGAGAGAAGAACTATTGAAGTCTTCCAACAGATTTCCGAAAATTCAAGTTCTCCGAAGCTTAATAATGATCGATATGCGTGCAAAAATCAGAACATCGATATCTGCTTGTTCAGTAGTGGGGGAGTTGAACCTACAACTCCGTCAAAGTGAGGAATTGACTAATCAGCTCTGAATATTATTCCAGGTGCGTTTTCCTTTTATCTTGAAATTATGACTGATTTTTATCAGTGTCAAAAAGTGGAAAATATGGTTTCCACCATCTTTAAAAAATATGCGATATCTTCAGTTGCGGTCTCTTTCACTTATGCCATCTTGAGGATTAAGGTTATTTTTCTTTCATATTCTCCCTTATTTATATATAGATACACAAGAAAGTATGCAATCGGCAGGAATCGAAAGAAAATACAATCATTTTTTTCAACATATTTTTATACATTCTCTTATTTTCTAATTTAATAAATTAAGCATGTGTAAAATTTTTAATGACACAAATTAACTGTTTTAAATAATAAAATATATAAATGCAATTTAAATGCTCGAACTTCTTTTGACTTGTATGAAAACAAACTTTAATCTTTTTAGAGTAGCACAGTCTTAATAGCATTCTATGCTGTTTAAAATAAAAAGAAAATAGCATTTGTTAATCAATAATCTAGAATTATGACTCATGTATTGCTTATAGTTTATCAGTATGTATTATATATTATACTTTTATTATCTGATTACAGTACTCTTCTTTTATTTATGAGTATATAGACTACCACAAATAGCATTTCCGTTTGAGGCTACATTTCCGTAAAATGTTGCTCCAAAATGATAAAACAGCTATTTAGATTAATCTTTCTTTAATTCATATCTTTATTTATTTTTTACTTATTTTTTGAAGAAATAAACATTCTTAAAATTTTCAAGAAAGCAATTTTTAATCGCGTCTATTTTTAACGTTTTAACATAAATTTTCGGTATTTAGTGATTTCAGAAAATGGAAAAATTCATCACCCAATCATGTGATAAGAGGAAATACTAAAAACCAAAGAGAAAACCAAATAAATTTAGACTTTCATTTGAGAAAATTTAAAGAAGTAAAATAAGGAAAATAAATATTGGATAAGTTTTAGTGTAATATACTAATCTAAATATCTCATTAAAAATGTATATCATTCACAAAATAATTTGACTAAATTCCTGATGTGGCATAAAAAGAACATGGGAATAAAGTATAATCTAAGGGATATTCTAAACATATATATATATACGAATTATAGATGCAATAAATATAACTAACTATTTATGTTAAATATGAACTGTAGTGGAGAAATTAAGTTGAAAAGTATATGAACATATTACCAGTAACTGGTGATCTGGCAGGCATTGAGGCATATGCGATGCATAGGTCCATGTTTAAGTGTTCCAGTATCAATTTTTCTGTAAGTTAAGGCCAACAGCATTTAGAAAAGTGAAAAATGCCATGATGTTATAGATGACGTAAAAGAAGGGTTAATATTTTCGTAACAGAGGTTCATGGACTTGGGAAACGAGCAAAAGTTACTTGTTTGCCCAAAAGGCAAACCCTACGTCAGTGGAATGTTTTTTTCAGGCCTAGTTCTCCAAGGGAAATTGATAATAATTTACCAAACAAGTTTAGAGCCATCAAAGTTCGGAGATTCCTAGAATTTTTTCAAACAAAAATTATGTTATACCAAGAAGCATGTAGAAAAAAATAGTCTTTCACTTACATCGAAGGTATTTTTAAATCATTTAAAAAGATAAAATTTTCATATTAAAAGAGTGAAGTCTAAATTTGAAAAATATTCCGTGACTTTTGAAGTCTGTTTCTTTCTTTTTGATTAATCAGAAGGAATTATTCGGAATTAAATTTTAAAGAAATTATTCACAATTTTTTTTTCTTTTAGAACCAGAATACTAAATTTCTACTGTTGAACATTGCTTAACATTGCTGCATTGTCGGTAAAATTTTTGATTGAATTTTATGGTTTGATCAGTTTTAGTTTTATCGAAGCAAATGACATAATTTCGATCTTTAAATTATTATTTATATTTCTTCTAATGGCTTTAAATTTAAAATGTTATAAGTCTCATATGAAAACTGAACAGATTAATACATTTTTACCAAAATGAAATAACTGCAATTTTAATGACCAAAAATATTGTTTCGTTTTATTTTACTCTCATAAATGAATATTAATAAATAACGGATTTAATTAATTGATATTATGTTAGCATAAAAACATTTTTCAGGTATTATTCAACGACAAAACTAGAAGAAATATACTTATTTCTCATTCCATTGAATACGATAACGATTTTTAAGTATAGTCGATAATAACGTTTTAAATTCATTAGTAAATTTAAATTGAATATATTAACTTTACTGTAAAAATGTGAAAGTATGAAATAATCATAAACCTAAGAATTTTTTTTTTTATTTTCAACCTATTTCCTTCCCACAATTTTTATAAGTTAGAGAGTAATTAAATAATTTCTTTCATCTTCCTCTTAAAACCCTTTCTGCAATTATAAACTGAAATTTTTTCCAGGAACAGAAATCGCGCCAAATGTAGGATCTTCGTCGCCAGAGAGGCAGGACAGAATTGGAACTTCATCGCATCCGATCGCCATCGGCAAAATATAATGCTAGCAAGGTCAATAACTACTGATATTCCGTAAGCCGGTTAGAGCGCTAGTCTCACTTCCTTCGCTCTACGTGTTTGGCTCAACAAGTTGTCTCAACATTTTCCCAGCGGAGCAAGTCTTTCTACTCTTCCATTTTCATCTTTAGGTGAGATGACTTTTTTCTAGTTTTCCTTACTTTTTTAACAAACTTTTGCGTGCGTCATAAATATTTTATTTTACATTTTAAGTGTGTATTTTTATGTTGGCACTTTTTAATGAGTTTTTTAAATGGTAGATATATTAGGATTTTTTAGTCATAATTAGTTATGAGCATGAAAGGGTTATGAGCTATGTTCGGAACTTTACTCTTTTCTTTCCATAAAAACATATTGCTCGTTATTATTGCAACTTTTTTAATGTTAAATGTAATTCGCTTTTTTAAAGCATAATTTAATAAAAAAATTGCATAAAACTTCTTTCATTTTAAAATTTTTTGCGAGTTATTTTCAAATTAACATATTGACATAATTTTTAATTTATATTTTTCAATATTTTTCGAAAAGTATTCTTAATTATTTGAGTTTCTATGATTATTTAAAGAACTTAGATTGGATTTAATGCACGTAATTTATACTGAAAATAAAAAACAAAAGTTTAAGAAGATGTTGCATTGGAAAATATAGAAAATAAATTATAAATTAAAAAATAAATTAATTAAATGCTTATTTTTAAAATTGATAAGTTTTAAAATTAACTTTTAGATTTATCATGAATTAAATTTTATGGTAAGTTTAAAAATATAATTTGTTGCTAAATTAAAGTGTTATGTATTCCTTATGTTTTTAAACGTTAATATTATAAAAATTATTATGTTTAAACGCATACAATATTATTCATATTTTTAAAATGAAAATATTGGTTTTAAAACAAGCCAAGACTTAAAAATAATTTAATAAAAATTTTGTGTTTAAAAACATGCAAAAACAACATTTTTTTTTAAACATAATATTATAAAATATAATCTTAAAATGTTATAATTGTCATTATAACTTCATTTATTTCTTCATATACCATCTTTTATTTCCGAAATTTCTTAAAATAAACCTGCGTCTTTAAAATTTAACGAAATTTTACTACGCACATACTATTGTTGTTTTGCACATACATGTTTTGTTGAATGTTTCTCTTCTGTGTATGCTTAATATTTTCTTAACTTTTTTATATTTATATTATAAATCTGTAAAATAAAATATGCCTAAAATATTTGTGCAAAAATCGTATATTTCATAAACACTCTATTAAACATAATATGAATATTCAATGATTCAGTTTACCAGTTTACTGATAAAGTTTCAGATATTTATTTGAATAAATTTATTCCTAGGGAATATTTCCTCATCATGGGAAATAATACGAAGATTGTAAAGATTGCATTATTCTCAGTTATCATAAAACCGATTCTTTGAAAATATTCTGAAAAAATTGCCATCATTGAAATAATTTATTAATTAGAAAAATATATCCCAATCACTGTTATCAAACTTAGATTTGTTACAAGGTTTAACATATTATCAATATTTACATGGCAAAATATATTTTAATTCTTCAACTACAATAATAGTACGTAATATTTCTGAAAATACGCTGTTAAGTTTGAGGATACTAGTTTAGTTATTTGTGTCATAAAACAAATGTAGCTCTCTTATAGTTATAAAATTAGAAATAGCTATTAATAATATGTTATTAATTTATTTAATTTTTGTCATCATTAAAATTACACAATTTTTTTAATTCATAATTACTTTGTCTATTCAAAAAACTTTTATACCATTTTAGTTTGAAACTTAACAAAATTTCTCAGTTTATAGTTAGAGTATATGATACCATTTGGTTGTTAAATTTTCGAAAATGTATATTTATTTGTCAATTTTTTATTAATTACACCCCATTAGTGGAAGAAGTACTTCTTTTGTGATAAAAGGAAAGATCCGCTTTTTAGTCATCATCTTATTACATTACCATAAGATCAGATGAATCAATTTTGAGACGAAGAGCATTAATTTGCACACTAAAACGAAGCAATATAATACTTTGAGAAATGTTATAGTACAAATATACTCAACAATGAAGTTAAATTGTTGCGGAACGATAAGCGATTTAGCCTAATAAAGATTTAAAAGACAACGAAAATTTCAACCTTATCCTTGATTTAAACGCTGAATATATTGGCTTGCAAATTTAACGATGGTGAATTTAAAATTCGCAGGATGTTTATATGACTCCTTAAATCCTTTTTAATGAATTAAATAGATCTTGTGCACTTAAATTTATTACTGAAAATGTTTTGCATTAGATATTAAACTTTTTGTCAAGTTTCTAAAAATTAAAATTAAATCTAAAAATTAAAATGCAATAATTTCAATAAAAACATCATAGCTTACGTTCTTGGTGCTTCAAACAAAGCCTTATAATGATAAAAGATTTTTCTACAGTTCTCTCATAGCAAAATTTTAATTCTATCGAATGTTTTACTTTGAAAACTTGTTTTTCTCAATTTCGTTTTACGGAGTAGATCATATGTAAAGCCTTATTGTTTTCAATAAAAAATTATTTAAATTATTCTATGAATATGGACCTTATTTTTTATATAATTTTACTTAATACATTTTTATTAATGTCTTTACTTCTAAAAAAACTTAATGTAATTTCTTCAAACCTTTTCTTTTTACATCCTTACATTGTTTTTAAAAGAATTTTTTACTTGCATGAAGAGTAAGAATTGCCAAATGATCTCTTTACACAATAACCTAATCATAAAAAGAAATTTTATATAAAAGTAAAAACCTAAATTAATAATTATACATAAAAATTATTTAAAAAACTATTCATTTGAATGATTAGCTTCGTAAAAAAGAACTTATATCCCAAAGATAATTTTTATGATATCTGAAAATAGTGTTATATAATTATTATACGCTGATTGTTGATGGACATTTTGCAAAAAATAAGATTTTAATCATTTCAGTTCAGAGTAAAAAAAAAGCAACTTAAGAGTTCACTTGAAGTACATAAAAATGTATGGGGGTGTATTATAATGAATAAATTATTACAACAAATATAATAAAAACAAATGTAAAAGTATTCACTGTTGAAAAATTTTTTACCACGTCAAATATTTTGCTAATATTTTATTAGAAGATCCATACAAAATGATATATAGCATATAAATACGTAATTGTCTTGTAAGTAAAATATATAATTAAATTCACATAATTTCAAATTTCCTATGCTAACCACTCTTTAAAAAAGTATTGTGTATAATAATATTTTATTCATGTAAATTTAATTCATAAATTTTATTAAATCAGCCAATTTGGTTTAGATCTAATCGAACCTGATCACCATTTTTGAGTATCTACGTAAAGTCCTTTGTTCTGAGTATTTGAGATGGTGAGCTGTATCTAAGAAAATTTGTCTTTCCTTTTCCTTTTAAAGTCAGTTGCATAGCAATATTTCATCGAGATAGTTTCAGGAGTCACAGTTCTTTTAAAAATTAAAGTTTGAGGTATGTTTTGAAAAATAAATTCTGAGATCATTCAATTAAAATTTAAAAAGGAAAATTTAGATCCTTTTCTTTCATGCAGCCTACTTGCATACTCTTTCACCAGTATTAATAATATATATTTATAAATACACTATATATGAACTTGAAATATCATTGAACATCATAAAATATATGTTAGTAAGTGTATTTTAAATGTATAACATGAAGAAAACTGCTTACATAAAAACACATTTGCATGATCAAAAAGTGGAAATTCAATAATTTTTCGACATTACTGAATTTGTCACGGGATTATAAGAATGAAACACAAAAATCTGTAATACATATTACATTATTTCTATATGTATGACGTATGCAAATAATGTGCACGTAAAGGATTTTTAGATTTTTTAAATTAATTTTTAATCTAAAACGACCAGTCAAAGAAACCTAAGAAAAAGATGATTTTTTATCACTATGAATTTTGGCACAAAATAATTTTAACTCGATCTTCTTAAAAAAAATAATATAAAAATTTCAGATTGAAAATGTTTATCTTTATATTGTTGATATTGCTTAATTAAAACTGCATTACTGAAGCTTATAATTGTACCAGAGATTACTGAATTTTTCATGAAAATATGAGTATAAAAGACAGGAAAAATTCTTTAATAAGTGTTACATAATTTGTATATATATTACATTTTAAATTCATTTAATCTTTTCTAAAGGAAAAATTTCTATCCATGAAATTTTGTCACAAAATACTTTAAACTTTAACTTTCTATAAGAATTTCAGAATAAAATTTTTATCCCTATTATTCATATTACTGTAAACACACGAAAATTCTATATTAAATATTATATGAAAAATTCAATAAAGAGTATTACATTATGGGAATATGTTATACATTTTTAATGCACTTTCTTTTAGAAAAGATAATATCTATCGTTATAAATTTTTGTCATGAAGTAATAGAAACTGTGCTTACATGTGAAAGGTGGGGGGAGGGGGGTAAATTAATTAAATTTGTGAAGTAATTTTTTAAAGATGTTTTATAGGTAAAACATCTTTAAAACTAAAAATGTGAACTTCTGAAGTATTTTAAAGAAGGCAAGAGAAATATAAATATTTTAAGTTATCTATTTAAAATATACTTTATAGAGTTCTTTTAAACGCTGTGTAATTTTCAGCAGCTTTTATACGCTACAGTTCCTCTTTAAACTAAACCTTTATTTTATTTCTTAATTTAATCTAAATTTTTGGTCGCGTCTTTTCATCATTAAACTGCACATTTTCAACTCTTATTATGAAACTAGCTTATACAAAGTTACCGATTTTAAGAGCACATTTTACCGATTTAGTAATTTTCAGGGAAAATACATTTGCGGTTTTTTGAAATGGTTATTTTGATAAAATTGTTACTTACGAAATATAGTTCTATATATAAATGAATCTTAAGTTAATTAATTAAATTATTTTGAATAAGTGATTTAAGGAAAGCAATGAAGTACTTAAAAATATCTTAAACTATAAGGAAAGGCCAAATCGGTATATTTTTTATTTGTCTCCATCTTGAGTCATTTGTATATCTATAACGAGACATAGAAATTATTTTTTTATTTGTTTCGCCAATATAGTTTTAATTGTAGACAAACAAATTTTTGAAGAATTTCACTTATGTAATTAAAGGATTTCCTTTTGCACTGTACTTCTCTCTTTCTCTTATCAACAACTATTATTTAAAATGGGATCGATTTAAAGTTACTATGTTCTTTTCATGTATTTTTTTCTTATTGTCTTAATCAATATGTATCAATAGATGATGGTATTCATTTAACTTATTGATGTAGCTAAAAATAAATTTTATCGAAGTACATATACAATGTAATATAATGATAAAGTAAATATTTTAATTAAAAATGTACTAAGTAAAATGATTATAAAATTAAACATAATAGCAAATGCAATTTTCGATGAAACAAAAATTTTGAGTTAATTTCCCTTGATAAAAGTGGTATTATACAAAATGAAGAGTTCTAATTAAAATAGAAATAAAAAACATATCTATATTATTCATTTTAATTTATTGAAGCATTAAAACCTGAAAATTTCTGTAATAAGTTATATATATTCTTTCAAGTTATATCATATTGCTGTATCACATATCAGAGCAAAGTATTAAAACTCAACAGATAAGAAACTTTTTCAACTCGAGAAAAAAATCTGAAAATTTAATAGACTCTTAACTTGCGTAGCTGATTGGTTATAACCAGATTATATAAGTAAGAGAAAATTTTCACCACAACAAAAAACAAAGGCCCGCCAATGTTACCATTTTTTAAATTTGTGAATGTCACCAAACTTAAGAGAATATAATGTAAAAGTCGCGACTGAAAATTAGAGGTATTGCTGCATTTAGCCCCTGGGTTTTTTCTTCCTTAATATGTTAAAAATTACCCTAGGCGTGAAAAACTATTTTTTTTTTCATCTTTTTAATTGAAATCTTCTTTTTCTACAGTTAAAATTTAAATTTAGTGTTGAAAACTTTCGAACCAGTTTCATTTTAAAGTAAAAGTAAAAATACAGCGACAATTTATTTTCTTTTTTAAAAGAAAACATTCTTAGAAATATTTAGATTTTTTTCTTTATTTTAATGCAAGGCATTGCCAATCTTATAATTTATAACTTTTTCTTCCGATTTTAAATAGCATTGATCCGACAGATTTTTATATTTAAATTTTAGAATTTATTTTTGTCTTTGGTGGTTAATTATTTAAGAAATTTTAATGGCTTAAATTTTTTAACCCATTGTAAAGAGAGAGAGAGAGAGCAGTGCTTTATCGTTCATCAACTTATCTCCCAGGTAATGGTAATTTTCATCTATTGTCCAGTTATTAAACTGTGGATGACGCTTACACACATCGCTTATTAGGCGCGCAACCAAGTGAAACGATGGGAAAGATTTCAACGTTTCTTTCCTCTTTAGCATTCTCCTGAGCTTGTAAAACGTGTCTTAAGAATAATAAATTTATCCGAATGCCTATTCCTTTTACCAAAATTTGAAATTGATTGATATTTTTTTACGATAATATCATAATGGTTTATGTGAAAGATAACTTTCTAAGCATTTATTTTTTTCATGGAGCAAAAGGTCTTTACAAACGGTAACGTGCGTTTCGTGTAGTTCAGTTATGTGATTTTATTTTTAGCCATCATTTAAAACTTTGGTTACTTTTTGAGAAAGATCACAATTTATAGAAAATATTGAAAAATAGAAACATATATTTATATTTAGCGTAAAGCCTTGTAAAAATATTAAGGATATTTGTAATGAATAAATGTATTTGAATTTCAATTATTGTATATAATTCGGTATATACTTTTCAATTCTTTATATATGTTACTATTATAATTATCATAGCTACACCTATTACAATAGTGAAGTCGAAATAGTGATGTTGTATTATAATATATTTATCGAAATATTAATATTTTTAACTACATAAATTATTAGTTTTAAAAACTATTAAACTGAGGTAAACTTTTAACTGATTAATATATTATAAATAAAAAATTGTATTATATAATAATTATAATTTTTCTTGTAATTCTCTTTTAATAAAATTAAACACCAAATTCTGATGTATGTTTTATCATTCAATTTAAAAATTGCAAAAACCTCATATTAAAGAATAAGTGAAAATTACCGAAAATGAAATTTAGCATGTTATTCAAAAATTTTAAATGCTTTACATAAACTTCAGTGAGATACTATTACTATTACTTTTAACTATTACTTTCATGTAAAAAATTAAAGTCGCACTTTTGAAATAACTTAAATCATTCTTTTATCGAACAATTGGGTCTTAATTAAAACTTTTTAAAACGTAATCTCGTTGTAAATTAAATATCTAGACAAAAGCCAATTAAATATCTTAAAGCCAGACATTACATATATAAAATAATACAGTGAACTGTACAAGTACAAAAACTAGAGAACTTTTTTTCTCCTGAAGTTAATTAACAATTAATTGAATTTGTTTGAAAAAGTCAATTGGATCGTTAAAAACTTAGGAATTTAATTTTTTGAATTTTAAATAATCTATCCACAGGTAAGTGAATTTAAATAATAAGTTTCAAACACAAAAAATTAACTATCATAATCTCTTAATTATTTGGAATCAAAATTAAAAGAGCTCTTGGGTGTGGGGGAGAAAATGACGTTGTCAACTATTGTAATTATCATTTCTTATGCAAATATTTTCCAAGAGAGAAAAAATTGTGGTTGGAAACTGTGAGTACATAAACTCAAGTGGAGAAAGGGCTTTAAATCATATTTTGATCCAGCTTCATGAATGAAATATATTATGTAATATATTATGCTGAAATATATTATGCTCACAAAATTGAAAATAATAGGTTTAAATTGTACTAAAAGTAATAAAATAAATGCTATCACACACACAATCAGATGTTTTTTACTTTATTTTATTCTAATACTGGTGCGATAATATTTTGAAATATAATGAAATAAATTTAAAATATCAAACTTTGAAGTCAAAAACTAATGTAAGAAATTAAAAAAAGAATACGATTTCTTGTGAGAGAAACGGCTCTAGCTGTTTAAGACATAAAAGTGAGATTAACACTGCAGCAGCCATTTAAGTTAACTTTGCTATTTAGCGTTGTTATTTTTTCAAAGTGCCATTAATATGATAAAACAAATCGTGCAAAGTATAAGAATGTTTCAAGTGTATTTTGGTACGTTTGTTGTTCTATCACAATATGTAAGTAAAGAAAAAACGTAACAATAAGATAGTTATAGATCATTATAACAAGAAAAACAGATATACTTCCACACAGAAAAAATTTATACTGAAATGTAAAAAAAAATACTTAGGTTGTGTTATTCCAATGATACAGTGAAGAAAACCTAATTGTGTTAATTGTGGCCATTTTTGCGTTGTAATTGTGTCAAACGTTATCACAAAATCTAAACATCTTATTCAATACCCTAAATTCCTTCAGTTGGTAGAAGACTGATTCCTCAATCTGATGAAAAACTCTAATTTATATTTGTACCTCATTCAAAACTTCGAGTTAAGATGATGACATATATGAGTGATTTACCATAAGAAAAGATATTGATAAAAATCGCTTAATATCAGATTATCAAAACAAACAATATAAGTCTTTCATACAGCATGAGTCAAATGTTCTTGTATTGATCCTTATCTTTAAAGGCATATCAGTCAATAGATTGAGTTCAACATACAGAAAAACTATAGATACTGCTCTATATATCGGAAATAGTATATGCTTTAAGATATTTTCAGTTGAGCGACCAACTTGCCCATTGCAAAAATGTAAAATTAAATAAAATCTAAGATATATATCTGAAGATTTTTTTCAGTCAATTGATAATTCAAAAGAAAATATTAACAGTGCATTTTTGCGCAGTTAAAATAAATTGGTTTTCATTTCTTGCAAATGTTAGAAACGTATAGAAGCTTGTAGTTTTCTCATGAGATGACTAAGCAAGAAAACTTAATTGTTAGCAAATAATTACTTGGTCAACAGAGACATTTAGAGAGAATTCATGTTTTGCTTTTATAATCTAGCCTCACAAAGATCTAGAGCTTTATTGAAAAGTAGAATGGCTTAACATAGCCAATTTGTGGTCAATAATGAGATTCTTGAAAATGAGCCACTTCCTTTTCCTTAACGAAATACTATTCCCTCTAAGAAACAAAAACTTGATAAACAATAAGTAAAAGCTTTGAATAAAGAAGGTGCTTACACTTGAAGTAAAAGTGCGTGAGAACTTCTTATGAAGGACTTCTTGAATATTGAGAATTTGAAGCAATCTTGTTGTGTGTTTTCCGATACGGTTAAAACATTACTTCCCTATTTTACAGCAAATGAAAGGAATACTTAGAAAAAAAATACGTAAAATAAAATTTACTGAGAGCATTTTAACTATCAGATATCAAAACAGATTTTACCTGCTTTTTCATCAAGTCTTTTTGATTTTTGTACTCTTATCCATTTATAAAATACATTGAATACCGGTGTCAAGAGATGAGGAACACAGGTATGATAAATACTTGCAGTTATGCAATCTACACTTTTCAAATTAAAGGAACGAAAAATTTTAATTTCTTTATTAATTGATAATTTTAATGAGCACAAAAGCAATTTATTATTTTTTGAAGATTATTTTGTCTAGGAAAAAAAGCAACTTTATAATAAAATGAAACAAAAATAAATAAAGATTATTCTTTTTTTGACTTGTACTTTTTATTTCTTACCCAAAAACAGCAACATTAAATTAAATTAAGTCTATTGCAAATCTAAATCGGCCAAAAAATTTTTTATATGAACCAGTATTATCAAAACAAATAATTAAATAATTATATTAAACTAAGAAAACATGAGATGAAGTATTTTTCTTTTATATGTATTCTAAGTATTTCCTTTCATGTAAAAATCAATACTATTTTCATAGGAAAATAAGTTTTTCACTAGAAATAGATCTTATTTACTCTATGTTTTTGTGAGTTTTGAAAATGCATTCAGTTTTTTCTTGGTATTTCAAATGCTTATTAGGTATGCATTTTTAATAAATAAAAGCTTAAAGAAAAAACGTAAAGCAAGAATTGATAAAACTATATTACAAAACTTTTCATAAATTATTGAGAGCAAATATTCATCTCAGAATTTCTCTCAAAATAGAATTTGAAAAAAAATGAAAATAAAATATATTGAATAGAATTTTTAAATTATAGTTTTTGTTGATGTATAATCATTCTCTAAATTAAAAAGTATTCATTTAAAATTAATATTTTAAATATTTAATGAGACCGCTAAACATTCTCTTTTACTTTAATTACACTTACCTTAATTAATAAACTGATTACAAGTTTTTATCGTGTCTGATGTTAAATCTGGAATACAAATTCTTTACAAAGCTATATACTTGATTATCCATTTGAATAAATTTATAATTATATTATGTTTATATTTGAATGATCAACAGATTTACTCAATATACATTAAACAGTCGCGTGTTTTACCTCTAAATATCGTTTTCACTTATTTAATGCCCAAACGAAATATAATTACATCCTTTGAATAGATTGCAATGACAATTCAAGAAAGAGATGGTTTAATAATGTAACTAATATTTTCTAGATTGATTTTTAATAATAGTCAGCTATGAATAAGAAACCATTGCCTTTCAAGTGACCTGTATCCTTATTGATAAGTATTGTAATTACGTCATGAATTTTTATTCGTAAACGCTTTCATAAACACCAGATAATTTGATTATTTACATTACGGTTATGGAACACTCATTATAAAGAGAATTCTTTTGGAACTTGTTTTTAAAAAATAGCTATTCTCTATTTTATTCGTCATTTACTTAAATTATTTTCTAAGATGAAATTATCTAATTATTATTACATTTGGATACTTTCATCTATTTCGATATAAACATAATATTGTTCTCTTTTTTTTGTGGATTTCTGACAGAAACTTACTATGAACGTAGGAAATTAATGTAATTTATTAAAATTATTGCATTTATATTATATAGACTTATAAAAATAAATATATTTTCCAAATGAAGAAAATACGCATTTTTTAACTTTATTTTAAAAGGGGGTGCTTCTTTTTTTGATGAATATTTAAAATTATGTTAAAATTAATAAGAAACGTAAATGTGTTTTCCTAAATTATGAATTCAATAGCTTCATAATTTTAAGAAACTGTACTTTAATAATAAGTAGATTAAAATTATGCATGAAAATAAACAGAAAATTTACTGCAAAAGTGATTTTATTTTAAAATAGATTTTAAACTGTTTCAATTCATTTAAAATATGATTATTAAAAGAATAAAGATGACCATTTAATAATGTAAATATAAGCCGATCTTTTTTTTCATTTTAATAAAGCAGTTATTTTTAATTTAAATAAGTATTTAGAAATGTTCAACACATTTCTAATCGTTCTTCAGAATTGTAACTTTTAGAAATATAATCTATCATATTAAAAAGTGAAAGGATAAAAAACACTATTTAAAATTAAATAGTTATTTTTTCATGAATTCTACATGAGCGTTGCAAATTTGGCTTTTGGTGTACATTTCAAAAAATCATCCAAAAATTATTTTTCAATGAGCCAAAAACGATGCTTCCATGATTTTCTTGTGCTTCGAACCCAGGTGCATGAAAGGAAGTGAAATAAATACTGATTTATACATTTATCAATGAATTAATTTAAATTGATATCAGAAAAATCAGGGATTCACTTCTAAAGAAATTTTCAACACTAACCCCAATTGCTGCAAGATCAGCCAGCTAAAAGAGCTCGAAGACTGTCAGTATAGTATTGAACAAATGTGAAGTAATACTAATTATTTACTCACACAGAATTAATATTCTCTGTAGATATTTTTGCTGCGTCTGTTCTTATTTTTAAAAAATATAAAATTTTATACGCTTTATAACTTTGTTAATTTTGAAATTTATAATGCTAATTTTTCAACTTTTGGGTTTTACAGATTCACAAAAAAAGTAATCTTTCGAATGTTTTCAGTGATTTGAAGAAGTAAGAGAAATTTTATTATAAATATGCAACTAATTGACATTCTATCTCTCTCGTTCTATCTCAACCCATTATTGTAATTTATACTGAAGAAAATGATAAGGTGAATTATTTTAATCACTCAGCAAACGTGAGCAGCTTTTGCGATAGTGGAAAAACTACTTATGGGTTATTTTTTCTATTGTTTTTTCCCTTAGATTGCTTCCTGTATTTTGTTCTTTATTTTGTTGGAAAAACTGAACGGAACAATAACTATCTTTAAAATTCCCGCGAAAATGGATCTCTGAACGGAAATCATTTCACGCTACTAATCCAATGACAAATGAAACCGATACACATGAAGACACATGAATCACTTTGAAAAATGTTTTAGCTGTGATATTTTAATACACTTCTTTTAAAGTTTAACTTTTCTACTGTTTCGTTGAATTGATTTTAACATTTCAAGAAAAAAAATTTCTATTGTTTTTAATTTTTAGAAAATTTTTTTTAAAAAAATAGACAAATAAGGAAAAGAATCATATAAGTTACCTTTTTGATGATTTTAAATTAAGAGATAGGAATGAATAGATATTTAAAATAAAGGAAAAAAGAAAATATTTTTAAGGATGGCTTAAAAATTTAATATGGTAAGCAAAACGTTTTCTAACTTCAGTATATAAAAATGGATGTATTAGAATCAAAAATTCATTTGATTTTAATGGTATTAAATGCCCTTAATAAGGCTTGTGTTTTCTTTCCTAACAGATGAAATTGTAGAACACCTTTTTATTATAGAAGTAATAATATTATCAATTTCCGTATCGAATATCCTGTTTCATTTTTTATTCATTTAATAAAATTTCTTTATTTTCAATTGTAACGAAAGTATCTAGCTACAGTTGGAATCCTGAATATATCCTTAACATGTTCAATTGGATTTAGATGAGATGAATATTATAGCTTTTCTGTAAATTAAATTATTTCCATTTCGAAATCCCTATACAAAACAGTTTTTTATGCTCTACTTAAGTAATATTTATCAATTAATATTAATTGTAATTATTAATACAGAAACTAATTATAAATACAAAAATATATTTTCATTCAAAGAATGCTAAAAAAAATTTCTTTTTGAAAAATTTTATAATATATCAATTTTTAGAAAAAGCATTGAAACTATATAAGTTAATTTGTAAATGGATAGATAAATATGTCTATATCAAAAGTTGTTTGCTGTAATTAAAATGTTCCTTAAATATATTACTATTTACCAAAATACATTTTAAACCCATTTTTTAATGCATAGATAGTTATATTATTCGAATGTATTCGTTACTATTCTTAAATAGCAGGCGAACCTTTATTTTGTTTTTTAAAAACAAGTATTAGTTTCTTATTAAAATACTCAGTAGGCTTAAACAAGTGTGTTCTGTTGTTAAGTGTTATTCTGTTGTTGTCGTGTGACTTATCCCTCTCGGCTGACAGCAACATCAAACTAGGTCCATGAGCCCGAACACATTCAAACAATGAAGCACACCCTCAAGGATTGAGAATAGCTGGCATTTATTTAAATTGATGCAGGCCGAAATGTGGGTTGCAGCAGATTGAGTCGCATTGCATTATGGACACAGGGGATAAACTTTGTGATCCGTCACATGACGTTGTACACTAGAGTGTCAACTTCGAAATCTCGCGAGAGTTAACTGATCGCGCCTGTTGCCAACCCCAAGCAGAACAACACCAGGGCGATTTTCTGCTTATCATTGATGCACAGGGGTTCTCCTCCAAGAACAGATATCATACTTGACCCTGGTGACTAAATCTGAAAAAGTAAAGCAGACACCATGGGCAGTATCCTACGGCTGCAATCTCGTGCCAGACCAATAGCAATTTTACTACCCTACTCATCCACATGCAATAAAACCCACAGAAAGGTGCTTGGAATTTTTGAAGTGTTATTTTAAGTTATTGTATTAATGAGCAATTTATAATGTAGTTATATTTCTTATAGTAATTACAATCCTAATTATGAATTATTAGAATATTTATTCAAGTATTTCATACATAAAATATATACAAAAATTTTATGATATATGTAAATTTTTTAATTTGGTTGTATTTTATAAAATATCTTTTAATCCCATAATAAAAAGTTTTAAAGATCCATTGTAACTATACATTGTATTGAAATTTCGTTGCAGCGCAAATGTGATTAAAAACACATTATAAAAAATAATTTATCTGGGACAGTTAATATTTTCACTATCCTGCATATTTATTGTATTAGATGTCTGTCAGCTGAAATTTAATTGCAGTTAAAATACATCATGTCCAATTGTGTAAAATTGTTTAAAAAATTATTTAAATACCATTAATTTTAATCTTTTTCAAACGTACATTTTATGATTATTTATTTTATCTTACAAAATTCGAAGCAGAATACTTCCATTTCGAAAATAAAGTTACTCTATGGTTATTTAACATTTTCATTAAGATATGATGCAATAAACGCGTTTAAAAAACGAAATACTATCTTAATGTCATGAGCTATAAATACGAATAGTCAGTCATTTAAAATTAACTTTCAAATCTATTTAATACTTACTATTCACTACGGGATTCTTTATATTTAAACTATTTTTACTCCCCATTCATATTTTTTCAATACATGATATTTTTTATACAGTTTTTACAATCAGAAAAGTTTATTTAAATCTCTGAAAACATCCAAAAAGTCACTTTTAAATTGAAAATCATTTTTCTAAATAAAACACAAAAAGTAGACAAGTCTCATAATTAGCGATGATTCTGCTCTTTCATTTTGACTTAAAAAATTAAATCTTTTTATTGAAAAACACATTGGGTGGCATCACTGATGCCTGAAAGAAGTAAGATTCGTTAAGGAAGCCAAGTTGACCACGTGTGTTTACGATTTCACTTTTATTCATCTCGCTGAGTTTTCTTAAAAGTTCTCAAAAAACGTGTTATTGTATTTTAACTGGTATTATAAGGCAAACCGCACACGTGTTTTGGGTCAAAGAACACTAATTAACGTACTATCGCCAGATGGTTGGTAAATCTAATCCCATTAATCGGTGCTCTTTATGCACCATTTATGTCTTTATATCTGTAGCAGCTGTATCTGAATCAAAGAATAGATACTTTGGTGCGTTTATTTAATGCGTTGTTTACTTACTACACAAGTCTCGTAGCTTTTTCAAGATGAATGAAAGGAATTACTTCCAGAAATTTTGGGACTACTTACACTTTTAAGAGATCTAAAAAAGGCGCTTCAACGTATGTTTGTATTGTGTATCAATTATCTGCTGACTTGAGAAAGTAATCTTCCAAGAAAAAGTGAGTTTCTTTCTATAGGTTTTAATTTCTCCGTTTTCTATAGAATATTTTCAAAAGACGTTTCTTTATCAGTAATTTGTTGTATTTGTATTTGAGAAATATAAAAATCATTTGAAAGTAAATCTTATATATTTTTAATGACGTATCATATCAGTATATGAAAGCTTAAATAAGAATTGGTAAGATTTTTTAATAAATTTAATAATTTAAGATAGTATTTTTTAATTATACCTCAAGAATAACTTTATTGGTTACAAACTGTGCAAACTATGAATAATGGTTGACATTATTGTCAGTGTCAGTGTTTGGCAAATGAAGTTTATATTCATTTGTTGTAATATTAACGGATATATCGCTTCTAACTACACATACATTTAACATTCCTAAAAGGGTTATTTTTAAATGCTGATAAATCGAATTCAAGTTTGATTACGAGAGAGAGTCTAATTTTAAATAATAATAAAATAATTAAATTTGTGTATTCATAATTTTAGAATATAGTTCCCTTATGTTTTTATCGTAAATAAAGGAAATTAAATAAAAATAATATAACTTAATGACATTTTAATTATCAATGCTATTTTATTATAATTTTATTGAATTAAAAAACTAGAATTATGAATTTTCCTGAATATATCATTGCACTAACATGTTTTTCCGAGTGAAATAAAAATATATTATTTAAATTAAAATATAAGATAAAAGAAATATACCATTTTTGTCTTGTGGCATTAATGTGACATAAAGCTCATGACAGAATAAGTTTCTCTAATTGGTATTTTTTAGAAACTTCGATAGAAATATTAAGTTGAAGCCTAAGCAATTTGTAAACATAAGGCCTTAGAATTTTTGTTTGAAATGTTAAAAATTATACTGTTGTGGCCACCGTAAATGCAACACCCTGAAGGAATCATACAAATAACATGAAATTTACAACATGCATCAACGGCGGTGAGATACGCAAATGATTAGAATTTCAGCTCAGACGCACATCACGCGCACATGTGACGTCATTTCAAAGTGCTATTTAAAACTTGGAGATTTCAACGATTTCAAGTATATTGCAAAATATTTTCTTAAAAAAAAGGAAAATGTGTAATGTAAATAGTGTATATATTGTATATAGTTTTTATACTTTTGTATTATATATCCGGAATTATATTATCCCAGAATTTCTGATTTTGGGAACTTTATTAATATTCAAGAAAATATTTTATTTCTTCTTCACACTTGAGAATTCTCAGTTCTAGTAATCACGCCTACTTCAAATACTCATAGGTAATCGGCTATCGCACGCATTCAGGTCTGTGCTCTCCATGACTAAAGACATGTTTTCTCCAGGAGCAAATTCAGATGAAGAAGTAAAGTGCCTGCGTAGCAGGCAGAAACTTCGTTAAACATAATAGATCCAAGATCCAATTTCAAATTCAGAAATTGTGTTTTTTATTTTTTTTATTTATTTATATTTTTTATTTTATTATTTTTTTTAACGATCAATTATGCTTCGTAGAAAACAGGGATAATATTTTGATATAGTATCCGAGTTCGACAGAGGAAGGATAGTGGCCTACCGAGATTGTGGGCTATCTTTCAGAGAAATTGGTACTCGCGTTTGACAAAACCAAACAACTGTAATGCGGATATGTGATCGTTGAATGCAGGAGGATATGACGGACTGATGTTCGATCGCATCCACTTCAGTGCACCACTTCACGAGATGATAGACAAGTTGTGTGCATGGCAGTGACGGATCTTTGAACCACATCACGAACCATAACACAGCACATTAAGTCTGTAACGCATTATCCAATGTGCGTGTACCATTCGACGCCATTTACAGTAGAGTGGTTTGTCCGCAAGATTTCCATTGCTTCGTCTACCCTTGACGCAGAGCCACAGAAGTCTCCGATGCCAATGGTGCAATGAAAGAAGGGTGTGTACGGAAGAAAGGAATGAATCTGTTTACTGACGAGTCACGCTTCGGTCTGCTAGTATCCAATGCTGGTCGCATTGGAGCCTGGAGACACCGTAGAAAGAGAATGCTAGTATCCAATGCTGTACTTTAAACAGCCAGTGCTACACATCCGAGTTGTTGTAGCCAGTTGTCCTTCCTTACCTTCAGGGCTTTCGTACATCCAGATTTCAACAGGATGATGCGCGACCACAAATGGCACGGATTGTCCAAGGGTTCTTCTTCAATGGCCAGAATGAATTGCTTCTCAGGCCCGCTCACTCTCCGGATTTTTCGCCGATAGAAAGCATGTAATCCACGGTTGTTCAACGATTGATTGAGATTAAATCCCCAGCTGCCACACCAGATCAACTTTGGCAACATGTGGAAGCTGCTTGATCTGCTGTACCCCAAGAACACATCCAAGGTCTCTTTCAATTAATGCCGAAGAATGCGGCAGCCGAGATTTCCAATAATGGCGGCTACTCTGGTACTGATTTTGGGAGGAACCACACTTCACAGAAGTCTATAAATTTAATCATTTGATACTTGGTCTCAACAAGTTATTCACAAAATAAATTTTGTTGTGGTATCTCTTGTCTTTCTTGGTTTAGCAATTTGGGTGGCCAGCACTGAAGAAACATGCAGAATCAGAACTTCAATGCTTTAAAACATTCAAAAAGTCATTATTTTATCATGAACTAAATATTAAAAAAAAATTAGATGGCCAAAAACCGTTATCCCATTGCAAAACTGAAAATATTCTTAGTAGATTTGCATCAGATATTTATATATGAATAAAATTTTCTTATATGTTATGAAATGTAGTTGGATTAAGATAAGAAACTAATCAAGTTACACTATCAAAAATTGGCCCAAAGCCTGAGAGAAGTTAAAGATGCCTCTCAAGGAGGATTCAAATATATTTGCATAATTGCAACCTAAATTGCATATTAGTTATAAAGGTACAGGGGTGCACATATAACCTCAAAGCACCAACTCTGCTTTCTCTCAACATTCATAAATATAGTTTAATATGTATATCATATTACATCCTAGAGATGCTTGCATCTCACTTTGCTTCGAACTATCCTCAATGTTTTAGAAGACATTAAAAATAATTAAAATAATTTCTATTTCAGAATGTGAGAAAACAGAACAAATAAAAAAAATTTATTCTAAAAAACTGAGGCGAAGATCTCCTTATTTACGTTATCAAATATTTTGAAACATTTGCGATTATTTCTTTGTTTACAAGCGGAATCTTCATTTACATTAAAAACCTTGAATAGTCGAAACAAAAGCAGCAATACACACATAAGCATTGTTATGAAATATGTTTATGAAGCAATATTTAATAAGACTATTTTTCGTTTTTAAAGCCTGAAAGCTAATTTATTACTTTATTACGCAAATACACAATTCTCGGAAAAATGTGAATTGTGTTCTCTTAAAAAAATTTTTTTTTCTTCACGCAAAAATGAATCTATTTTCAATGTTTATTATTTCAATGGGTATTTACTAAAATTATTTGAATTGTGAATCATGTGAGTTAGTTTTAATGAAACTATAAAGTAAATTCTTCCATGATTTAGCGTATTTTCGTGTTAATGTTTCTAATGGATGTAAAATTTAACTAATACATCAGATTCATGTAGTTCCATGCAAGAAATAATTATCTATTCAATTCTTTTTTCTAAAATCAGACTGCCCAATCGTTATATAATCGGTATGAATCCAATCGTTATACAAATATATCGCAGTTTGCTTTATGATTTCTATTTCTTTTTTCTATCCACACTGCACAAAACCAAGTTTATCTTTCATTTTCATTAATTACTATTTTAAAATTCGTCTAAGTAATCAAGAAGTCTAATTTTTGCGAGCATTTGAGTTGTACATATTTACGTAAAAATTATTTTTTTCTTGAGTACCAACAATAAGAATTGATAACAAAATAATGATTCATTAAATTTTCAAAATTTAATTAAGTTAGTATATCTTATTGCGGGAAATAATAGTTTTCAAAATTAGTAATACAAATTTCACTTTCAAAAGAATATGAGTCTTAAAACTCTGAAATTATTATTATGTAGCTAAGATAATACCTAATATGTGAGTGTATTAAGTTTTTCAACTTATATTGATACATGCTAAAATATGTCGAATAATGATTTTAGACTTATTCGTCATATCTCTTTTGAGTTGTTTAATTAGTGAATTACATCATGATTAATTTTTCATCTTATTTGTATTAACTTCATACGATATAAGTTTTGTAGATTTAATTAAAAAATAATTTTCATATTACTAGTCATGGTATTTAAGAAAGTTATTCTCCTTAATTTTGTTACCACTAAATTTAATCAATTTTATTTTTTTTATATTTGCTTACACAACAAATATCAAAAGATAATCTAGTGAATAAAATTCTATCGCTATTTAAGCATATTTTAAATCCTTAATTTTAAGTAAGAAATTTTTCTTAAAATAGTTTCACGTCTTGATATTTTCACGTAGCTATGAAGTGAATAATATTTTATTCAAATATATTCTATATATGACCAAGTTCCAGAATATAAGTTCTTTAATAATATAATAATAATATAATATATGTAATAATAGTAATAATAATATATAATATAATATATCTTTGATTAAAAAGATGGAAGGTGAAATCCAGCTAAATTGCAGTAATCTCAAAGAATATATCAACAATAATAAAATTTATAAATCATGGATGATTTATAGGCGTTTTAATTTTTACTTTAAATTATCATTTATTAAGGACAAAAATTTTGCTTTTACGCTTTTTCACAATTAGTGAAGACTCAAAAACAGCTGTCGTATTTCTTATGGTTGATATGCAAACACCTGCTTATAGAAATATGTCCAACTCAGCATTTAACTTTATTTCCTTGTTGAAGTTTCAAATCAGACAAAACAGTCATTCAGTAGTTGCTACAATTAGAATCTTATTAGTGATAATAACGCTTGCTCATGAGCAATTTATTTCATTTATTCACATCCGTATATTTGCTTCAATCAATATAAAAGCAGTATTTGTTTTGAATGTAACTGATATAAGCCATATTTTCTCAAACAAAAAATTAAGATTAATTTGTATTTCATTTTAAATAAATAGCATGCGCTATTAATAAGCTTTGTTATAATAAAATAGACTAAACACTTCTGTATTAAGCTGAGAATATTAGTCATATCATTAAAAATACATTCATTGATTATATATAATCGATGACAGTATTTACTTGATTATATATTTATATTGGTGCACGTTAAACTGAATTTTAGTAGGTGAAAAAAATGTAGCATAATGTTTTTTTTAAAAAATGCGTCTTATATTTAATATTGTGTAAAATGATCTGACACAAATTACAATAATATAGGCTTTAGAAATTGCAATAATATGTAATAAAAATTTAATTAAATTGCAATGTAGAAAAAAAATGACATGATCAAATTAAAATATGGCATATAAAATTAAAATTTACAATCAGCTGTTTAGTGACTATATAAATATTTAGTGCTGCTGATAATTTCAGAATTTTTATTTATTATATTAAATAACTACGGCAAAACTTATTTCATTGAGTAAATATTGAATTTAAATGCACTTTCACCTATGTCTTTAATAATAAAAAGAAATCAGTAGAATTTCATCGCATTTGTTTTGTTAAGCAATAATTGCAATCGCAACCTTTTAGAAACTTCCAATTCTTTCCTGCTCTCAAAATTAAACAAAAGCGAAAGGTGGAGATAAATAATCACCAAGAAATTATTTATACCTTTTTACATTTATTATATTTATTTTTATCCACTTTCCAAAAATAGATCTCAAATTTTCAAGTTTTAATATATGTTATTAGTAATTGCTGAGTTTTGTAAAATAGCATTCACGTCTGCACCATTAATTATCTTATTAGCAACATGTTGCATATTTTGGACAGTCTTCATAATTTTTGTAGACATTTAATTTATTTAAAGAAGAGGAAATATCCAATTCTTATAAATTTTTTCTCACATTGACTCGTTTATAAGAGAAATAATGTGAAGTAATCACCCTACTTTTTTAAAAAGCCAGTGAAATTAAAACTTAAAATGTTATAACATGTAAATTAGAAATTATATTGTATATGTAAATTAGAAGAAACCCGATGGGTTACGCCCCAAATACACGGGTCGATCCTTTGATTAGGCAAGGTCGATTCAAGTCTTTCATCCCTTCGAGGAGATAAACTGAGTAGCAAGTATGCTTGGGAATTTTCGCGTTGACCAACTAACCGGGACGTATGCTTTGCACCCCAGGGCCTTCGGCCCCGAAAACAGATACGGGCATGTAGACCTTGACCCACATCTGGGCTGTCGTCTCACGGGCCTTTTTATGTAAGTTAGAAAAGCAGGAATTGTTATTTATAAGTTATTATATAGCTCTAAAGTACACAATGAAAGAGCAGACTACCAACTTAGAGCAACAAATGATATTAGGAAAATAACAGTAGCATTAATATTAATTTATTCGCAGCAGTATTGTATATTTCTTTTTGGATTGATTTACATTAGAAATATATATATATTCAAAAATATTTAAAAAATCCCTGCCCATTCTCATCTAATAGATTTTTAAGTGTACCTAAATGTCTTGACATGGTGCATCTATTATTTTCCAAAATGTATATATATATATAGCATTGAAGTCAAGAAAAATTCTAATCTGTTTCTAGCAAGAGAGAGAGAGACAAGCGAGCAAAAACCATGCGAACGAAAGAAATATGTTTTGTTCAAGGTTACTAATTGTATCAGTTGATACCCGTGTGGAAAAATGATAATTTTCGTCTACGTTCTATTATATTGTAAAAGAAACAGTAGCACACTGTTTCTTATCGAAATTGATGAGACTGACGGAACGGTCATCCGGCATGCACGTGCTTTTGAGACCAGTTTGGATAACATATACGAAAAGTTCGCGGTTAATGTGTGGAATGCAGAGCATGTGTTCTTTTGTGAAAGAAGTCATTTATTTCTAACACCATAGCCTTGACCAAGTAAACATAAATCATTTGAATGTAATAGGATGGGCTTTACTCTTTACAAGACTATTCAATCTTTGCGCCTCCTGAAATTTTGATAATGAGCCAGTTAGAGTTGATTTGTGTTCTTCTGTTTTTGAATACGTTGTAAGGTCATTTTTTCTTTGAATTATGTATATTTTTAACATATTATAAAAATGCTATGGTTTTTAGACGTTACTAGTTAGATTCATAACAAAAAAGAGTTTTACGTTGTCTTAATAATAACGTATGCTAGCTTGTAATTGATAACATCGTAGTTATTCTCAATATCATTCATAATAACATAAATGATTTGTGTTGTTCTCACTTTATAAAACAAAAATAATTATATTCTTCACTATAACAACATATGATGTAAGAAGTTTTTTTGTTGGTCCTTTCATATCAATTGCACATTATTAATTATAAGAAAATATATTTGATGTAATTTGCTTATATATTTGATGTAATCATTTCATACCACAAACATAAATATGCTCGCATTATTTATAATAATAACATATGCTGCATTATGAATGTGTGTAGGGGGGTCAAATATTTCTTAGAATATTTCTTATGACGGCAAAATATTAAAATGTCTGATATTGTATGTGTTTAGTAAAATAAAAGTTCTCTTTTTTAATTTAGTTTATTTTTTATATAGACTGTACGAAGGGACATTTAGTCGAAGTTGCAGCTGTAGTATTCGAGTAAATGCGCTTCTAAATTCTAATAATAAAACTTACATAAATTATTTTTATTAGTGATATAGTTAAACAAAAATAAATAATTCTGAATATAAATTTTAAAAAAATGTTACATTAATAAAATAAAAATCTACTTTACAGATCCACTTTATAAATATAAGAAAAATCCTTCAGTTATGTAATAGAAAAATAATGTATATAATTAAAACAAAGTAAATGTTTTTTTTCTTTTTTTGCTATCATTTTAAATATTTTGTTTAAATTTGTGCATATTTTTTAGTAAATTGTATTGCTCTTACAAATTCAATAATATAAAATATTTTATAGGATATTATAAAAAAACTTTCTTGTGGACTTAAATAATTGTTTAGTTTATCAATATTTACTGCAATTCCATATTTTAAATTATTCTTTCTTTAAAAGTCGAAATTTGTGAAAAACAATTATTTTAAATTTGTGTGTTGTAAGAAAAATGATGGAAAAATACACACACACAGATATATATATATATATTGATAGATAGATGAATAGATATATATAGGGAGAGAGTTGTAATTTAGGAGTACTATTAACAGAATCCGGTGTGAAACTGAGTAATGTTTATTAAAAATTTATTTTCCCCATATTCGACAGTAAATGTAATTAATCAAAAAAGAGTGAAGCATAATATTAATGAGAGAAAGTCTTGTATTTTAAAATTTCTACTCCAAAGTATAAATACATTGGAGTGCTAAAAACTAAAGTAATTGTATTGAAAATAAACTTCTTTATAACGGAACTGCACTAGATTTTGCGTAAATGTTTATTATTATTATCTTCAAGAGAAAGTTTTTGAAGGAAAGTTAGTTAATAGCTATACTAAAAAAATTATATTAGGGTATATAATAAATTTAAGCAAATAAAAAATGAAAAATTATTTATCTAATATCATATTAAATATCAATTTTAAGTTATCTAACTGGAAAGTCTGTTTTGTTGTTAAAATGTAAATTTTCTTAATAAAATGGTACCAAAAACCAATAAATATGTAATGCATTCATTAAAGAGAGAATATATATATTCATTAAACTAATGTTAAATAAAAATATGTATTTCTCAAATATGAAAAAAAAAAAATTTTTATCTAATCCAATATTCTTTCACAAATAACAGCAAATTTATGTATTCCTATTATTGAATATGTTGAAATATATCTTGAATTGAATTTCAGATTTTTGGGAATTAGAGAAAAGAAGTCATTGAAATAAATGTTGTTGTAATCAAATTTTTTTAAAAAATACTTCATTAGATAGGAATTTCGTCTAATGAAATTTTCAATGCCAACGATCCAAAGAAAAGAAATGAAGTAAAAAAAAATGAACCAATGAACCTGAGTGAAAAGCAATATTAATCGTTGTCGTTTCTATATAATTGAGCTAAATGTGAGTGAAAATCAAATACTTCTTTTCTATTAACACACACACCTTCAGACACTTGCTTGAACTATATAGGAAAGAAAAAGAGTTCAAAGACATTGTGAAGGAAAAATGCATTATTCCCTGAACCGGTTTATTCCAAAATATGTCTGCCGCATTAATTATTTTCAAGATAACCTTCCTCAAAAGTGCACCAAAAGGGAAAGAGTGGCGAAATAATATATTCACTGTGTCTGTCTTGCATTGTAATCATTATTATTAATTACGAATAAACAGTTTTGTAAACTGAAGTTTAATTGTGATTTCATTCATGCAAACGGAGATTTTACTCCTAATTAAGTTGGATTAGCGAAATTCAAATTCCCGGTACGAATAACCCACAATAGTTATTTTGATTACTTTCTTATCATATTTTAAACCTAATGATCACGAAATACTATGAGCAGTTCATTGTTAGGCGAAGTTTTAATATGTTTCTCAAAGTTTGTTTCCTTCACCAATTTGCATTTTCGGTCTCAAATTAGAGAATAATGATGTTATTCATCTTACTGAAATTATCCTTCGTTGTACATCTCTTTCAAATCACAGTCACTTTCTCACCCGTAAAATATTAAAATATCTATTTCTAATAAAATCACTTTAATCAAAAATTCCAATTAAAAAATTTGCTCCTAGAATCAATTTTTGATGGAATATACAAATGTTTTTAGAAATAGAAAAAATTTAAAATTCTCTAAGCACATTAAGCAGTTTCATATATTTTGTGTATTTGAATTTAACTTATTAACAATATTTATTTTAAGAAAAATAGTTTTAAAGTCACTTTTTAATTTCAGCATCATCAAGTTTTAAATAAAATTTTAGTTTATCCTTAACATATCACCAAGTTTGTGGAGTTGGCATATTTAACTCTCTGGCCATTAATTCAACAATAGAAGAGTTTGATTCCCAATCCATGATGTTTGATAAAATAAGTCCGCGTCGTGTCAAATCAGCCGTAGTGTGCTTAAAGTGAATGTAAAGCTTCAAAAAAACAAATCAACTGTAACATACAAAGAAGTCATATCTAGTCTATAGATATTACTACTAACAGTGCATATTTTGTAGCAACTGTATTAAAGAATTGATTCGCAATAGACGCTTAAAATATTCTTATAAAATCGAAACAAGAGTTTTTTTCTGATAAATTGGAGTAAAATGAAATGTTTATTTTTCCATAATAGAAATAACAAACGCCTTATTATAGCATATAATGTAAATTCCAAAGACAAAATTTTATGCTTTCTGAAATGTCCATCATATACAACAATAATACATGAGTAATGAACATTATTGTAAATCTGTAATTGAATACATTTTATTTAAAGTCAAAATTTCTTCAGTTGTCATATAAAATGTGTATATTTTTTAAAAAAGTAAAAATAAAGAATAGTTATAAATAAATAATTTTAACTTAATTTTTTTTCAGAATTAATTGAGCAGGCATGAGTTAAAAAATATTAATTAGTATTTATGGTAAGGAAGAATATAAAATTGAATAAAATTAAGAAATAAAAAATTTATTCTATTATTAATAGGAACATTTAAATTCTTAGAAGCATAAGTTTTTGATAAAATTTCAGGTCTTGTACAATAAAGAAGAATTAGAAATTATTTATATATTTTAAGTTTGGAAAACGCATTAACTTTATTCTAGAACTCATTACTATTATTAAATAGTGTCAGTCTTTTAATACATAACCCCAAATTTTTCAAACTCATATCGATACATGTCATATTAGATATCTTTTCTTAGAATTTTTATTTTGATAAATAATTACTATAAATATTTAAAATGATATTGATTTTTTATAGGTTACTTTTCATCATAATCATCATGAATAACTTGAACCTCAAGCAACCAAAACGTTAAGGAGTTAAATTCACATAACATCCAAAATTCCATTCCGCGATCCTACATTTTATTCTTATCCTAAATTAATATCAACTTTCCGAATGTAACAAAGAATTTTAATCAGACATCATAGAAAGTAGAAATATCTAGTATAAAGAAAACTTAAAAGAATCATAAATACATTTCTTTTAATCCATAGTACAAATTATAGAACTGAAAAACTAAAACTAAAAATAAAAATTTTAAAAAGCAACAATTTTTTTTTTAAATCTCCACCATTATCTTTAAGAAATTTCGAAAGCTAAGTTCGAACAACAGAATCTGGTGTAGATAAAATAGAAAGGAAATCAAACACACACATAAAGATATATATATACCTGCAAAAAAGAAACCAAATCAAATGTTAAGCAACAAACTATTGTTAACGTGATTACATTTTCTCCCAACTGTAGAAAAGATCCATATTTTGTGTTACTTAAAAAATTGCTTTTAAGTACGATCTTTCAACAATTTCAAAACAGCAACATTTTATATTCTTATATCAAAATTTGAATTCCAGATTCAAAATTTTTGTATAAAAGACTTTCTAGAAAGGTAAGGACATACTTTTATCCCGAGAAGGTATGATACAGATCATGTTCATTATACTTTCATTTGGAAAAAAGTATGTTTGTACGGAATATATGGAAAGCCTCCCTTTCCAATGACATCAACAAGTTAATTTACTATTCTGGCTAAATTTACCATTATCCTATGGTGCTCGGATTGGCTGGAGAGTAAGTTGCAAAAAATAAGGCGAATGTTATAAATAAAAAATTTCGAAATTTCTTTTAATTAAACTTTTTGCGTAAATAAGCTTGAAATGTAAAAATGAGTTAAAACAAATATAATTGGTATATTTTTATTTTAGTAATTTGCGATCATATTAAATTTTCTAAATACAAGAATTATATTTTCTAATTTTCTTCATTTAAAGTGTGAGTAAAAGAATTATTTCATTAAAACAATCCTCTTATGTCATTATGTCCACCTATTTCGTTATGTACTATAAAAAAAAGGCAAGTTGCAATAAATTTTTATATTGTTTTAGAAATTCGCCAGATTTTGCTTAGCCTGGGCAGGGCAATGATAAATTCGGAAAAAAAACGCTACATGAAACATACAAGCAACAAATTTAATCGAATTCTCATCGTTATTTAACTATATTTTTACATCAAAATTCAGTTGCTTTTCTTTTCTAAAAATGGAAATTTTTTTTTACGAAACAGTATGTAGGAAAAAGTTCCTGTGCATACTGCTTAAATTTTTCCATAAGAGTTCAAAAGATCATCGGAGTTTAAAGACATAAAACGACATTAATCTCAGATTACTTAGTGTTAAGTAGGTTTAAAAGTAACATTTTAATAGGAATTTTCCACATGAATGATCCGTTAAACTGTTTTAGAGCAACGCAGTTTTTAATTCAAAATTCTTCTTAAAAAATTTCATTTTTTTTTTACACATCACAAATTTAAATTTTGCTCCGTAAAAAAAATTAACAACATAAACGTAATAAGATTCTATTATTTATATTTAAATATTTCCTGTGTCACCCCATGAGATGTATAATCTAATTCAAATAAGCATTTTTATCACGTTTAACAGAAAAAAATGGCGATAAAAGCTTCCTGAGTTCTTGATGTTATTTTCACATTAGCATTTAGGGTTAGAAGTTACCAGGTCGAGATTATAAAAATTGCTTGTTTAAAAAATCTTAATAGGGTCTCCTATCTTCAAGGACAAATGAATACCATTTTATTTTTGTGTGACCTTGACTTACTTGAATTTTTATCTTTTAGTGGAAATCGCCGAAATAATATAGTAGTAGTTCGCGTTAATTTATATACTACAAGATTTCTGATTTAGATAGGGGTTCCCTTTTTGTGATATATCTATCTACATTAGATTCGTATAGACGACTAGACAAATATAATAATTTGCATATGCCTATTATGAATATTTCTTACATTGTGGCATTTATTTTAACAATTTTCTGTGTGTGTGTGTGTTGTATGTATATATATACATATATATGTATAGACACTATAGTACCTCGATTATAACGAGATGCATATGATAATTATATCTAATATTTTATTTCATTTCCTTAAAAATTAAGGGTACTCACAACACAGCACATAGAATATAACGTCGAGATGTCCTTTAGCCTCCTGTTGATAGTAAGTGCACCTGCACTTTAACTTCATGACAGTATTGCCTGAAGTCGTATTAAAGTTAATGCAGTGTTTCTCAACCTTTTACTATTTACGGCCCAATTTTCAATCGTAATTTTCATCGCGATCCTCCCCACCGCATACAATAAAATGTATACAATATTAATGTATTTTGCGTATTTTGGCTCTAAACCTACACTACAACCTTAATTTTAAACTTTACAAATTACCAAGAATACGGTAATTTATTGACATTTTGCCACACCGATCCTCAGCATTGAAAAAACAAGAATCCTATGCCTTTTTATTGCTCTTGCGTCGAGCCATGTCGGGCATTCTCACGGTTTCGAGAGAAGTTTTGATTTGTATGAAATTTGTCTGTTAAGCTTGCAAGTTAAGTTAGGAGCGTACGCAGATGTGAACAAATGCTTTTACTTAGGGAGATGGAGAAAGTTCCATGATGCCAATTTCAATTCCTGACAATCTCAATCGAGTCGATCCTTCTATCGCTATTGAAACTATTCTGAATGTGTATGTTATATATATTTTCGTGTAATTGCAATTCACCGTATTAAATATTCACAGCAGCAGACTTATGCAGAATTATGGATAAATTTTTAAGCGTAAGCGAGCATTAGACGATATAAAAGCATCAACAAGTACAGAGACCAGCGGGATTCCGAAAATAAAATCAAGAATATTTAAATTTTTGGGTTCACTAGTACTGAAGTAAATGAAGAAGAATAGCCCCCTGTTCATCATTTGCTCAAAAATGTTGGCGGTAGACAGCATGAAACATAATAAACTTAAACGATATTTGGAAACGCTTCATAGTGAGTACGTAAACAAAGCCAGAGAATTCCTCGAATTAAAATCATATGAAAAGCAAAAATTTTTTAAAAACGTCTGTGAATGAAAAAGCTTTAATTGCCTCTTACAAAGTTTCATATAAAATAGCCACACAGATGTAAAAAGCCTCACGCCATTGTGAAGAGCTTATTTTGACAGCCGCAATTGAGATTGTAGAAATTATGTTTGGGGATAATTTTGCGAAACAATTGCAGTCTATATCTCTTTCAAATGAATCTGCTGCCCGTCGAATTGCTGATATAGCTGAAGATGTTGAGTGTCAGCTTTTGTCGAAGTTGCGTGGCAGATTGTTTTCAATACAACTCAATGAAGCAACAGATAGTAATAAAGATGCTCATTTCATTGCCTATGTTAGATTTTGTGATGATTTGTCAGAAGTAAAAGAATTACTTTTCTGTAATCCAATAGAGCTCAAAGCAACAGCACTCGCATTATTTGGTATCTTAAATGATTTTATTAACTAGGCAAACACAGAATGAAACAATTGCGTCGGAATATGCACCGATAGTGCTCGTTCTATGTCTGGAAGATCCTAAAGTATTCAAGTACTTGTGAAACAAAAGTTGCCACAATGCGTCTGGACACATTGCATGATCCACAGAGAAGCTTTGGCTTCCAAACAAATGATTCCTGATTTGAATATTGTGTTAACTACTGTTGTAACCGTAGTAAATTATATAAAAATGAGACCCCTGAAATCAAGAATCTTTTCCGCACTTTGTAAAGACATTAGTGCAGCACATTCAGCGTTACTATTTTATTGCGAGGCAAGATGGTTATCATGAGGGAAATTTTGGCAACGTGTTTATGAATTAAGAGAAGAAATCGCGGTTTTCCTAAGAGGAAAACAGACCGGAAGCTGAGAATTTTCGTAATAGTTTATTTGTGATGAAATTGAGCTACATGGTCCACATATTCGAGAAATTAAATAACTTGAATATTCCACTGCAAGGAGCAAATACACATATATTGGATACGAGTGATAAAGTTAATTCTTTTTGTAGGAAATTGGAATTGTGGAGCAGAAATTTAAAGCAGGGAAACATAACAATGTTTGCAAATTTGAAGGATTGTGTTAAACCTTACAAGGCTGAAGAACAAAAACATGTAAAAGTTGTGTTTGTAACCATTGAAAAATCATTTAGCAATGCTAGCAAAGAATTTTAAAAAATACTTTCTAGCTGATGACTAACTGATATCAAGTTACAAGTGGGTGAGGGATCCATTTCAAAATACTCCCGAAGGATTCGCAATTGAAGAGGAAGAAATCTTCATAGACCTCACGGCAAGCGGCGAAACGTCGAGGAGGCAGCTGAACAGTTAGCGCTCTTTCCTTCTGTTCAACAGTTCGTGGGTTCGAATCCCACTTTGGGCACGGATGTTTGTAGTGGTTCGGAATCCACTTTAAAACGTAGGTCCCGGTCTAACTAGCTCTCGTGTGCAAAAAATGACCGTTTAACGACAAGCAAGCGGCGAAATTTAAAGACAATTGAGTAATAAAACACTCTTTGAATTTTGGGAGGATTGGATGATGAGTTTTCTGCACTAAAAACAAGGACATTTCGCATTCTACTACCATTTTCAACATCTTACCTTTGTGGAACTGGATTTTCTGCGGTGGCTTCTTTAAAGTCAAAATATAGATCTCAGCTAAATATAGAAAAAGAACTGAGAGTGTCTATTTCTAATATTAAACCCTCCTTCGAGAAACTTTACTCTGAAAGACAGGCCCAAGGAAGTCACTAATAATTATTAAATTTGTTTTTAATTTAATAAGATAATTATTAAATATGTCGAAATGTATTTTTTTTTGTATGTGTTTGTGTTCTTTCCTTTCAGTCCCTTAATAATTTTTTTAAATAACATTTTCTCTTGGATATACTCGCGCCTCCCCCCCCCATTAGTGGGCTCGCACCCCCCTCCCTGGGGGGCACACCACATGTTGAGAATCACTGAGTTAAAGTAATATTACTTTAACTGTTATAAGTAGTAAATCATTATAATATTAATTAATTATGGTGGGGGTAAACCCGTGTCCTAAGCTAATACAAATAGCTAAGTGAAATTATTTTATAAGCAACTAATGAAGGTAATAGCATCTCCCGGCGATAAATATTTTAATTTCTAATATACCTTTTTTTTTATTTTTTTGCAGAGAACGAACTTTTTATTAAAGTCTCGTTCTATGAAGTATCTTCCAGTTAAATTAAAATGTTAATTTATCCATAGTTTAACATAAAAACTTATTTTATTCTCTAGATTCCTTGAATCTCTCAACTTTTCGTGATGAGTGGATACGTTGGAGATCTTAACCCTCAGCAGGAAAAAGCTTTAGCAAAGGTAAGATTTATGAAATTCTGTTTTTTTCATGCATAGATCACTCCTGGTATGTTCTCAGTAATTGATTTTTAAAATGTTTCTTCCTTTTTCTTTCAGCTTAAGCAAGCTGTAATTGACATACATGTTCCCAAATATGACGATTACTATTATCTGCGTTGGCTCAGAGGTACGTTATATTGACTTTCAAATTTGCACAGCATTCCTATATATAGTTAGATTATGGATTAATTACAAATAAATATTATACATTATTACAAATAATTACAAATAAATGTTCTTGCATATTTTGGTTTAATTCTAATAAAATTTAAGAATACTTTTTACAAACGAATAGAAGTACCATTTTTATTGAAATTTAAATGTTAACTTGCTTTATAAAAACCAAAACTTTTTATAGAATTTTTATTAAGTATCACTTTAAATTAATTTATCATTTAAGATTTTCATATTTAGAGTTGTTCATTGGATATTTCTTGCAAGGTTGGTTGTTTTTATTTCTAGAAATTAGCTATTCGGAATCCACAAATTAAAGTGCTAAAATCATTTTTAAAGTCTCAACTTGGAAAATTTGGCGTATTTTAGTTTGATTTTTTAAGTCCTTTTCTTCTCTAGAATGCATTATTAAATCAGGATAATATGGTGGATGAATAATTGCTGTAATCTCACTTTTGCGCACGCGAGAAATTTGCAAACACGACAACACGAGAAATTCAACACGATGAATCTTCCTCTAATTTAATATACTAATAAAAACACATTTAAAGGAGTAAATAAAAAGAATAGGTAAAATTAGAAATTGAAAACAAGAAAACTTAAAAAAATATCTGGACAGAAAAATTAAAAAAATAATAACTTGTCTCCTCCCATCAGGGAAATAGAGAACGAAAGAAAAGGTATTTTGAATTTCTGAATTCATTAAAGGTTCTAAAAAAATTCACGAACAATTCTCTGCGCTTTCAAACTCAAGGAAAATAACATTTATAGTTTATTCGTGAATTATATACTTAAAGTAGTTTCTAAGTCAATACAAATAAAATTTGTGAGTTTTTGAATTGAAAACCATAGAACAAATCACATCATAGGATACTCAACTGAAAATTTGTTGGGAATTTTTTAAAGGAAATATGTTTTGTACTGTGTATTAGATATAAATAGTTAATAGTCCAATAAACTGCAGAATGGAAAATATGAAGCTTTGTATAAAAAAATGTTATTGTAGCTTAATCCCACTGTTTTGTCTTTCAACTAGGCCAGTTTGATGACTGCTAAAAAGAAGAAAAATATATATTCTGTTTATGATACATAACATGAAGCTAATTAGAATAAATAATAGGAAGCACATGAGATTGACTTGGTTGTGGATAATTTGGAGCCAATGAGCCAGCAGAAAACTCCCACAATTGGTCTACTATCTCCATAGGTATCATTTCTTTTAAAGGATATTGAGACAACGGTCTATTTTACGGACTCCAGCCACCAACACGACGGATTTTCAACTGTATCATGTATAGAAACCGCTAGATGCCGTGAACACCTTTCTCAACTGAGCCTTCTCGGCCTCTCAAAATTTGTTTTTGAATATTTTAATAATAAGCTTTCAAAATATTCCCAAAAACTTAGACACAAATTTACAAATTTCAAAATAGAATTGGATTTTATTTTGAAAACAACTCTCATAAAATGCCTCTTATTAGGTGTACTGTTAATATTTGAATTTTTAAATGAAAGCTCTTTTCACAACATTCATTGAAAGCTTTAAAATAATAGAAATAAATCAAATATAGTAGGAGAAATTCTTCTCGAAGGAATTTCTTCTGTCGTCAATGACCTTATCAGCATCTTGAAAAATAAGCGAAAGCATTGAAAATGTTATTAAGAAAGGTATGAATAAAAATTTTACATAACCAAACGCTTGAAAATATGCCGTAGAAAGATCTACTTTCTATCACCAAAATTAACCTTTATCATTAAAGTGTTCAGATATTGAGTGTTTAGGTAATTTGTTCTCACGATTGACGCATGTAAAAAAAAGAGCCTCATAATCCTTATTGTTATTCTTCAAAAGAGCCGTTTTCATCCAGGCATACGTTTCTGATATTTTGCATATGTGAAACTTTGGGATAATAATAATATACACACTGTAAATAAGTCACCAATTGTTTTTCCTGCAAATTTTTTAGTTCTTTCTAGTTGAGGAATAAAAATAAAAGGATTACAATTAGGAACAAAAAATGTCGAAAAAACATGTTTCTTATACACATAATATATTTTCGAATGTATTACGTGCAAATAATTCTCTCAAACTAATGAGCTCCTAGTTTTACTAAAATTCGTAGCCTATGAGACACACAATTTTTCCCATCCTAATGCATTTTATTACTTAAAACATACAATTACCCAGAAGACTGTAAACATAAAACTAAACTAAGCTAAGCTCAGTGCCACGACAACCCCCCGTGTGGACAAAGCTTCCAATGCCCATATCTGTTTTCTTGACAGAGGACCCTGGGTTGCAAAGCTTATATCCCGGTTGAGTGGTCAATTTAACGCAAAATCCCCCACAGTGAAACACTTTTTATTCTCTTCCTGATTTACTATCTTTATATGGGAATGCTGAACTTATTTTGTTTTAAAAAAAACTGATGAATAAGTTGTGTTTCATAAAAATATTCACTTTTATATTTTAGCCAGAAATTTTGATGTATCTAAGGCTGAAACGATGATAAGAAAGGTAAGTTATACATTTAATATATATTTTATAGTAATTATACGTATGCACTGATCATTTTGGTAAGTAGATATTTGGTAATGTTCCTCTTTCTTCGTTGATATCGCGTGCTTTGCTCACTTTAAAATGTAACTCATAATATATTTAGAAGTATAAATGCATTTATAAAAACTTTTTAATAGTGCTCAGTTACTAATAGTGATAATAAAAACTATTAACATGATCCATTATCTAACAAAATTAGTATTCTATTCAGCTGTATTAAACGGAAAATTTTACATCCTTTTCTTATTAAATATTTTAATATATCTCGTAACATTGTTTTCTTTAATAAATGGTATGAAATTATTTATCTCAAAAAAAATATACCTTTTACCATATTTGTGTCTTAAAATTGTTAAAACAATGAATTTGATATTTTGAAGACAAAAAAAAAAAAAAAAAAAAAAAAAAAAAATCTGAATTTATATCGAAATTCATTTTTGGATTCTATTTCATGATTGAACATATGAAATAATTCAAAACATACTTGCTTCAATTTATAGGCAAAGAAACATTTTTTCCTAATAGCCTATCCCTAACATATATCCTAATTCATTATTAATTATTATATTGCTTATATATATTTATATATATGTATATTATTTAGCATAATTAATTAATTAATATACTTTTCACAGTTATTACTATACTAATAGAAAGTTTTATATTTCTAATAATCTCTTACTTGCTCTTATCTTATTTTATTACAATCTTACTTATCTTACTACTAAAATTTTCTTTTTTGCAATCTTTAATTTCTAAATAATCATTTTTTTTATGATCTGATATTAATTTTCATTTTATTTCCTTTTTATCTGACGCCTGAAAACTTTTTTCATTCTTGAACAACAAAACGTCACGTGCAGGTAATCCAGAACAGTCGATGATGCATGTGAATCAGACATTTTTTCCTAAAAATACTCGCACAGATACTTTTAAATTAATTCTTTAAGAAATGATGTATATTCGCTTATGGAATTTCTTAATACAACAGAACTCAATTTTACTTTTTCAAAAGTATATTTTTTCGATTTTAGTCTATTCAATGAAACGTCTTAAAATAGATTGTATCTTTGACCTATTGAATGAATTCGATACCAAAATGACAAAAAAAGAGAAGTTCATATATTTGAACGTTTGAAATCCATTGGTTATTATGGCAGGAGACATTTCTTGTATTGCCTCCTTACGACATATTGTATCGACCCTTTATTACGCAAGAAGGCGCTTTCAAGAATATTACTTCTCTTAAAAGGTTTTTATTAAAAGGGATCACTCACTACATTGCGACAGCAGTTATCTGGTGATTGTTGTATACCGTTCAAATGTGAACAACGGAATAATAATTCATGAAAACATAAATGTGGGAAACAGTAAATTTAGTCAAATTTTGAGAAATTTGTTCCTCTTATAATGCAATCTAAAACAAAGATATTTCCATCCTGTTTGATTAAACTTTTTTGCAGAACTTTAGGTTTTCATAGAAAATATTTTCCTTGAAGTTTATAACAGTTATAAATGTTTAAATTCGATTAGCAAAATAGTTTTCCTTGACAAATATTTTTCCCTAGAAATAAAAATATTTGTGCCTTACATTATAAAATTTTATTAATTACTGCCCTTTAAATACCAATAAATGGAAATTGCTACAAATTTCTGGGATTTATTTTAAAGTTTCAAACGTGTTGACACCATTAATGCCAATTTCTGCTTTCTACTTTGCGTTCATTTCTGCTTTTCACATTTGCTATTAATAAAATTATTTATGCAGCATTTAAAATCATAGGATTTATTTCTTATAAGAATTAAAAAAAGTATTGGTTTTTATAAAATACCATGAATAAAAATAAATTTTGTATAGTTATTTTTTCATTATTTTTATTATAAATTAGTGTAATAAAAAAAGTCAACTAAATTTTTATTTTAAAAAATTAAATTTTAAATAATTTACTAGTTATATAAAATAAATAAGATAGTAAAAATATTAATATTTGTATAAAATATTTAATACGTAGATATTTTATAGATATTTATATAAAATATCCTATACGATAATTTTGACAAACTTTTTCCTTTCACGTGTACCATTAATACTCAATTTCAATCTTATTTAATCACTAAAGCATTGCTAAAACAAATTCTATTTATTAAATTTTGTAAAAATGATTTTACATTGATGCATAAAAATGTTTCGCATGCTGTAAAATTGAAGATAAAGTCTTATAAATAAATAAAACATTTTATATTTTCTATAAAGACGAAGTAAAAATTCTCTGTAAGCGTAAAGTTTTTATGTTTTTTGGGAATTTTTTATTAATAAAAAATAATTATAAACCAAATTATATGATATGTACACTACTGGCCATTAAAATTGCTACACTAGGAAGAAATGCAGATAACAAAATGATATTTATTGGACAAATATATTATACTAAAAATAACAAGTGATTAATTTTTCAAAAAATTTGGCTGTATAGATCCTGAGAAATCAGTACCCAGAACAACCACCTCTGGCAGTAATAACAGCAGTTATACGCCTGGGTATTGAGTCAAACAGAGATTGGATTGCATGTACAGGTATAGATGCCCATGCAGCTTCAACACGAAGCAACAGTTCACCAACCGTAGTGACTGGCGTTTGGTGACGAGCCAGTCGCTCGGCAACCATTGACCAGACGTTTTCTATTGGTGAAAGATCTGGAGAACGTACTGGCCAGGGCAAGAGCCGAACATGTTCTGTATAAAGGAAGGTCCGCACAATACCGGCAACATGCGGTCGGGCATTATCCTGCTGAAACTTAGGGTTTCGCAGGGCTCGAATAAAGGGTAGAGCCACGGGTCGTAACACACCAGAAATGTAACGTGCACTGTTCAAAGCACCGTCAATGCGAACAAGAGGTGACCGAGACGTGTATCCATTGGCACCCCATACCATCACACCAGGTGATGGGCCAGTATGACGTTGACGAATGCACGCTGCCAGTGTGCGTTCACCACGATGCCGCCACACAAGGATGCGACCATCATGATGCTGTACACAGAACCTGGATTCATCTGAAATGATGACGTCTCGCCATTCGTGCGCCCAGGTTCGTCGTTGATCACACCATTGAAGGCGCTCTTGTCTATGACGCAGCGTCAAGGGAAGCCGCAGCCATGGTCTCCGAGCTGAGAGTCCATGCTGCTGCAAACGTCGTCGAACTGTTCGTGCAGACACTTGTTGTCTTCCAAACGACCCCGTTTCTTGACTCACGGCTCGTGACGTGGTTGCACGATCCATTACGGCCATGCGGATAATATGCCTGTCTTCTCGGCTGCTAGTGATAGGTGGCCGTTGAGATCCCGCATGGCGTTCCGTATTACCGTCCTGAAACCATCGATTCCATATTCTGCTAACAGTCATTGGATCTCGACCGACGCGAGCAGCAATACTGCGATAAGATAAACCGCAATCCCGTTAATTTTACAATTTGAAAATACAATTTGACCTTTATCAAAGTCAGAAACGTGCTGGTACGCATTTCTCCTTCTTACACGAGGCATCACAACAACTTTTCACCAGGCAACAACGTTCAAATGCAATTTGTGTATGAGGAACCGGCTGAACAATTTCCTCGTTTAAACACAATATAGGTGTCGCTACTGGCGCCTACTTTGTCTGAATGCGCTGAGAAGCTAATCATTTGCTTATCACAGCACCTTCTTCTTTTCGTATAAATTTCACGTCTGTAGCATGACGCCTTCTTGGTGTAGCAATTTAAATGTCCAGTAGTGTATATCCAAATAATATGTACAGTATACGCTCATTTTTACGCGAATCTCTGATTTGCGAACACAGTCACGTTTTTAAGAACTGGTGGCTAGCCCCTACCTCAGCACCATAGATGCAATGATAATTTTAACTCCCATTTAACAATAAAATTTCTAAAAATCTCTTTTTTGCGAACTTTAGTTTCTGAAAAAATTGTTTTCTTTTGCTATTTTTTTCAGATCTGATATTTTTTAAATCTTTTTATCATTTCGTTTTTATGTAACGCCTAAAGACTTCTCCATTCTTGAAAAGCAAAGTTGCATGTTTCGGTAATTCAGACATTGTGGAAAGAATAGTCGAAGATGCATGTGGATGAGACATTAGATGGGGAAGAACTTTGGTACCCAATTCGACTTCTGTCCTCCCCGTAGAAAGGTAAACATTGAAAGACGAAAGCTTCTCCCTGCACATTTGAACATAGAACGGAGGATAAACACAATAAAAAAATAAGTTTGAGCTCTGTTATTCTATAGGGCTCCGTTCCATTGGAACAACTGGATTTATGAAGTTTTATTTGTCGAGGGGAAGATTGAGTCGGTTCCATTGAGAATTTGTAGCAGTTGAAGAAACGAACGTGTTTATCAGCTGAAGCAAAAAAAATTCTATAAGGAGTAGATGAAAAAATATTAAGTAAGACAAATTATAAAAATATGGAATTCCGAAGAACAACCTCTCTTCCATTTTAAAAAAGTCGAAAAGAAAACCGTTGAAAAAGGAAACAGGATATGTAAAAATACTCCCCATCGAAAATACTGTTGAGAAGAAAACATGCTAAGCTGGACATAAGGGCGGATATATCTATCAAGGATCTCATCCCATTGTCTCTCACCAGTCACAATTTCTTTTTTTAATACATGCAAGTCAGTTAGACCACCGATTGATATCCCTGTTAAAATCATTATTCCACCACCTCGATAACTGTCTTTCCACTGTGTTAGATTGATGGTATCTGATGCTTTGTTCTCTTTACATTAGTACACGTCCTATTACTCTCCTGTAAGAAACTGGACTCGTCTGTAAAAAGTACAGAAACTCATCTCTGTCTAGTCCAGGTAATATATTTTCTTGCAAAGACAAGTGGGGCCTTATCTATCATCCGAACAGGGACACGCACACAATTGATCGCCCTACGCAGAGACTTACAAGGTGAAGACACCTTCGCATAATACTTGCAGATATACTTGTTCTTGCTGTTGCAGAGTGGTCCTCAACAAGTTGGAGCACAAAAATGGGCCGGAATAGCTTTAAAATGGTCTTTTACAGGAGTTGTAACTCATGGCCAGCCTGGAACATATCTTTCGATCTCAGAAACTTCAGTTTGATATTGATTCTTGAGACGGCACACCACAGTGCAAGACATATTCAGGCGCCTTGATCATCAGCCTGTGACTTCCGCGTTTGCATCCATCCGACCGACCATCACCTTTAACGAATCGTGTAAGCGGTTTCTTTTTAACATTGTGGGATCCCTTTACTTGTCATAGAATCAGCTAACAAATTTGAAAATAAAAATGTTACACATTTAATGACCGAAAGCCTGATCTTTGCATATTTTTCTCTCACTCATATATATCTGGGTTTTTTTTCTATCAAAAAAAGTGGTAGTAGCTTTTAGCATAAATTTATATTTGTTTTTATCATTTATATAAGCTATAAATTTTATTGTTTGTGTTATTTTTTTATAGTGATCTTCGAAAAACATGTAGCTCTTATTTTTTGGTGACCAGTGTTCACATATATTGTATAATGTTTACATATATTTGTTGACAGTGTTTATTATTATATTCTGATTCCAAATTAAAGAAGACTGGGATACATTTTTAAAGAAAAATAGAGAATTGTATTATTTTAATTATAAAATATTATATGAAGAAAATTTTGTAAGCGTTATTATGAATATATAATTTATTTATGAATTGTATTTTAAATAACTTTTAACTGCATCACACACAACAAAAGAAGTAGAAGTATTTACCCAAAATAATATTTTGACAGATCATGGGAGTGATAGCGAGGTTGGAGATCATATTGATGATGGATATTTCATCATTCGGTTGCATAAATTTTAAGATAAAGGAAAAATACATCATGGCAAAAATTTAAGCTTTTAAATTTTTACTAAGTAGAAAAATTTAGAGGTTAACCAAATATTTAGATTTTTCTTGTTATTTGCCTCTAAATATTTTTTTAAGATTTAGAAAAAAATCAGAGGAATTATTTTAAGTCTAAATCTTAAGTGAATTCCATGAAAGAGTTCCATACCACTATTTTTGAAATGGAATATTTAATGTCCAAAAATATAATATTTCTATATATTATTGATATTAAGCACTTTTTAAAATACCACAAGCCATATACTTATTTTTCAAGTGCAAGCTTTGAAAATCTTCGAGCTATATCTTAAATTTTGAAATTGATAATTTGTATATAGTTTGTGACTTGTATACAGTTGAAAGTTGCTGTAAAGCGACTTATTGTCTACAACCTTTAGTCTACCGATGGGATGTTTTCAAAGCTCCCATCGGCCACATATACGTATCACAAGGGTGGAAGCTTAAAAAACACTCAGGCATCTCTCCAAAAATGTAAACGCAGAAACGTAACAACCATATTCTGTTGTTCAATAATATCTTGCTTTGAACATAGGTCCTACCATTTAGAAAACCATGATGCTCCCTTTAAGCTACACTGAATCCAGTTTGCATTATTTGAATTTTAAAAACCAGAAAACAGAGAGATGAAAGTGTGAAGGTGAAGTGTTGTAGAAAGATGTGACACAGTTTGTTGACAGTGGCATAAAGCAGCTGAAAACACCAGTAAAATTTATCCAACACAGTATGTAGCCTTGCAAGAGGACTATTTCATAGGCAATGGATGGTATTCTCTTATCACCAGAATGAAATGGAGAATATCAAGTACACACTCCAGAACTGAAGTACAACATCCAACCTCTGCTGTTCCACATTTTTCATCTACTCCCAGTTTTGGGAAGGGGGGGGGTTGTGATCAAATCATTGTCAGTAAAAGTAAATTGTCTATCAACATAACATGAAATTATTAAAATATGAGCTGCATCTTCCTGGAAAAACTCACCTGAGGAAGAATTATTCGAAATAAAGTTTGAAACATGTGATGTGAAAGAAAAATAAACATTAGAATGTGATTTTAAAATTTATCACCTGATAGAAGAATGATATTTAGAACCGAGCACTGTCTTCTGTTTTTGTCATTTATTTAATTAATTAAATTAATATTCATTTTAAAAATCACTTACTCAAAAACCACTATGAAGTTATACCAAAAAATTATGCATCTAACTGTATGAATTATTAAAAAGTATGTATTTCCTTAAAGTATGCATCTAACCAACTATGAATAAATATTCTCAGCGACTTATTAAATGTCTCTTAAACTAATGATGTTAAATGAATATTTTCATTACATATACTTCTAAAATTACTATTATTAAATACTTTGAATAAAATATCTTACAATTTTTTCCAATTATTCTGAAAATTCTAGTAAAGAAATAGTTTAGTATTTCAGCTGACATGTATTGTATTCATGGATTCCTAAAACTTACTACTTGTATCTGTTATTCAAGAAATATTAAACATACTCCATCGAATACATTACAATACGTAAGTATGTTGCGTAATAAGTTCTCTCTCTCTCTCTCTCTATGAGACTATGATTTAGTTTTATTTCAACTTATGGTTTATTTATTCACATTTTATTTATAAATTTTGATTATAATTTTGTCTTTATTAATCTAATATTTAAGCTTCCCCATGATAGAAATTTAATATCATATTTTTTGTATCTAAAATTAAATGAAATATGTTATATAAAGGATAACCAATTAAGTCATGAGAAAATATTAAATTTTTCTGGTTTTACATTTTCTTTTAGATAAATATCATAATTTAAGAATATAAGCAACACTTATTACTATTTATATAAATTGTTTCGTATTCTATTGTTCAACCTTAAATTAAAATAAACACATTTCATGCTCCCCTTCTTCTACTTACTCATATTGCACAGTTGCTAAATGTAAATTGAGTTTGGTGTCTTCGCTGCTCGAGTGCTGCATATAAAGGGTATCAAGTATAAAGGGGTAACCTACTGTTTAAAATGAACTCCGAACCACTTCATGCATCTGTCTTATATATGGAAGTTGAACGCGCGAACTATTAAAAAAATGACCATAACACTAAATATTCAGCCGACAGCAGAGAAAATGCAAACTGAGAGGGTTCATTTTAGAAACACAATATTATTTTTATTCATAAAAACATCTTATACAAATCATTAAATGCTGTATTTTATGCTTTTAATAAGGAAACTGTGAAAACAAAATGTCACAACTACTCAAAAATCCTATTCTAAGAATTATAGGGGGAAATATATTTTAATGGAAGTATACACTCTTTTGCAAAAAAACAGAAGCACCAAGAAGATTTTTGCGATCATGATGAAATTTAGTATGCAAAAACATCTTGATCGACCATGCAAATGATCAGTTTCAAGGCAAACGAACAGAAATTGTGATCTTTGCGCTCAATTAGCAAAGTATAAAACCAGTAACAGCGATGGAAAATTCATCTTTTTTGTTGCTGCCAATGTAATTCCGTAAAGATTCAACAAAAGATGCCAATACAACGATATCGAAGACTTTACAGACAGCTATATAACTTCGAACGTGGTCACGTTGTAGGGTTGCGTAAAGCTAGGTATTCATACCGGCAATATGCCTCCACCGGCAGCCTACAGATTCTGCTTTGCAAAGATGTTGGCAGCTATGATTGCTACAAAGAAATTGTCTATGAAATGAAGACTCTGAAAGGCCAAGGAGAGCAAATGCAAGGAAAGAAAGGATGATTGGTCGCCAGGCCTGAGCCGTCCCAACAATATCGATTATTCAAAGTACTACAGGCTTGTCTGTACCTCCCGTGATACTATCCACCATCTCACGGCGCTCGTCTAAGGCGGGGTTACGCTTACAGAAGCTTTTAAGACTTTTGCCTTTGACTCCACAACATCGGCGGAATCCTCTGGTGTGGTGTCGCAGACGATTATCATGGCTGACATCGTAGAGTGTTCACCGATAAATCCCGCTTCACTCTTGAAGCAGATGATCACCGTGTTCGTATCTTTAAAGGACGGGTCCAGCCGTCCCAATTAGCCTTTGTCTTACAAAGACATACAGCCATAAATCCTTGTGTGATGGTTAGGGTGCTATTTCTTATGACAGCAGGTTATCTTTAGTTATTGTTCATATATCTTCAACAGTATAATAATATGTTGATACCATCCTGTGGCCGGTTGCATTACTCTTCCTTGGCCACAACCAAGATCAACAGACCTTTCACCTATAGAGCATGTCTCGGACATGGTAGATTGCCAGATTCGGGCACCACAAAATATCGCAGATCTATCGCAACAAATGAGGAATGTTTGGCAAAATTTGTCGCAAAAGAAGTTAGTTTCCTCTACCACTCCTTTTCTATACGAATTGAAGCATGGATTGCCGCCAGAAGTGGTTCAAACAGCTACTAATTTGAACACTCAATGGGTGATTGTAAGCCGTGAGCAGGCACTATGACCTTGATTTTTTAATAATTTTATTATCTGTGTATGATCTATCACATATTTCATCAAAAACAATGACTGCCTTCATGGTACTTCGATTTTCTTTTACAAAAGAGTGTATAAATACTAGTTCCAGTTAAGTATAATTCTATAGTAATATTGTTAAAGTTCTCTGATTACCCAATGGACCAACTAACATATTTTAATTGTTTTCAGCAAATCATTTGATATAGTTCTGTAGGATCCTGGAAATAAGGCAAAATTATAGGCATGAATTTATAAGCAATTTTTTTAAAAAATAAGTTTTTTTATGCAGATTTTATAAAATTGAATAATTAAATTATAATTACTTATATTTGAATGAAAAAATGAGTGTGAATCCTTGTATAAATTTGAATTCAGTTAACTAATTCGATTCACTTTAATTAAAACTAGTTTACCAATGTGTTGTCATTCTTGAGATTTTCTGCTTAATAATTGGGATTTTTTCCAATTAAAAAATTGCAAAATACACTTTTACAAAAAAATCGTTGGATTTTCATCAGTGAAATCTCAAAATAACTTGGAAATAAAGAAAATATTTGCTCTGACAACAAATAACTTGGAAACAGTGATGAACACATTAAGATATCGAGTGCATACCATGATTTTCATTAAAGATTATCAAACCAGTCAATAAATTTATTAAAAATACAAAAATGATTTGTTTAGGAAAGTTAGAAACTTTGAACCGAACAAAAATAAAAAAGAAAATTGAAAAAAAAATCTTAATTGAGACATTTGGATTCCAGAGTAAAAATGAAAAATCCATGCAATATTGATGAAAGTTCCGCATTACTTTCTGCGAAAATGGTTCTTAAATAATTTACATTATTAAATGTATTACTATGTAACATCTAGAGATAATCTTGATAACTATTCCAATAGAAATCTAATAAAAGAACTTTTATCTGCGTTCTATTATTGGAAATTCATTTCTGTCATTATGCTTTGATTACACAGAAGACTAACTAATTAACAAAATTCTTGAAACTGTTATTGAGAATTTTGTTTCATCATCCGGCACTTACTGGAGCTGAAGAAATATTTACTCCGTACATTTCCGAAATTTCTTAGCAATAAATTGACATTATAGGAGAGGAGAAGCACTGATGAATCTCGATTAAAGTATAAGAGTTCTCTTAAATTAAAGACAAGTTTTGATGGCATCTAGAAATTCTTGTTATTCAGATTTTTAAAAGAACAAAAGGCTTATAGTTAATAACCCTTTCATTCACAACTGGTTCACTAAGTTTCTTCACTATGTTCTTTAAATAATGGAAAAAATATTCTAAAAGCTTGTTTTATTTGTCTGAATACAAGATTCGTTTGACTTTTAGTGACTGAAATTGTAATGTTTGAATAAAAATTGAACTTTCCTTTTCAGTTGGATTGCCTTAACTCCCATTTGTTGAATGAAATATGCATGCTCGTCAAATATTTTCGTTTTCACAAGCTAAATATAAACTTAAGAAAACTTTTAAAATACTTACTTTGAAAGATCATTGTCTTAGTGTAAGCAAATTTAAAGCTGTTTCTAAATATAAAATGCTCTTTTCCCTATTGAAAAATTCACTCTGGAAAAGAATTCTTTCAGCATTTAAAGAATATATAAGGCAATTTTTTTTCTAAAAAAAAAACTATAGAATGTTTTTGTGAATGATCTATAATTCACACAAATAATATCAGGCATTCTAATATATTTTTTATTGTTACGGATTTCATTATAATGTATTAGAAATGCAATAATGCAACAACGAAAAATTTAATTTTTTATAAATATAAAAATGGAATTCTCTTCACAGATTTTTAAAAACATTTCATCTGTTTTCTTGTATGAACCAAAATTTTATTCCTGTAAAACATGAATTCTGTTTACTTAATTTTTTCAGTTTTACTTTATTTAAAAACAGTTTGAAACATGTAGAAATATTTTAAAATGTATCCTAACGTGTTTTTTTTAACGGAACATTAATTAATGATAACTAATATTATAAAAAAAGAATGTTTATTATCAAGAAAAATTTATGTAAATGCATTTTAAGCTGATACTAAATACTGCTCATAGAAATTAATATTTAATTAAGATAAATATATAGTTTTGACAGTATAATAATTTTACACTTTCAAATACTATCAATAAATTCAGTTTCAAGACCTTGATTTTTGCGATTATATAACACATTAAATAAAATGGGTGTCACACATATGCAGAAGTAAATGAAAATTTAATAACCATTATTCATTTAAAGTAACAATCTACCTTTATTTTGAATTTGCCTGTGTTCTTAGTTATATTTCTTACATGGTTTTCACAATTTGACTGGCAAGAAAACCTTAACATAATAAATTAAGCCTCAAAATGCAGAGAATGCAAATAGAGGTTAGGCTTGTTAGTTTCTGCATGTCTATATGCCTCAATGAATGCCTAAAAGCTTCCCAGGCTGTTTTTTTTGTGAGGCAAGAATACGGACCATTATCAAAACGTAAAAAATGGCATGAAATTATCGTTGAAATTGGTCGCTATAAAAATATTCAAAATATCTTGCTGCGTGAAGCTATCAAGATTTTTCAATCAAAATGAAACAATAAAATTTTCGAAACTATTCATAGATTATCACATATGATACCAAAAGACGATGTTAAATAAAATGTTTTTTTTTTATTTTTATTTTTGCGGAATTTTCATATCGTTTGAATTCTATTAAAATTCACCACTGAATGAAACGCTGGGGGTCTCTCACAAAGCGTTTTGATACTCTATAATTTACATGGGTATTCTCTATAAAACAAATCGGTTGACCCCATAGAACTGACGCCCAAAATATCTGGTTTTGCAATGTTTATGTCATGAAGTAAGATCCTAATGTTATAAAAGTATGTTGCTAACAAGAAGTCAGCATTTCAAAAATAGTGCTATACTATTAAGAGTGAAAGTGGCTTCAGTTATTTTCGATCGCTAGTTTAGTATTCTGTTACTAGATGGTGCTACCAGAGCTACTACTAAATTCATTATTTCCTGCAACTATTGTAACTTCTTCATTTGCGAAATAAAAGTATTTTTAATTTTTAAAAAAATGGAAATTTTGGTGTCAAAACTTTAATATTTAATTCCTGTATATTGATGCTATTATTTGTTAACTAATTATGTTTTTTACATTTTCTTTATACAGCAATAAATTCACTGACAATATAGTAAAGTAGTGTAGAATAATCTGCCAATAAAATAGTGCTTGAACAATTCGAATGCTTCTTGCAACAAATATTACAGTATTTTTGCTCATCGTCTTTTATACTTTGTGCATATTTCCCATTCAAGAAATTTTAAAATCCCACCCACATCAAAAACATCCAAACAAGTAAATGTCATGTTTCATATGTCTCGGAAAAGTAAGAAATATGAAACTTATAAAATCGAAAAGGGCAATATTTGAAAAAAAATGATGCACAACACTTTTTCAATTTTAAATTTTGATATAAAGATATCTTTTGAAAAATAAACTTTTTTTTATTTCCTTCTCTTGTCAGCAATTCTCATCGCTGAAACTTAATGTTTGGAGACATTTCAAATACATATAAATATTGAATAACTTACAAATCAACATATGAATAACTCCCCAAATTTTCATAAATTTTGAGGAAAAGTACTTTTTTGGTCACTCTTAAAAGAGAGTGTGAAAATTTTAAGAAAGTAATCGTGTAATACCATCCATTTATGTTTATCAATGATCTATTTATTATTCGCATTTCTTAGAAAGTACATATACAACCGTTGTTATTCTGTGTAAGAAAATTCAATACCACAAACATCATGCATTTGAAAACGTATTTAAATAAATTAATATACGGAGCTTTACGGAAATATTGAAGGTAAAATCAATTTCCCGTACATTATTTAATTTTAGTATTTCAAGAAACTTCTGGGAATATAAGGAAAAGTATAACTAATATCAAAATAATCCTTCCCGATTTTCTAGGAAATGACGTTGAAGTACTATTTCGAGAAATGTTTGAACTCCATAAAATAATTACTTTTGACTTATTTTAATACGCTTTCACCAGAATTGAAGTAAAGAAGATAAATTTTTAAATTGCAAGCTTCGAATCTTCTAAGAAAACGCATTCTGATTTCTTTGAAAAATTAATTTGTACCTATTTCTTACTTCGTGTTTATTAAACTATTGCTATAGAAATTCTTATTATAAGAAAAATAAAAAATTAAAATCGAAGTTTTAAATTCGATATTTGTGAAGGCTTTCATTTTAAATTTATGTATTTACATAAGTGTATACTCTTAGAAAGTCTGTGTAACATAAATATTATATTTTTTTTCAATAAAAATTTCACTGAATATAAAAAAAAATAAATAAAAAAAAATAACTAATAAAGTAACGAACAAATAGCCTTAATGTATAATGTAAATGATTAAATTCAAATATTTTTATTGTATTTCTATTTTATTGCTGTAAAGTATATGTAATGAAATAAAAAAAAACTATAACAGTTGCAAACATAGCTATGAAATCAATTTTAATAATTCTGAAGAAAAAGTGAAAAATAAATTATTTAAATTTCATAAGATAAAATCATTGTTCTATTTATATTATTTTAGTTTTTTGCTACAACAACTACTTCTAGAATCTAAATAGTAACCTTACAAATTTCGGATTTTAAATTCAATTTTTACTTAAATATCACTGGTAATTTATGTAAATTACTATTTTTAAGTAAGAAACCAAATATTTATGGACAATTGTAGTGAAGTAATAGAACTTTTTCGCTACAAATTATTATAGTATTTGCTTAAATAGAAGTGTTACATAAGCATCTTTAGAAGATGGAATTGTATTATAAGCATATATTTTGCTAACAAGGGGAAAGGCAGAATCCCAGCTATGTTGATAAATTATGTAAGGAATAACCGAAAAGGAAGGCACAGCAAGAGCAAGTACCGATGTTTTTTCTACGTTTATGGGGGTAACATGTAGGAACTACTAACATTTTTTCAAACTGCAGTTCCATAGCTCATAGAAACATCAGCTAAGTTACTCTGCTGCCTCAAAGAAACTCCATTTGCCAGTACTCTTTTATAAAATCAAATAAAGTAAAAATATATATTCGACAGGTAAAGAAGCTATTTGTTTTCTATTAGAAGACTTATCATACTTTTCCCACAAGTTTCAAATTGGTCTATAATTTTTGACGTATATTAATATAAATCCCGCTACAAGACCTTGTGGGATTAACCTTCTAGTTCTCCCTCCAGAAGTGTACTACTGTTCTACAAGTAAAATGAATACGCTTTTATGTGTGGTATTTACTTTGTTAACACACACACACAAAGCCTGATTAAATATCTTATCAGATTATAACAACTAATAATATTAAATGAATTTTTTATCCTTAATGTTTTATATAATATTAGCTTCTAACTATCTTTTGTGTTACTCTTTCCTTGTACCTTAGCAAAAAGCTATCAAACAAATGTAGTGTTAGCAAAACATGTATGTAAATCAACAAGTTATGTATCAATAAATTTGTTCCATCAGCAAGAACTATTTTCCGATTATAAGGCTAGTATTAAATACTGCGAGAATCATTTTAACCATCTTAAATTCGTTATAATAATTGTATAACTCATTAGAAAATTTTATAAACTCGTGAACTTACAAACCTGCTTAAGACTTACAGAATTGTTTGAGTGAACTATTTCAATTATTTAAAACCAACAAAGTATTGGAAAATTTGATCCAAAAAGGGTACAGTAAACAAGGAAAAAGATTGTGTTTCGTACTTCTCTCACGTTTATTATATATAAAAATTTATGTTTGGAAATAGTTTATTTCTAATTAATTTCTTTACTATTTACAAAAAGAAATTTTTTCTATTGTTCACTTTAACTTGAATCTAGTATCGTGGATCTCCAGCTGAATTACTACATTTATTCAAAAATGGGGCAGTGGATAACAGAAATTTCAAATTAAGCATGATAACAGTAATTTTGGTTTTTGATTTCATTTTATGCCATCATAAAGTTGTTTTAATTATAAAGTTTAAATTTTGAATATATATTTGACCTTTTTATTATATTAATTTTCTAGATCTAACATCAAGAGTAATTACATATTAAATTTTTAACTGAATTATTCATCCAAATGGTGTGTACCGTCTATATGAAAATTTCAACATGAATATTGATTTTTGTTTTATATTTTATAAGAATCTTATCAAAGTTGACATTTTTTTAATTATAAAATAAAAGTATTTATTATGTGGTAATCAAATTTTAATGAAATGACTTCTAGAATTTTCTTCAATATGTATTTATTTTATTCGTATACTATTATATATATATAATTACCACACTTTCGATTTTCAATCTAGTTATAATAGTTTTTCATGTAATTTTTTAAATGTCCGAAAATAAATTTTGCTTATTTAAATAGAATGATTATTTTTTTTTAATTAAGACTGGCTGTTTTGTTGGAAAAAGAAGATATGTTAGAGAATTATCTGAAATATAAATTCTTTGAAAAAATAAATGGTGAACTATATATTACTGTTATTTGCAGTTTCATTTCAAATTTTACGTTTAAATTTAAACCCACTTCAGTTTTTGTAAAAGTCTTTAATAATTATTTATATGTAAGCACTAAGGGTGAAAATTTTAAATATCTGCATGCAGGAATTATTTGCTTCAGAAAAATCTCATTTGAATATTTTATTTGAATCTCCAATTTTATTAAAATTCACATATCATAATCATTACAGTAGAATTGAAAAGAAATCTTCATTTTCATATCAATATGAATTGCTGAATTGTATTGACAGTAGAATTTAAGAGAGACTGATTAAGGGCTTTAATCTATCTATTATATCTAAAAGAAACACTTATTGTGTGTGGTTTTTTGTTTCCTTTATAGATTGCAACACCAAATTGTTATGAAATCTAACTTCCTACTCCCCAGAAATGATCTAGATTGTTCCTTTGTTGTATATTTTCAAGTTTTTATCCAATAAAAATCCCTTCATTTGAGTTTATTTGAACTATATTTTTTATAAAAGAGATCACTGTAAAAAGTGATATTCGTTTTTCGTAAGTTTAGACCGTTAAAATAACTATTTTTTAATTATTGTTTTAATTTTTTGCTAATTTATGAAAAAAACCAAATAATATAACATTTTGAAAACAATTGGCAACAAGCAAACTTCATTTAAAGTATTTGCGTACCTCTTTATTGTGTCCTTTCTTTAGCTCTACTCCTTGTTTAAATTTCTTACAATTTTCTTTTCCAACCGACTGTCCAGTTTAAAATCGCTTGCATGCTTTCATATGTACTCACTTTCAAATCTTTTTTATATTTTTTGAAATTTAAAACCTATTATGTATATTTCTAGTCTACATTTAAATCTATTTTGGCTATTTTTAAGAAAATAAATGCATTAAATAACTAAATGATTGTTTAGATTTTTTGCAATTTTAAAATAGAATCTCTGAAAAACCTTTCTGATACAGTTTTTCATATTGATTAAAAATGTGTGGGTTCCCATGATAAAAATGTTATATATAATACAAATTATAATTGTAATATAAATATCCTGTCTTTTGTTTTTTTATATCCGTTAGTTTTTATGAGGAAGTAAATGTTGCTCTAAAAAAAGAACATTCATCAAATTCGTGGTAACTTCTAATAAAATTGTGCTTGAAATTGATTTAAAACTCGGTAATTTTTTCCAAACTTAAGCGTGCATTTTGCCTTTGCTTTTTTGGGTTTATTGGTGAATTTATTTATATTTTGTTGCTTTTCTTAAGAACGCTTATATATATACTTTATATAGTATGCTACACATATATATATAGAGTACATACTCTGAAATTAAGATCTGTATAAAATAATTTAATTGAAATATTTGTGTCTCTAAAGTATACTAAATATTCGTTTCGTAAAATTTCAAACAATTTGTAACTTTAAACAACTGCCTAAATATAACTATTTTTTTTATTTTTTTTAATTACCTATGAGCAAAATAATATTTTCACTCTGAATAGAATTAATAAAAAAAGATTGTATATTATGTGTGTGTGTGTGATTACGTTTTAAATTTAAACTACACATGTTTTTAAAAGGGAAAGCACAATTATATTAATGTTTTAATAGAGTATTGAGGACTAAAATATTATATATATATATATATATATATATATATATATAATATTATTATTTCACAATGAATTTATTATGAAACCTCTCCATAATTGTCATGGATTGCAACTCTGCCATAGGTTTTACTTTGATTTTATAGCTAGAGTATATGTTTTTCAAATAATATCTTTATATCTGATTTTGCATCCTACCTACTTTGTAACCACATCAATATTTTAGTCAAAAGGAACATTATTATGTTGCAGAAATAAAATATTATCTAAAATTAAATTTTTAAATAGTATGTTAAAAAAATCACGATACCACAAAAACAGTTTGTAGCCAATAGTGCATTGATTAATAAAAACTGCACATGAACTTAAATGATATAAGTACATAAGGACAAATTTCAAGTTCAATGTAGTACTCCGGGTCGACCGATGACGGAGTGGCTAGCGGTCCTAACTTCGAAGCAGTCTGTCCCAGGTTCTAATCCTTGCTCGGGCATGGATGTTCCTTTCTCTGTCTGTCTTTGTATGTGTTTCCTCGTCCTTTCACTTCCGGGGCGAAGATGGCACTGGGTACCTCATGCCATCATTTTTGCCCCTTGTAGCGCTGAATACGTATATCCAAAGGGCAATGGGCGCTGAATACGTATATCCAATGGATAATGGGGAAAAAATGCTATTCATCGGAATTTACACATATTTTGATTCTAATAAATAATGATTTTGATACTCAAAAATGTTTTTTAATGATAGCATGCAAAGATTTATAACAGACTTCATTTTTATGTATTTAATTATGTGATGAAATTTGTTATGCTATATTATAATACCACATGCTTAAATAAACTAATATTGTTAAGATTTTGATAGAAAGATAAAATTTAAACAGATTTGTAATAAAAATTATTAGAAATTAGCCTTTTATCATATAAAACATGTTGAAAACAAATTTAACATTTGCAAACACACTTGCATGAAAAAACTCCACCATCAGTATTAATGCATTTCCAATTTTTCAAGCATCCAAATTTTAAATCAGTATTTATAAAAAAATATATACAGTCAACCCTCCTATAACGCGTTACTCTCAGAACGCGGTTTCCATATAACTCGGAGCAGAAATTGCCACAGCCCTCCTATAACGCGATACTCTTACAGCGCGGTTTCCGGTCCACAACGTCCCATCAGTTCTTTTCTCGCACCCAATGACTGGATAGCTGGATATGTTTATATAAACATTTAAGCTTATCTCTTAGCCGTTTACGGCATCGGTTTCAGTCGTCGCAGAGCTCTTTTACAGTACGCCTAGTTAGTGACCAACTCTTCTTAAAATTTTGTCTGTACCGCCCATTTGTTTAGCTTTATGCTGTTTAATTTGTGGTTTATTATTGGACAACATTACACAATATTCTTTATTTGTTTTCATATAATAATAACCCTAGGTTTTTTATATAATTATTATTAACCTTAGTAATTATTAACCCTAGATTTGCATCATGTCAAACACAAAAGAAACAAGGAAAGGATTAAAAAGAAAGTTTACATCGTTTGAAGATAAAATCCAAATTTTTAAATCGCTTAGAAGGCGGGGGAAAAAATATCGTCTGTTACAAAATCCACAAACTTGAATGAATCTACAATTCGAACCATAAATAAAATGTAGATAATATAAGAAAAATTGTGGCAGGTGGACTCGCACTCGAAATTCTAATATGGTTAAAATGGAACGGGCGTTAATGATCTGGATGGAAGACTGTATAGCCAAAAATATTCCTATCAGTGAAAATCTTATCAAGAAGAAAGCACTTAAAATCAACGAACATATAAGGAATATTAGGCATTCTTGCAGAGCTAGAAAATCATTCGTTTGTGTCGAGTAAAGGATGGTTTGAAAAACTGAAAAAAAGGTACACGTTACACAATATTAAATTTCATTGAGAACAGACCTCAGAAGATGCTGACGCTGCCGTTAGTGGAGTTAGAAAAAAAGCTATAATCGGAAACTAATATGAAAATGAACCGAGTGAGGAAGACATTTTGCCCATTAAAAGAAAAATATGACTCGGAGCTGAAATTGCGACAGCCCTCTTATAACGTGGTACTCTTATAGAACGGTTTCTATTCAACAACGTCCCATCTGTTCCTTCCGTGAAGCCAATGAATGGTTTTAACTGGATATTTTTATATAAACAGTCAAGTTTATCCCTTAGCCGTTTACGGCATAGGTTTCGGTGGTCTCAGAGCTCTTTCACAGCACGTCTCGTTGGTTACCAATTCTTTTTAAAAATTGTCTCCACCGTCGATTCATTTAGCTTTTAGCAGCTTAATTTGTGGTTTATAATTGGACAACATTACACAATACTGTAATTGTTAAAGAAAACTGTAAAGTTATAATAAAATAAAAAAGATTGTATAGAACCATGTCATCGGCTTGCGCGGAAATTAAACCATCAACGAACGCTTAATGTGTATTGGAAACCTCTTTTACCTAAAATGGTTCAAGCAATACAAGATGATTCTACAATTTCACCCCCAGTTATAGAAATAGTAAACATTGCTTCTCGTTTAAGCAATGAAGAATTTGCAGTAAACCATCAAGATGTAAGAGAACTAGTACTCAGGGAAGAAACATTAGATGTGGAAGAACTGATCGAATTAATTGATGCACCCTCCTCAAATACATTGGAAAACGAAAATAAGAAAAACGAATGGGTGCCAAATCTCGAATTACAAGATGTGAAAAAAGGGCTAAGTTTAGATAAAGAATTAAAACTTCATTGCATTCAAACTGATCATTCAACGGTTCTCAGTGCAAGGTTTAAAAGAGAGTTAAGAAATTACTTAGCTCCCTATAGAGAGGTTTTAGAGCAGTTAGAAAAAAAAGCAATAATAGAAAACTAATATGAAAATGAACCATGTGAGGAAGACATTTTGCCCATTAAAAGAAGGCGAGTTAGGCGACTCATATCTGACAGCGAGGATAAATGTTGAAAGATTACATAATTTTACAAAAGTTTTTCTTGCTTTTGTTGGAAAAAATTTTTTAGTTTAGTTTCTTTTCTTTTTTTTTTTTTTTTTCCTTTTTATCATTTTCTTTTATGAACTCTTCAATTCAATAAAAATAATTTATAATTTATCTTGTCTTTTGTATCTATTGGTCTCCATAATGCGGTATGAATGATGTGATTTGAACTAATTCTGAGTTTCTTATAGCGTGGTTTCCATACAACGCAGTAGACGGTTTCCATAGAACGCGCTACGAATTAGCCTGGTTTGTATGGTTAAATTCGAATTTCTTTTAGCGCGGTTTCCATATAACGTGGTACGCACTCACCGCGTTATAGGAGGGTTGTCTGTATATTCAAAATTCACATTGCGTGACAAAGAGTATTTACACGACCATCGTCAATGATTGACAGTTGCTCAAAGAAACGCCGTGGTTTAGAGTGATGAATCCGAAATCAATTTCAATTCTTACGATGAGCCTCTTTGTGTCTGTAGGGTTTTTAGAATTATCACTTCAATCCAAAAACAAGACGTGTCTCATTGATTCATCTGCCGAAGTAACGGATTTTAATCCATGACCTTTTGAATCTCAATTACATTTATTTGTCATTTGGGTACTATTACTTGCTCAACGATACAATTAGATCATCTTTCGTACACTTACATTGCCTTTAATGGACACTTGTGTGGGATTTTTCCTAGAGCAACTTTACAACAAGATAATGCTTCGATACGCTCAACAAAAGAATCCTTTGCGATGCATTAAGTTCTTTTCATGCCCATTACGGTTCTCAGATTTAGTTCTGTATTTGCACATTAAGGGACTATTTGAGGCATAATGAACAGTCTACATGTTTCACTAATCTGAAAGTATATTTATATCATTACATGCATAGATATCTTGCAGCTTTAATAAATAAATATATCTTACTGCTACAACCTATCTTGTTATGTAAATTTAGATTAGGAACAACCAAGCTTTGAAATCACTGATGTATTTGTGAATTTTTCAAGAATAAATTATCCTTTTCATCAGAAGTTTTAATCGCATACATGTATTGATGTCCACACCACGCCTGTACGTTTACATTTCGATGTTCCATTTCATGTGCTCCATTTTGATTATCTCGTCATGAAATTTGCTGGAATAGCCGTATTTAATTGATAATCTGTTGGACCTTCATCGTTTATTTTTTTTAGACTGTTTAAACTCGTGGGGATTCCCTAGCTTTGCTTGATAATCCCGAGATTAGCTTCAACAATACTTAATAATTTTATTTTGTTTGATTATTTTTCTTGCAGTTTTATGTATAACAAGATATTTTTTAAGTTGAAAATATATTTAGGATTTTTATGATTTGAGGAATTGGAAGTATTCGATTTCGTTTGATACCGCAGAGTGGATAACGTTCTAGCTACTAATAGCATAATGCTTATTCCACTCGTTTCTTATAGGAAGACACTATCCATGTATTGCAAGGGAGAAGACCAAGCAAACTGTCCAGTCCCCACTCTAACAGATGTGCATATAGGAAACCGAAGCATTATCGCTATTTCTAGTTGTTCAATATTGGCTAAATTCTAATTTAGTATTTTACGCTCAAAAAACCCAATTTGACATTTAACTGCAGCTTTACTAAAGAACTATTTTAATAAATTATAGTTTTTTTCTTTTAAATTTTAATCAAAAACTCACAATCAGTCTCAAACCTAGTAATATAGAAGCACAGAAACCCAAAAATTAGGTATGAAGATGAAAAAAAACTAAGCTAATTAGCTCTTTGATCATGGCTAACCTACATAAAAATTTAATACTAGTTGAGAAATAAAAAATGTAAGTATATTTTATGGTTAACTGTTGAAGCATTTGGAGATTTAATATATTTATGTTATATATAAGTAACTTATAATATATATATTCTGGGAAAAAGTTCGATCTAGATTCGAAAGGATTCGATCTAGTATAGATGTTTGTAAAAGGTTTTCTCTTGTGATCCTTATCCCCTTTAAAGAATTTTACTAATTTTAGTATTTTTTTCTGTTTTCAAAGAGTGTTAAAAATAACTTTTACAATATTGTATCCTTACAAAGTTTATCTTCTGTTAGAGTTGGTACACGTTCTTTCTATAATCAATAAAGTAGTCCTTTACTAAAATAGATTTACATTAAGATAATAAATACATAACGAAGATCACCCTTCTGGGCGTACCGTTTATTCGAAATCGTTTAAAAATATCGAAATAAAAATTACAACAAAGCTTTAAATTTAGACTCATTCTCTGAATGGCTTGAGAATTTTTGCTTCATTCAAATCCCTACTGTTTTTGTTATGTAAATCATATTTTGACCTCCATTTCTATAGTATTTTCTTGTGAAGGGAAAGTAAGTCTTTTAAGAAATAAAACATTTTTCTAGTATTCTTTTCTATAAATGCTCTTCCTTTCATTACAAAACTTACTAATGCTTTCTTCTTATAAAATAATAACCTAATAAAAAGAGTAATGTGTTTTGATTTACATTCTCTTAAAAGTTTCTAAAAAGAGGAAACATTATCAATTTAATTTTTCCGTATAAAATAATTCATCGGGATATCTCTTTCATTACCATCGATTGATGTAAAATACTTTGTGTTTTAGAATTTGGCATACCGGAAGAAAATTGGAGCTGACACCATTCTGACTGACTACAAGCCTCACGAGGTAAGATATTCTGATACAATTATTTCTCTGTAACTGTGATGAATTTCTTTCTATGGACGTGCCAAAAAATTTAAATATTCAGATTTATTGATTTGTAACGTGACAAATAAGTAAAATGAATTCTTGAATAATAAGTTTGGAGTTTTATATAATCTATATAAATTTTATAGTTTGGAATTATCAGATTATATTTTATAGATTCTGCCTGCAATACAGTGATAATTTAAAGAGTCCTCACAGTTTATTCACAAATTATAACACGATGTTCAAAATAATATCATAGCAGTATCGGTAATATTGAACGAAATAAAAATATTACTTGTATTTTTATTACATATTCTACTTTCGTAAATCTTTTTCATATGATAAGATTTTGGAATTTGTTTATATGTTTCTAAGCAAATTCCAAAATCTTTTGTCCAAAATCAGTGTTTAGTTACATATTCTAATTTGCATTATAATGTTTCATATTCAAAGTTCACGTTACAGTTGTGTGTGTGTGTGTGTGTGTGTGTGTGTGTGTGCGTGCGTGCGTGCGTGCGTGCGCGCGCGCTCTTGAAAATCTGAAAACATTTATGCTGCAGGGAAGATATTTAAAACATTTATGCTGCAGGGAAGATATTTAAAACAATTATGCTAAATTCTTTTTCTCTATCCCTTATTAGTCGTAGCTAACAGCATTTAGTTCTTTATAATATTAGCTTTGTCCTGTGACTTACTTTTAAGTTTTTATAATATATGGGCATAAAAAACATACAACAAGGATTATCTCAAGGTTAGAGAAAGAACTTTCTACAGCGGGTATATGTAAGGGGGGGAATAACTGAGAATTCATGATAAAAAAAGTCAGCACAAAGAGTGAAATGTGTTAAAAGTAAAACTATCATGTACTTTAAAAAAATAAGTAAATTATTATCATAATAACATTTTCATTGCGGAAGATTTTTATTGGGAAGTAATAATTCTTCGTTGTCTTGAAATGTTATGAGAAGTTAGCAATTTAATGAATAAGAATAAAGGAGAAGAAAACCTGAAAAATATGTAAATACATGCTTGTTAAGGTGAGTTTTCTGCCTGGAAAATATAAAGCTGTAAAGCAATATTTCATCTTAAAAGCTACTGATTCTGAGATTTCTTGGACTTTTTTAAATTTTCTTTAAGATTTATTAACTTACATAATAAACATAAAAATTTTAAAAAATCAATTTTTTGATAAAAATAATTATTAGTATATTTTTTTCTATTCCAACTGATGAGCTTAGTATAATCTATCTTATAATAAATTTCGAAGTCAAATTTAATTATAAATATGTTTGATAAGATACACATTAGCTGAATTTTAAGTCAATAATCTTTAATCGTTTTTTTTCCTGCGTTTCAAACTCATATATCAGCATCATATTTTACTTTAACAATTAAAGTAAGATCATAATTTATTCGAGGTAGATAAAATATGAAAAACATTTACATCCTACTTTCTATGATTACAGATGCTATCAGAGAGAAATCGTTGCTAATGAAATACCAATTATAAGCAGATTAGTTATAATTACATAAATTAATATATAAGTATACTTATATATATATATATATATATATATATATATATATATATATATATATATATATATATATATATATATATATATATATATATCTGTAAGATGCTGAACACATTGAATATTTGAGGGGAGGAATCGTTCAAGTTACATATAAACCATGATGATAATAAGCTTAAGAAATCATAATAAGTGACATGTTTAGCACAGACTACTAGAGGACACGAGAAGCATGAGCAAAAACACAATTCATTGGATCCTAATGAAAAAGTTGAAGAAAAACAAGATGTGTGAAATAAGATGTCTCCCCCTACTCTCAGATATTTAAGGACATCTAAAAAGAGATAATTTTGTTATGGATTAATGTAATTTAGATTATGGATTGCTCTAAATATCCATACTTGAAGTGTTCGTCGAATTTACAAACTTGTGAATAGAAGAACACAGCGTTCCTTCCTCTACCAGCCCCTAAGGAAATAGTTACCCTTCTTTCAAATCTATTCTTTCAAGGTTCAACTAGTTCTTACTGGTTTAATCTGTAGATGCTAGATATAGATAAATACTACAAATGTATACTATAGATCACTGCCTCTCTTTCAATGTTCCTATATTCGTCTTGCGGAATACAGGACAACTGTAGATATAATTATAAGTTTACTTGCATTGAATATGAGCAACTTGGTATTAAAAAGAATCGGTCCTATTAAGAAAGGAAAGAAAATTTATGTCTAATATTTTCTCATACGAAGTACGAAAAAATTCATGGCAACTAATCAATCCTGAAAAAGCACGTTACCAGATGTATAAAATATATTACCAGAAGTATAAAAAATTCTGTTGGCATAAACTGTTTTCGTTGCAATGAATAAAATACAATACAAACTGCTAAAAATTATAATAATTTACCACAAGTACTTGTAATTAGTGACTGAAAAGAAACTCAATGGTATTATGAAAAGTAAATTGTTTCACATAAACACTTGTGCTTTCGAAATTATATTCTCCTTTGTAAAAAATGTGACTTTTTATTATTAAATTTGATATATATTTTAAAAATTAAAAATATAATTGGAAACAGATTTTTAATGGAATCTTGTTAACCGTTATTACTTTTTTTATAGAAAAATTTTATAACATACTAATTTTTAAGCACCATCCTACAGGATAATTATGTAAATCGGTATTTTTTAAAATGTGTATGCTTCATATACACTACTGGCCATTAAAATTGCTACATCAGGAAGAAATGCAGATAACAAAATGATATTTATTGGACAAATATATTATACTAGAAATAACAAGTGATTAAATTTTCAAAAAATTTGGCTGGATATATAGATCCTGAGAAATCAGTACCCAGAACAACCACCTCTGGTAGTAATAACAGCAGTTATACGCCTGGGCATTGAGTCAAACAGAGATTGGATTGCATGTACAGGTACAGATGCCCATTCAGCTTCAACACGAAGCTACAGTTCATCAACCGTAGTGACTGGCGTTTGGTGACAAGCCAGTCGCTCGGCAACCATTGACCAGACGTTTTCTATTGGTGAAATATCTGGAGAACGTGCTGGCCAGGGCAACAGCCAACCACGTTCCGTATCAGGGAAGGTCCGTACAATACCGGCAACATGCGGTCGGGCATTATCCTGCTGAAACGTAGGGTTTCGCAGGGCTCGAATAAAGGGTAGAGCCACGGGTCGTAACACACCAGAAATGTAACGTGCACTGTTCAAAGCACCGTCAATGCGAACAAGAGGTGACCCAGACGTGTATCCAATGGCACCCCATACCATCACGCCAAGTGATGGGCCAGTATGACGATGACGAATGCACGCTGCCAGTGTGCGTTCACCACGATGCCGCCAAACATGGATGCAACCATCATGATGCTGTACACAGAACCTGGATTCTTCTGAAAAGATGACGTCTCGCCATTCGTGCGCCCAGGTTCGTCGTTGATCACACCATTGAAGGCGCTCTTGTCTATTGCGCAGCGTCAAGGGAAGCCGCAGCCATGGTCTCCGAGATGAGAGTCTATTCTGCTGCAAACGTCGTCGAACTGTTCGTGCAGACACTTGTTGTCTTCCAAACGACCCCGTTTCTTGACTGTATGCTCGTGGCGTGGTTGCACGATCCATTACGGCCATGCGGATAATATGCCTGTCTTCTCGGCTGCTAGTGATAGGTGGCCGTTGAGATCCCGCATGGCGTTCCGTATTACCGTCTGCTAACAGTTCCATATTCTGCTAACAGTCATTGGATCTCGACCGACGCGAGCAGCAATACTGCGATAAGATAAACCGCAATCCCGGTACGCTACAATTCGACCTTTATCAAAGTCAGAAACGTGCTGGTACGCATTTCTCCTTCTTACACGAGGCATCACAACAACTTTTCACCAGGCAACAACGTTCAAATGCAATTTGTGTATGAGGAACCGGCTGAACAATTTCCTCATTTAAACACAATGTAGGTGTCGCTACTGCCGCCTGCTCTATCTGAATGCGCTGAAAAGCTAATCATTTGCATATCACAGCACCTTCTTCTTTTCGTATAAATTTCACGTCTGTAGCATGTCGCCTTCTTGGTGAAGCAATTTTAATGGCCAGTAGTGTATTTGTTGATTTAATGCCTCTCTTTTTACTACTTGTTGGCTGAATTTTACAAATTTAAACTCTCTTTTTTATGTGTATTTTTTGAAAAATTTTCGTAAAATATTTTTATTTTTCTAGTTTAAAAATATCTGTTTTAAATATAATATAAATGTATCATTTTATATAAAACATTATAAAATGAACTTATTTTTAAATTGCCTTTCTTTTAAAGTAATTAATGCAATGAAACACACGTATATCATATTGTATGGTCATTTTATATAGATTCTTATAGTATTTGAATCTTGAACACAAGTTGATCATTGATTGATTGTTCATGTATTAATGCTTGAATCGTTTCTAATCCAACATTAATATACCCTTGGGGTTCCGTAATTCTGTGATTTCGGAAGAAATATGATAAAACAGAACAGTTCTCAAATTACAAAAGTTCTTTTCGATTTTCATTAATTTAATTACCCAGTCACACATACTTTAGTTAGTAGCACCAAAAAGCATCAATAAAATCCCAGGAAAATACAAATATTATATAAAAAAATTGAATGTAATATTATCTGTAATTTGAAACCAATTACTTATTTTACAGTGAAGCAAATACGATGTTTTTTGTTATCTTGTGCATACTAAAACTTCTAAAAATTATTTTTGATAAATGATTCTTTATTCCAGAAAAAAAAATTTTTTTTACATAAAGAAATTATGCAATTTTAAAATTCGATGAATAGGAATACGTATTTAAACATTATTTATTTATTTATAAAAATGAAACAAAAAGAAAATTTTTTGTTACTTTTGTGACGAATATTGGAAAATAAGAAATATACTTTTACATTTTTTTTAAAAAACAAAAGTCGTTTTATTTTATTTAATTCTATCTTATTTGCTTGAGAATATTTTTGCTAATAAAGTCCTTCGTTGTTGATTTTTCTTTCATAGAATATACACTAAACAAACTGTAGCTCAATTTTTTTCTCTGAACGTTGAAAACTGGAGCTATCATTTGTATAATTTATTAAAAAAAAGTAACTTTTATATCTTTTTTATTTTAATTTTTTTTATTTTACTTTATAAATTAAATATAAATTCATAAAGATTAATTTCTATCTGAAAATGGATACGATTCAAATAAGAAATGAAAATTACGCTTTTGAATAAACTAAAAAGAAACGGATTTCATTTCATTCACTGCTCTTCCTGTAATATGATAAATCTACCCCATTATGTAATGAAACCAATAACTTCTTTTGGATTGCATATCTACTGCGTGTTTTCTTTAGAAATAGTTAAGGGTTAAAGTTGTTAGTTTCTATAAAAGCAGCGTTACAAAATCAGGAAGGCATATTCATCGAATATGTCGTAAAAACAGAAAGGCATATAATGAATGGGTCAAATTGTAAAAAAAGTTTGAAGTACGAAAAAGACCGGGTTACATAACGGATACACAGATATGCTAATAATTAATAGAAGAATATTTTGGTCCAAGTTCACAGAGGTAATGTCAGTTCTGGAGAAGGTACTGGCGCTTTTTATTGGCGAGTTTATGTAAAGGATAAGAAATAATTTAGAGATTCTATAAAGAATAAAAACATGTTTAATGCTCTTTATACATACAACGTGTAATTAAGATATAAGCAAATAAAAGAATATATATTTAAAATTTTATTCCTTAATGGAAATTCTATTCTAAACTTTTAATGGAAGCTTCTTCACAAGGAAAATGGCTTTTTTTAAATTAGGGATATTCTTGAAGAATTGTGTGCAGAATAAATAAATAAAAAACATTACTGTTAAAGTTTGTTTTAATTTTCTTATACGTTGTTACATTTAAAAAACTCTCGTTTACATGTTTATGTATATATACTAAACTCTTAATCAACCGTATGAATCATACATGAACAGCTCCAACAATTCAAGGAATATGAATAATCCGGAACTGATCGTTTAAAAGGTAAGAAGTGAATTACCACTGACAAATTTACAATGAAATGTTTAAGGGATATAATTGGAACAATAAGAAACACTATAAAATTGTGTTTTTCTTTTTTGTCTTTTTCCTTTTTAAAAAGGTTGCATATTATCTTAAAATTTAATATGATGTTTTATTTTGGGAGTAATTTGGCATTTTCGTGTAGCATGAATTCTTTTCCTAGAAGAAATTCTTTTCTCCCAGACCTTGAATTTTATTTGCCGACAGATGTAATCGTTAATGTAATATATATTTAACACAATGGGTACATGATATTCATTGAAAACTACTTTAGGGTCTCAATCATCTACAAATGCGCAAATTACGCATTTTTTCTAAGCATTGATGTGTTCAAGATGCGTCTGTGACTAGGTTAAATTGATGTGTATTAAATAACGTTGCCCATTAGTATTAGGATTTACTTTTTCCTCCATTTCGAATATGTGAATGTGTAACGACGTAAGAAAATGGAAGTTAAAACAAAACAAACATTTACTACATTACACATAATTAAGATTAGTTACAAAAAGAAAACACTTAATAATTATAAAATAGTAAACAAGGTTACATAATACCAGGGTGGTATAAAACAAACGTATTTAGGAACCGGATGGTGCGTCCTCCATTCCTCACATCTCTATCCTCATCTCATTTGATGTTGTAAGTATATTGGGCAGCAGCGCCATCTACTGTCAATAGTGTTAATATGGGTCTGTTACAAATGACATTTTCACACACCTCGAAAAATTTCTCAAAATTGGCATTCTGGCTCTGAGTGACACTTTGTGAGATGCTATGAACGATATCTCTAGTAGTCAGTTTTACATTTAAATATCGTTTTTCATGATTATTTTTATTGATTTCTAGAAATATGATATAACGATTGATTTCAGTGCTTGCTACATACACGTTACAAAGCCATGTTCCAAATTAAACCAACAACTCCCACCAATAAAAATGTCTTCAATAGGCAAGTTTGAAAACTCCATCAACAATGGCTGAGATCAAATCTGGCTAATTATACTTCAAAAAATGCAATTCTTCCATTGTGGTATGGTGAATACAAGTCTACTAAACTTGATACCATTTAATACACATTTTGTCTGTTGAATGTTACCATAAAATATTTGAAAATACGTCACGTTTAACTATTTGGAGGATTTTGCATAGATTAGTAACATTATTTATGTCACAAAAGGGAAACCCCAGACAGGTCACAAGCATGTGGATCCCAGAAGATATGCATTATGAAACAAAGTTCAGCAACTATCGCTAATTGTTCAACTGTGGCTTGAATTTAACCCGTGACCTTCCATTCCGAAGAGCTCATTATCAATAAGCTCCAAAGAGATGTTAATCAAGTAAACTTTTCCTAATCCAGTGTGATAGATGGTATGAATTATTCAATAATACTATGATAATTCATTATTTTGTATTCTGACTTCATGTGAACTATATAATCTATTACTTCATCCATTCACGTCTAAAAAAAAAAAAAAACAATAAAATGGAACGGTTGTTCAGATAAGACAGATAAATCTCTCTATGTATTACTCGCAAAAACAAAGATAAGCGTAAATTTCTACAAAAATTATAGTTTAGCTTAAAAAAAAATTTAATATTTGCGCTAAAATGAATTTGTCTTTCATTATTCAACGTTCAACAACTGTACAAATTCAGTTCACAGAAAGGATATTACAAAGGAAGCACCAGTAGTATTCACTTCTTTTATTCTATAAAAGGAATCATATTTTATGCCAAATGAACTTGGGGTTCAATATAACGACAGTTGGAAATAATCAAGTAAATTGTCGTTACAACGGAAAACACAAAAGAGAAAATAAATATATATTTTTCTCGCACTCGCTGTACTTCATAAAATATTAATAAAAATGTTATAACATTGGAAACAAACATCCAGAGAAGTCAGAAATTTACGTAAAGAAATCACAACACTTTTAATTAATTATAACTTTCTTCACACATCTGCAATGATTTTGAGAATGGAGAACGTGCATTAACAGTCAACTTCCGACTTTGGTGTCTAACTAGTCAAAAAAAAATTTTTTTTTGACCAAGGTGTTGAATGAAAACAGGAGAGATGCATTTTATGCTACGTGAAAACATTCTAGCATTCTTCACATTTATGGACATTTGTGAATAAGCTAATTTGTTCTTATAATCTTAAGGTTTGATTCGCAAAGAATGCAGCTGCTAAATGGATTCATAATGCAATGCTTATTACCAGGTTACACATTCCTTTCACATACTCTAAATGCTCCATTTATAAGCCCCTCGTCCACTTTGGCAGAAGCAGCTGTTCTGATAAAGCTCTTATCTCGAATTTTCTCAACTAAGAGTCATTTTTCCTGACACAGACCAATTTATGTCTAACAGGATACATAGAACGTGAAGTTGATTTCTTCTTTGACAGTGCCGGCAGATGTTACTCGGGAAAGATTAACGCTAACAAAATCCATTTAAAAAAGTGTTTCGCATTAAGATATCTGATGCAAAATTCTATGGGAATTCTATTATTGCTCAATATCATAAGAATACCAAACAATAATCTCAGTATCTTATGTATGATGAGTATAAATTATGTCAGTGTCAAGGTTGCGCATATTCTTCTAAGTTTTATTGGAACTACAGAAAATACTCCACCTATTTATCAACTGTACCATTGTCTTTATACTAAAGACACTAGAGTAAGTCGCTTTATTCGCGATGCTTACAGTGATGTTTCTCAACAAAGCACTACCTTTTAGTTTCTTTGGGAAAGGATTTTTCAATAGTAGATAACTCTTTTTCTATCTAAAATATACTTTTTTGCGAATCTATGAAATTGTTTTCATTTTTATTTATAATAATGTTATACGTGTAAAAAATAAATACCTAGTTTTTTAACTTTTTTTTATTTTTAACTCAATATATATTATGAAATTATATATATAATTCTAATATTTTTATTTGAAAATTTTTGTATCATACAAATATCATATATTTTTATATTATATTATATCTTTATATTATAAATCGAGAGAATAAATATTTTGAAGCTTAATTTTTCCGTTGCATGTCAAAGATAATATGCTCCTTGAATTATGAATTATTCAAAATAAAATATTAATATTAATATTGAGTACTCTAAGATTAATATTGCTTAGTAATGAACACTAGTATATATGTGTGTGTGTGCTTATTGTGCATACACGTTTACGACCTTCTAGTTGCTGCCGACCAACTTGTCTAGTGGTCAGCCCACCTGACTACGAATAGGGAGGGCTTGGGTTCGAATCCCGGTTCATGCATGGATGTACTTTCTCTTCCTCTATCCTGCCTTTGTCCTTTTCTTGTGTGTAAATGAAATATGAATTGTTGCCTACACTATAAAGGGGTCCCTATGGCACGTGAGTGTACTGAAGAAGTCGGACTCCACACCAAATACGGCTCAGTTGAAAAAGTGGAGCAGCGCACCCCAATTTGCCAATCTAGCTAGCACACGAGAACAACAACTTTTTAGTTGCTTATAAATCGTGTATTATTTATACACCATGAATCCTATTGGTTTATCTCACTCTTGTCTTGATAGTCACTGACTTTTCGGAACACATTGTTTAGCTTAATAAAATTTTCTATTAATCATTTCAAACACAAAGGCCCACGCACAACGCATTATTTAAAAAAAATTTAAGTGAGCACTGTTTAAAATAAAATTATTTTTTCCTACATTCTTCTCTCTCCGGCTACTGTTGGTTGGAAAATTTTCATCTTTATAAAACTTTATTTATTTATTTTTTTTTTTTTGCAGACCTCAACAGTTTTCAATATTGTAAGCGTTTTAAGCAAATATAAGTTTAGAAAAAACTCAACGTAGTGAGAATAAGGTAAATGATTCTTTACGCCTCTCTTCAATCTAAGATGAAATCAGTCCTAAGAGCAATTCAGAATCTTGATTGAAAAATTCCGCTTCTTCCCATTGAATTAAAAATTTTCACGGCTTCATTTTTTGGATTAAATTCCAAAATATCATCAGTAGCATTATGTACAGCACATAAGTTCTATTTATAAATAATCCAATAAAACTGTAGGAAAACATATTATTCTTGTACCAATTACTATATGAATAAACATTTCGTTGTGTTGAGTAGTTTTAAATAACGCTATATTATATAAAGGTAGCATTACTACTGAAGTAGAGAACTTTCTATCACAAATTTCGTCATATTTTCAAACTTCATCTATTCATCTTTCAACCATTTTGAAGAGTTTTTGTAGATTATTTTTTAAATATTTGTATAATAATATAATGCGTAAATATAAATATGATTTTTTATATATAATGATGAATAGGCAAAAATTAAAAGTAAGTAAAACAAAAATTTTTGACTAAGGAATACAATAAGAAAAAACAGACAAAAAGCTGCAGTAGCCAAATTAGTTATGACATCTTACTTTTAATCGGAAATGAATGAAATCAATCTTAAATTCAGTCATAGTTAGACATTTTGATAATCTTCTTATAATTACCTCAAAATTTAAATAATTGCTTCTCTGAAATGATATTAAACTGTAGAGAGGTAAATATAATAATCAATGATTATCCTCACAAATATTTTTGATGATAAATTGATTTGTTTTCTTAATATATAGATATATTAAGTAAACAGTGTATCATTTTATTTTAAATTGTTTTTAATTCTACTTTATTGAGCAGACTGAAAAAGAAAAAAAGAATCTGGCTATCTCTCCCTCATTTTTGTCACGAATGTCGTATAATGGTGTTTCAAATATGCAATCAAATAATATCGCTGACATCACTTAATCTGGATTGTACGTTATCGTGATATATTGGAAGAAGCAGAGATATGAAATTAGTGAATTTTGTTATAGAAGTCTTGTTTCCCCTAGGGAATTAATAATTCCTTATTAATAATTCCACTTTTTAGTCGTAAGTTCTTTAATGTAGGACCTGAAGTTATGATACAATTAACTTGGAGGCATGGTTTGGCAGAATGAATTCAAAAGTTGATGGCATCTGGAATCAATGTGTATTTGCGTTACAAGAAAAGAATAGCATATAGTTTTTTCAGAGTAAAGTTATTCAAAAAAACCTTTTTAACCCAAAGGATTTATTTTTATTCTGTGAAATTATTAGATAAAATTTCGAAGTATAAAGTCTTTAAATTAAAGTATTTTCAGTAATCGGAATACTTCAAGCAATTTAAATCAAGTCATCAAAGATATCTAACTTCTCCTGTGCATTTTTTCATTGTCAAAACCAAACTAGAAAATGTGTATAGCTATCGTTTTATCTTTCAATTTTGAAATCATGTGTTCAATACCCACATCCAACAGGAATGATTGTTATGGTTCGGAATCCACTTTTAATTGTAACTTTTAGCGTAATAAGCCCTAATTTGCATAAAAACTTTACAGAGTAACAAATCAAGCGTATACTATCAAATTTAGAATTCAAATGCGACAACTAACAGTATTTAACATTAATATCAAATAATAATAATATTTCAAAATGTGAAAAATTACAGAAAATTGTTTTTCAGGTTTTATAATTGAATTAAATAATAGCAGTTGAACTTAATTTGAAAAAGAATTCATCAATTCAATTTCGACTTATTGAAAGATTCTATTTAAATAGTATGTTTCGCTTTTTTCAGCTTGAACTTAATGTTAATATCGCATGTTTTGTTCATATTTATTTGCTTACTTTGTGTATCTGTTCTTTGTATGCGTTGACAATAAGACAAAAAATAACAAAGGTTATTCACCGTTTCATAATTGTGAGCCCAGATGAAGTGCGAAAAACAGCCCCCAACCTTTGAACATGCAGTTTCAAATCTCCATTTGATAAGTGATGTGAAAATTTTGGTCCTTCTGTTGATCCTTAACTAACCTTCTGTGTTTCAGCAATGATTATAAGTTATTCATGCCCACTCTTGTGATAAATGCATATAATTAAAATATAATAAGTAATTACAATAATTTTGGAAATGAAATTCAAAAGGCAATATTATATATTTCCAGGTGAAATTTATTTATTTTTAAAAAAATTATTCAGAATTTGAGATATACCTTTTTTAGAAAAGAAATAATGTTTTGAAAACTCACAAGATTCATATGCGTGTCTTCTGATACTTAATACTAATAATGATATATCTTAAGGAAAATTTTTATATACCACTTAAATATCTATATCTAAGGAATACCATATAAATGGAAAGCCAATTGTAAATGCGCTTATATATATATATACATATATATATGAGGTACTTTCACTTTTTTCAATTTTTTTCTTATATATTTTCTTAAGCTTCTATTTTTATCATTCGTCATGAAAATTTGTTAAACACTTCCTTCAATTTATTACTTTATTTAAATACAAAGCCACTATCTTTGATTCCAGGATAAAATTTTCTTGTCCATGAATGAATTTTTTTTAAATAATAAATTACGTCACACATTGTTGGTTATTTAATATTATTCTTTCTATGGCAAGATATCCACAATTTAAGATAATAAACAGGAAACAAACGTTTTAATAAGCGGCACAAGAACATTTTCTATTATCGGTAACTGTAAGAAAGTTAGATGTCTTCAAATTTATATCGTGTGGAATTTTTTTTTTTACAGTACTTTATTTATCATAAAAATAAATAAATTACTATAATATTTGCATTCAGTATCTGAACCCATAAATATTAAGACTGAAACATATACACAACAATAAAAAAATTATATATTAAAAAGAATATTTGTAGCTTATTAAAAAGAATATTTGTAGAATTATATTTTCCGTCCGAAATCAAACTAATAATATTATTAATATTTGTAAATTTCATTTACTAATATTTTGTACTTATATTTTGCTAAGTATATATATATATATAAATATATATATATATTAAATATACAATTCCAATAGTATTAAATAAAGAAGTAGATAACTTGCTTTTAAAAGTTCTTAATAACTATAAGCTATTAAAACTTTCTGTGTGTGATTACATAGAAACGTGTGTGGAATCAGAAGAAATTCCTCGGTTACTTAGATAAACCATTTCTTACCATTCACACGAGTTAAAATTATTGCTATCAAAACTCGTATTTTACTATGATTCTGGCGCAATTTTTTAAATTCTTTTGGGAAGAGAAGTGTAGTAATCAAAAGATGATTGAATTTCTGTATATTCAATTGAATTGTGTTCTAATACAAAAGCTGCGATTAATATCATACGATTTGCACAACTTTATTTTATGCAAAATAAACAAATATGGGCTTCATTGACAAGCAAGCGTGCTACTGACTTTAATCTGTTTTAAAAATATTATCCATGGTAAACCTATCAATTCAATATTTTATCCCTTCTCATTTTTGTAATCTTTTATATATATATATATATAATTAGAATTGAACATTTTGCTATAAAACAATGCTTTTCCGTTTTAATTTAACTTCATAGTTATTGTATGGAAAATGTACATAATTTTTTTCATAAAATAAAAAGGCATAATTTGTCTAAATTAAAACCCATTATTTTCAATTTGAAGCAAAGATTTGGAAATTTGATGATCTTCGTCTCTATAATGGTGATGAATTTTCTGTCGTGTGAGATAAAGCAGAAAATAATATGATGTAAATTCTGTATGTTTCTCTCTTGAAAAACCTATTAAACCTAAATGTTTTTACGTGTTTAGAAATAGTTTAACACCCTATTTCAGTTTCTTTATAGTGCAGAAAATTAAACTTTCATATCTATTTCAATTTATAATTTTTAGCCATGTATTTTAGGAAAACTAGTATGCCTGTACATACAAGTTAAGTATGTATTCGTATTTCATACTTAAATGTGTGTTCATGAAATATATTTAAATATTAGCTTCTCTATTTGAACTTTATTTTATCAATCACATTAAAGGATACTTTCTTAATTAACTATTAAAAATCAGTATTTGAATATACTTTGAATGTTTTGTTCACTGTTTTTATATAAAAAATAGTACTAAGTAAATAATAACATTAATAAGAATTCTTTATAAATGTTCTTATCTGTTTATAAAAGCATTTAGAATATTTCAACTATATAACTTTTTCATGTTTTTTCCCTCAATTTGGTAATAGTTTTGAATTTAAAAACAGGAATGAGAGATCCAAAACTTGTTGTATTTTTGTGGTAATAAAAGAAGTGAGCATTTCTCTAAATACGAAGAATTCTATGGCAAAGGTCAAAAGCCTCTCAGAACCGAATTATCTCCTGAACGTTGCTCAACGGCCCGGTGCGTGGCGACACTGGGCATTTGGAATTTAGACACGTCGTCGTGGGGGAACTGGGGGTCGAATCAGGGAAAGACATGGTGCTTGAACCTTAAGTTGGTAAGAAATTATTGGTCGACCTCCTCGACATCAGGACGAGGCGGGGGGGAAAAGTGCCTACAAGCACTGTTGATAATCGACTTGGGAAATGAGGTCAGGTGACTTCTTATCTTAAAAAGTTCGTTAAAAGGAGAGGAGAGCGATCAACGTAAAAACGAAGCTCCCGGGAAGCTGATCGTGAAGGATCTTAGATTTGGCCATGTTCTCTCGCGCACAGCTTCTCCTGGGAGCTTTGTTTCAATGCATGAGCTCGCCACACTTGCTGAAGAAAATGGTCTTCAAGTCTACAGTTGCTGTTCTACAATTCCTTGCTTCTCATTCCACTGATACGAAAGAAACCGTTCACGTCAGATATTTTGATAAGTTTCTTATAGCTTATGATTCTCTGGTATGTTTTTATATTTAAATTATATTAAGTGGAGCCTTCGATGCTGTAATATCTTAAATTGAAAGAGTGGTGAATATATTTTGCGTTCAAGGATATATTTTCTAATTAGTTACTAAAAATTTATAGTTTTGATGAATTTCATAAGTTCGTTTTAATATGTTAGTAGGTGATGGATAAAATATAAAAACTCATTTGCTGCATTTATTTTTAATGCATTAAGTAATATATAGATAAGATCATAGATAAGACATTTAAATAATTTTCATTAGTATATTTATTGGATAGCTTAAAAGTATTAAACCTATGTTGAATAAATATAATTTTCAATATTTTAACCCCAGTTACTTTAAATACAGTATAATGAAAATAATTTACAATCATCCGTATATACATACGAATGTGATCGTAAATTATATTATATTTACGATCATATTTGTATGCATATAGGTAAATATAGGTATTGTACTTGATAAATATAATGTGTATATAAGTATGTAGATGAACACTTATTTTAGGTAAAGATTTAATTTATTTCTGCAAAATATGACTATAAATAAAATTATATAATTACTTGTACTTACAAACACATAATGCTTAAAATTAACTACCATTTCTGATTTAAAAAAAGTAGGATCAAACATATTATTAGATCGATGAACAAGCAGATCACAACTTAATTTATATAGAAATACTGTGATTACTTTATATAATATTTTGCATGAAACAAAAACTATTTCCATATTATTTTCTGCGTATAATTTGTATGCAGGAAAAACTGAATTACAAAGAAAATTAAGATAATTTATAACATAATAACTTTAAATAAAAAATATTTTTAATTAAGCTATGTATAGGTTGATTTTTCTCTTATTTGATTTTTCTTTATGTGGCTCTGTTTTAAAATTAATTTAATATATGGAAAACTATTACATATGAACTCTTTATTAGTTTGTATATAATTAATTTGTACTTTATTAGCTAGATAAAAGACCTTAGCGATGTTCTGGTTTTATAATATACTTAACACACATTGTTAATATTAGTGTATATTTATTTATTTAAATAAAAATATGTGATAATCACTCTCTGATATGATAAACATATGTGTTAAGCTGAATTACAGCGAGAGATGCAATATTTGATTTTATGAAACTTGGAAAAAAATTCTAGTTTCAAAATTTCGAACTCCTCTGTTCTTAATTCGAATTACTGAAAATCTAATTTAAGAAATTAATTATTTACTTCCTTATATCAATTCTTTTGAAATTTTTTTAGTTTTCCAAGAAAATTTATCAAGTTATTAATAGCATGCCAAATTTGGTAAGATTTCAAACAATATGAGATTATTTGATTTATCTCCAATCAGTTTTGTTCTCGAGGGCTTAGTTTGACCTGGACTTACTGTTTAAAGTAGATCCCGAACTATTATTATTAACTTCGCCCGAGGTGGGAGTCGAATACATGAACTGCTGAGCTGAAAAACAGACCATTGACCAGTTATCTATCCATCTAAGAGGAAAAAGGATGAACAGAAATAAATGTATATTCTTGGTTGGAGCTTCTATTTTTAGTTTCGGTAGATTCAAAATAGTATTTTAATGCAATTATATTTTAATAAAATTGTGATAATTTTATAATATAATGAAACATTTAATTTATATGCTTTAATTAAATGTGATTTGAGTTATAAGATAAAGGGCTGTAATTTTTTAAGTGCATTTTTAAGTAAATTTGACATTTTTTGAAATTTTATCTATTTATTTGACATTTTTTGAAATTTTAATTTTATTTCAAATCAAAACAATCAAATGTGTGTCAAATGATTTGATAATTTGTTGTCGGATCCACTCTTTCGGATAGTACTTTTCTTCCAAAGTTAGTATCTCAGAAAATGAACACTTTTAATTTTATTGATTGAAATTTTAATTTTATCCTCTTATTAAACTTCGTTATTTGTACTATCTCCTTTTTTTTCGTTTGATTTGATTTTTTAAGTTTTATTTTCGTTGGAAATTTTCAGTTCTTCTTTTTGAATTTTTATGAGTAAAATTAGAAAGATTCAAAATTCGTGTGATACGTTTTATTCATTCTTAGGAAAAACATAAAACTTATGTCCCATCTCTAATTGTAGTTCTCTCTTTCTATTTTACTTAACTTTGTTACAATAAATGTTAGGAGAAATTATGAATCTCCTGTATTACTCAGTCGTTAGAGTTTACATACGTAGATTTATATTAAGCTCAAATTACACCAATTTTTATGAGGCTAATGTATCGATATAAATTTATTTTATCGAAAATAGCATTGGTGTGACAGAAATTGAAAAATGTAACTCTCTATGTGGCTTCTCGTTCTTTATGACATTTAGTAAACTTTCTTAGAGCGTAAAATATCTAACACTAAAAATGAATTATTCGTGTGGCTGTAAAATTAATAAAGATGCTTAACATTTTATTTTGGACTTAAGTCACGCACACTTTTTCGTGTCTATTAATAAGATTTTTAATTATCTGCTTAAGAGGCGGCGTATCCTATAATACTATTTTAAAGATTAATTTTTCACTTCCATTTATTCTTATTCTTTCAATCCTTCCTTATGCTGTATTATGTTGAAGCAATTCTCAGCTATTTGTTTCGGTGACTATTTAATTGTGAATGCTTATTAAAAATCCCATCTACCACAAGACATTCTCATTCAGTTGAGTAGTATGTATTATTTGTTCCTACATTTACAAGGCTTAGCTATTTATGTATACTGTTCAGCTCTGCATTTTCAACGATCAAGAGCATTGCAGTCACATGATTTTTTGAGGAGTAATTAAGAGTTAATGAGAATAGTGATTAAAAATAAGATGGAATATTACCGCCGTTAGCGGGAAAATAAACTCTAAGCATTTTGACATGCAGTTAATAAAAGTATCATTATATGAGGTAAATCTTCTCACTCATCTGGCATTTATTTATCCATTTAAATCATGATTGGTAGAGTGTGCTTCTCTTTGCAATTTTCAAATGTTTATATCTTAAATAATTTCTATGGGAGACAAGCTAGGAGATGCTACAAGCCATGGTAGAATGTTAGTTCCCCGCAAACAGTTCACAGGAATATAAGCAACTTAGTGATAATTGTTTTCTTATATGAAAAACATTCCTGTGACGCATTGGGGAAAAGGCCTTTCAACTGATTGCAAGACCATATTAACATAATGTTGTCTGTTACAATATATGAAAACTGAAAATTTCGGTCATGTATTAAGTCATCCCACATCATTATTTCAGAAATAGAATGGTTGTGACATTATTTGGGGATGCCTTGCTGATGGAGTGATTCACGAAGTTTTCCAGGCATATCCCGACAGTGTCAGAGACAGAAGTAGAATTATTAAGAGGGTAGTTCTTGATAATTGATGATCAATTCATTTTTGGTTGTACACCTTACAATTTTTTCAGCATGATTATTAGATCCCAAAGGAACAACTGTCACACTGAATGTTTGACATGTAACACAATACCATTCAAGTGTCTTCAGATGCCTTAGTACTGAATGTTTTAAACTTAATATATGGTCTCGAATTTTACACATGTTACAATAAAATTCATTTCGCCCCATTTTTTTATCCGACAATTCGACCGAACATATGTACACTTCTATGCAGTCCTAGCCGTCATGAAAACTCGTTTTCATTCTGAAAATCTCTGAATATCCTTCTTAAAGCATAAAAACTCAATGGAAAAATAAAGTTATGTCTTTCAGCTCAAACATTTTGACCCTACCTCGCGTTAGCGAGAAGAGATGATAAGTGAAAGGTTCTCGGACACAAGATTTACATCAAAACAAAAATCTCAATCAGAGTTCTGAATTTTTTTGTAGCAAATAGGATTCGCTACTGCACTCGCTCTTATTGTATTTAAAAACTTCCCTTAAGTAAAATATGGCAACTAATTGCCTACAGATTCGCTGATTTGTGTGTATTATCCACGTCTAAAAATTTGTTAGTTTACAAAACTTCATTCTTTTTAGATATTGGAGTTGCAAGTTGAGTAGTGTATGCATAGAGAAGTTAAAGCAATATGTAGATAACATCATGCATTTACCCTTTTTAATAGTATTCAATATGTTTCATAACTTATAATAAACAATAAGATTTTTGTTAAATTTGTGAACAATGCCTGAAAAACTAATAAAAGGTTTAAAATAATAATTCTAATTTTACTTTACATCATCTTTAAAATTTGAAGCCGTGTAAAGATTTAAATCTCATATTTCTGATAAAAAAAAAAGTATGTTTTATTTTAAAACTAGATTAAATTTCACTTAATCTTATTTATTTTTTCCATTCTGAAAGAGTATATCTACGACTAGTGGTTAAAGAAAGAATATAGATGGTTCGTGACATTTCTTGACCCTGAAATATATATGTACACTCGCACACACTAGGAAAAAAAGTGCCACAGTACGAAAAGTTTTATTTTTGCTTCCTTGTTGGAAGGGTTTCTTAAGATTGGTTCCTTAAAAGAATGATAATGCTAAGTAAAAATAATGCCTTGGTTACATAGAAGATAGCAAAAGTACAGTGATGAGTCCAAATAGGAAACCTTAAAACTCATCTCTTGTTGGGAAAAAAAATTTCCTATTGTAGTAAAAAAATTTCCAAACAAAGGATTTATAATTAATTTGTTTAGAAAGTTTTGTGTGTTATTTATATTTTAAAAGTACTTATAAATTGTAGTTAAGCAATTGTGAATTTTTAAAAGCAAAATCCTGTTTTTGTGAATTTGAAATAGATGAATTGTAAAAATACTATTTGATTATCGTAATTTTATCTTATAATATTTGATTATTTTCATTTGAAAATCCTCAAAGACTTTCTCCTATGTTTAAGATTATCCCTAACATTAGAAAAAACATTGGATTTGTGTCAACTACTTCCACTACTTGTATTTGACTCTTTTTCTATACATCAGTAACACCTGAATCTACATTTTAATTAGAATGAATTTTGAAAGAAAGGTGATTCTTGAACACTGATTGTGAGGGATTTTGTATTTTACAATAAATCGCTCTCAATCAGGTTTCATGAATCTTCGTTTCAATTTACAACTTTAATGCAATGCACAAGCAAAATGTGAGAAAGCCTTGCTGATGTGTGAATCTGAAAAAATTCATCTCATACGAGTTTGTGCAATTATCAGCCTGTTGTAGCAATTTTAAGCAATTGTTTTTAAGGAAACTCAGAAGGTAAGAAAAAATTTCTAAGCTAAATATAAATTAATCAGTCTTTCTACATATTTTCCTTTTATTTTTTTTAATTTCTTTCTCAGTGCCATCTGACTAAAATTCATCCCTAACCTTAGAAATATAAATTTACCGGCTAAAATAAAAATTAGTTAACTCATGTTTCAATTTCCATTTAATTATTCTTTTGAATATGTTTAGTAAATTTAATTTCATCTTTATAACTCACAACTACGATAAGTGTGATTTCTTCTTGCTTCTCAATTTTGTAATGCGTCAATTTTGATTGTTACATTTATAATAAACAATATAAAATTATTCTTGCTCACTTTTTAACAAAATAAAACGTGTACTTTGTCTGAAAGATAATGCATTGTTATATTGCTTTCTCATAATCAAATATTTCTTTACAGTTAATTTCAGAGTATACAACTGTATGTGTTAAAGTTTTTATACAGCAACAATCTCTATAACCTGTTCCATGATCTACTTCTTTTACACTTGTGTCACAAATTCAAGGTTGCCATATATTTAATAAACAAACTAAATGCTGTGAACAATTCAGATGCTTAAAACATAACTCTATTATCATAAAATTCGTTACTGTCTCCACCGATTAAAGGAACGTGAATTTAATATACAAGTTTATAAATAATTCACAATAATCCTTGATACCTATACCTTATTTTTAATCTGTTACCACCAAAAAAGAGCTATATAATCATTTTTATGGAAGTTCAGAGTTTAAATTGTGTGTGTATAATTATAGCTTGAGATAAATGTTTCTCATGTGTATCAGTTACTCTAAGTATATAATTATAATACGCTTTTCGCGCGAGATCTGCAAAAAAATAACGGAAACATAAATTTATCAACGCTTGTGAAATTATTCTAAATACTTTTAACTACCATTTTGCATTTCTTTTTTTTTTTTTTACTCGAAATTTTACCAATTAATCAATCTAATCTAGTTTAATATGTCAATTGAAAACGTAGACCTCGGAAAGCACAATGAGAGCGAGTTATAGCTGTAAAATTTCGTTCTCATTTGGCTTTCTATGGTGTTCGTTATCCTTTGCAACACTGGTGCTAACTCAACAGAAGGTAAACAACTCCAGGAATATCTACTTGGAACACTTCCCTCACCCAAAAAATTCATATCAAGAAGTACTTAGATTTAAGCTTTGTTTTTTACATATGACACTTATTAAATTTTCTTGATACTTTTGAATCTACTTGAATAGATGTCAGCCCGATCTCTATAATAGATTTTTTTTAATTGGTGAAAGTGCTTTATCTTCCAACAAGTCTAAAACTCTAATTTCTTGATAACTTCCTTAATGAATGCTGCTCTGCTTCAGAAATGATGATTTTTTTATAGCCTTTTATGTATTTTTAATCATACGGCTGATCATTATTATTTTCAATAATTTTTTTTTATCGATGCTGTATCATAATAATTGTTCTATGCATTTTAATGCATTTCACTTTTTTTTTGGATAATTTGAATAGCTTAGTAATTACGCAAACAATACATTAATTAAAATTGTTAATTTTTTGCTAAGCAAAATTAATCTGTTTGAATACCCAAAATTATTTCTATTTTAGATCGTATGGAAATGTACTGGTATCTGCTTTTGTGTAATATGTAATCTCAAAAAAAGCTTCATATTTTCTTAATTATTGTTGTTTTAATAATTTAGTTCAAAACATTTCGTAAAATTTTACGAAAGCAATTTCTTTTTTTAGTAAAATGCAAGATAAATAATTTTAGTATATTAAGAAATGTAGTTTATAAACTGTGTGTGTGCTTTATACATCTTAAAAATTTTCAACAATTGTATTAATTTGAGACTTTTAATTTAAATTTCATCAGTCAAAGGGATTCTGAATTAAAAAGTAATATAAAGAGTAACTTACAAGCATTGCTCATTAAAATTAGTAAAAATAAATCATCTGTATTCTCAAATTCTTTTAATTTCTTGTAATTTGTTTGATTTATGTTAAATATTTTATTTACTTACAGTATTCTGGCTCAAAATTTAACGAAAGAATATAAACCCCTTAAGTTAATTGAAAATGTATATATATGAAGGGTTTGAATATATATGCTTATGTAAAAATAAAATTCATTAATAACAATTTTGCAATCTTGGCGTAGAGAATTCACTTAGAAATTTTCACCATATTTTGCCGACTAAACTGTGTACAGTAGCAAAAATGTGTCACTGTTTTTCTCATTCTCTTTAAAATAACAGCAAATATAATACTTAAAGTTGTATTATCTTTGCAATTTCAACACAATTTTTCTATCATAAATCATCTAATGAACACAATTTACCTATTATATTTATTGAATTGCATGGAAGAAGTGTTTGTGTGTTTATTAAAATAATATCTTGCACGATTATTTTATGAGGAATATTTGAATTTTATTTTCTTATAAATCTGATTTCTTTGCGAATTTCTAAGTAATTTAAAATCTTTTTCACTCTATTTTGACTTTATATAAAATAATCATTTTAAATATTTATGAACTGAATGTTTATTGTTCATTGATAAAAACTATAACGCATAATTTAATTATTATTTTTAATTGTATTCTTTAAAACAATAATGTGTAAGGATTTAATTTAACATAGTTAAGTATTGATTTCAGCAATACAGTATATTTTACATATTTTTATTAATGTATATTGTATTATTTATGAAATCCAGTACACTTTCTTATACTTAAAATTACTTATGCAATAAGTAAATAACAGATATTTTGTCCGTATTTAACCAGTTCATTATTGTAACATACTTCAAAATGAAATCATTTCACTGTACCATTCTCTTAAACTAGGGTAACAATCGTAGAGAATCATATTTCCTCTATCAGAATAAGAATCTCATTTGTTTTAGAACTTAAATTTAGTTCCCATGATTAAACTTAATTTAGCTCCATCCAACTTAAACTTAGTTTGCATGGTTATATAAATACTAAAAATTTAAACCTTTCAATGCCTCTTTTAAAAAGAAAGGAACTATAATACTGTAGAGAATTTTATTAACAATTGGTGATTTATATAGAAATGAATGGTAAAATAGTTTTGCATTCGAAAGTTAAGTACACAAAATGGTAATTTGATCATCCAAGTTTCAATAACAGTTATATTACTTAAAATTGAATGTAGTTATTTGACAAGATCATATGAGTATATCATCACAGTTTTAATAAGAATGAGAAATGCCTACTCAGAGGTTAATCTTTCAAAACTGCAAAAAAGGATGTATGAGATATTTGTGTGGTGTCAAATGTAAGATATATGTGGTTAAATTTAATTTACATGCTCATCTTGAGCCCAATAGAATTGAAAAATCACAAATCCAGGCGCATCGTAAGCTTTCTACAACTAAAGAATCAAAAATGCGTTCAGCCTACTTTGATTACAGAATCAAAAATGCTTTCAGTCTACTTTGATTGAAGAATCAAAAATGCTTTCAGCCTACTTAGATTGAAAATTTAAAATGCTTTCAGCCTAATGTGAATGACGAATCAAAAATGAAGGCTTCGGAACTCTGAATTTCTACTCTCCTCCGGTTCTCCGATGTTTTTGTTTTTCTCTACAACAATGAAACAATAGAAACATCTGTCAGTCCCGCTCAATACAGCAAGATAAGACTTTAAAGACAAAAGTATAAAGACAAAAATAACCGAATGCAGAACGAAGGCCCTCTTAGCTAGGTCGGTTCGAGTCTTAATTTTTCAACAGTCACACCCACTCAGCTTTCAAGGTTCTTCATTCTATATCATTTATTTATGTTAACACTATTCTAATAATATTTAAAAACAAGGAATTCCTGTAAGTTAAGGGACATCTAATAACTTTTGTTTCAAAATAAAATAATATGCATAGTATAATAGATGAGTTATACATTATTATAATTAATGCTGTTCTCTACTGCATTTACTATTAGCTTCCTGGAAGCATATGAAAAGAGAATAATGCAATTTGATATTATTTTGTACTAATTACATATATATATATATATATATATATATATATATATATATATATATATATATATATATATATATATATATATATATATATATATTGTCGGACTGGTTAAATTATATTTTCCTTGGATAAAAAGTTAAAAGATAAAATAAAAGGTTTTTCCTATTCTCTATATCAAAATGACTAATATAAACTTATATCTGTATGATTTATACTGCCATTTTTATAGTTTTTCTTCTGCTTTCTATTATCCGATATGATGTTAAAATAATTACTAACAGGTGCCTCTGACCTGTCTCTGATTTCGACATTTTCTATTCATAAGTTCTTAATTTGACACTACATCATTCATTATATATGAATAAGTATATTAGGTCTTTTATTAGGGTGTGATGTGAATGTATGAGAAATAGTAATTTTCGAGTCTAATAAAGTAAAAATTAATACAAAGTAACCGGAAACTGAATAGGTTAAAGACCTATAAAATTACTCACTTCTGGACACCATACCAAATGTTTACTATATATTAAATTTTATACCTGATGTCATTTTTATGATCTCCTCCCTTTTTTTGTACATATTGTAAGGTAAATATTCTAAGAATACACTCTAGAAAACAATTAAAAGAGTGTCTATTTAAGTTATGACTGCAAAAATAGCAATTTAATTTCCTGGTATGAAACAATTACATGATAACTTGAAATTAACGGAATAAATGTCTTATTGTATGTTATCTTTCTTGAATATTACTTGAAAGAGAATTGTGTTTCATAAAATGATCTATTTTATGATAATAAAATTTTACTTATCTTATCTATCTTATTGTGTTTTATAACTTCGAAATCATTGAGTACATTAAAATGCTACTAAACATATCCTTTCAAAAATCAAAAATGGTCACAATAATAAAAATTATAATCACATTCTAGGAAATAATGTTCATATAAAAAGACCTACTAAATAAACCTGTTATAAAAGAATTTTGAATATTTTTTCTAAACAAAGCACTTTTTTAATTTCATATTGTATTCGATCTACAATCCGCAACGAAGCTAATTTTGCTAAACAAATTAAACGTTCTTCAGAAAAAGGGAAAAAAAACGTTTTTCTTTTATTTGACGCAATATCAATGGGAAAATATTTTTATGAGAAAACTAAGTACCTAAAATTTTAGCATAAATCATGCATTAATGGCAACAAAATTGAATGGGAAACTTTTAAAATTGTTTTATACTTTATTAAATGTTTTTTCAAAGATCTAAAATGTTATAAAAATAATCTGCTTACAATCAAATAGCAGTTAGCAAATTTTCATTAGATTTCTAAAATTTATGAATCACTTTTCCTAAAAAAAAATTCTGAAATGATAATTGATTTGTAAGTACTCAGTAGTGCATGGTTTGAACTTCTCAAGAATAATTGTCTTAGAAATTACTTTCAGCCTAATGAATTTACCTTCACTGTTTCTTACCTACAATCATTCTTGCATTAAAGTGGCAGAAAGATATAAAAACCCTCTCAAAAGATTGTTTCCATTCCAGAATACTCATTCGCATAGTGTAATAATAGAACCGTTTATTTCTACAGTTAGAATCTTTTTTAATACTTTTTAATTAAATATTGATGTGAAATCACCATTTGAGCTTAAAATTCATTATTATAATGTGAAATAAGTAATGAGGTTTCTTTCAACGAGTTAAGATAGGACTGACGAATATTGTTTACTCAAAAATTGATAATTAAATCAGTCGTAAAATAAAGAAGTTCATATTCGTTTAATCATTCATAGATTCAGTTCTATGAAAAATTATGCATCCACAAAAGACAGATATTCATTAAAAATAAAGTAATTTGTTTTGGTTTATAATGTAACTCGTCCATAATGAAAATAAATAAGACAACCATTAATCAATTCTAGTTGCTGTTTTTGGGAAAGATGTCTCAATGTTATTTACCGCAATAGGAAGATATTTATTCAAGAAACCGCAAGCGTTACAAAATTAGTACATTCCATAATTCTTACACGAAGAAATGAGGAGTAAGAAAATAAAAAAAACACATACGAATACAATTTGAACAATAAAGTAAAATGATAAATATTTTTATCTTTAACAATATAATAGAATTGAATTCAAAATGATATAAGGAGGCTTATTCGAGTATTTTTTGTGTAAAAAGTTGTTAAGAATACCTATAATCAAAGAAATGCGTAAGATATAGTGTCATATTTCGAAGATTAATCATAAACTTTCGTTTGTTAAGCTACTAATTTGTGCTTCTTGAAGTCAAGAATATACTAGTGTATACGAATAAAAGGAAATTAATTTTTTAAGAAATCATATTTGGAAAATGAATTATGAAAAAGTCAGATTATTTCTTGCCAACAGATCACCATTTAATTACTCCAAATACTGGCTGGAAATTATGAAACATCATGTAAAAAAATTTATTATGTCAAACTAAATATTAAGTAGACAAAATTACCTTATCTGTGATTGAGAAATTTCTCTTATCCATAAATAAAATCTTGCAAACATTTTTAATTTTGAAGGATATGCCAAAACAAGTAACAAAAGTGGCGTTTTGAAACATTTTTAGTTTTTCAAGCTTTAAGCAAACCTTTATTGGCAAACTTTTCTCTGTTCTTTTAAATTTTGCAAACTAAAAATCACATTATTGTATAGGTATAAGAATCTGTGTGAATTGTGTGTGTGTGTTAAAATTACACTAAACATCTTAGTAATTTTCTTTACCAATTAAAACTGTTTAAACACATCTCACACAAGTTTCGCTCCGTGATTTGGCAAAGGTTTATTAAATATGGTATAAAAGTATTAAAAATATTTTAGAACATTTGCAATCTGGTTTGTTTATTCTCATGACAGGTATCGTCTACTTTCAACTATCTATCTCTTTTGCATATATTGAAGAATAATCTGTGGAAAATCATAAGTCGCTAGTTTAAACTGTGTCATCTATCCAGTCCAGAAATTGCCTAAGACAAGGGACTACTAAAATCTTTTTATAGTTTACCATAATATATAATTATTTAGTTTTATTTTTGTGATCACTTATTTGCATCAACAACACAGTCAGTCACTCTTGCAATTCATTTATTTCGAACGACTCCCTTTTTCTTTTTCATTAGCATAATAAACAAAATATGCAAACAATGTTTAAAGAATGTATGCATAAAATTAATTATAAATGTGTACAAAACCTTCAGTGAAGTAAGTTTTACTCTTTTAAGTTATATTCAAAAAATATTATTTAATTGCCCTGATATATATCAAGACTTTTAACAGACTGATATCGTACGAGACCTCCTTCTGCAACTGAAGAAGGGGTAACTCAATGTAACAAGTTTTGGCATGTCCTCTTTTAAAATATTCAGCTGTGTTCATAATTGGGAAAGTTTTGCAAGTATAGAATGTTTTTTCAAATTGAACATTCAATCATCTCAAACATATATTCGAGAAGGCAGGTTATCTAGGTAGTCAAATTATTTATTAGAATTGTACATAATGTTCCTCAAACCAATTGAAAACACAATGCATATTCGTAGATTAATTGCGTTATAATGGTCTGCCTATGCTTTGATTTCCCTTTTCGTAAGAATATACTTGTATTATCACTAGTTCAAGAAGTAATCTTGGCCTTTTACGATTAACATCCACGAGCACTTTAAATTATTTCACCGGCAGTCAGATCAATTAGAGCATACTTAATCTTATCAGAGCTTCTATGTATGTGCATGTTGGCTTGACTCAATTTAGTTAACCCTACTGATAAGTGTAATCTGTTTATTAATGTGTACATAAAATCCCGAACATTTTTTATCCACTTATATAATAGTAATAATATTCGCATTTAGGTGGACTACCTAACAAAAGCGAAAAGATTTAATTCGCATTTGATATAAGTGAAATCACGTACTCTCGGCGTCCCTTAGAAAGGTACATCCTTTTTTTTATGTACCATTTTCGTGTTTCCTATCATAAAATCATGCTCATATAATCGATTTGACTGCCACATATACTCCGAAACTGAGAATTGCGAGCAATGTCTAGTTTGTAAAACTCAAAATCATTGTTTCTGCTTATTTGTTTTAATTATGTTTTAAATTGGAACACCAAGTTTTTTTCTGATTACACAGTTTTATATTGTAGATTATTCAAATTTATCAATATTTATACAAATCAGATACTTCAATAATTATAAAAAAAAACTTCATAAAATCTTCAAAATTTGTGTTATTTAAATTATTGAATATTTAAAAATAATTATGATTTCAAAATAACAGATCAGTCTATATTTTACATTGGAAATCAGTATCTTGTGCATATTATATATATTTTTATTGTGCTTTATCGTACTTTTAAATTTGTTTATTAAGAAAAGTCGCTTTGTGCAGAAGTAATTAAATCTTTATTAAAGTGATCTAAAATGATAACTTTATTACTGAACTAATAAAAATCTTGCCCAGCTCGCTTTATTTGTGACTAAATAAATTTTAAAGTATTGTTTACTTGCACATACATTGCGCATTTATATAGTTTTTGACTTTTTAAAATCAAATAAAATTTATTCACAACGTAAAAATTTATGTAAGTTTATTTAAGTACAAATAGAATAAATAAAAAAAATTTATCGCATAGATGTTAAAAGCAAAAAGGTTCAAACTTTTATCCACACTGATATGTATTATTAAGAAACACGTGTTCACGGATATTAAAACTACTGTAACGAAAATTTTTATATATATAGCAATAATTTAAATTAATGCTTAAAAAAACTGTTTAACTAAGGCTCTTTTAGCAACAAATAATTAAGATCAATCGGAACCATTAATAAAATATGAAATTATTTCCGCAAAAAACCAAATTTTAATATCTATAAGTACATGATAAAAATATAATTAGACTCAAGAATAGAATTTTACGGAAAAATAAAAAAAATAATATTCTCACACGCGTTTCTATTTTGTACACCAGAAATGTTTTTTCTAAGTAAACAAAGGAAAAATTGCCCTCTGAAAGGCATTTTTAATGTTGGATTTATTAGTGTAAGAAAAAGTCTTTTAAAATAAAAAAAAGAAAATGCGTTGCTCCTATATTTCTTAAGAGATACTTTTTTTATGCTATTAGAATTTTGCTTTGAATTTTTTTACTCACTCTTATACGTGAAAAACATTTTTCTTCTATTAAAATCTGTTCCTTCAGATTAAAAGACATTAATTTTTCCTATTCTTTGAATTGCGTAATACTGAGATTTTCACTGTCAAATTAACTCGACTATGTATAAAAAAAAATCATAAACGATTGTATTGAGTACATTAACATCAAACATTGTGGATAATCTGAAGTAAAATAAGTATAGAAAGAAACATACACATTTGGGTCAGAAAAATGCAAATGGATGGAGATTGATATTTTTGGTTGGGTCTTGAGTTAGATGAAAACGCACGACACATTAATGAAGTAATATCCAAATGTATGAGCAAAGTAAATCTGATCGCAAAATATTAGCAGAGTTTTGAGCAAAAATCCGTTTCATCCATTCCGGATTTTTTTCCCTTTCAGTTATGCGAAATGATTGATACTGACCCATTAGATAGTCGATCCTTAATACGATAGTTCAACTTTCTAATTTTTGTGCATAATAAAAGGACTTCTTTATGTATGATTTTAAAATTAAAAACGTTAACAAAAGTATTCTGTAATGGATTATGTAAAGTGTAATGTAATGCCAATAAAAATATTGTGCGAAGTATCAAGAATACCTGAGAGAGAGAGTGAATAAAATTTATCCTTAAAAGAAAAAAATGCAAATCGTATTTCAAAATTTATCCTTCATTTTAATTGATGCCTATCAAATTCATAGAAACTTAAGGATAAATAATTCTTAAAATTAATAATTAGCTAAGAATTTTCTGTTTATTTTTTGTTGAACGATATAAAAAAACATTTTCTGGAATTAAGATAAATTTTCCTCTTTGTGATCCGATTATTACTCATTAAATTGTATTTAACATCGAATTTCTCATAATATAGATGGAAACATTTTTATACTAACAAGAAATGTATATTATTATGAAAAAAATTATAGTAATATATCAGAGAAATATAATATCATTAAAAAATATCCTTCTAAATGTTAACGAAGTTATTTTACACACACACACACACACACATATATATATATAAAATGAAATATCAGTTTCTTAAGCATGGTAGAATTCCTTTTACATCTCATTTTATCCAGGTAGTTTTTGAAATGTTTTTCTTACAAAAGAAAAAGTTTTTTAAAGTAAGTTTTCTTTTTTCAGCTCATTGATAAATATTATCCTCGAAGTTACTTAGGACCAGACAAAGAAGGTTGCCCGGTTCGCCTCATGCCGTTCAAAAACTTGGATCTCAGAGGTAAGAAAATTAGAATAGAGCATCAATGGAAAAAATTTAGGGAGAAAACAAAAAGTTAAAAAATCGTCACAGGATAGTCATTAATGAAATGATAGTACATACATAATAAAGCGCATCTTAGGAATAAAGATGATAAACAATTTTACGGGAAATTTGGTTCTTTGTAACGACGGAACAAATATGAAAACATGATACAAGACAACAGTTTGGGTTCATGTAAAAAGTAAAACACATATTTTTGAAATTATGGTGGATATTTAATACTGCATGTGTTCCCTTCGAGTAGTTAAGACTGCTATACATTTGTTTTAAATGAATGCGAGAAATGTATAAATAACATTTTGGGCAATAAATTTTATAAATTAGGAGAATACACACCTAAAACACTTTAACTTTTCTAAGTTCCGGAGAGTAAAGGGGCCATTGGTCTCACAATAACAAACCTTCCAAGTATATCCAGACAAAATCGATCAGATTCAGCTAGAATATTGTAGTGTATTTCATAGGAATGTTCATTGAAGCAGCCGGAATGTAATAATTATTTTATTCAAAAATGGAACGACACAATTATACGCACACACAAAGTATTGACATTATTGAATTGTTCTGTTGGTAAACATTCTTATAGTCTCGAACTCAAAATGTTCTTCTTAGTTTTGTTTTTAAGAATACTACATTCTCCCACATTTAAATTACGTAGTCCGATAGATAACGTGGTGGTTGTCGTATTCTTGCTGATCTTCGAATAGGAGAACACCGGAACCATTAGAAACACCAGATACTGGCTTACCATAGTACTTCGCAATTCGAACTTCTGATGGTATGGGGTCGAAATGATTCCCAGTAGGAAGCGATTTCCTCGGATAGATGACATCAGGCTTTGGGGAAAATGTAACTCTTGAAGTTTTAGGAACCTCAATTTTCCTCAATTGATTTATGTGTCTTTTTATAGTTTTCCCGTCATCGAGTTTAATTAAATAGTGTAATTTACCAGTTTGTTGTTTAACGATGCCAAATTTCCACAATAGCTTATATTTAGCATAAGTACGTGATTGTACACGATCTCCCACACTTAAAAGTTTATGATTTGGAATTGTGGGTGAAGTATACGTGTATTTCAATCCCTTGCTTGGTGGACGTAATAAATCTAGTTTAATTCAAATTTGGCGTCGAAGATAATTCTGAAGGAGCTTTTCCGTATTATAATGGAGTTGCTCGATAACGAAATAAAATTTCTCTTACCTTCTCTTGTATTGAGTTCTTTTCATTAGACATTGACTTTAATTTCTGTTTAAGGATTTTTACATTACTTTCAGCTAACCCTTTAGTTGAAAAATGACCTGGAGCAATTGTGTTATGAATAATTCCATTTTCCTTGCAAAATTCTGTAAATTCAATGCATGTAAATATAGATGCGTTGTCAAATACAAGGACATGAGGCAATCCATGCACACTGAAAATATCCTTTAATAATCTAACTGTTGAAATAGCCGATGGAGAGCTTTGTTGAATTTTAACTTCAGGCCATTTTGGTCTTGCATCCATAAGTATCAAAAAATGATATCCTAAAAAAGGCCCAGCGTAGTCAATATGTATTCCTTCAAAATGTGATGATGGATCTGCCCAATGATGATTTGATATTTTTTCAGGATTATCTTTTACTTCTGCACAACTTCTACATTCTCGAACTAATTGCTCTATATCTCGATCAATGTTTTTCCAACAACAGTATCTTCGGGCTAGATTCTTCATTTTGATTATTCCTAAATGTGTGTGATGAAGTTCTTTTAATATCCCTGTTCGTAGTTTTGCAGGAATGTACACTCGATGTCGTTTAAAAATTACTCCATCTTGTAATGAATCTTCATAATCATATTTGTTACTTGATAAAAGTTCTTGTTTTAAAACTGACAATTCTTGAACCTCCTTTGTCTCTTTAGAAATTTTCTCAAACGTAATGGAAGAAGTTGTAATTTGGTTAACAGTCTGGTAGTGAATAATATCATCGTCTTGTAAGATATTTGGATCTTTAAGTTTTAGTGATGCTCTTGAGAGATAATCGACATTCTGATTTTCTTCATTTTTTCTATATTGGACTTTATATTACCAAGAAATGCTGCATATCTTAGTAATCGGGATGATGCTAACCCTTCTTTGTATTTATCATCTACCTTTTGTTGTTTAGCTTAGAACCTCATAGCACTCCACAAGAGCTATTTGAAGTCTGCCATTAACATTCATTAAAATAACAGAATCAACTGCGGCAGCAAAATAAACTATGACATAAAATCTCTGTATTTCGTCTTCAAGTCTGTGGGTTATGAAAAATGCCATGATAAATGATATAGAATCTACTTTGGCTGATTCCAGCCCATATTATCAATCTAACTCATTTGTAATGTGTGTACCTTTCATTTGAATGGGATAACCTCCATAGTAATGAATAGGAATATATTTTCAGTGGCTGGCTGATTGATTGGTTGGGTTTTATGACGCAAGGTCCAAAATTGGACATGCTGCGCCATCAGTTGCACTATCCATTCTTAAGCACGTATGGTGGCATACTCCAAGCTGAATCGTGACTTTTATTCATAGCGTTTGACTCCAATCATTTTACATTTAATCATTTCAGCATCCCACTTTCTTCTACTTACATGATATCATATTGTGCATAGAGGTCAACCTGATATAAACTATTTCGGATTGCTTAACTTGAGATGAGAAAGTCCCGCTACTTAGGAAATAGAAAGGATATATGCAGCTGAATATAAAAAATACATGCAGCTGAATATTGTTGCTTAGCATCTCGATTAGATTGTATAAGAGAATATATCAATCATATATTTCAGGCTCCCTATTTCTGTCTATCAAAACCCTTGATACAACCAATTTTTCGAAATTTTGAATCAGCCATGTGATTTGGTCCCTAAGCCACGCCACATTAGTTTTCAGATATTGAATCCAACGGAACTTTGGGCATACATAGGCTTTCCAGAACGTTTTTCTTAGTCAAGGTCAAGTAGTGAATCTCTTTTAACTTGTAGTCAAAAAAATAGTGAATATCTCCATCAGGCTACCGCAACTCTTGAATTAATGATGCAAGATCGGATTAGAGTAATATGAACAGTTTACTTTTACCGAAATGAATTCTTTTTGATGCGATAAATTTAGAAATATTTTTAATACTTAAATTTCATTTTAAAAAATTTAATTTGTAAATAAATTTGTTTTCCACCTCTACTTTTTAAAAAAAATTAGATGAGAAAAAATTCTGAGAAATTTAAAATTTTTAATCTTAAATTTTCCCTAATGCATTCAATTTTTACTAAATTAATTTCCATTAAGTTTTCAGTTAAAGTAATTTGAAATGTAATAAATGAAGTTTTAAATGAATTCCATATAAACTCTAATCATTGTTAATGAAATATTTCAATAAGAGTTTTAAATTTTTTAAGCGAAGATTTATAAAAATTATCCCCTGGTATATATTCAGTTATATACTCTACAGGATTTGTATACTCGGTGAAAAAGTCTGAGGTTCTGAAGTTTCTAACTTACCTTTTTGAGCAAGATATTCAAGAAATGGAGAAAATAAGCAAGGAGGTAAGTCAAAGTACATTTTTATATGAATAGCTTAAGAACATTTTTCTCATACATTTTGCTTCATCAAAAAGACGACACGCTCAACAGGTGAAACTTATACGACAGAAAGAAGAATCTGTGATAGACGAATGATTAGTTTTTCAACGCATTCGCGTGTACAGCAGGTAACGGTGGTAACACCTACAATGTGTTGAAATGCATACCTGTCAACCTTGGAGAAATAAAAATCAGTAGATTCTACTAATTTTGAGAGAAAAAATCAGGAGACTCTATTATCAACGTTTTTGCTTGAAACAGAATGTTTAAAATGGTAGTACCGTAAAAAGAGAATTTTACTCTTAAAATTATACATTCTGATAATGATTTTAAACATATTTTATGTCACTCTTAATATTTTAATAAAATATTCATCAACCTCATAAAAGAACTATGAGGAATAAAAGAATATACTATATGTAAAAAAATAAACACATCGACTTTTATGTCTTAATATTTATTTTATAAGGCAAATTTTTCTACACAAGTGCAATTTATAAATATTAAATTTATAAAATTATTTCCTTTCATAAACACATAAAAGACTTCAATTTATAAGAAAATAGAAATTTGTCCATAAAAAACAAAACACATTTCGAATTCGAAAAATGCAGGGCAATTTTTTTTTTTCGTTGCTGACCTAGCATTTATTAGAAATGAATTGGTGAACTGCTGTTCAAAACAGCTTTTCTCATTTTGAGAATATTTACAATAATTAAACTTTCTAAATTTTCAGAAGAGAGAGAAGACCTGAATTAATTTTTTATATGACTGAACACCCGTTCACTTTCAGCATTAGAATGTGGAATAGTTAAAATTGTAAGCATAAACTGGGAAATATTGGAAAACATATTTTGTTCAAACTCATTTTTCAGATTTCCAACAAGACGCCATTGTACATTTGCTCTTAGTTCATCTAGTGTTTTTTTTGTAAGGACAGTATTTTGTAGTTTACAGAGTGTCCAATCCTTTTTTTCAGTAGTGTATTAAGCAGTAAAATGGGAAATCTGTCATTTAAGCGTTTTACACTTGAAAATGAGGCCTGTTCAATAGTCCGCAAACAGCATACTTCTGCATGTTTTTGAATCTCATCATGAAAGGGAAGCTTTTTAAGCATGTAAATGTAATTACACACAGTCACATAAAATTAAACAACTCAATAAATTTATTTTTGAGCAAGATTTCGGCAGTTTTTAAGTTTTTCACTGAAATTTCGCCAAAAATCAGTAGATTATCATATATTATCTGGAGAAAGGGTAAAAAATCAGGAGTTTCCCCCAAAAATCAGTAGAGTTGGCAACTATGGAAATGAAAGAAATTCTCTACAACAGGTTTCTCAGATAGAAATCGCCTTAGAAAGTAGTTGCTTAATAAATGTTGTGGCGTCTCTAGTAAGAACTACTTCCCAGCATATTTCTTAGTTTAATGAAGATCGAATCGTAACCTATTGAGAGTATGGTTTATCATATCGTAGTTATTTATCTCGTGGATGTAGACATTCCGTTATTCTCTGCAGAATACAAAACCAACGGGTTCAGGGAGATCGTACGCAATATGTAACAGTATTTCAGCTTCCTACTATTACTGACAGACAAAATGACAGACATATTATCTGGGTATCCTTGATGAATCATACAACTACATATGAAACTCTGAGACAAAAAAAAATGGAATACATAAATAGTTCGACAACGTTTGCAGCACCACGGACAATCAGCTCCTTTATATTTAAAGCTAAATGACGAAAAGAAGCACCTTCAGTGATGTCATCAAAAATTAAATTGGGCATGTGTCATGTTTGAAGCAATTCTGCTTACAGCGTCATGATAATAGCATCCCTATTCGTCATCGTGGAGGACGTACATTGCCAGTGTGCATTCGATAACGTCATACTAATCAATTACATTGGATACCCGTTTCGTTTACTTCGTGTTCCGATTAACGATTCTTTGGATAGCGGAAGTTACATTTCTGTTGTGTTTAGGCACATAATTGTGTCCTTTATTCGAGTCCCTCAAAGAGCTATATTTCAACTGGCTAATGGACAACTACATGCTTTCGGTTTTGCACGTTTTTTTTTTTTTAAATATTTGGTTCCCTCCTGCCCAGCTCATTCAATCACTCACCAATAGAAAACATTTATGTAATTGCCGTACGACTAGCTCCTCATCATACCCCAATCACAACGGTTGATAAAATGCGTCATCGTATCGAAATTACATGGCGTGTTAACTGAACTATATAACTGTATAACAAAACTTTATAGTTGTTATTACTTCCGGAAGTAGTTGTTCTGGATAGTGATTTCTCAAAATCTGTGCTTCTAAACTTCAAGAAATTTTCATCACTTTGTGTTTCCAGAGTAACATATATTGTTGCAAAACATCATTTTCTTATTTATATTTTTTAACTTAACAATTTTAATGACCAGTACTATATTTAATTTTATTTTCCAGTTATTAGCTAGAAAACATTAATTTTTTTCATTTTATTTTATTTTTAAATATTTTAGAGGGGTGTTGTGATCGAGAAGCACTCTTATATCATTGATATTGATGGCTATACTTTTCGTCAAGCATCTAATACAGATGGTAAGCTCATTTGTTATTTATAATTCTTAACTTTAGTCTTTTTCTTGTTTAAATTTACTAAATATAGCATAGAGATTTCTTGATAACTACGGTTTCCCTTATATAATATATATAATTATCATTTTTATACTATATTTCTTTAAAAATTATTCTTCAACTGATTTCCAGGATAGATATTAGAACAACAGCAACCTTATGTTAGTTTTAAATTCATGATGAAATTTCTTCCCTCATAGTCCTTTACCTTGATATAATCCCGAAAATAATTCAAATGGTTTTAAAAAGAAAAAAGTTTTCCATTTCAAGTTCCACGGGTATGAGCACTATTGATAGAAACTTTCAACGATCTTGAATCAGTTATAAAAATATTACATATACCCATTAACATTATTTGTTAAGTGATATCAAGTTTTAAAACTTGTAAAAATAAATCTTATATAGTAAGGAGCAAAATGCTTGACATACAAAGATGCAGTAGACAAATAATTTTCTGATTTTTTTCAAAAATGGAACTGTGTTTAAATCACTATTAATAATAACATATAATACAATTATGCATTTTTATAAATTATATTTTTATCTTTCATTTTTTGCTTTATGATAAGATATGAATGGTTATTAGAAATTATAATGGGAAATATAACCTACTGGATCGGCAGTGTGAATTTCCTATTCAGTAGAATTAAACTTTATTTAAAACATGGATTTTAATAAATATTTCTCTTCTATCCAAGTGTATGCAATTTCAGAGCCTATCAACGCTCCAATGCCTATCCGGCTATCACTATCTAGTATATCGCACCACTACTTAAATTTTCAATTCAATTAGATCCTAGAATCTCATTCTAGTATCGATTCAATTTGTAAAGATCTTATGATAAAATGTGTTGGAAGATAAATATTTCTCCATGTTACGCATTGAAGAATACGTGATGCAAATCTGGCTATGAATGTATGTTGCTATGAATGCTTTCGAATTTTGCAAGTTTCTCTTGATGATACCTGTATGTTTTCTATTAATGAAAATTTCTCCAGGACAAAGTAAGGGGCAAGTCTTAGTATATTTCCCAATTTGACTTTCCTCTTTTCTGCTAATAATACTCTAAAATACTTATCATTGTTTTCTTTTCAAATTTTTTTGAAAAAAAAGACATGAAAATTAGTTATTGTATTATATTTGTATTGTATAATATACACAAACTTTACAAAATGAATTTTTTTATAAGTTACAAATTCATCTGTTCATTGTAATTTTAATTTTTTGTGGACCAAATTGCATATTTGCAAACTTCAAAGAAATTTTTAAACTATATGAAAAATAGAAAACTGTGTAATTAAACATTTGAATGACAACACACATACTACTTATTTTTGAAGAAATTTTTTAAAGTAAAAATATTACAATAGAGACAATTGGATGATAAATGTCATTTCTTGTCTCCAGTATTTCATTATATAAAATTGGGGTCCAAATTTATTCATGGAATTGGAAAAAAACTGATTTTTTTAGGATATTATTTTTTTAAAAAAATCATTTCAAGTATATTTTATTTTTTTAATATTTTTTCAGCCTTGGGAATGTTGAATGATGTCTTGAAAATGTATGAAGCGCACTATCCTGAGAGAATGAAGACTTGTTACTTCATTAATGGTACAGAATGTTTTTATGTGTTACTAAGTATAACATTCATTTTTTAACCATTAGAAAATTGACAATCATGAATTCAAGATAAAAACGAATAAACAAAGTATGTAAAAGCACTACTTTGAAATGTCAGGGAGTCCTGGAGCATCTGAAATCGTTGAGGTAATGGAATTTACAGAGTATATCGCGGTTCTCCTATGGACTTCTTTCGGAATGCAATGTCTCTCACAGTATGCAACGAATGACAAGCATTTTTATCATTGGTACTAAGTATATATATAGTGCAATAATTTTAACCACTAACAAGAAGAGAGATTTCCAAAGAAGTGCTCATAGTCTAACCAAAGCAAAATGAACTAAATGTTCTGCTATCCCTTTCTCAAATAACCTTGGTGGTTTGGAATGCTAAACTCTTTAGCCATTTTCAGTGTTTTGCAAAAACAGATGTTAAAGAATTTTCTGTGGGTTCGAAAACTATTCTTTGGAAGAGTTCTCTATTCATATCTTGTACCATTTTAATTCCTAAGTTTTATAGGTGTATTGGAAATCCTTACATGAGAAACTCTATTTCATGAACCAATATTAAACAAGTTATTTTGGTACTCCTATTCCATTCTGAAATCTTATACTTCAGTCATTTCTCCTACCTTTGGATTTATATGAAATATTTTAGAATCATCTTGTATATTAAATGATTAAATATTAATTTTCAGTAATTCATTAATTTTCTGTCACATATGTAACATTACCTGAAGTTCTCTCATGAAATTTTTCGCACCATTAAAGTGCTCATAGTTAAAAAAAAATACTTTCGGTTTATTCCCTTAATCTAAAGTGATATTTGTATTGTTGTGCTGTATTTTTCCTTTCAACGTTGGATGCATTTAATTCCGCTTTGGTCATCGATATTTGTAGTCGTTTTGAATTAATCTGAAACCTTATCTAATAATTCTCTAGTGAAAAAAGCGAAAAAGAGCATGTGTAAAATTAAATGTGTAAATCGTCATTATTTAAAAAGTTAACTGTTACTGAATTAATCACTCGTTTTACTAATGAAGTATAAATTATTAAATATAAAGATAATAAATTGAACTCAACCAAGACCTATTCATTGATTGCATTAAAAATTATTTTCCCTATTAATATTATGTTTTATTGAACTTTCCTCTTATTTATTTTTTTTAAAAAACCTTTTTTAGTATTATAATCACAATACAGCAAAAGTTTTCTCGAACTAAGAATTTGTCTATTTTGTTTTTGAATTTACACTGCCTTATTCTAAACACTAAAATATCCTGTCTAGATATTTACATCAATAATGAGGAACATTAATCATTTTCTTTTAAAAAAGTAAAGTTGCTGAATCACGCTCAACTATACAACAAATTTAAAAAAATATTCAAACTAATTTAACTTTATTATTCCAAATTTAATTAATTAAGAATTAATTTAATTAAGTGATGAATTGAGAGAACATTCTTAAAAATAAAACCGTGCTACCTAAAGTAAATTACTACTATGTCAGAAAAAATAAAAATAATAATTAATGTTGAAAGAACGTTTGAAGAAATAACTTTCTCTATTGGAAATATAACTTTCTCTATTGGAAATAAATAAAATAATAATAAGGAGGTATTATACAAGTATTTTTTCTAACTATAGATTAGTTAATGACTTTAATCAAACCATAATGATTAATGTCCAAAGAATTGTAAAACTTGTGATTTACCGAAAATTAATTTTATATTAGCGCCCTTTTAATTAATAAATGAAAAACAGTTCCGAATTGGTTATTGAGGCACTATAACATTTGAATTTTAAGCATATATATTTTTGATGAAAGTAATTTTTTTTTCAATTATCGCTTTTGTTTTATATTTTCTAAATTTAATGATCATCACAATAATGGTCAACATATTTTACCATTTAATTCTTGAATTATGTTATGAATTTTTCAAAAGTAACTTCCTAATTAAATGAAGTTTATTTTTTAATACTTTTTACTGAGACATCAGACAGTTTAACTTTGCTTAAAACTTCGTGATACGTAAATTGAACTGCAGTTTCTTATTTTCGATTAGCCGAAATTATTTTCGATTAATTTTGATTAGCCGAAAATGTGTTCCTGTTTTTAACAAGAATTATAGTTATTTCGTGTATAGCAGACTTTTTAAATTAAGTTTATTGCAAGAAAAACTTGAATATGATTTTGTATAAGAAACATTTTCATTTTAAATCTAATTTCAAAACAGCATTATTTTCTCAATTAATGGTAAAATATTCATTCACGTTTTTTATGTGTTTATTTGTTAACTTTTATTTATCTAATTGTATCTTTAAATATTTTTTATTGAAATTAAATTTTATAAAAAAAAATTTTTATTTGCTTCTTTTCACTGTAACAACTTTGTAAATAACATTACCCTTAATAATTTATAGTTCCGACTTATTTCAACATTATTCTTAACCTATCAAAGCCATTTTTGTCGGAAGCAACTATCCAGAAATTCAAGATCTTTGGTAAAGGTATGTATTTAATAACTGATTTCAAATTTAACATTCTAAACTGAATAAATTCATCGAAGTTGAAGTTATTTAGAAAGAAATCGATTCATAATTCTAATTAAATAATGATACTTTTAAAGTTTTTTTGTTTTACTTCATATATTTTATATAGATTATCTGTTAATTTCACCGAAAGTGGCTTAACCTTTTAGTTAATAAAATTTTAATTATAAGGAAATTATTGAAAATTTCGAGAATTATCATTATACTGTGAAAATTCCACCTCTCACTAAATTAAGAGAAGTGAAAAATACCGTGTGTCTGTATTAAATGCGAAAAGCATAGTTAATAAAAATCAAAGCAAAAATTAACACATAAAAAATGTATATGGAACCTTTAATTTTTGTACAATATAAAGCTCATGAAGAGATGCTCAAATGCAGTTAATGTGAAGAACAGAATAAATGTTAATAACTAAGCAAAATGCAAAACAATTCGTTTACATAGGCTTTGGTGAAATATAGAATCTTACCAACCGCTGCATGTCTTTCCACATATGCGACAGCATGGTAAGTTACCTTATTCTCTCACTCGATTATTATTTTACCTTGCATACAAAAAACATTCCAATCATTGGGATTTGATTTCTTAGAGTGATGAACCTTCCTAGAAGGACAAATTTAATGAAACCCTTATTTCAGTGAAATATACTGTTGTTATGCATAGTAAAATATAGTGAAATATAATTAAAATACTTAAAAATAATGATTCTGTTATAATGATTCTATAATGCATTTTATAATAAATTGTGATTTATTGGGTTGTTCAGAAAGTAATTTCGTTTTTCCCTACTGGATTTCTTGCTAGTAAAAACCAACCATTTTGAGAGTGTGGAATCATTCTACTACCAGAAAGATGGCAAAAGTAGTTACACTAGAAATGGCAATGACACAATTCAATTAAATATTCATTCGTTATACGCTTTTCATTTTTATAAAAAATAAAATGACTTTCCGAACAACCTAATACATTCAGGTATAAAGAAAATTACTCATTTCCATGCCATATCCTGTATATATATATATATATATCTTACTAGGTATTCTCCGTACTTAAACACTTTTTCTCTATCAATTTATCATAAGCATTGTTTAAATACTAAAAACATTTCTATTGATAAATAAAAAATACATTATGATATTTCGTATGCGGATAGATATATAAATATAATTTTAATTATCAAAATAATGTCAATGATACTAAGGATTACTTAAAAAATGGAATAAGCTTCAATTAATCTTCTAATGTGATAGTAAATTTTTTTATCAAAGCAATTAGAAGCCCGGTGTGTTTGTTTGGAATGATTTTCAAGTATTCTACAGTTTAGTAAGAATGTATTTAAACTATATTTTCATTTCTTTAGTAAATCTATTGCCATATAAATACAATGTAATAATTTTGAAAATTCAATTTTTGATCAAATTTTTGTAAAATTTCTTCTTTAGATTTCAAGCAAGCTCTCTTGAATGACATTGATGCTGACATTTTGCCTAAATATTTAGGTGGCACTAGGACTGACCCTGATGGAAATCCGATGTGCAAAACTATTGTAAATACCATGAATATTATTTTTCTTAACTTAATTGGGGATCAATTATTTACTTTCTCTCAGAATATTCATGATAAAAAAATTTATGTTCCTAAATTATCCATGACTATTAAAAAACTAGTTTTGAAAAAATTATATATTTTTGCATTTTTTAAGGATTTGTATCCCACTACTGGGCAATATATTGGGCTATAATAAAAGAAAGTGTTGTTTTAAAATGCGCCTGTTAAACATCACAAGTAACAAATAGAGAACCTGACCTGACAGATTTCTCCACAAATTACTATCTTGCTCCACTAGATAATATAAAACTATAGTTGTGGTTAACACGGTGTATTAGAGTGTTTATACTTGTAAGAGTGTCTTCTTATGATCTCTAGTTGGTTGGTTAAAATTACGCTTTCCTTAATTCAGTCGTTCAAGTACGCGCCTAAAATCGATATAAGATTATTTTCATGTCATGAAAGTTTTACTCACTTACGCAAATAAATAATGATAATCGAAATAAATCATAATTAAACGAAATGAAATAAATCCATTTCACTTAATTATGTGATTATTTCATTTATCTAGAACTTCTTAAGGTGAAACCATAGGAGCTAAACTTTACAAACTTTTTTATGTTTTTAGTCAGGGATTTTCGCAATTCTCTTCCTCTTTGTATTTATTTATTCACATAAATGAATTAATGAGTTTAAAATTCATAATATTATATCAAATTAAAATGTATGTTTAAATATACATTAACTAAACATTGAAACGCTTGTAAATACACTGAATACAAGTCCTTAGCTTGAAATTAACCAAAATATTCGCAATTAACTGTCACATTTGATTTTATTCTAAATCAATCAAATAAAATAAATTAGCTATACATAAGTTTATCTCACCTACCTAACCTTTATTATTTGACCCATTTTTTATCTAAGAATGCATCAATACTTTATATATATATATATATATATATATATATCTATATATATATATATATATATATATATATATATATAAAGAAGTTAATTCTAATCTCACTGCCAAAATTAATTTATAAATGCATTTTGCACCGTTTTCTAGGTCAATTATGGAAGCTTCATACCTCTTGATTGTTACGTGGTGAAAAATTCTGTTAGATCCATGGAGCAGGAGGAAGGCGTGAAAGTGTTGAAAGTGACACGCCAGAATTGTCAAGATGTTGAAATACCTATACTCGAGAAGGGCTCTAAACTCGAATGGACTTTCGAGACACCCTCAAAAGATATTGCTGTTGGTCTCTACTACAAAAAGAGTGAAGAAGAGTCTAATCGCAATGCCGAAGAACTCCTGGCTCCCGAGAGGGTCTCCTGTCACTTAGTACCTGAATCGGAGTCATTTCTTTGCGAAAAACCTGGCATATGTAAGTCTGCAAGCTTTTTTTTTTATTCGGGAATTGCTATTAAAGCTAAGTGCGTGGTCCTTTCCGTGAAATGTATCATTTGCTTAAATGGATAGACACTTAAGGAGTTTCGAAATATATCTAGACGGTGATTCAAATGAGATTTTTTTTTAAAGTTTTTAAACTTGTTTTTATTCTAACTGCTTAGCTTAATATTTTAGCTGTAATAAATTAAAACAATAAATTAAAAAGATGCAGATATTGAAGAAGTAGGTAAAATTCTTAATTATGGTTTCTTTTACAAATAATTTGGATTACTTAAGCCTCAAATCTATTTTTAAATGAAAAAAATTTACCTCACGCGCGTTTGCTTCCCTATTGACTTAGTTGTAGGCACAGATGTATTATGATAGTATAATTAAAATTTAATCGAAAAAATTCAATCAGAATGCAGTTTAGTATTTCAGATGCGCAAAATTGACTTAGATTGTCATAAAATAGTAATTGTTTTCTGCTATGAAAATTAATTTAATCACCTAAATGGTAACACAGCCAACAATCATGGCTTCCAAAACAATGACTTCGTGAAGTGTTCAAAAGTGAATTCAATTATATAACCCTTATGATTCTTCTGGGTGTCTTTCCTTTCGTATTTGCATAAGAGTATCATATAATTTGGTAAGTATCATTATTTTGTGTTCGTTGTAGCCTAGTGGTAGGAACACGCTCCTTTGCATGGAAAGTCTTACGTTTTATCCCAACCATTGTTGAACAGGTTTGTATGAGTATTATATTTGTGCTTTTTGCACGTATGTCTGACGGAGTAGGCACTTGGGAATTAATCCTTTGCATCCCGTGAATATACGACTCTATATCTATAAAATCTCCTCCCAGGTGACTATTTTTTCAGTGGATATTAAAATGCCGTATAAGAGTCTTCGATCTTTGGGCCATCCACTCCTCGATATCAACAGTTTAACATTTTTTAAAAGTTAGCAAATTTCGAAATATATTGTCAATTATATTTGTTTTTGTTAAAATTTTGAAGTTTTGTTGTGTTGATATTCGGCATTGAATAGTTTCACTGCTTTGAAAGCCAACAATTCATTTCATTTTTTCAAGAGATAATTTAAGAGCATTGTCTGTGACTGTATAGTATGACTATCGGCGATTTATTTACAAATTTTCGTCAGTTGTGCAGTGTCAAGTTTCATAATTTTTTTAAAGAAATCCGCATGTTAGGAAAATAAAATCAGTCTTTTAAGAGAGAAAATTTTAGCACCCACAATAAGAAATAATAAGAAACTACTAATAAAAAAGTGAGAATGTGAATATATATATATATATATATTTATATATATATATATATATATATATATTCAGCATTTTCATAAAATATACTAAAATAAATTCATTTTATTGATGATAGTTGTATATTTAATTTGCTCAGTAGTCTGTATATCTATATCATTTATTGAGATATCATGATTTCTGTTAAAATTTTTAAGTAAATACACAAATTCTTTCCACATGCTGTAAAATATTTTATTTTCCAGATATTCTGCGATTTGATAACAGTTACAGCTGGGTAGTGTCAAAGAAAGTCTTCTATAGGTTCAACGTTGTTCGACCCAATATGCGCGAAGGAGATATGGAAGATTTTATTTAATGCCACAATTGATCAACTGAATGTGCCATTCGATTTCATTTATTCAATATCTTTATTTAGTAACATTTTATTTTCATCGTGTATATAGTTCTAGAGTTTGCATATATGAAGCTATGAGCATTTCTTGTTACAAGATGTAACTACGATTTTTTTTTAGTTTCTTCAAGTTTTTTCTAAAAATTAATTTTTTTTTTAAATTATTACTCTCATATACTTTAACTTAATTAAATAAGAGATTTTATTAATTAGATTTTGTTCTTTGAGTTAAAAAAAAAAAAAAAAGAATTTACTGCTTCTCTGTGTTTGCTGCTGCTTATAAATGTTGGCTTTAGCAAAAAACTGCAAAACTCTCAATGTTTACTACATTCTTATATATTTTGGTGTATACACATCATGTGATGTACAAGAAGTACATTCTAGGCATTCCGTTGTGTGTTGTATTTCTTTTTCAAAAGGGTACTTTCGCTATTATTCAAAATATGCGTTTGACCCGTAACTCTAAGTAGACTAGAATATTAAAAAATCTCATTCTTTGAAACTTCAAAAATGATTAAACTTTCCAAAAAACCATTTGTAGTTTCAATATTAGTTATCTTTATTAAGATAATTTATTAATTTCATTATAGTAAAAACTTTGTAAACTTTCTTTACTTCTTACTTTTTCTATTTAAAATATGAATTGATCGTCTTCAATAAGAAACTATTATCTTTTATTATTGTAAAATGTTATATGTTTTAAGAAAAATCATTAATATTATTTTAATGTCGAATAATTATTTCATTGTATTTGATAAGTTCATTAAAGTTATTGTGGCATCGTCATTTGTCTTGTTTTATTTTGAGTAAAAATATTTATTATTATTTCATAAATACCCCATTTTGTAGACATATAAAATTAAAAAATTCTTTGTTCCTTAGTTTTTCTCATATTTTTAGTTTTATCAAATAAAAATAAACAAAAATATTTAGACTGCTTCGCTTCTAAATTTAAAAATCAATATTAACAAAATAAATTTTTTCCTCAAAGAGAGAATTCGTTTTTAAATTACAAAATTTTCTACAGATTTACTGTTGCAGAGATATTCCTGCATAACTTTATGTATACACAATTCAAATAAAGTTACTTTATATATACACAGTTTTTTTTAAACTGTTATCAAAATTTGAGCATTGATAATGATTCCTTTTATACCTTTCATTTTTAAATTGGGGAAAATTATACATCAAATTATAGCAATTATTTCAAAATCAGTTTTTTTTCCCATGAATTTGAGATTAAATAGTGCAATTGTTTTCCTATGTACTTAAAAAGTTAAGAGCTTTTCCCCCTTTTAAATAAAAAGGAAAAATCATATGATTTACTGTAATTCTATGAAAATGGTGAAATAATTCTGCTACATTCGATGATAGTTTTATCAGATGTTCTTAAAACATTGACAACAGAGAAGATTTTTTATTTGTAGAGTCTCTCCATCCCTATATAAGGATTTTAAGTTGACAGTAATCATTGAGCAAGTAAAGCTGTCAGCTTTTGTCTACGAACATCACACACACACATCAAAAAACTTCTCCTCTAATTAAATTTCTTTTAAACTAATGGAAACTCAGTGGGAGTTTTTATTGAATTTTTTATTCAAATTTAAGCTTGGTTCTTTAATTGTTTCGAAAGAATTTTATCTGATCTCATGATTACATTAAGTTTTTTTTTCCTTGAGAAACAATTAATTAAAAAATAATTCAAGACTTTGGCAGCTATTTAAACTAGTTGTGAGTTAAGATTAAACTGGTAGAGAGAGAGAGAGAGAGTTTCATTTTGAAAGCTTATTGAAACTTTGTTATATTCTTTAAATCATCGAGCAGTTAGGCGCGTTTCCTTTTCTCCATTTCAAATTTACTCTGCAACACTATTTAAGCGTTACTTAAAAGTTCATCAAATTACTTTTAAATTAATTCTAAAAAAAAAATCAGACAACTACGAAACATATTTGTTAAAATTTCACGCCTGAACGAATATAACGAAATTTAGAAAGAAAAATAGCATTTTTTTTAAGTTACGAAAAATAAAACTATCTTTCATTATTTCAGTGGCATATTTAATTCTAGAAGTACGCTTTTATAAAAGTGTTTTTTAACTTTAATGTACTCTAAAATTAAATAAAATTGAATGAATTTACCACTTGAGTACTTCATTATATTTATATAGTATTAATTAAATAAAGATTCTACGCATTTGAATTTATATTAATGAGGAACATTGTTATTCAATTGATCAATTGAGAATATTGCTGTCACCTTAAATTAGTATGTAGTAAACTTTAGCTGAAATAAATTGTGCGTAATTATTTACATTTTATTTTACTTTTACTCTTTTAAGAAAATTCCATTAAATATTTTTGGCAATGCTTCTCTGTTAAGAATTAGAACTTAGAAAGTTAATATTTTAATTAATAATAATATTATACACTGTTGGCCACCGTAAATGAAACACCCTGAAGGAAGCGTGCAAATAACATGAAATTTACGACATGCATTAGCAGAAGTGAGATGTGCAAATGATTAGAATTTCAGAGCAGACACATCACCTTCCCCCCTTTGGGGCCACTTCAAAATACTTAAGGCTTGGAGATTTCGACGATTTCAAGTTTGACATTTGTGTTTTTTTTTCCAAGAAAACGATAAATTATGCCTCTTAGAAGACAGCGATCATTTTTAAATCAGGTATCCCTGTTCGACAAAGGAAGGATAGTAGCCTACTGCGAGAGTTGATTACCTTTCAGGAAAATCAGTAATCGTGTTCGACGAAACCAAATAACTGTAACGTGGATATGTGATCGTTGGATGCAGGAGGGTACGACGAACGACGTATTCGATCACATCCACCTCGGTGCACAACTTCACATGATGACAGGTAATAATGTGAATGTCAGTGATGGATCGCTAAGCCACATCATTAATCATAGCACAGCACATTCAATCTTTAACGCATTATACAGTGTCTGCGCGTACCATTCGACGCCGTTTATAGCGAAGTGGTCTGTCCGCAAGCCGTACATTGCTTCATCTACGCTTGACGCAAAACCAAAGACGTTTACATTAGCAAGGTGCCCTGTGCCTAACCCAAGAACGGTTCTAACAGTTTGGGTAGGAGTTGCTGGAGGACAGGGTGGAAGAATGGGGGAGATAGTTACGTATGTTGCGCAATTTAGAAAACAAGATTATTGAGTACAAGTAGAAAAAGGGTAAGTAGGATTGCGGAGTAAAGACAATAAAAACAATACAATGTTATAAAAGTAACATACAAGGAGAAGAGAATACAGGTGAAAGAGTCTTGATTAAATAACAGCAGTAGATGTACTGCGGGCAAATGTTCTGTGAATGGGAAAATAAGCTATGAGAGTATGTACAAGTAATACAGTCCTAGTAGTCATGAGAACAGTACTAATGAGGTTGAGCACTGGCGAGATAGATGTTGAAGGAGAGTGGCTCCTAATACTCCGTATCCGAGTCAAACAGGTCCACTTGGCTATCATCATCATCATCATCTCCGTTCTCGTTTGGTATGATTAAGTTACTATGATTGAGAAGGAATGAAATGAAGTCAGTTAACTTTGGTTTGGCATAGTGGTTGCTAACGATGTTCCGAGTTCATTCTAGACGGAGATGTTCACTTGGTCTGTTAAAGTGCCACGAGCTAGTAAGTGGACAGATGATGGCGTAGTGATACGGGCTTCCAGTGTCTCCATAAGCACAGTTGTCATTTGAGAGGGCTCCAGTCCGGTAGAGATACGTGGGGAAGGGCCCGTGTTCAGTGACGAAGAGAGTAATTTGGCGTTACCAACAAGGAGTGTAGCGCTTCATCTTCGGTATAATGTTATGGACTAAGCGTCCCGTTGTGGCCTGATCCCATAGTGTTTACCACTCTTGGTTAATCTCATCTTTCAGCTTCTTTTTGAGGTAGGATCGTGTGGTGGGACAGTAGTTTGCTCATCATTCAATGTAGTAGCCTCCTTGGCTAGAGAGTCCACTAGTTCATTCCCTGTAATGTCAACATGGGCTTTTATCCAGCCTAGGGTGATTGAAGTGGCTATGTTTAGGTCTACTTCTATGTTCCTTGCTAGGCGACTAGTGGTAGTTGATTTACCAATTGCCTTAAGCCCAGCTTAGATGTCAGACCAGATGTGACAGGGGCAGTTAATTTGTATTGCCCATTTTGTTGACTGCTGTATTGCTCAGCTTGGAAGACGGTGTTATGTTCACTAAGCTTGAATTTCTTAGAGTGGATTTCAGAGTTGTGATGTATTGCAACAAATGCCGCTCCTACTCTGCCCTCCAGTTTAGACCAATCCGTAAATATTTTGATGGAATCTTGGTCTTCATTAGAGTGCATCGAATGGTTGAGGCTTATGCGGTTATCAACATTAAAATCACCTGGATAGATGGACAATTTGGTGACTCTTTCCTCTATTTGAACGTTGACGGTGTTTTTCAGGCTGTACTTAATATTTGCCTCCATTTTGATAAAGAGATGTAATGGCAGTAACCCAATAATAATAGTTTGTAGAGCAGCTGTGGCTGTGGTGTTAAATGCTCTAGTTATGTTTATCAGGAATTTCCTTTGAATCTTGTTGAGGAGAAGTTGGTTTTTAACGCAGAGGTCCCTAACCCAGATCTGAGCTCCGTGTGTGATAATACGTTCTGCAACTGTTTTGTACAGGATAATTCTTTGCTTCTGTGAGAAGCCTCAGGTTGTTCCCGCGAACCTAAGAAGCTGTTAATGGACCCTGGAAGCTTTGGCGCCTTGCATTTTTATATGTTGGGACCAGTTGAATTTTTCATCAAAAGTGACTCCTAGCAGCTTAATGGATTTAGACCTTCTTATTTTTTGGTTGTCCCAGAAAATTTGCGGGTTACATTGAAGTTTTGTAAACAACATATAACAGGAGATTTCCAAGTGATTCTTGGCTGTCCATTGACGGAAGACAGTAAGGGTCTCAGAGGCTACTTTCCCCAGTTTCCTTTCGCTGCTGGCTGCAAAAAAGAATGCGAAGTCATCAGAGAAGGCTTGTAGGGTGATGCTGGAGTGAGAATCACGAGATTTCGCCTCTGTGTGCCAATTGTATTGGAGTGGCTCATCTGCAAGAAGATTCCACATCAATGGGTCACTGCAGGAACCCTGTGGGCATCCTATTGTCTGATGCTGTGTCGCTAGCCCTTGATTTGTATTAATTACTACTATTCTGTCCATCAGATTGCTGAAGAGGATGTTTTTTAGAATTGTGGGGCAGTTTTTCCTTTTAAGAGCATGTTTGATTGAGTTGTGAAGAGCTGTGTAGAAGGCACCTTTGATGTCAATGGAAATTATGGCGCAGTGTTTGGCGATAGATTTTGTGGTGTGGATGTTATGTACTAAATTGATCCTGACTGGGTATTATGGTATGGGGCAGTATTAGATACTGATCTCACACTCCTCCAGTACGCAATGCCGGTATTTAAAACAAATTGCGCTACATCTCGGAGGTATTAGAGTCGGTTGTCCTTCCTTACCATCATATCTTGAAAACAGCCATATTTGAACAGGATATTGCGATACCACACCTTTCACGCATTTTCCAAGGGTTCTTCGTCAATTGCTTCCCTGTTCGGCTCGCTCTCCAGATAGAAAGCATATAATCCATGGTTGTTCAACGATTGAACCAGATTATATTCCCAGCTGCCACACCAGATCAATTTTGGCAACGTGTGGAAGCTGCTTGGTCTGCTGTACCCCAAGAACACATAAAAAGTCTCTTTGACTCAATGCCGAGGCGTGTTGCAGCGGTGATCTCCAACAATGGCGACTACTCTGGATGCTGATTTTTAAAATATAATCATTTAATGGTAAGAGATAAATAATTTGAAAAATAATACAGAATTTTACAGTTAAACTGTGATATACCTCGTTATTAAATATGCAGTAAAAAAAGTCATATTTAACGTAAAACTAATACCTAATAATTAATAATAATTATTGTGAAGGCTTCAGCCAGTTTATTGTACTCTGGTACGTATGTTGTTAATGGTAAGTTCAGACAGTCATTCTTTAGTGTTTATTTGTAACTTTTTATTTACATTTTGTCTTTAAATGTTTCATGGTCAAAAACCCACTTTCACTAAGTTAGAAAATCCAAAGCAATAAAAGTCACAGAATTTTTTTTTCTTCTTTATAAGGGGATAATTTCTTTGTTCAACAAAAGTCCAAAAACCAATCTCCGAACTTATCTTATCTTACAAATCTGACTGAAAATCTATAATTTCATTTCCCAAGACATCAAACTTTTTCTTACACATATTTCCAGTCTCATGTGATACATCTGAAATATGAAGTTCAGCAAATGGGTTTGAGATGAATAATAATATTGGTTGAACTTTATGAAAATCAGAGAAGTAGAGTTCAAGATTATTTTTCAGTGCATTTAGATTTTTCGAGTATTTCTCTACTTCAATTGCCTTGTGGTTATTAATATGGCTTGATAAATTCTAAAAATGAATGAAATTTTTTCTTTCATCTGATTTATCTACAAATTTAACTTTATCTGAAAAGTAATCCCCGCAAGGATTGTAAATTTCCCAAATTTTCAATCACCGTTATTTCAGCAATTTAGCTTCTACCGAACGATTTTACCATTAAAACACTGATAATTTTTTTAAACTTTGACATTACTTTGAGTTCTAGAATGCATAAATAACGAATGTATGAAAATGAATTTGCACTCAATTATTTTATAACGTCTTGCAAGATATTTCTTATGACTATAAAGGCTTACCATATTTTAACAATTAAAAAATATAAATGAAGGGTTATTTTTAAAATATATTTTTTATAGTACCTAATCAGACTGGCGAACCTACTGCTCACGTCACAAGGTTGGGCACAGCTGCCGTAGGCTATAATTCAAACTCGATCATAATCGTGAATGTAAGAACTTTCCTTTATCTGCTGCTTGGGAAACCTTTGAAAAATCATTACCTTATGGGAAGACTTTTCATAGACATTGTCACCTATTTACTGCCTATTAGTTATAATACGTGGTTTATGCTCAAAGGCTTTGCAACTACATTCCGTTGTTAGACCATCAACTACGTGGAATCATTACAAATTGAACTGAAAAATAATTCATCAGAAATAGTGACTTGTTCATATGTAAAAGGAGCATTCGTGGCAACAAGAACTTTTTCATGTGAGAAATTCTCAGTATGCATACAATTTTGACTTTCTTTTTCGAAGATGACAATTTCATCATTCATTATTTAGTGAAAAATGCGCCTTTCGGAGCATAAGGTACCAGGTTCGAGTCAACCACTGTTGAACAAAGGGAGATCAACGTTACACTTCTGCCTTTTGCATACAGCTCTGATGGGTTGGGTGCTTGTGAGCTTTCCGAGTTTCTTCTCTTGCGACAAGTTAATATGGACCACTATCGGTAAAAATTTTACCAGGAAGCCAATTTTCGTTCTGGATGCTAAAATGCCTTGCAGTGGTGTTTCAAAATGTGTCTTTGATAATTACTGTTTTAGATGTCGATTCGGTTTTGGTTCATCACTGTAAAGATAAATTTATGCTCAGGAAAACTTATTTCATTTGGATCTCAATTTTTTAAATTGCTATGAAATGTAAGCACTTAAAGGCTAATAAAATTAGCTATCACTTAGATTAATTCTTATGAGAACTATTAAAGTTTCTTCATCAGCGTATTTTATCTCAAATCTCTCTTATAGCTTCATTGTAAAGTATAAGATCTTTAATATGTTTAAATGGTTATTTATACTCATCATAGTAAAAGAACTTTTAGTGTTACGAATTAATTATTCTGAAATAAATCAGGATATTACGTGCTATAATTGCGTTGAAATAAATCAGGATATTAAGTTATGAATATGCTGAAATAACTCTTAATGCAGTGTTTCTCAACCTTTTAGTATTCACGGTCAAATTTTCAATCATAATTTTCATCGCGCTCCCCCCTCCCAACAGCATACAATAAAATGTATACAATATTAATGTATTTTGAGTATTTTGGCACTAAACCTACACTACAACCTTAATTTTAAACTTTACAAATCACCAAGAATACGGTAATTTATTGACATTTTAAAACACCGATCCTCAGCACTAAAAAAATAAGAATCCTATGCCTTTTTATTGCTCTTGCGTCACGCCATGTCGGGCATTCTCACGGTTTGGTGCGAAGTTTCGATTTGTCTGGTCAGCTTAAAAGTTAAGTTCGCGTGAGCAGATGCGAACAAAAGATTTCTCATTGAGAGAAAGAGAAAGTTCTATGACGCCAATTTCAATTCCTGACAATCTAATTCGATTCGATCCTTCTATCGCTATTGAATCTATTCTGAATGTGTATGTTATATATATTCGCTATTGAATCTATTCTATCGCTATTGAATCTATTCTGAATGTGTATGTTATATATATATATATATATTCGTGTAGTTGCAATCCACTGTATCAAATATTCATGGCAGCAGACTTATGAAGGATCATGGATAAATTTTTAAGAGGGCGTAAGTGATTGTTAAACGATGTAAGAGCATCAACAAGTACACAGACTAGCCTGGTTCCGAAAATAAAATCAAGAAAATATTTTCTAGAATACTTAAATTTTGGGTTCAAGAAAATATTCTCAAGAATACTTAAATTTTAGGTTCACTAGTACTGAAGTAAATGAAGAAGAAAGGCCCCTGCTCATTTGCTCAAAAATGTTGGCGGCTGACAGCATGAAACATACTAAACTTAAACGACATTTGGAAACGCTTCATAGTGAATACTTAAACAAACCCAGAGAATTCTTCGAATTAAAATTAAAATCACATGAAAAGCAAAAATCATTTTTTGAAAAATTTTTTAATGAAAAGGCTTTAATTGCCTTTTACAAAGTTTCATATAAAAAAGCCAGATGTAAAAAACCGCATACCATTGGTGAATATTATGCCAGCCACAATTGAGATCGTAGAAATTATGTTTGGAGATAATTTTGCAAAACAATTGAGTCTATACCTCTTTCAAATGATACTGTTGCCCGTCGAATTGCTGATATAGCTGAAGATGTAGAGTGTCAGCTTTTGTCGAAGTTGCGTGACAGATTGTTTTCAATATAACTCCATGAGGCAACAGATAGTAATAAAAATTCTCATTTCATTGCCTATGTTACGTTTTCTGATGATTTGTCAGTAGTAGAAGAATTATTTTTCTGCATACCAATATAACTCAAAGCAACAGAACTCACATTATTTGCTGTCTTAAATGATTTTATGAACGAGGCAAACATAGAATGGAAAAATTGCGTTGGAATATGCACCGATGTTTTTCGTTCCATGTCCGGAAGATTCCAAAATATTCAAGCACTTGTGAAACAAAAATCACCACAGTGCGTCTGGACACATTTCATGATCCACAGAGAAGCTTTAACTTCCAAAGAAATGATTCCTGATTTGAATATTGTGTTAACTACTGTTGTAACCGTAGTAAATTATATAAAAATGGGAACCCTGAAATCAAGAATCTTTTCCGCACTTTGTAAAGACATGGTTGCAGTACATTCAGCGTTACTATTTTATTGTAGGGCAAGATGGTTATAACGAGGGAAATTTTTGCAACATGTTTATTAATTAAGAGAAGAAATCGCCGTTTTCGTAGAAGAGGACCGGAAGCTGAGAATTCTCGCGATAGTTTATTTGTGATGAAATTGAGCTACCTGGTCGACATATTCGAGAAATTAAATAACTTGAATCTTCAACTGCAAGGAGCAAATACACATATAATGGATATAAATTGGATACAAGTAATAATAAATTGGATACGAGTAATAATATAATTCACATAAATTGGATAGGAGTGATATAGTTAATGCTTTTTGAAGGAAATTGGAATTGTGGAGCAGAAATTTAAAGCAAGAAAACTTAACAATGTTTGCAAATTTGATTGATTGTATTAAAACTTACATGGCTGAAGAACAACATATAAAAGTTGTTTTTGTAACCACTGAAAATCATTTAGCAATGCAAGCAAAAAATTTTAAAAAGTACTTTCTTGCTGACGACAAACTGTTATCAAATTACAAGTGGGTGAGGGATCCATTTCAAGATACTCCCAAAGGACTCTCAATTGAAGAGGAAGAAACCTTCATAGACTTCACGGCAAGCGGCGAAACCAAAAGACAATTGAGTAATAAATCACTCTTTGAATTTTGGGCAGGTGTGGATGATGAGTTTTCTGCACTAAAAACAAGGGCGTTTCGCATTAATGTACCATTTTCAGCATCTCACATTTGTGAAATTGGATTTTCTGCGGTGGCTTCTTTGAAGACAAAATATAGATTTCAGCTATATATAGAAAAAGAATTAAGAGTATCTATTTCTGATATTAAACCCTCTTTCGAGAAACTTTGCTCTGAAAGACAGGCCGAAGGAAATCATTAATAATTATTAAATTTGTTTTTAATTTAGAAATTTGTTTTAATTTAATAAAATAATTATTAAATATGTCGATATGTATTTTGTTTTGTATATGTTTGTGTGTTCTTTCCTTTCAATCACTTAATCAATTTTTTAAATAATTTTTCTCTTGGATACGCTCGCGCCCCCATAGAGGGCACTCCCCACACGTTGAGAATCACTGTCTTAATGTCAAGTATTAATTTTGTAGAAATTATTTACGATATTAAATATTAATTCTGCTGAAATCAGTTTCATCTAACTTTAAAATTTGTGAATTTTTATAGTTATTATTAAATTTATTATTTTTATATTTTATTTAATCTTTATCGGCTTATAATTCGAACTAGTTTATACATACTGAGGCATACTGCACAATAATATTCAAAGCCATATTGCACATGTATGGATAACATTTATGTTACAGGTTTTCCTCAAAAACAATCTTAATGTGCACTAAATGTAGATAATATTTGAAATAAACTAAATTTAAAAGCGTGTAAAATTAAGATGACAATGATGAATAAAAAAATAATATTAAGTCTCCTTAAATTATGTTTCGCATGAGATTCAATAAAGACATTCCTTTCTTTTTTATAACTTTTTAAAATATAATTAATAACTATAATTACAACTTGATCTTAATAGTCAAAACATTTTATATGTTTTCAAAACATAATATAATTTGTCATATAAGTATTTTTATACTATATATATATATATATATATATATATATATATATATATATATATATATACATATATATATATATATATATTTATATGTATAAGTATTCCGGTAATATGTGCAGTGTGTACTATAATATAAATAAATTTACTTATACGACATATATATATATATAAATATATATATATATATATATATATATATATATATATATATATATATATATATGTATTGTAAATAAATTTATTTATATTATAGTACACACTGCACATATTACCGGAAACATTCTTATATTATTCATAATGAATAAAAACCATTTTATATAGCAGCTATTAAAAATTGAATATTTATAACTAAATTTATATATTAATATTTTTAATAGTTATAAATATATTCCATAACTATTAAAAACAAAATATAGATTACTGGAGAAATTTCCTAGATTGAAATTAATTTCTAATGATACATATTTTCTGTTTTATTATGTGATGCTATCCAACTTAAATTTAAAAATTATAATTGATTTGTTTTCATTAATACATTTTGTCATTTTTAAAAATTAATAAAATTAACGATTAATTATAGATATAAAATTCCGACTTATTCCCATACCTATAACAAAAGATATAAATTATTACAGATTTAAATAAAACATCTCACTTAACTATAATTGTTTTGATTTATTATTATTACATTGGTATTTCTGAAAAATCAGCATTGAATTAAGTCATTTTCTGTTGATTATCAAGGTTTCATTTTTTTATGTCTTCGAAATTTTAAAATACAAGAACATCTGCTATTAAAATCCAGATCAACATATAAATGTCACTAATTTGAATAGAGATATTGAATTCAGATAAAATGTTACATCTACGTAACATTTCAAAGTCTGCAACATATGCTTCCTTCTCAAGAACAGATTTTTGAAAACAGCTCAAATAGCTATAATCGTTCCATACACCGTTACGCTCACTGATATGATGTTTTCGTACAAAACAAACGTTGCATTTGTTTTCATAATAGCTTCCTTAGCGTCTATTAGTTCCTTTAAAGTCTACTGGAATATTCCTAGCCAGCAATGTGTTCGGAATTATCATCATGATTTTACTAAATTGTTGTCAGATTACGGAGTTCTTGTGAATAAAGGTGACAAATTCCAAGGAAATAAAATAACTCTGTTTTATGAAGCACAATTAGGGCTCTACCCGAGGATTTTAAGAAATAAAACACTTTTATATGGAGGAGTTCCTCAGGTAATAGTATTTTATTTTAGATTTAAAAATATGATGGAAAATCTGATGAAAAAAGAACACTAAAATATGAATAAAAATGTTTAGTAAAATAATTTTTAATGACGCTAAACGTAAAAAATAACAAAATTAAAATTCTCTTTTCTAAGGAAGTTTTCTCCATATTCTTATTTTTTAACTCAAATTAAGAAAAATAAAGGTCAGTGGTGATTAAAACATTCCAGCTGAAAAATCAGACATAGTTTTAAACCCATCATGGTTTAAATTTCATCTGAGTTAGATTTCATAAATGTCTGAGTATATATTTCGTATATATGTGCATTAAATGTATGGATGAGGTGTATAGTAAATTTATGTTTGATGAATGTCCAAATCAATATTTGATTCATTATCCTGAAAGGCAACAAATCTCTCCTATTTTTAAGCAACATATTTCTTTTTTTTAACTATCCCCTTATTTTTTTCATCATTAATGAATTTAAAAAAAACATAGTTTCTTTGAGCGAAATAAACTGTATGTACTTTTAAAGAAACAATTTATCGTTTATGGAATAAAATATAATTTGTATTTTTATTAAATATCATATATTACTAAAGGCATAAACAATTAAAGTCACTGGATTAAATTCTTCGATTTTGAATCAATTTGAATGCATTTAAAATTAAGTTAATAACTTACTTTGATTGCAGAGTTAAAATCTTTCAATGTTGATTATGAAAAATGTAAATTATTTTTCGGAAAAGTATTTCATTTTTTATACATTTCTACTTTTATAGTGAATGTTACGTAAACACAAGTCTAGAGAATTAAAAGAAAATATCGGTTCTTCTAGTGATTTTAAATAAAGTTTCGTTTATTACTACTGGTGCATCATATTTTATGGTGAAAAAATCAGATAACATTGATTTTTTTCTTTGAAATTCACTTTAATATACTTATCGAAAGTTTACTTTTGTTGTTCTGAAGCTGCTTTGTTGGGAAGTGAATATTCTAGAGAAAATTTTACATAATCGTTTTGGCTAACTATTTAATTTAACGATGCCAATTATGAGTTTTTAATATATTTTTATCACTTATGAAGAATTTGAATTTTTAAATTTTTAAGTAAATTATTTGAATCTAGTTTTTTATTGTTCTATAGAAAAAAGACTTAGACAAAAAAATCATTCTCGACAGAGAGTATTTAAAAAGTTTTAATTTTTTAAAAAAGTACTTAAGCTCATCGTCTAATTTATCTGATGTATTTTACAATTACATTTTTTTAAATTTTGTAAATATTTGCAGCATTAAAGAATAAATAAAAGCTGAAACAACTTTGCATTATATAATGATTTAAAATTATATATGAATCTCTAGTTAATACAACATTCACAAGTAACGGATCATAACAATTACAAGAATGGGTTTCTGTGTGTGCATACCCTCCTGCAATTTTAATTATATTGATATAATACTATATAAGTAAAAATGACTGTAACGCATTTGATAATGTTTTGTACGCAAACTTGTATTATATTTCATTCACTTTTTTATTCAGTTATGTACGTAAACTAAACAAACCATGGTAAGAAAACCCTTAAAATAGTCATACATCATTGATTTAAAAAAAAGGATATTTCATAGTAACAAAGAATTAATCCAATGCTAGAACTCAAAATATATATAGTTTCTTCTGAAAGACAGTCATCTCATCTGATAGGACTGCAAGTTTGTTCACAATCAATAAAGCTGCAAATGCTTGCAATCGTTGTAAAATTCTTAATTCTATTATGCGTAACTATGCTACTCGAAAATTTATCAAATTGTTAGCGGGAAAGTAAAAAATTCCATTAGCACAAATGCTTCTGATTAGTTTATCACGTGGAACACCAACTTCTTCGGACCTATTTCTTAATAACATTTCTTATTCTTAAAATTCGATTAAAAAATAATGTATTATCACAGTTTCTCCCAAAAAAAAAGATGCCTCGAAAATTTGTATGAAATATATATGATAGAATCAGGATGAGAAAAATGGAATAGAAGACATGCCCTATTGAATTTTTTTTATTAAAATTTAGTTTATAAGCAAGAAATTCATTAATATTAATTCTGTGATTTATCAAAATGACAGAATGAGGAGATGATTCAAAGCTTGAAGTTGCATTCTTTACGTATATGCATTTCAATTTTTATTTTTATTTTTTTAAAGGTAGCACCAGCTGAAACAACAAAAACAAACATTTAACTTTTGCCTCTTAATTTGAAAATAATGTCACCCTGCTGTCCACTAGATTTTATCGCTTACTTTGGAAATGTTTTAAAAATATTATTTCTTAGGATTCCTCAGAAAAACTGGATTTTGATTTTCATAAATTGATTTATGATACACACACAGAAGCATTATGCAAACAGTGAGATTTCAGGGAAGGAAAAATTCGAGTGAATGCAAGGAATGATGATAATGTTATCGTCATGATCAAAGTTACCTTCAAAATGAGAGTTACTAACTAAATGTTTATCTTTATATCTTTCATAGTGCGTTCTTAGTTCATATTTCATATTGAACTCAATTTTTTGCTTCCAAGTTTATAATCGTTTAATTGTTTCCGCCCCTCATTATCTTTTGTTACTCACTTTATGCTAAGTTTTTAGAGATAATATTAAAGATTTAGTGTTTAAAACAGTTTTAATTTGATTTAGTACTCAAAAAGACTCAAAAGATATATATAGAAATATAGAAAATGCATTTATATCTCGATTTTATGAAATGCTGTGACAGCTAATTATTAAAATTGTCCAGCAAAAAAAGAAAAAAAAACATTTTTTAAGCTTAAACTATCTTCAGAATAAAGCTATCTAAAGAAGAATCTAAAATTATCTACAATAAGAACATTTGAAACACAATACATTCACACAACAAATGCAGGGGAGTAGATATGGGATTTTATTAACATATGAATATGAAATTGCTTATGATTTTAGAAATTAATAAAAAAAGTATAAAACGATCTTATTCTTATATATTTGAGCTTAACTTTAAAATAGTCTAATAATGGTGATTATGTATGCATTGTGAAAAGAACTTGGATTTTTCCACGTGTAGCACAGGCTCATATAATAACTTTTTAAAAGCTTGAAATATATTTTAGATGCTCAGAAACCAACTTGTGGTGATTCTCGTTGTAGAGCAAGTGACACAGCAAATATGAAAATGCTAAAGCTAAAATCATTAGTGACTCATTAAGTTTGTTTTTTCCTTTTATTTTAAATAATCGGGGAATTTTCCATTACTTTTAATTTACTAATAAACTACGATAAATTAAATATCGCAAAGAAAGAAATGTATGCGTAGTTAAAAAAAATTAGTAAATTAAAATAAAAATTTATTGAAGATTAAAGAACAAACTCCTTTCATTTTCACTACATGATTATCAATCTCTGATTGAGTATATTTTTCGAATAATTTTGTTGATAAGCACCTAACTGTTTCATTTTCAAATGTTCTACATTTAGCTAAATTTTAATCATTTCTTAGCAAACGTAATCCCATGTTTCCTTTTTATAATCCCAATCCGATAGCAAAATACTTAAACTTTTATACTGGATTTTTTTATCCAATACAAAAGTGTAAGTATCAGCAGAAAGTTTTAATGCTGAAAATTATATTAAGCCATTCGGACACCAAATAGAGGGAGCATTTTTTTAGAATTCACTGCATAAATTATCTTCTGGAAAGATGCTTCATAGATAGCGGGAAACAATCATGTATTGCAAGGGTGGAAAAGGAAAAAACTCCCAAGCACTCATTCCGATAGACGTGCATGCAGAAGGGCAGCATCCTCTTCAATTGTTCAGTAGGGGCAGGGATTAAACCCCTGACTTTTTTTCCAAGTTCGACAGCACTGACCAACAGTGTCAGAAATAGAACACAATGCTGGCCAAGACAAATAACCTTGTTTATTACAGGGCACGGCCCCTTCTCGACTTACCTGCACAGAATAGGTGCCCTCCCAAGTGAATACTGTGCCTGCGGGACATAGGGAACATGATTCATTACTTAACTGACTGCCCAATCACTAGCTCATGGCATTTCACCAAGCCCAGTGCCCATCTAACAAGGGAATGAACTTGAAACATAGTAAACAATGCCTATTCAAGAACCAAAGTGATTGCCTTAATGAACTTTTTAATAGATCTCAGAGATCTATCTGTTTATTCCAGAGGACCAAGGAGAGGAGGATGACCAGCAAGGAAAATTGGACCTCCTGGACAATGATGAACAAGTACAGAGTGTAGTCTTGTAGCTCTGTGCAACGTAGCAACCTGTATTTTTCTAATTTTATTAACACTTTATTATGGTCCAGTTTGTACATAAGTTCACTTTTCTTTTCTTTTTTTTCTTTTTTCATACTGTAGTTATTGTAGCTAATGACCAGCCCATCTGCATTATTCTTGTTGAATTTATAAGTATAATTTAAATCTGTATATAGCTTTTGTTGTGAGTAAATGTAAGTAATGTGTAATGTTAAGTATAACCTAAACTTTCTCGAGTACCATATTATTTATATTTATATTAAACTAACCTATTGAATAACAAGGAGAACTAACAACCTTGCTGAGCCAAGTCTATTCAACAACCTCTCTCTATTTCTTTTTCTAACTATACTAACTTCTTGTTATTATCTTTTATGTTTGGTTAAGCTAAATTGAATACCCTGATGTTAAATTGTATATCTTGTAATTTCCATTGTGCCAATGTTTTATTGCAATGTATCTTGTTTGGATGTCCCATAAACTTGTCAATTGGGGACAGCCAGAGGCAGCAGAGGGGTGCCCTCCAGATGTGTCTGGAGCTGTTGCGTACGGAGATCAGGACTGTTGCGGGGGTGGTGCCCCCGGCCGTGCCACTTTCTTTTATTCTTTCTAGCAACTCCCATCTAAACTGGTAAAACTCTTCTTGGGTTAGGTACATGGGAGTTGGCTGGTGTATACTGACCGAAAATGTGCCCTAGTTTCTTTTCATTATTCGTGCTAATATTTCGCCTTTTACTAACTGACCTACAGTGAGTGCTAAGACAGAAAGGCATTTTAAAACTCTTTTCAAAGGTAACGCGTAGTATTCAAATATCATAATGAGAGAAATCTTGAAAACTCCAATGCACCCCCCTCATTATGTATGCATGCAAAAAGCAGAAACACGCCACCTATTTTTCTCTTTGCTTAAAAAGTGCCTAAAATCAAACCTGCTACCTTCTACTTAAAATATTTTGAAAATAAACATAGGAGAAAATGCTGACGTACGCGAGCAAGTGATTTACTTGATAAGTGGAAGTTATTTAATTTGCCGATTCATTCAGAATGATCTGAATAGTCGATATTAGCTTGTTGTGTTTTTAAGGAAACGTTGTTTATCAAATATTAAAACTATCTTGCAATATTTAATCAGTTTTTCATTCATATTAATAAACTTTCGAAATACTATTACACATTTGGTATATTAAAAATTGATCTAATGATCTTTAAAACTTAATAATATATGCATTAGAAAACTTTCACCAATTTGTGTTTATCTTAAATTGTAAATAAACATTTCTTAAATTTATTTTAGGAACTTAATGACTGATAAAAGAAATTTCTTATGATGAATTCATTAATTTATAAATATGCTTTACTGTAAAGAAACATTCTGGCATATAGTGTCTTTTCGTGAAAATTTAAAAGTGCTCAATTGATATTAGTTTTCATAGTAAAAAAAATTTCAGCAATGTATGATAAAGTGCGATATCAGTCTTATCATTTTATATTTATAGAAAACTATTTAATGGCGCACTACATTGAACAAACAGTGACGTAACAATCTGTCAGCAAACCACTCCATGACTGCATTACATCAAGTCACTTGTCGAAAGCAAACACACTTGAAGGATATTACTTTCATTAAAATCATCTTTATAAACTCTTATAGTGCAATAGATCCTTATTTTGTATTCCTAATTTTATTTTATTTTCAAGTTTTTAATCTTGCAAGATAAAAGAATTTCCTACCCTATGAAACAGTGCATAAGTGTGAAAATCTTTTGATTTTATGATTTTTTCTCCAAACACTATTCAGATATTTTAACACGATTTTTACTCATAAGTGAAATTGCTATTCTATGAATGCAAAGTTTCTTTAGAAAATATGAAATACAGATATAAACACGATTAATATTCGAAAGCACATGAGCACAATGCAGAAATATCTTTTACTGATAATGTTGATCGGGATTACTGTGTGAGGAATATCGGATCTTCTGTCCAATTAGAAACATAATCGTTCAATCACATTATGTACCTTATTTTAGGAGTTTGTAGTATATTATTCATATTATCCACCATCCTCACCATATTATCCACCATCCTCACCATATTATCCACCATTCGCATTGTGGATAATATGGTGAGCCATTTTTTATTTCTGACACATATATTATTTCAAACATCATGACATATATAACAGAGCAGGGTTTTGGTACATTGTGCCAGCACTCTGTAGCAAACCAAACTTACACTCGAACATCTTTCTTCGAGATCTGCGGGGTACTGTATTTTAGAAAAACAGTGTAGAATTCATGTTGTCTTGGCCTTTCTAATGCAGAGGTATTTGGACTGCAATTTTAACCAAATCACTCTTCTGATCTGTTCCACTTTGAGAACTCATGCTCATAAGTTATTTTGAGACTGGCACTCCACCACTCTCCATTTACAACTGTTGATAAACTATGACATTCAATTGAAACTATGTCAGAAAAATGTAAAATACCAAAAACGCGTTCAGCTAATTTTATTTCCACTGAATACGCAGCCGAATCACAACATTTGTCGTTAACAACAATCATAAATCTTTTGTTTGAAGCAAATCAGATCTGCTAGAAGTTTCCCTTTGAGATGTAGCAGTTTTAATATCCAAGACTACAAATATAACTTTCATAAGCATTCCTTTCCATTAGAATAAAAAATATTAGATCAAGTAATGTGAGCATTAAATTCCTTTTGCTATGTTTAATATTGTTCAGCTGTAGAAAATCAAAAACTTTTTTCTTATAAATAGCTGAAGTTATTTTCATTAAAAATAAAAAGATATAAAATTCAAATAAACAAATGATAGGGCATTTGAATTTTTATTCAAATGCAATCCATTTTCACTTTTTATTTCCTGAGAAAATTTACTACTATATTATCACACAGAAACGATGCCCTTGTTTATTTCATATATATATATATATATATATATATATATACATAATTTTTCATTCGTTCAAATACATCATGTATTTAGATACTTATAATTGACTTCGGCAATAAATATCATTTGTGTTATCTAGATATTTCAGTTAATATTTTTTAGTATATTTTATTTAATGTCAAATATATGGCTATATTGTCCTCAGCGTTATAAATTGTTCGATTTCCAATTCATACCGAAAGTTTATCTCTAAGTGACAAAGTGACTGAAAAGTATTTCTGAAAAAATTCCCATTCGTGATAGTAAAGGCAGCACTGGATTTTGCATATAAATTTTTATGAGTAAGAACACTCAATTTGAAAAATATTTGAGCAGAAAATATTGATCAATATTTATCAATATTTTTGAGTGAAGAAATACAAATAAGAACTTTTGTTTCTGTAATAATATTATGTATGGAGTGTTGGTGGTGATATCTTCCAGATTCCCTGGAAATAGTGTTATCCGATGTCATAACTTTCAGTGAACGAAATCTTGATAAGCGATTTGCATAGTTTGCTTCAATAAGAAATGCCCTTGACCCTCAGTATGTTGCGTATCAAAGGTGCAAATGTAAATTTTAAGATGTATTGTGGCGGGATTTTCAATATGCAGAGGAGCTTTTAAAGGAAACTGCGTATAACCATATTTGCGATCAGTATTCAGTAAGTTTCAAATTATAGATAGATACTAGAGCACCATTACATAAATATGGAGTTTCTTGCTGCTGGTAATACTTTTTTATGCCCTGGTGAAAAGTTTCTTACTGAAATTTATTTTATTTAACATAGTTGCTTTACCAATAGTTAAATCAACTGTTTATAGAGAAAAGACTGCAATAATTATTAAAAAAATGTATTGAATTAATTTGATTGTTTAACTTTTGTTTGTGATTACAATTTCAGGTATAGTTATAATCTTCTTGAGAGTATAACTTATGCAAGATTTCACATTGCCTAATTTTATTGGAGTTTTCCCCGGAGTTCAATAGATTTTCATCCGTTGTGTATCCAATTCACACTATATGTCTCATATGGGAATATAAATGAAAAATGATATTTGTGTGAATGGAAAGTATACTGGTGGTTTGAGAATTTAACACAAGATTTTTCCGAAGTATAAAAGAATTTATGATATATCTACATTAATGATATTATTTTTCTTCTTAACAGAATTATCTTTATTCCTATGTTAATTAAAACTAAAAAGGAAAAAATCATAAGAAATACTTCTATATATAAAATTTCTCTATTTTATAATGCATCCAATTTGCTTAAGTTAGGCAAATATATTTCTTTATTTATTTATTCATTAAGGTATTTAAAAAAACAAGGCACTATACGTGTAGTTCAAAGTCCAAGGAAATCCCAAGTAAATTTTAATTAGTTTTCGAAATGTTTACACTGCCACCCAACTTATCTAGTGGTCAGCGTGCCTGAGAGTGGATAGGGAGGTCCTGGGCTCGAATCCTGGTTCGGGAATGGATGTACTTTCCGTCTCTATCTATCCTGTCTTTGTCCTTTCCTTGTATGAATGGGCTGTGAATAGTTGCCTACCCTATAAACGGGTACCTATGGCATGTGTGTACTGAGAAAGTTGAACTCCACACCAAAATATGGTCCAGTTTAGAAAAGTGGAGCAGCGCATCCTATAATGCCAGCCTAGCTAGCACACGATAACAACAACGCTTATACTGTTGTATTCGCATATGTTATTCAATCTCTGTTCAAAAAGCGCCCTATACAGATCAATAACTGTTTTTATACTTAAATACATATATGTGATTGCCTAAGATAAATTTGATAAAAAAAAGTATTACTTTGACTCCAAATAAAAGTGAAATAGAAATTAAGCAGTTATTCGGATCAAACTTTAAATAAATAATTAAACTTTAAGAGTAATTAGCTAATAAATTCGTTATTAATTTACATTGAAAACAATGAAAGATAATAATTACAAAGTAGAATTAGTATAATTTAACAAATTAAGTATACGCACTAAGTAGCATTTTCAAGTGTCTAAAATCTATAAAACTTGGGTGGCCTTTCCGATATACGATAATCGGTCCTTACTTTAATTATAAGCACTGCTTTACTAGCTAAATAGTATCCGATGACATTTATTGGGCTGTTATTCATAAGAATAATATAGAGTCGTTTAATTTTTTCTAATATTATTTACATTTCTAAATATTGCATATATTGTAGCCAGTACACTGAAAGTCTTTAAAAATTTCAATCGAGATTATAGAACTTCAATGTGTATTAACTTTAATATTAAATTCATTTGCTTTTCCATAGATGTCAGAAAAGTTGGTTTGTGATTTAACATTCGTAAATTTATCTAGAAATTCTGAATTTAAATTACTAATTAGTAGTTTTAATTAAATTTAATTCAATGGATATATAACTTTTAGAGATATCTTCAAAGTGAAGAAAATTCGAAATTAAAGATTCATCTATATATATATATATGTGAAAGTTGAGGGCATTGTATGCTGAGAGATTTTTTTAATAATGTTGGAATAAATGACTAAGAAGTCTTGAGAAATCTTAGTGTCTTGTGAGTCCATTAACTTATGCAAAAAGTTTTCACCATTAAAAATATAGTTAATATCTAAGCAAAAATGTTCTCCTAAATTTCAAATCAATGTTAAACACTGAATTAAATTCATGAAATTAAAACATTACAGTATCAAAAAGTTCATCATGAGGAATATTTGTGAATATTGAAAGTCAAAATATAGAAATGCTCTATCAATTATATATGAAAATGTAAAGTTATATATAATGATTTGCTATTTATAATCCAGGTATTGTTGGATTTATTACATTAACAAGAACAATATTTAAATGAGCAAAAAAGAGGTTATCAAATGTATTCATATAATTTATAACCACAACTAATGAAGCAAAATTTATTTTATCTTTTACGAAACTTTGGTTTAATAGTGACTTATGATAAGTTTAAGTTACTATTTTTTTCTTTGAAAATTCTAAAATTGTTTTGCAAATAGCTATGTCAGAAAAATTCATTATTCCATACAATTTGAAAATTCATTATCCAAATGTCTTAGGTAAACTTTTTTTCATAAATGAGGGCATATAAATCAGAAGGTTTACCTATAGTGGAGTGATTATAAAAAGTCTTTGAAGTTCTTTAATAGAATTGATAGAATTTCTTTCATTTAAATCAATAAACTTAAAAGGTATTTATCATATTCTTAAGTGAAAAAATAATATTTCCATTGTGTGTGAAAAATACTCTGTTGGAATCAAATAAGGATTTAAAAGTTTAAATGTAAATGTTTTAACGTCAAGAAAGAAATACTTTAAGATTTGATTTTTATTATACAGTGAATGTGTCTAAATTTAGTACTTTTACTGAGAATATATCTTTAATTAGTTATTAAAACAATATCAGCATTGCAAGCAATAATGTGATTAATAGAAGAATCTAGGGACCATACAAAAAAATAAACAGCACTTCCTCTAACATTTATATTACTATTTATTAAAACATAGTTAATTTCAATTTCATAAAATGGAAAGGAGAATTTAAGCCTTTTCGGAAATTTCGCAAATTCGATTTAATCCTAAGGTGTATGTTTAAGAGGGACTCAAAAAAGTAACGGGAATGAATATCTCTTTTTTACAGAAATTTAATTTATTTAGCTTATACATATATATTTAAAAGTGTCAAAAATCGAGATTTTAAATGTTTATACTTTAAAATAATTGTCTTCGTATAAATAAATACCTTACGCCAGAAAACTCAACCAACCTTATGTAAAAAATATGAGAAAAAAATATTTTTATTTACATAAATTCATAATTAAATTTTTACAAAATTTATAAGTGTTAACAAAATTATAAAAATTTTGATCTGGAATTATTTTCCGGTTCAAAAGTTCTATTACTCCATTTTCAAAGTTATTTAGATTGTTCTTATATTTTTATTACTCTTTCACAACTACCTTATTTATAGCACACACACACATTTAACTTAATAGATTTAACTTATGTAATATTTGATATAATTATAATTAAAATTTGTGTGATTTATTGAATGCAATAAGGCTAAAAGGTACATGATTTGTTTGATGTAAAATATATTGATTATATTTTAATTAAACGTAGATTAGTATTAGATTCTATATTTAAAATATTAATAATAATATTAACAAAATCAAAGTCGGAAATAGTCAAATTAAAAGTTTTGATTATTATTATTACAATTTTTAAAATAAGATCTGTGGATGATTAATATGTGAATATTTAAATTAGAAATTTTAGTCCCATGTATTTAAATTTACAAATAGTAATTTTAATATCATATATGACATATGTTTTACACGTTTTACTTATACTATGGTTACTTGAGAAGTTTTAAATTTAGAGGATAAGAATTTTGCAATGTTTAATATCACATGCGCTAAGGAGAAAGTATTGTAAATTTTTACTGTAATAGCTAACATAAGAAAAACTATCACTCCTTCTACAACAGAAATAATTGTTTATCCATTAAATACACATGTTTCTTTTAGTTATTTTGTCTTGGGATAAAATGACAGTATGTCGGACTACTTCTTGCACTTATCTATCGGACTTATCTATTTCTTGCACGTTTAGGGAACCATTTTTTAATGTGACTTGTCGGCACATATCCTCATGTCCTTGAAGAAAGAGACAGCTACACACATAAAATAAAATCTAAATCAAAATTTCAAGGATTTTTAAACTAGAACAGGACTTATTTTGACTTCAGATTTTTCTTCTATAAAAGAAGACACTTATATTCTTTTATTTTATTTTTTTTCACGTCAAATAACTTTTTTAAATTACACCATTTATTTTAAAAAAGTTAATGGTTTTAAGAAAAAAATATCATTTTTATCGGGAATGTGTGTAGTTTTATCGGACAATATTCATTTTCATACTAGTTCCTATTTGCGCTATTAACAACTATTATTATTATTATTTTTTTTTTTTTGGTCTTGTGCCAGTTTAGGCTGACAATATGGGGTGCGCTGCTCCACTTTTCCATATTGAACCATATTTGGTGTGGAGTCCCACTGCTTCAGTACACACACATGCCATAGGGCACCCGTTTATAGGGTAGGCAACTATTCACAACCCATTCATACAAGGAAAGGACAAAGACAGGATAGATAGAGAGAGAAAGTACATCCATGCTCGAACCGGACTTCGAACCCAGGTCCGCCCTATCCGCAGTCAGGCACTCTGACCACTAGACAAGGCGGTCGGCAACAACTACTATTTAAATTTAAGTATTGGAAAAACGTTCATTAATAAGTAGTTTTAAATTTCAAGAAATAGTTTACGAATGATATGCTAATTTGTTTAGAAATGAGATCGAATATCTAAGTATCTAGAGTATTTAAAGATAATATATATGAGATTTATTAATTTAACAAATAATAAATTTCATGTTTTGCATTTAAGAACTTTCCAGGATTGCAGCTCTAGATTATTGTCGGATTTGTCTTGGCAGAGAAACCCGTATTTACACACACATTAAGTTGTTCCTAACATTTTAGTTTTCTGAATTTGAGAAACTAGGAAGATAAGCACTATATTTTTATTCTGAGAATTATATATAAGAAGTATTGTTTTGCATTCAATCTATCAAATTCATTAATGCGCGCTATTTTCACGACAGATAATAAAGGAATTAAAATTTAATCTTGAAAAAAAAATTTTAAAACAAAGATCTAAATTTAATCTTCTTCAAATGATTTTTCCTGTTTTATTTGATTTTCATAAAACTAATTAAAAATAGAATTTGTTTTTCTTTTAATACTTATATTTTTTACTTATATATCTTACTTGTTTCCTTACACAATATATTTATTCCATAATACGGTTTTGTTTGTCATTTTTAAAAACAATTTACAGCTTTTCCAACTACATTAGAGACCTTCTAATGAGGGAGGATACATTAAGAATTGTCAGAAATATGTTTAACATGTTGGCAGACCATGCTATTACAACTATAGACGAATTGTTCGAACAAATACTTAGTCTGCAAACAATTCTTATTTTTTACTTGTATTTCGAGACTCATCTGTATAGTTTTATGAAAACAACCTATTATCTTCGCCGATAAGTGATAGTGGTAGCAGAAAGATTAAGCTCAGGATTCTGTTCTATAAAACAATCTTGAGCTCTTTTCTACTTCTTCGTCGTCTCATTGAACAAAGTAAGGAGTATAAAACGGAACCAGAATAAATCCCATCCGGAAAGCTATCATGTTACATTTTTGTGCACTATCGTGTACGAGCATGTGTTGGAGATTCCTCTTTGTTGCGTGAAAAATTATAACAATTTTTTTCAAATGTTGTTCAAATAGGTGGTTCTTATATCAATACCAACTGTAAAATCCCTTCTTTTATGTCATTATTACTGCATCATCCCTTAAATGAACAGTTGAAAGTCCAATTATTCGCAAAATATTGTCATGCAAATTTCACGCGAGTTTGCTTCTTAGGACAACAATTTTAAAGACTAATAGTTCAATTGTATGAATATTTTAACAAGTCGAAAAATTCATTTACGCATTTCCATGTCCTCTATACGTTTAATTGAGATGAATAGTATTTTTCTAAGTGCCTATTTTTCCCGCGGAGTATGCTTTACACAAAATATATTTACTGCGATAATTTTATCACCATTATTATTTTCATATTTATAAAATTTATCTAAATTTCTCAACTCTATCAACAATTATGATTATTTTTAAATTTTTAAGTTCTTATTCTTAAAAAAAGGGACAATTTTATTTAACAAAAGGTAATCAGAGATAATTTGCCTTCTACAATAACGTTCTGGGAAAAAAATTAATATATGATCAAAAAAATCGTTTTCATGATTCCAAAAACTTAAAAGTAGCAACTTTTAAAAAACTAATGCAAACTTAGATGGTAGAGAACTGCCATCTATCGGTGAAGGGATTAAATATATCATTTTAAATTAAATGATTTAATTCATGAATGAATAAAATAAGAAATGAAAAGGATGAATGCATGAAAAGGTAGAGCCTGTTACCCTGGTCTGGGGGCAAAGAATAAAATAAGACAGAATTATGCTCGTACTCTAATAAGAGCTCACAATACTCAGAATATCTCAGACAGTTAGTTAGCTTTGGAGGTAATCCACCAGATTCTCCATAATGCACTGCAAATCTATACAGATGGAAGTAGGGGTGATAATGCTGAGTCCGGTAGTGGAGTATTTGTTAGGCAGGGAGATAGCAAAAGAATATGTAGAAGAAATTCAGATTATTTCTCTGTTTTCTGAGCCGAAATTTTGGCAAATGAAGAGGCTCTAAGTTTCTGTGTTAAGGAGAGGATAGTTTCTGATATCTGGATCCTCAGTGATAGCCGAAGCTCTATACAACATCTGGCTCTGTGGTAGCGGCATGGTGACAGCACAACAACTAAAATAGTCTAACATCCCACTGATTTGCAGGCCAATACCATAGTCTTCCAGTGAGTACCATCCCATGTCAATGTGTATGGTAATGAGGTTGCGGACCCATTGGCCAAGGAGGGCGATCTGCAGAATACCGTTAATGGAGACTGCTTGTCGGCATCGGAGCTGACCTCTCGTGTCAAGATGGACATGGATGTTTTTTTTTAGGCATGCCAAACCTGCCCATGAATGGTACCAAGGCAAAAATCCTGGTTCCGCTTTAACGGGCGCGCACAAAAGATGCGATCAAACGGCTCTGACGAGACTGAGAAGCAGCCACCTGCTTGCTCAGAGACGTGTTTCTGGTGTCAAGATTTACCCTCTCTGCCCCAAATGTCAAGAAGCACAGGCCTCTTCCTCTCATATTCTTCAGTGTGTCTTGTGTGAGAGGGGTGATGTGGAATTAAGTCCGGGGTGGTTCTGGAGAGGGTGAAAACTCATGGATTCATGTAGCTGGTGTGATGCTACTGTCACACCAGTTGGGATAAGCAACAACAACATAAAATTAGAGACTATATTTCGCATTAATCATTTTTCCATTCTATTTTACCGATAATTGATAACATGTAAGCATAATATTATGTAGCATGTGAATAAGATAGTTTTCAATGGCAGATAAAATATTTTATTTTAGAAAAATAAAAATCATATTCTTAAATTTTTAAGAAATTTTGAGTGAATTATATGCAAAGAACATAACAAAAAAAATATTCTCAGATTAGAATATTTTTACTTGAAATAATTGGCTGCTTTTAATTTAAAATTGGTGAACACATATTTTTAAATATGTTTATTGTGTATACATTGTATAGTTAAAAGTACAAAATAAAGATTTTATTACAAATAAAAACTATTTTGAACGTTAAAGGAGATACATTTCACATTAAATAAAGCTTATTTTGGAAATAAGTATATATTGTAATAAAATATATCACATATATAGGTTAACCTATCCTTTTTTGAAATCTCAAAAATATCTCATGGGAAACTAGACAGTCAATATGAATCCCTGTTACATAGTTTTTATTGATCTCGAAACAATAAATATAGCAAAAAAAATATTAGTACAGAATAATTTTGTTTTCATAAATGGAAGAAAACATGTATAGCTTCTTTTGTAATTATTTTCCTAAAAATATTTTTTTCATCCTGCAAATAGGCAAGCAGCAAAGGGATACATTTTATAAGATTCACATGGGTGCTGATTGGAAAAATTTGATAAAAACTTATGATTTAGAAGCATTTCTTCTTATCACAAGAAGTTTGGTTTCTTCTAGTAAAAAGAATTCCCTCCATACAGTGATACATTTTCCCCTTTTATTTAATTTTTGTTCATGATAACGTTTGAAACATCTACTCATGAAATATTCTAATAAATACAGATTCTCAAAAACGTTATTGGCCACTGAAAAATTTCCTTTAAATGTTGCTATATCTTCAATAATTCAGCATGCTTCCTGGTGTAGATATTTTAATCAACGCCTAGACATATTCGTACTTTAAACCATGAAATTAGAAGTAAACAGGAAGGAGTTTATTCTTTAACGATTCAAAATATTATCTAACAATTATATTACCAAAATCAGCGACTTTAAAAGAAAACTACAAGGTATTCTGTAGTGTTGTAGTATTACAGTATTAAACTTATATGGAAATATGCTTTAACATCCACTGTTTATTATATGAATTTACGCAGTGTTTGGTAATACATCCCTGTCTCTTTTCTCTCGGTTATTTTCATACTGATATGCCTTTGTAGGCCTATAATTACTGATTTACTTAGCATGAAATAATAGTTTACTCTATCAAAAGAATTTCCAGAATCAGGTAAAATTAGTTGCCGTAGTTAAGGTTTTCGCGCATGAGAAGTTATGGTGGCAATTTATGCGAATTTTAAGTACTATCGTTTTCAGATGTTTAACTAGATAAAAGACTAATTACTTTACATTTAACTTGGGATTACTCCCAACTATGGATGCAAAGGGCTTCTTTAATTTTGATATTTAAAATCCTTACAACAGAATTTTGTTGATTAGTGCTACATTAAAAAAATGTAACAATTTTGTGCAGATTGTTCTATTCAATTATCAAAAACTTGTCTTTAAAATATGAAACTTTGAAAATTTTCGTATTTGATTAATTTTTTTTTAAATTCCTCAATATCCGAAATTTTTTACTCTTTATATTATCTACTTTTAATTTTTAACTTGAAAAATGAAAATTTTCAGTTAATAAATTCTATATATGTTCACTTTTCATGTATGTTATAATATTTAAGCATTTTATATTCTAATGTATGTAAAATAAATCTTAGGGTTAAAATTCATAATCGACTTCTTACTCTCTTCTTATGTTAGTCAGGAAATCTTTCAAAACATTTGGAAAAAGCGTCTCAAGACCTCTTCACCACAATTCCCGATGGAAATTTTGACGGCTTGGGAGTCATTGATTGGGAATCTTGGAGACCATCATGGGCTTTCAACTGGAAACCTTTAAACATTTACCGAGATAAATCAAGAGAATTAGTGAAAAAGAGCAATCCAAGTTTAGATAGTAAAAAAGTTGAACAACTGGCAAAAAAGGAATTTGAAGAATCCGCTAAGTATTTGCTTACATTTATAGGAATATTTAGATCAAAACTTCCTAATTTACTTAGAACAAAACATTTATTTTCTCTTTAGGTCCTACATGTTGGAAACGCTCTTACTGGCAAAGAAATTGCGACCTCAAGGAAAATGGGGTTATTACCTATTCCCAGATTGTTACAATTATTTTAAAGGGAAAAAGGTGGAAGATTTTGACTGTTCGGAAGATGTTAGAAAAGAAAATGATAGGTGAGATTTTATTTATACTTTTTTTATATTTTTTTCAAAGTGCGTTTCTTAAAACGTTTTGAATGGAAATTTTAACATTTTACAGATAAATAACTCTTCTCTTATATAAAAATAATCGTAATTAATTATCCCTCTCAAGGAAAAACTTTAAAATTCTGAATTTCTGAATTCTATCCATATCCATAGAAAAAAAATCAGAATAAGATGCACAGCATATAGGATGCAAAGTTATTTTTTTTTACATATTATTTACAGCTTGTGACAATCATTTGTTCAGGAATACAACAGTCTGTTCCATAAGAGCATATTTCTTGTGTTTTTAAGGCATTCGTGAAAATTATTTCAAAACAAATTAATGAAGATGACATTGAATTGGCATTACTTTCTCTAAACCTTCTAACTTTTCAAATTACAGGACTTGATTAGTCAACTTACATAAACTATTCCAGCTTACTAAATCAAAACTTTAGGTTGAAATGAGCATCACTTTTAAAACTTTACTCTCCAGTAGACGTAAATTGATTGTTGAATCTTCAAGTTTAATGAGAGTAATCAATTTTACGCTTTAAATCTAAATCACTGCCTTAACTTTACTAACACCTTAAAAAGCTATTTTCTATGATTATTGCCAGATAAATATATAATTTTAAAAAATTATACGAAATTATAAATTTTGTAAATGATTTGGATGTTTGAAAAAATATTATTTTCGAATAATTTCTAATAATAAAATGTTTTATTTTTAATTTTTATGGAGCACCATACTTAAAATTGAAATTTTCTCATTTGTAGAAGAAATACAAATATCGACTGAGAGTTAAACATAATAAATAAAAGATTCCAATTTTTGATAAATGAATAAAAAACTTCCTTAAAAAACAAGCAAATAAATGTTATTACAAGAAAAATTGTATGAGTAGATAATATATGTGACTTTTCTCTCTATAGAAAATAAGAAAAAAATCCTCAATAATACAGCGTGAAAGCTCTAGCTTTAAGCATCTATTGCATTCTTTGAGTAAATGGGACACCAGCAATAAGACTTTTAGAGAGAGCTCTCAGACTTACTCTCCAGTAGACGTAAATACAAAAGTCATACGTAATCCATTTCTCGTTATTCAACAGTGGCAAGAATTGAACCTTGTATCCTCTATTTCAGAAAGAATGGTTTTAGCACACGATTACAATTAGCTTTATCTGGAAATATTTTTGATACTAAAGATCCTTTAACCCAACCGCTGAAAGCTGATTAAGGTTTTCCTTAAACCCCGCAACGTGTATTTTTGTAGGATAACAGACTGTGTTCACGTGCTACGCTGAAACACTCGTAAGCAATCGCCTTTATAAATGTTCATTCTGAGAGTAGATATGTATTATCTCTTTCCCGTTGTTCAGCATTGGCTAGAATCGAATCTGAGATTGTCCATTCAAAAGAGCAAGGTTTTATAAATTTATAGTTTTTCTGCATGGTGCTTAGAAAAATGGGACAAATTCATTAACTTTTAGTAAACTAAACTTTTTTCTACTTAGTATACGAAAAAATGAAAAAGTATTTTAAAGGTATATCAAAAATGTAAAACAAAATAAAAAAAAAATTAATTGCGTTAAATTTAATAAAAACAGCAAAACATTTTTTTTCAAGTAAATATTATGATTTATTAACTAATAAGATTACTGCAAAAATGAAAATCAAAAAAATATATATTCTTTTCCCTTGGGGACACATTTATTTATGAAGACAAAATATTTAACCAATACATTGAGAAAAATGATACTTAAAAAAATTATATTTATATCCTCTAATAACAAGTCTTGGGAATACAAATGAAATGAACGATAAGAAATGTGGGAAATTGATCCACGGCACTGCATGGCAAATTCCTCGAAATAAGACACAGAGAATTAATTATCGATAATTACTATAAACATCAAATTCCGGGTCAAGCATTAAAGAGCCTGGAGCATAACAGGTTTTCGATGCTTTCATATCGAGAATTCTTTGAAGTTCTACTTAATATACCTTAATGGGGGGGAGAGAGCAGCATTACTTACAACTAACCCATTAGGATCTTCCTCATTTATCTTTACCTTTCAGCAGCTTCCACTCAAAACGTATTTTTATTCTGAATTTTAATTGCTATCGAAAGGAAAAAACATTCAAACAGATGTCCAACATATATTTAAAAAATATTTCACTGATTTAAAATGATAGCAATTCTGTTCCATTAGTATAAGCTTTATAAAATCACTAAATTGAGAATGTTATATAGAATAAACTTCACAACTAAAACACGTGTGCTAGTAGCACATGCATTTCAAATACGAAGACTTTTTCTTTTATTTTTTTATAAAACATAATATATAAACATAATAAACTGGGAAAAATATAAAATATCTTTTGGTAATTTTTATATGTTATTTCTTCGAATGGAAGTTTTTTTCTCAAAAATGTATTGAAAATCAAATTTAAGTAAAGAATATAAATTTAAAATACAAAAATGTTACACTGAAATCCAAGAAATTTTTGAATTCCTGGATTTTAGTACCAGAAATGACACTGAAATCGAAAAGGTTTTTAAGGAGATTCTAAACTCGAATATAAGTACAATTTTTCTTTTAATTGAATCACATGAACTCCCACTAAAAAAACTATTATATAAATAAAATTAAACTTTTTAAAAAAAAAAGAAAATGTGCTTACTCTATAATTCAATAAAACAATTCATAAAAGGTATAATGTTTCGATACTATGAAACATTAAATTAACATAAAGTTAAATTCGTCTTCTAGAGTTCAATTAAATATAGACACAGAAAATACTACTTAATTTAATCACTGAGTCGTCGTCTCATACCTTGTCATCTCTGTTCTGATTACTGAATTATCAGCTTTTTAATCTTTAACACAACACTATGTGGGTTCGATTACCACTTTTGCTTGGTTTATTTGTAGGGACTCGAAATCTACGATAAACTGTCGAACCTGAGAAAATTTGCATTCATATGCAAGAAGTATTTGTAAAATGACAAAAAGGCTAAATCAAATCTAAAATAGATTATTGAATTGAATATAAACATTTTCTCAAATATCTTTAAAATTAACTTTGGAGCTATACGGCAGTTCAAGTATTGTTATATGAAATAATTTGCCTGTAAAAATGATAAACATTGAACAATATTTTCCGCAAAAGTAAAATAAATTATTTTTGTAAATTAAGCAATGCGTCATTATATTTGATTATAAATTTTTGGATTACCCTAAATTAATAGTTTTTTAATATGTATAAATCTGGTGTCTTTAAAAATTGTATTCATATATTGAATTTCACATTTTTTAATTTTTACTTCAAGGAGAAACTTATAATTGCAATTTTCGAGAGAAACACCAGAATATTGACGATTTTAAAAAAGGACATTTTTAGCAGTGCATTTCAAAGAAATAAAAGTAATCTACCATGACATGTAAACTATGTATAAGAAGAGCATAGAAATAGATAAAAAAAAATATCGTCAATAACAATAAGATTCATCGGTACTGAAGCTATATTCAAAAAAAAAAAAAAAAAAAAAAGGAAAAAAAGTACTACACCAAGAAGAGAACAATTTTTACATTACATTTGTTGTGTTACTTATGACACTTGGACAAGCCAAATTCGTTATGGCTTGGCAATGCGAGTCAATAGGAACCATCTTTCATTTTAATCAGAGCACAACGAAGGTGAAGGTACATCTATGCTCTTTTTTAAATACTCCGTTAGATGGCACCACCTGAGGATCCACTCCCTCAATTTTGATCTGAAAAGGAAGTTCTCCAAATCATTGCACTCATTATAACTGCTCAATTACTAACCACATGACTTTCACGACTCCCCAGATTTAACGAGCACGTATATTGCATGTACTTGGTGGGTCTTTGGCGGCATTGGGAATCAGACCCCGCCCTATCGGATGGAAGAGTGATACCCTAACTACTAGGCTGCCATAGACCTTTTTCATTTGTACATACAATTGAATATTTTGCTTTTGCTGTATTGTTTATTACATGGAATGAGTATAATGCATACTAGCTCTTCTTAAATCAAGTAAATATAAGTAGATTTATAAAAATGAGAGCAGATTTTTAACATTTTTAACCTATAATTTTTGAGTAATGTTTTTATCGTATTCATTTTTCTTAAGTGATGTGCAATGTGTCATGAGACATCGCTCCAGATTTTGTGATACTCACTGTGTTTACACTGCTGTGATGTTTCTGTAATGTTTTAAACTTGATCAAAATCAGGTGGGGGCACTTGTGCTGATGCGGGTTTTCTGCCGGAAATTATAGTAGTTTTAATCGCGCTATCTATCGACGTCGACTCCCGCTAATTTGTCTATGTTTGGTTGTTGCCATGGAAACAAGACACATTTCATTTTTGACAGAAGGAGCTGGAACAAAAAGTAGCCACTTTGACTAACTGAATGCTTTGAATATAACATGAAACACACTAAACTAAATACTGCTCATTCCTAACATTCGAAATCTCCATTTGAAATAGACAAATTGTGTTACTATAGCAACCATCAATAACAAAACAATTTGGCCGAGTTATTCTTGTGGTATGTAGGTAGTAAGTTAGGATTTGTACTTTTTACCCTTTTCCCGAATATAGTTCATGCTTAAAAATTATATATTTTCTATATTTAAGAGATTTGAAGAATTCAAGGAAATTTCGATTTAGATTTAAATTCGAGAAAATTAATTCCAGATTAACTAAAATGTTTTATCGTTTTCCGATTTAATAAAATAAGAAATGTCATTTATTTACTATGATGGCTGATTCTCAGTCTGATTTGAACACATCTGAGTTTGATAAAATTTATTAAATATAATGGAAAATTTAATCCCAATTTTTGGAAAAATTTTGACTGTTTTATTTTTTATTTATTTAATTTTTTTTCAGATTATCCTGGATGTGGGAGGCTAGCACTGCAATTTTCCCGTCAATTTATGTACATGCATCAAACTTGGATGAATATACCTTTCAACAACGAACATGGAAAGATCACGGAAAGTTGAAAGAAGCTATGAGAGTTGCATCAAAAGACACCGAAGTTTTGCCCTATATTAATCATTATTTAGGCGAAAAGAAGTTTGTACCACATGTATGTTACAATCATTTATATTCAAGCGTTATCAAACTTAACATCAAACGTTATCCTTCTTTTCGAATAATTGTTAGGAAAATATAACAGATGAGAAAGAATTAATATTCGACTGTTGATTAACAGAAACAAGTTATTATAAGCAAAAAAGGGGAAATCAATTATAAAAATTGTTGTAAAATGAATATAAGTAACGAGTTTTGCAAGATTTTATAGAATTTAAAATTTAACAGAGAGGTTTTCTAAAGCTTTTCTTCATTTTACTTCTAATAAATATTATAAGTTTAACATTTTAATCTTTTTTAAATATTCTAAACTTTATTAGCTTAAATATACACATTTCAATAGCTGGAAAAAAACAAAGGAATTCGCTCTTATTTTAAGAATCATTTTCATAATAATGCTAAATGTATATAGAAACTTACTTGTGGTTAAGAAGTCTATATCTCATAACTGATGACAATTTTTCGATTAGAATTTCTTCATTTAAATTTAAATCAATTTGAATTTTGTTTTAAAGCTAATATTTTATAACAAATGGCAGTAGATTCTAGAAATGATAAATTACATCAGATATTTCTCTTCGGATCCACTTCCAGTGGATTCCATCCCATGTCAACGTTGCTGGAAATGAAATTGCGGACAGTTTAGCTAGAGCTAGTGCTGGCAAGGTCACAACGCCTGTCGCTCTTCTTATTTACATGGACCTATTTCCTAAATATAAGGCAGTGAGTAAGGCCATTTGGATGGTCCCGCCAGTACAATAACGGTATCAGGGTAGGTGCCATGGCAGCTCCTTGGTTAGTAGACGAGAGCAAACTGCTTTTATCCGTTTCATAAGAGATTACCTGTCATCAATGGCTTTTGTTGGAGTCAATAAATATTTCGAAATCGGCACTAGGTACTCTTCTGCACAAGCCACCCCTGGTCACATTTTACCTTATCTGGGACTTACCAGGCAAGACCAGGTTCAAGACCCCCTTATTAGTTCTGGATTTCTTCAGGGTGAATGAACTCATGGACCTGATTAAGTACTGCTGGTCATTGGGATGAAAACCAACATGTAAGAAGATAATTTCTAAATGTTCAGGTATTTCGCTCGCGTCAATCTACTTCTCAGAATTGCATGTGAACAAAACCAAAATTTGCCGTGGTCGTGATTTTTACTGTCCTTGTATACCAAAATGAAGGCATTAATGTATAAATAATATAATTGCAGTAATTTGAAGGAAAATAAAATCAGTTAATACAAGCCCTTATTTCCACAATCCAACCCATTCGCATTATCTTTCCTTACCATATGTTTTTCAATTACTTTGTAGCCTTCATCAAATTCAGAAATTTTTCCACATATGCTTAACTCCATAAAACCATCCGAGCACGTTTTGTCCCATTTCTTCGACTGTTGTCAGGGTGTCGTTCCATTAAAATAACTACTTAGAAAAAAAGAGTATATTCAATATTTTTAATAAAATTTACGTTTTTTAATAAAATTAACAGTGAGACTTAATTAGAGAAAAAAGATGATCACATTCTCTCATCCATATATTGATTGCACCCTTAGACGAATTTATACGAGGATTCCCAAGCATCTTCATAAAGCTATTTTCCAAATATCAGAGAAAATTTCGTGTTAGAATTCCTCACTATCATGCGTCACCATGTTCATCTGAAGTTTCCCTCTTTAAAAAAACAGTTTTCAAAATTATCGGGGATATAAATTTACTCACAATAATTATACATAATAATTATTCCTTCATACATTCTTTTGTTTCCCCATTTCAATTTTATTTTCAAAAATTTAATTTATAATCTTTTAAAGTTGTAGTTGATTACATTTCCTTCACACGGAATTGTTTATTGTTAGAGCAATAATATGTAAAAATAAATTAATATGCATTAAAACTTTCAGTGAAACTTGATCTCCATTCGTTATTATTCATTTAATGAATCACCAATTTCTAGCCTATAGATTCGCTATGGAAAGGCTCACTATAAACGACCGAAACAACTTTTACTAGCGACCACAAACTCAAACTTGAAGGTGACAATTTTATTTTCTTGTCGTTGAACCAACAATTCTTCACTGAACTGCTTACGTTGTTGTAAAATCAGTACATATACAAATATTAAACACACACACACACACACACAAATATATATATATATATATATATATATATATATATATATATATATAATTACCATAAAATTAAAATAAATATACATAATGTTATGACTCGACTACTAACTTCACATTAAGTTGACAATTTTCGATTATTAAGACGTCTAAAAAAAGGAATATTTTTGAATCTGGTATAAAAAATATCAAAAATTGAGAAAAAAGATAACTTCTCAAAGAAAGATTATAAAATCTTTAAAGATAGTAAAATACAAACCAATTAGATTATCAACGAAAAAATTTCTGTTAAAAAAATAATCGAATAAATTTTAGAGTTTCGTGGAACTAAGCGTGGCCTAGAAAATTGTTCACATCCCAGTGAAGATACGATAGAATAATTCAAATGAAACGAGAGAGTATTTTGATCGATAGCTCTAAACTAAAATAAAAGGCTGGGAAGATACTGGATGCTCTGGTAACTGAAAACATTTTTACTCCCAAGAGTTGAATGAACAAATTTCCGCTCCGTTGTACCATTATTTTCCGCTATATATATTCTGTATTTCCGCTATATATATTCTGTATTTCCGCTATATATATTCTGTATTTCCGCTATATATATTCTGTATTTCCGCTATATATATTCTGTATTTCCGCTATATATATTCTGTATTTCCGCTATATATCTTTGTGTGACTAGTCAAAAGTTCCACTACTTTCAACTGGATATGAAAACTTTGACATTTTCATCACGAATAAACAATTTTTGCATATATAATTTAAAAACTATCGAAAGTTTGCAAAATTGGGAATGCATAACCATTGCATTCTATCTAGTATTTCGACTGGAAAAGGAAAATAGTACTATAGATACTGATTGAAGTAATAATAGGTATATATCATTTAAAAACATATTGACATTAATAGCAATATATTTTTAAATGGAAAGCATTACAAGCCTAGATGAAAATTATGAAGCATGAAGTGAGTAAAAATCAAAAGGTGAATCAAAATGCGAAACTCTTCCTTTGTTATACAACGCTACATGTCATAAATTTGAAAAGGAAATTCAGAATGTAAAATACCGTTAATATTCAGCCCAACTACTAGACTACAGCCTTAATATCATAGAGTAATCAAATGTTTTAAAAGTGAGTATCGCTGTTATGCATTATAGTCAAATTAATGAAGATATAATTCACCATGTATACTAAAGTTAATAAAAGTGTAGATACGTCAGAATTATCCTAGATAATGATTAGAAATATTTTAAAATAGACCATAGCTCTTTAGTAAATTAAGTCTTTATCTTATAAAGAAATATTTTTCTAGCTATGGAAAAAATTCGGAAATGTTACATAAACTAATTTTACAATTTTTTTTCAAAAATGTTTTTATCCATTAATCTGTAAGTGATACAAATTACCAAATTTGTATAACTTGGTATAGATTTTTAATTAGTTATTTAAATTTATTTGAATCTAAAATTGATTATTTAAACTGAATAATTAATTAAATTTTTTCTGTAATTAGTAAATTTGGGTCATTCTAATTAAATTAAGTGTTTTTTTTTCACATTTTTTTACATCACAAATCTATGTATTTTTAAGAAAAAAATTTATTTATTTCCCCATTTCTAATGGTCATTTTTTAATATAATATTAGATAGCAGCTGCTCTTGAAAAACTGAATTTTTCGCTGAATAAATATTATACACAACACCCTATCTCTACAAATAAGATGAATCATGAAGGATACCAATTTGAATATATTAATTTAATCTTTTGGAGGCATTTAATAAATTATAATAATAAATATCTCCACACTATTTTTATCCATTTTGTATCACAAATGTGTTTATTTTTAAGACATTTTTCTACAATTTTTGAATCGATCACCATTTTAATAGTAATATTTTAATAGAATAGTGGATGAATTCACTTAAGTTAAGAAGTTTATACTGCATATGTATAAATATATACAAAGAATCCACATTTCTGCACTTCTTTTTACAATGTAATGAATCATAAAGAAAAAATTACTATTACAAAATTTTGAGGAAAAATTTAATTTTTTGTAACTCTTTTTAAAGATCCTCTCTTTCAACAGAGTAGTGGATGGGTGCTCTTAAAAGTTGATTTGCATGTATTTTTAAACATAACTGTCTTATAAATCATCAATATTTTCTATGCATTTTTATAGAAATGTATTAAATCGTAAACAATCACTATAAATAAGAAAAAACTTTTTCTCGGATATCGATATATCGATTCTTGCTTTATTTCATTGCAGGAAGAGTTTCGAAGGAAAATCGCTCAAGTAGCCTCAACAGGAGCAGATGGAGTTGTTATATGGGGTTCATCAGAATCAGTCAGTACTAGAAAACTTTGTGACGAGTTGAAAGAGTACATTATCAATACACTCGGACCAGCAGCTGAAAAAGTTTCTTGGAATTCTAATCGCTGCTCCCAACAGATTTGCAATGCGAATGGCTTTTGCACCTGGCCGAATGATGCTTCAGTTTCTGCTTGGAAACTCTTCCTGGAAGAGAAGCCAAGCTTTTCACCAAGCGATATAGAATGTCGATGCAAAGCAAAGTACAGCGGTAGGTTTTGTGAAGAAAATAATTCCTTTCTTTGAATACTGCTTTTAATACTTCTAAATGTTATCTAAATTTCCTAGTCTAAAATGAATCCCTGTAATTGAAATTGTAAATATTGAAATAAATTTCCTCATATTTTGATTGTCTGTACTTTATAAACCATTGAAGAAACTATTGATCTAAAAGAGCATGTTCTTCTCTTCTTAAACATTAAAATAAAATAGTACATTATCCCTGTATATTTGTTTTTCATTATAATATGTAGAATTTATATATTTGTCGTATTGATTTTTGTATATATTTCTTTCGTATAGCAATTTTTTAGGTATCTTGCTTAAGCCTACAGTGAAGACAATCTCCTAGTGTCAAGATGGAAATTTCTGTGACAAAAAAATTGAGTACTTAGTAATTTCCTAATGAAAATTAGATCTGAAATCTAAAAGGCATTAGAAGGGATCACTTATAAATTTTACGTGCAAAATCTATCTTGCAATGATGAATGCCAGATTGGCAAATTATATGTATGAAGCATTCGAAAATCTAACCATATGCAGTGCAACTACAGTAACTAAGAAAGTTAGTTATCATTGCTACATTCTGCATACGGTTATCTCATTTTCATTTTCTCAATTATATTCATTTTCTTAGCAATATGGTATAAAAATAAATAGATAGTGATGTTAAAAGTATTTTATTAAAAAAGAAAAATTTAGTGACAATGATAAACCTATATCCTTTGAAAATGATAGAAAAAATAGGGGAACTTCTCACTATATGTGTATAATGCTGTAGCGAAGTACAATTAAAGTGGCTCTCAATTGTTCTAGTATTTATTATCAGAATCCTTGAATTTTTCATCGTAGAGTTAAATTCTTTTGTAAATTGACGAGAATCCAAATGTATTGTCAACCAATGGAGTTTTTTGGGTGCGTTGTAAAATCGGATACCCCTTCGTTTGGCGAAACATCTTGGAGATAAAATTAAATTTCTGGTAACTCTGGTAATTCTATTTTTATATAGCTTTTGTGTAGCGGCCTTCTTTAATTCAGTGTTAATTGAGAATAGCATTATTTATATAAAGTTGAATCTTGCTGTGAAAATGAGACAATAATCATTAGCTATAAAATGTAATTTTAGTTTATTAAGTTAATATAAATAATGAAATTTTTAATCATGCAAAAAGTATAACATGCAAAATATAAGAAATTTCATGTAGAGAAAATCAAATATTACATAATGATAAATAGGGCAATGGAATAGTTAAATAAGAGAAAATGCCACATCATAAAATGTGACTGAAGAGAAAATGGCCTTATCCTTACTTACATTTTTATACAAAATATCGTCTAGTCGCATACTTAACTCGTTATGCATCATGGGTATTAAAAAAAATCCTAGGATTCAGTGAACTGAACTGGCTCTATGCTGTGTCAAAGTTAGTTCAGATGTACTTGACAGTAAAATTCATAACTTTTTCTCAATAATAAATCTTCCTTATAACGCTATCCCCTGCCAATACTATCCCATTATTAATTTTTTTTCCAATGGCGGGCACTTGGATAACGAACCCTATGCCCCAACAATGCCAGAAACTGCTACTCATTTGTCGTTACCCAGCGGGCACCTGTGAACTAAATCGCGAAAGCGAGTAGCGCTGCTCGAGCCATACCACCAGAAAACCGTTTATAGGGTGGGCCACATTCATACATCATCACAGAAGAAAGGAGGAAGAAACACAGAGAGAACAAAGAAAGAAACATTCATACCCGACACGGAATTCCAATCCGGGACGCACAGCTCAGGAGTCAGGAGCGCTAACCAGCCATCGGTCGGTTACTATTCCATTATAAAATGCATTTTTTGACAAGCAAATTTCATATTGATAACTGGATTGAAAATAGTTGTTCTATCACCTTACAAATACACTTCGTATGGATAAATGCAATTTTTAAAACTACATACATGTATACTACATGCATATATTCCAAATAAAAAAGTAATTGAAAAATATAATTAAAGTTGAACAATGAATTTCGATTAATTTATTTAATGAGTTTGGTGCAGTAAATAGGAAGAACTACTTTAGAATAATTGATTCACTTTTTATCATGATTTAATACAAACAAACTGATGATTTAATAGCGCAATAACATAATTAGCAAGATAAATTGCTGCATTTATTAATAATATATTTCTCATGCTACCTTTTTCATCCATGTTCTTCTACACTTAAAATCAGTTATATATAACTATTGATCATAAATGTGCATAATGTTTAAATAAGTCAAATTTGATAATATATATATATATATATATATATATATATATATATATATATATATATATATATATATATATATATATATATATATATATAATATATATATAATGTTTTTTTATTAAATCTAAAAAATGTATTTATTTACCACAGTGCTTAACAAGATGACCAAATTAAAAAATATTTTTTAAACTAATGTGTTTGAAAAATCATATATATTACTTAGTTTAACATTCAGAAGTACAATATGAAAGTTACCGAAAAATCAAAATCTCCCCATGTTCATGACAAACAGCATAACAGGGCAGAGAAAAGGGAACAATAATTTAGATTTCAATATTTCGATGAACCAAATAAAATTGTATAACAAAACAAGAACTTAAAAATATTCCGAATAAGCATGCATTCCATTATTTTAAGGTGTGGTAATTACTTGCATTTAAATACTTTATGTTATCTACACATCCGCTATACACTGTGACACTTTTAAGAATCCCTTACATCCGCCATTCAATCTACACTGCTAAGTTAATTTATGGAAAATTAATTCTCCGATTTGGGGGGAAAGGCTTTTGACGCATCAAGAAAATTCTTCACTTTTATGGAAAAAATGTATTTCAAAATTTTTCCTGCCTTTATTTTTGTGTTATCTTGTATTCAAATATTTTACAATGGTATTGAAGTCACAAAAAAGTGATTAAAAAATCTAAAGCAGGGATTATTTTATTGTATAAAATATTTTAAGAATTTTTCATAAATAATGCTGCCACATTTATAATTCAAAACATTTTCATCCTTCCTGAGGAATAAATATTTTTTTTATACTTACTATATATATAAATTAATAATTGGGTATTTTTTTAATATTTCGTTTGCCGAGATAGCTGCCGAGTAGGTTAAATCTCTGAACTAAGATTTAATCATTCGCGGATTCGATTTCCGCCTTGACCTTGGATGTCCGTAAATAGTTCGGAAATCCACTCTACAGCCCTCGTGGGAACAAAAAAGATCGTTGAACGCCGAAACAGCCTATAAGCATTTTTTGTCAGTTGGTGTATAATGCTGCCCTCTATCGGCAGCTAGGGATTCTATCTCATTTAGATTTTGGTATTAATTTTCAAATATTTCCAAAATCCCTAAAAAGGCGGTGTATTCATTTTAAAAAAATTATTTACTTAGAAAAAAGCAGCCTTTCCTTTTCCTCGTTTGTGATGTAAATGCTGAAGTGAATTAATTCCCAGCTTTTTAATGTTAACTGTAATTTATGCGGAATCATAAGCAATTGTCGTTTTAATATTTCGAATCCATTTTGAGTAAATTTCCAAAAATTCATCCAAATTTATTATCGAATTCATTTCGATACGTAAGCAAAATTATATTGATTAAGGTATTTTTAACAGTAATTTTAGAAATAGTTTCAACAAATTTAAAACTTGTCTCTCTAAATATGAATTATATTCAGGATTAACATATTCAAAATATCCCTTTCCAAGGTAAAAAAAAAAAATGTTTTTTAAATATTTATTCATATTAAGTACATCGAATCTGACTAAAAAGGAATTAAAATATTTTTTAAAAAAATCACTCGTTAATACTATATTTTTAAAAATTACACATAATACATGAAAATAATAGGTTAATTAATGAATAATAGGTTAATTAATCTCAGAAACTCACAAAGCACAATTTAATTTCATTTTTTGACAAAAAATCGTCCCTATATGGAAATATCTCGAACAAGAAAACTATATTATAAAAAATATTCACCGTAAAATGTTTTACATTGAAAAAATATTTTGATAAAAGAATTTAAACTCGAAATGTTTTAAGCAATTAATTTTTTATCATGATTTTGAAAATTGCATAATATGACAAAAAGAACATGAAATTTCATTCTTTTTGCATATGCATCACGATAGTAGAATTTTTAATTGTAATGTGACAGCATCATTTTCTGTTCCATGAAAAACCATGTGCAACGGCAATAATTAATACGGTGATATACACGAATTTTTCTAATCTTAGAAAATATAACTCTGATTCGTAAATCTAATTTCTTAAATTAAATTTCGAATTGTTAACTAAAAAATTGTTTGCTATCACATTTTTAGTAAAAATTGGTTGCCTATAATTTAACAAAACTGTTCAGTTAAAAATGAATGTAACGCAAGTAAATCAATAACCTTTTAATTTAATTTACAGTTAGTTATCTGTTAGGGAATCTCTCTCTCTCTCTCTTATCACATAACGTTACATAAGAAGGTTCTGAAGATCACTTGGTGTTTCTCATATAAATCTGTCAAGACTGTCAGAAAACATTATCTCAGAAAATTGATAATCAGTCTCGAAATTAACTCTAAATTTCTTATATTTTTTCTGTGATTATTGTGATTTGCTTGATTTCAGAATAATTCAAAGATACGCACAACATTCTTAGGAGTATTTTTAGACAAAAATAAAAAGCTGATATATTGAAATAAATATACTTTAATTATATACTGATAAAACTAAAAGCTCACGAATAGGTTTCTAAAAACCATACTTCAAATATAGGAGAGAAAATAAAAACCAAATAAATTTGTTTTTTGAAATGCTTAAATATTTTATATTTATGTATCATTATTACTCACAATTTTAAAAAACACTCCTTAAGTATAATATTAAAATTTAGCAATTAATAAACTATTCTAAAGAGCACAGAAAAAAAGCTATTGAATGAAAAGCAGGTAAATAGTATTGGGTTTTAATACCTCGAGAGACAGCTTTTACTTTTCAGAATGTTTAACTTTAATATCTACCTAACTAACGATATTTGCCGAACATCCTGAAATCATATTAATTTTACTAGGTTTGGCAATTTTCATAAAATTATATGGTGATCTCACATACCAATACATCTTTTGTTGCCTAGCCAGTATCAATGATGCCTCTCTTCTAACTGGCGCCGAGCTGGTAGCCGAATGGGTAGCGCTATTGCTTTCGGTTCAACGGTTCGTGGGTTCGAATCCCACCTTGGGCATGGATGTTTGAAGTGGTTCGGAATCCACTTTAATCAGTAGGACCCGGTCTAATTAGCCCTCGTGTCCAAAAAATGACCGTTGAGCGTAAAACAATCAAACTTCTGATTGGAATAATGAGAATCGATTCCTAATATTCATTTATCCAGTCTGTCTGATACAAATAATATATTGGGTTGTTCGGAAATCAATTTCGTTTTTCCTGACAGAGGATTTAATTGTAGTTTTTTGCAACCAACTTCACACTTAAGCCATATAATTATTATACGATTTAAGAGTTCATATACCAAGGCTTGCGTGTGAAAAATTTCAATTAATTCTACTCAGTAGCTTTTGGTTGGTGCCCTTTTAAATATGGAGAGCAATAAGCAGCATTTTCGACATATCTTACTACAAAAAGGGTAAAAATGTTGTTCAAGCCAAAAAGAAATTGACCGATGTGTATGGGGAAGGTGTGTTGACAGTATGCCAATGCCAGAACTGGTTCGCTAAATTTCAATCCGGTAATTTTGATGTCGAAGATGCACCACGTTCGGGAATACCGGTTGAAGCTGATAAAGACGCGATAAAGGCATTAGTTGATGCGAACCGGCGAATAACAACAGTTTATGACCACTTGAAAGGCTTGGGATTATCCTCGAAGCTCGATGTATGGGTTCCCCATGTTCTCACAGAGAGAAATCTGTGTCGCAGCATTGACGTCTGCGATTCGCTTCTCAAACGTCACAAAAATAATCCGTTTTTGAAAAGTATCATCACTGGGGACGAAAAATGGGTTGTATACTACAACGTCAAAAGCAAGAGGTCATGGAGTAAAAAAGATGAACCGGATGAAACCATTTCCAAAGTCGATATCCACCAAAAGAGGTGGTGCTGTCTCTTTGGTAAAATTTTAAAGAATCTTTTTTTTTTAATTTTTTTATAGCTCTTACCGGATAACACAACGATTAATTCGAAAGTCTACTGTCATCAGCTGGACAAACTAAATGATGCATTTCAACAGATAAGGCCAGAACTAATCAACATGAAAAGTGTAGTGTTTCACCAAGATAACACGAGACCTCACACAAGTTTGGTCACTCGCCAAAAGCTTTTACAGCTTGAATGGGATACAATTCAACGCCCACCATATTCTCCAGACCTAGCATCATCGGATTATTATTTGTTTCGGTCACTCCAAAATGTTTTAGACGGTAAAACCTTCATCTCAAATGAGGAGATCAAAAACCACCTCGATCAGTTTTTTGCCAGAAAAGACCAAAAATTTTATGAGCGTGGAATTATACTACTACCAGAAAGATGGCAAAAAGTGTTGGACCAGAATGGCCAATATATAATTTAATAAAGTATTTGCTAATTATATGAAAACTGTCTTTCATTTCCACAAAAAAAAAAAAAAAAAAAAAAAAAAACGAAATTATTTTCAAACAACCCAATAGGTTAATTAGTCACCGTTTAATAAACCTCCTCTAATCTGGTGTGAAGTTTGGAGAAGTTGGTGTCAGCTACCGCGTCGGTCTTCATTGTTCAGAATTATATATCATTCCTAGATACATTTTTAGATAAATGTTAAAAGCTAAGGCATTTCTATATTTCTATAACGCTGTAAATATATACAAGTTTAAATTATATGAAATGACACATCCCGTTCTAAAATTAACATACACCTATGCAAACACATTAATATGATTTCTTATTCCACCTAAATTTTCTTAGTTCAATTTAAAAAGCAAGAAAAGCATTTTGATATCCAACGACATGTAAAGCATATAACACTTCAATGCTGAAAAATTCCTGCAAGGAGAATGTTAAACGTTTTTATCAAAAGAAATTATATTGCTGAATATTAAAATATAGTTCCTTTGTATTTATGATAGATATTACAAAACAACCCATTTTATACATCTTTGGACTTGTCTAAAGGAAAAAACATTCTGGAAATCATTAAAACAAGAATAAAATACTATTTTCTTTAAATTAATATTGAAATTGCTTTGTTTCATTAAACCATAATTGTTCTTATTAAAAACAGGCAACTATAATTTAATATTGCATGTTTCATTCAAATTAAAATAAAACAAGTTAATTAAAATAAATCACAACTACACAAATCTCGTCATTCAAAAATACTATTTACTCTGTGCAACTTAAATAGAACTTTTATTTTTTGGTTGTAACCTTCTAATAATAAACTGGTTTCCATTCATCTAAAGCATAGATTTCCAAAGTGGTCCAGGTGGACCCCCAGGGGTCCATAAGAAGCCACACGGGGGTCCACGTAGACGTGAAAAAAAACAGGGGTTCACAAGTTGTAAGTGGGGGTCCACAAAAAATTCTCTGGTTTTCATAATAAAGAACAAAATTTTTGGCTTGAATTTACCTATCAACGTAGGCAGGTAGCATCATTCTCTAGATAGGTACTCAAAATATTCGAAACTCAGTTGAAACACAGATTTGAATAGAACAATGGATAATAGTACAAGTGTACACCACATATCGAGATTTGCAAAGTGTTACCCATGCGCCTGCTCGTCCGGTATGCTTGTTTAGACCTGCAAAGGGATGAAATCCGATTTGTGCTGTGCTTGAAATCTACATTAGTATAAATATGAATGCCAAGAACAAAACGTTACCCATTTGTTTCCTGGATTTTGAACATAAAAGTGTGACTGTCAGTGTTTGCAGTGCCAGAAAAAGTAAGTATCTACCCCCATTTGTTATACATATTTTTTATTATATATTGGGATTTGTCAATCATATTATATTTGTTTTACTATTTGAGTGTAGAGTGGATAGTTATGTAATAAAAATTAAATACTAGAGATTATTCAAAACTTCTATAAAAGAGCAAAAATCCAGGGAAGATTAAACTTTAGGTACCTGGGTACTTTCTTGCTTAAAAATATTTATTTATGCGACGACGACGATTCATTAAAAGTGGTATTTCCGTGGACACTTCGTTTTCTTTTATTGCAATAATTCTATTCCGTTGTGCTATAACAGCCATATTCTAGTAAAATCACCTCAAAACAAACAAGGGGCTGTCCCCTTGCAGTTACAAGGGGACAGCCTTAATTTAATAAAAACAAAGGGTGTAATTTCGGCTTTTCTTGGTAATTTGAAATTAATGAAGCAAAATATTAGTCGGGGCGAATTCTTCCAATTTCCGCACTTGTTACAAACTGAATGTCTTGAGGATATTCAGACTTGCGATCAATATTTAAATAACCTGAATGATGACTTCAAAAATAGATTTATAGATATTCTGAAGATGGAAATTCCACCATGGATCATAAACCCTTTTGATGAAACGGAAGAGGTAAATGGGGTATTAAAAGAGGAGCCACTTGAGCTCAGCATCAACGAGGAACTGAAGGTGAAATTGTGAAAAAAGGCTATCAAACACTTTGGCTGTAGGCAAAAATCCCCGAAAAATATCCGAGGCTATGGGAAATTGAGAGAAAATTTTTGATAGCATTTCCCTCGTCATATCTTGTCGAAAAATGTTTTAGTGCCGTTACCAACCTGTTGACAAAAAATGGAGCAGACTTACAAAATTGAAGCCAAATATGGAAAATCAGTTCTCCCATACAGTTTTTCACTTTTACAACCCTAATAGAATTTTACTTTTCTGGAAACACTTCAACTACCCATCCAATAGGCCAATCTATCTCTTCTTGTTGTCGCAACCAACCAGCACCACATCTTCCCCCTCTACTTGTTTTACACCAACTTTGTTGATCTGTTGAGGAAAAGAAAACTTAAGTATTCCTGTCTAAATCTTTTCCTTAGATCGTTTCTCAATTTTTGCTGATATCTGAATCTCTTGGTGAGGTTAATATTATTAGTGTTATCCAAATCTAGTATTCCCACCGTTTGAATATCTTGGATTAACATGGATGTTGTGAGGAGAATTAAGTCTTCTGTACCTTCTGATATATAGTTTGGTAGTCTTGAATTTATAACTGCTTCCGCATGGCACAGAATTGTATTATCTCTTCAAAATTTAAGGACGCTCTTCCCAAAATTCTCCTCAGGATTTTCTTCACCATTTAGAGCAGGCGTTCCCAAAGTCCTCCCCACCAAGAAGCAGAGGGTGGATTAAAGCTCCACTAAATTTTTAATATTGAGGTCTTTTGAGTAATCTTTTTCCAGTCAAGAAAAGCCATCAAAATATCACCTCCTATAAAATTAGTCACGTTGTCAATGTATATTTTCCTCGACTGACATCGTCTTGCTATAAACTTTCTCAAACCTAAGATGAATCCATTAACCCAAAGACTTTGTATCAGTTCTAAATGTATAGCACGGTAAATTGAGCAAGTAAACAGTTCTATCCATGCTTTATTTCCATTATTTAAATTTAGTGGACCTGCTAAATTCACACCAGTCACTTCAAATACTAGAGAATCTCTCACTCTGTCTTCAAATAGTGAAGCAGGTATAGTTTTAATTTTCTTCGAAGTGTATCTCCTACAACAAAGGCATCAGTTTATGACCCTTTGAACTGTTTTTTTTTTTTTTTTTTTTTTTTTTTTTTTTTTTGCCTTGTAAGATCCAAAAGTGTTGTCGTACATTTGATAGACTGACCTGTTTTCCACTTGGGCAGAAACTTGAATGATTTTTGAAAATCAGTCGTTCCACAAGTAAACAGAAAAAAAGATAAATCATTATGACATCAGAAATTTTCATCATCTTTCTTTCTAATTTTTTTCATCTTCAATCTCATCAAACTTTTGTTCCCAGTAAAAACGTTGAGAATTTCCAATTTATTTTGCCTAACTGTGTCAGCAAAATTTTCTTGCTGCATAATTATCAAGTTTCTGCTCCGCAATTTGAATTTCAATTACAGATACCTCTCCTCTTGCTTACTGTTGTGATGTCCATTATTGTAGCCATATCGAAGAATCCAAGCTACTAATCTCAGTATTTTTGTATACTTCGAAAATCAATTCAGATACCAAACAGTTTCACGGGAAGAAATATTGATTAATGTCACTCCCTTCCTTTTCTCTTTTGAAACTTAGACCAGTCTTTAGCAGGAAGTCTAACTCACTGCATCCTCTCCCACTATCTTGACTCTAAAAGTGTCTTCAAGGTGCAGCCTTTTGATGGAAAATTCACGGGATTACACTTCCCAGGAACATATCTCCACTTTTCTGCTATAAGCAGTTGATTTATCTCTTTTACTCTATTGTTAACAAATGTACCCAGTTTTCTTTGTTCGTGATCCAATAGAGAACAGTCGTCAAATCTCTCCACAAGAAACTTGACACATTTTCTAATATCAATACACCTTTCATTGAATAACCTAGATGAGCACCAATGCAGCAAACGAGCAATTCAAATCGAGGACTAGTTGTCTTCCGTAATGGAGCAACCATTGATTTAGCCGGAAGCACTTGGATGCTCACGCCTTTGTTACTTTCTGTTCCAAGTAAGTCACATAGCTTGATGAACTGGCGTTACAAAAGGTATGCATGCTGCAATTTCCTCTGAATTCTACGGGGACTACACATCGCAGAATTTTAAGCTTATTTAACTCAACTCAGTCCCCTAATCATTGATTAAATTTCTTCTCTGCATCCATGAGTAGCTGTTCATTAAAATCTAACGTTTTTTCTCTATGATTCATGTACCAATAATTTAGGGACAATAGTTACTGGGCCATATGTGAATCCAATATTATCAAAAACTCTTTAAATAAAAGATAACACATAAGCTCACAAGATTCTATACGACTAGTGTCATAAAAGAGTATATCTTTTTTTCGGTCCCAAAAAAATCCTAGAATATGAGATGCTACTGAATCAGCAACTTTTGCAGTATTTCCCTATCCCATAAGTTCAAAGTGTCCTAATTTCATTAATTCTGTAGTCCCATTTACAAACTCAGACAGTTCTTCTGTATCAACAGATGTTACGCAAATGGCTACGCAGAAGCATTTTTTCAAAATTTCAGCAATAGCATGATATTCTTGACAAATTTCTAAGAGGTTGTTTGATTACAACTCCAAGCAAGAATGGGCTGCAGCTCAGACCTAACACAAGTCTTTTGTGACAGTAAATTTTCATTTTTCTTTTCTCATAATCCCTCCACCAGGAAAACCTTAAGAAATCCCTATCTTGTGTATGGATCAGTAAGAATGCCTTCTTTATGTCAGAAATGATTCCAATTTTGTTTACTCTAAATTTCATTAATATTAAAGGAATTGTGTCTAAAACATTCAATCGTTTTTCTAGGCAGTTATTGAGAGAGAATTTTCCCTTTTCTTTACACATGAACCATCAAATACATGCCTGAGTGGCGTTGTTGATCATTCTTTAAAAACTCCACAATGAGGCAGATAATGATACCTTACTTCTCTTCCACGTTCAGAAACTTCTTTAGTGGTCTTTTCATCTTTCCAACTTTCGAGAATTGAATTGTAATCTAATATACCCCTAATGAAATCAATTTTGATACTATTGCTATAAGTCTTTTTTCTGCAATGTTCTTATTTTAATTCTTTATTTCATAATCCTTTTTTTATTCAAGGAATTTTTCCACCAATAGATAACTTATCCAAAACCTGTATATTAAGAGAATATTTACATTGGGTGACTAAAGCTTAATTTCATACAGACCGTGGTCTTTCAACTGTGTTCTAACACCACCAAACAATGAATGGACTAAACTTCTCTTATTTATAGGTACAAGTCCTAATTCTTCAGCAACTTTTTTCAATATGTGCGAATTCTGAGGACCACTGTCAATCAATGTTGGACATACTTCTATTTTCGGTTTGTTTCAACATTTACCTATTTTCGGTTTGTTTCAACATTTACAAGTACAGTCTGCAATAATACAGCTTCAGACTACTTTTCGACGATGAATGCGTAACTCGAGTCGATCATCTTATTTGTTGAAATCTTTTATTTACAGGTAATTCAAAACACTTATTTGTATGGTGGCGTTCAGAACAAATCATACGCTCTCCTGCTTTCTGATTACCCTTGGAACAAACAAAACACGCTTTTTTATTACTAACAGCCTCTTTTGTCTAGTCTAAAGACCAATTTTGTGCTAAGAAGCAATTTTTACTCTGGTGGGATTTGTCATAAAACACACAATAAATGTGTATTTTCATCATGTCACTTGAAAATAAATTACTTGCAGAGGAAATTGTCTAATCTAAATTTTTTTTTCTTATTCTTCAAATTATCATTGTTGAATTCAAATTACATTCATTTCTAGCAATTTGCAATCGTTCTTTACGTTTCAAAAAACAAAGCAAATTGTTAAGTTTATTCCTTTAATCTTCTGTTAATTCATTTCCAGCAGACGGTTGTGTTGAATTTCGTAGCCAAACTCTCATTCTTTGAGGATACGCGATTTCAACAAGAGGGAATATTTAATATAGCATCACATTTTTCACTTGTTAGTACTATTGACTCTAAGGATCTGAAATTGGATTCTAATTTATCATATGAATTAGAAGTATTTCACTTAAACATTTTTTCTGTTGCATTCTGTGTAAGAAAAGACAACTCACGAACATAAAATTCTATTAACAATTCTCTCTTAAATCTTTCTTTAAACCTTCAATTGCCTTTTAATAGTTTCCAGATGTCGGAGGAAAACTTTCAATAACTTTGCTACCTCGACTTCTGGCACAAAGCACTGTGATACTGAAATTTATCTTCCGGAGCCAAATTTCCATCAGTATGTATTCGATGAAATTGGCCCCAAAATCCTAAATAGATGTTTTCATTTTCAACTCTGACTAAATCCCATTTCTCTCAATATTCTTCACTTTTATCATATTCCTTTGCGAAATCTTCATTTGTGCCAATACTGCTCAAAATTATATCCTTAGTCTAGTAATTCACTATAAATATGATCTCAAGTTAAACATTTCGTTTTTACAACTTTGTCATCTGGCTCTTCTTTTTCGAATTCCTCCATTAAATTGTTTACAGTCTTCAAGAACGCAGTGTTAATAAACTTTCATTTTCTTAATGCATCCTTAGTATAGCCATGATCTCAAGTTTAATTAAGTAATTTGATTTTGTAATAATCACGACTAACCTGTTTCCATATGATGTAGCAGGTCACCTAATGTTTCGTCCGAAATGAAATTAAACTGGTTAGTTAAAATAAATCACCACCACACAATTTCGTCATTCAAAAATACTATTTATATTTTTACACTGTGAAATTTAAACTGAATTTTTATTTCTTTAAAAACAACATTTTAAAAATAAACTGGCTATTCACCTAAAGCATAAAAATTCCCTATTCCGTTACAGAAATTGTTTTCAACACTAAGTTAAGTTGTTTCATTTAATAAACATTGTATATAAACTTCTTAGAAATTTAAAATTGTTTTAGTTTAAATATATTTTAAAATGCCTCTCATGGTACTAATATGAATATTTGTTAAAGTCGCGTCAGTAAAGATGCTTTCATACTGCACACCTGAAAACTGTTTTGAAGTATATTTTCTTAGAAATCAGAGAAACAGTAAAGCAGAAAATAATCTAGTTTGTTAATGAAACATCACTAAAGAATTATTATTTTTTTTAATCAAATCACAGCCCAAACTTTAAAATATTTAATAGTGATAAAAATTCAGTGGATATATGAGGGTTACTCTGAAATTTTTGAGATACGCGCAGACGAAAATTTACAAAATAAAAATAACGGTTTAATTTTAAAATACAAAGTATTTTAACACAGAAGACGATTTTTTACTGACTTACTTCAATTTGTTTAGCGTAGAATAAATTTGAAACAGAAGAGAAAATGGAGTTGACACGAGAACATTTTCGCGCTATGTTTTTCTACGATTTTAAAGCAGGATTAAATCAAGAAGAATGCGTTCAACGGTTGCAATTAACATTTGATGATGAATCCCCAGCTCGTGCTACTATATTCAGATGGTTTAGAGAATTTAGAAGAGGTCGCAATTTTCTTCAGGATGAAGAACACACAGAAAGGCCGCCGTCAGCAGTAATCCAGGATAATATGCCTGCCATACGAAAAATGTTAATGGATGATAATCGCTGTACCTATCAAATGATACAGAAGAAACTTAACATTGGATCCGCAGCCATACACAAAATCATTCATGAAGAATTACATATGGAAAAAGTAGTTTGCCGTTGGGTTCCCAATAATCTAACTGAGAACCAAAAAGAGGAGCATGTCAGAATCAGTAAAGAAACTCTTAAATTGCTAAATGATGGTGGCCACCGCATCATTTCTAAAATAGTAACAGGTGATAAAACGTACAAATCGTTTTTTTTTTTTTTTTTTTTTTTGACGTTCCAACACGTTAAGAAAGCAAAGTATGGGTCTTTAAAGATGATCCCACGCCGACAATGGTGAAAAAACAACGCACACTGAAAAAAAGTGATGTATGCCGCTTTCTTCAGAAGTAAGGGATTGGTCAAAGCCATCAAGTTGGAAGGACAGAAGACAGTAACAGCAAACTGGTATACCACTAAATGTCTTCCAGAAATTTTACAAGAACTGAATATTAGGGGACTAATGCTTCACAATGACAATGCATCTTCACATACAGCCGGATTAACAATTGATTTTTTTAAACAAAAACAAATTAAAGTGATCGAACATCCGCCGTATTCACCTGATCAAACTATGTGCAACTTTTGGTTATTCTTTAATCTAAAAAAGAACTTACGTGAACGCCGTTTTCATTCGGAAGAGATTAATGCTGCTATAAATGCATTTTTTCATCTATTCCAAGAAATGAATGGCTTGATGCATTTAATCTGTGGAAAATTCGTCTACAAAAGTGCATTGATGCTGGAGGAGACTACTTTGAACAAACCTAAAATTTTGTAAGTATAACTTTAAAAACCTAGTTGTATCTCAAAAATTCCAGAGTGACCTTCGTATAAACTTAATAGTATGTAATGAGGACTATTATTGGTACAAAAATATATTTCAAGAAAAAGTTAATTCCGCTTTTAGAATTTGATTTCATGATTTTGTTGCCAAAATGATGAAACAGAAATTTTCTGTTAAGAAGAATTCTAAGAATATCATTCATGACTTGTAGGCATTTATCGATAACCCTGAATTATTTATATTTTGAGTGGTTATGTTCCATTAATTTTTTGTAAATATCTTTTACAGAGCAATTTTCTATTTATTGCTCATGTTTTCAAAGAAAAAAATTAAAACAAATTATTTTACTCAGAAACTTATTTTACTCTTTGAATAGAGAAATCAAGGAATTTTTTTCAACAATAATTATGAGGAAATATTTTGCTGACAATATATTTGGCATCAGATGCAGAACTTCGAAAAATCGAAAGTTTTTCTGCAAAAATGTAATTCATTCAAACACTGTTTTAATATTTGCATAACATGGAATCATACTTAAATGTCACTGCACACTTTTCTCGAAAGTTTACATACCATTCTTACATAGCTAAAAATACTGGAAAGACATTTAAGTTACAACTAATTATGAATATGTCTTACCAATACTAGTTTTTCAGGTCATAAGTGTGAAGTCTTTCTCAACCAAGCTACCCAGAAATGTTGTTTATTATTCATTAAATAAAAAGAAAAAAATGTGTATTAAAATAAAAGAGTTTAAGAATATAAGTACTTGCACATCATTTCTTCGCAAAGTAATTAGATTAAAAATATATTAAATTTAATGTATAACTATTCTCAGAAAAAATGTTCTTTGTTTTACGCACATAAATAAATCTCAAAAATCAATAAAAAATTCAGTCCTATTTCTTTTTTATATGATACTTTATATAATTCAATAAATATTTTTCAATTATTTAAGACTTCACTGTATGTGATTATACAAATATAAAATCTAGCTTCAAAAATTAGAAAATATATGGAATTAACAAGATTTAAATGTATTTTTAGTTAAAAACTAATCAATTTATAAATGCACATTACTTTATACTACTAAAGCTATATACATTAAAGCTCGCCTACAAATTAAAAATTAAGACACTTCAAACAAACAATATGTGTTTTAAAGAAATTGCATATTATTTTTATTCAAATTTATGAAATTAACAATATATGCTAGCTGTATATGTCTACATTAGAATCTAAATTACTAAGATTTTTAATACTTATAAGAACTGAATAGCAGAAATGAAAAATTTTCAAGAAAACAGTTCTTCCACAAAGTGTTTTAATAAACATAAATTCAATCATTAAAATATTTACATTTTTATTTTTTAATCATAAAAAATATTAATTTTCTTAAAAAATTTGAAATAACTTAAAAAATTTTTATAGATAATTTAAATGTTGAAAAATAAAATCAAATACATATTTGTTGAAAGTGCACACAAGAAAAAATTGACACAAAATACAACTGTAATAGTCACACATAACACTTCATTTATTTCACACAACTAAAGCCAGTTTTTACAATTCAATGCTAAACTATACTACCTATAAACATTGTAGGAAAATATCTAAAATCTATGGAAATAAAAATATAGATGCAACCATTTTCTTAACAAGATATATAAAATAATATTGTAAATAAGTTATTGCGGTTCTATAAAGTGCAATATTGCAAACAATGATTATGATTTTTTTTAAAAAAATGAGGTATTTATAATGATACACGAACACTTTAATGAATAATAAATAACAACATATGATTTTACTATAGGAATTTTGAAGAATAATAAATGAATAGTTTAAACATAAAATTGGACTCTATGTCTGAAATATTTAACTGAAATATCCTGATGACTAGAAAGATATATATTACGTTATATATATATATTGCACTCTCTCTATCAAGATATTATTGTCCTCTTTAGTTATAATCAGTAACACCAATTTCAATAAGTATTGCGTAAAATAATTTCTATTTTTCTAAAGTGATAATTTTTTTGCTTTATATGAAGTAAGAGAGGTTTCTTCATATTGCTCTTGAATATCAAATGGTAAACTTTTTTCTAACAATAAACATTCAATTTGATTATCATCTAATGTATCAGCTGTATCATTGCTAGCTAAACTTTCAGAATCTGATAATTCTTCACGCTGAACTCTTAAAATATTAAAATCTGGTGCCAAAAACTTGTGATCAGTCATTTCTTCACCTTCAGGATATGTATCGCGTACTTCAGTTACTTTATTTATATTATCATTATTTTCATTTGATAAACGCAGATGTTCAAGGTGTTTTGCAATGTTTTTGGAGTTAATATCAGAAGACTTAACTGGAACTTCATTTTCACCAGGGAAGCTATTGATTTTATCTTTGAACAATGCAACTGCATTAGAGGAACTTTTAGGACTAGTTTTTTGACTTGAACCATCAGCAGACGTTTCTGATTGAGATGAACGAAGTTTTGATGCTTTCAGAAATTCAACCTGAAAAAAGAGTGATACATAAAAAACAAAATTGGGAAAATAAAATAACCATTTTTAAGGTCAACAGTAGCATAAAATATACAGTTAGTAAAATAAATATTGTTGAGCACATTTGTAGAAAACAAAAAAAGGCCACAACTAGAAAAAATTCAGATAAAGTTATCAAGTTAAATATAAAAAATGAAGAACATAAATTCGTTATATTAGCTACTCAGTATGTAAAATAAACATTTTAGGAAGATTTTATTTGACCTTTATTTCTTGATTATGCATTAAATGCATAAAAAATAAATTATTTTAATATATTACTTTCCAAGCTTCACTAAACTGTTAAATATAAAAGAAATAAAAGGTTATCCAAAGGAAATCAATACTGATAATTTATGAAAAAAATAATGTAACTTAAAATTTTCTTCACAAGGTCAGATAGATACAGCATAAAAAATATAAAACTTTGTGACTACATTTTAAAAAATTGCAATTTAAGAGGTTATACATAAATGAAAAATGTTTCTGTTTTCTAGCATTTATTTAATATGAGTATGTACTGCTAATTCAGCTGATTAATTTTGGAAAATTTAATTAGTTTTAACATTTCAGACAAAATATAACAATTTTGTGCATAAATCAATAAAAATCAGAAATTCAGAAACCATACTGAATTAAATATATTTACTTACATCTGAATGGTTTCCCATACAACTAGTGGCAACAATTCCAGGAGTCAATTTCAGACTTGGAGGAAGGCTCATATATGTATCTTCAGAATTAATGTGTTCTAAATATATATTCTACAAAAACAACAGTTTAGTATATAAAAGAACAAAATAATTTTAAAATTTCATATTTTAAAATTACATGATGTTAATTAAACTATTCATAGAAATAATAAAGAAAAGCGGCAGTACACCTTTTAATAACAAATCATTACTTTTTAAAATTTCTGGTAAGAATGAGTTGAATTTCAAAGTTTTACAACTTTTCTCTATATTGCATATTAGAATATATTTCAAAATGTTCAAACAATATTAGGAATTATGTAACATAAAAATGTAAGAAATTCATATAATATTTTAATAAAAAAGTAGAACAAGTAAAAAAAAAATTTTTCCAATTCATCAATAAAAATTCTTTTAAAATAGACAGTTTAATGAGAATTGTAAAAATTCTCACTAAACTATTTTAAAATTAGAATTATTTTAAAAGAATTTTTTATTTTATCAAATCTCATTCTGTGTAAACACTACTTTTTTTTCTTTTTTTACTTTGATTAATGTTTTTAAACTCAAACTTTCAAGATTTGCGATTAAAAAATAAGAGATCATGCTGATAATTCTGTTTACTTTGAAAACTTGTTTTTCTTAAAAAAAAAAAATAGAAAATTACACTACAAAAAAACAGTTAGCCAATATATGAGCTCTGTGAGTACTATCTATTACAAATATATTTTAAAAATTTCACTTTAATATTAAGTTTTTTACTTATAATATTGACATTTTACATTTTAATTTCTTCCAGACAGAAACATGTCTATCTGAAAATGGAAATTACAATAAGGAAAGCATATATAATAGACTAAAATTTGAAAATGGTAAAAGCAATTAAAAACAATTCATTTCATATTTTTTTCTGACTGGCAAAAGCAATAAAGGACAAATCAAATTAAATTAATTCAAAAGAATAGCATATTTCACTATTGTTAATTATATAAGGCATGGTTCAACTCCCATGATTATGTTACAAAAAATTCCCTTTGTTGTTAGAAACATAACTTATACGTTATGTTTAAATGTTATAGTTGTTGCTAATGACAAGAAAATCTATCAGAGCTAGACAATTCCCATGAATCTGAAAATATTCAACACGTCTAAAAAAAGATAAGGGTCTCACAGGAACTTGCCTTGGCTAAAATTTAAACATACCAAAATATGAGTAGAAGAAGCCATGTCAAATGTGAACGAGTGGCACGCCAGATATATTTTTTTACTCTGTTTAAAAATGAGAGCTCTAATGTGACCACTCAAGAAGCACAAAATAGCAGTTTGGTGGGATCTCTGTCTAAGTCGTAAAAATACCCCCCAGAATTTTTGTGGAATATCAAGAGTGATTAGGATGAGTTTTTCAAAGCTTATTCAGTTTTATTCCAGTCAGTGCAAAAATCTCACAGAAGTGAGCTTATCACAGTGATCGACTTCCTCCTCAGCAGTGAATCTGCCCAAGGAATCAGCTTTTTCATTCCTCTCAATCCCCACATGTGAAGGAATCCGCAGAAAATGTATGGAAAGACTAAGTGAAAGTCTATCAACCAAATATGGTTAAATGTTAAACTGCATTATTTTTATGACATTGAATTTTTGTGACAATCAAAAGGCTGATAAATATTTATATTAAATATCATAACATTCTTGCAAAATAAAAAATATCAGAAGTTGTAAGATAAAAATAAAGAATATAATGTTATATATAGCATTTATACCAAAAAATTATAATTTTAAAAAAATGACTTACTTCAGATGATACACTATTACGTTTTAATTTATGATATGAAGAATTTGAACTTTCAAAGGTATTATTAGGAAATTCAGCACCGACTCCCTCACTTCTTTCACGCTGCATCTGTTTTTCTTGAGATTTTCTCTGTTGATGTATTTCATCACTTATTTCTTCAAGATTGTGCAAGGCATCTGCATAGCTCATTTTCATTTTTAAAACATTTTCTTCCAGATGGTGTACCTTCTTTCTCTGTTCCTAAATAAATATTTGAACAATGCATGCAAAATTACTCCAAAAAGATTTTTTAGCATTTTTACAAAAATATGTATAATCAGAAAGAGGAATTAATGAAAACAATATATACATTGTTACCATCAACAAAGAAGATAGTTATTAAAATAAAAATTTTCATGGTTCACGACTTTTTACTAAAAGTTATTGATTTTATTATTATGATAAAATGAAAAGATTTACATATGATTAAGATATTTAAATCACTAATTATCAATGATAATTAGTGATTTCAATGATGATTTATTATGAGCAAACCCAATACAAAAGTTAATTCATATATCTATTATATATTTATGCTTAATTACAATATACTTTTATATCAAGCATTTCTATCATTATGTACATAGAAAAATGTACCAGGAAAAAACATTAACAAATTTTAAACAGTAAACTTACTATTTGGATTTCTATAAAATAAAACAGGTTTGTGGAGGACAGTTATGAGCCACTATTAACTTGTAGTGTAACTTTTCTTAAGCAATTAATTATTAAGTTAACTATTTAACTGTTAACATTACAAGTTTAAGCAGAAAGACAAAAGAAGATTACATTTTAAGAATAAATGCTCTTCTTAAATAATTTAATAAATAGTTGAAATTCAATCATTAGATTGCACACTAGGCTTGATTTTTTTTTTTTTTTATTAAAATACATCATTTTACATTTAATGTTGATTTGTCTTGAAAAGTCTATAATGTCAAACAAAATAGAGATATTTAAGTGTACATTGTATGCCAATATAATGTATATATCTACTTTATTATAAATAATTATTAATAATTAAGTCTTTCTGCATACTTATACATAATCAAGGACATTACTATTACAAATCTATTCAAGATAAAGGTGTCCATTTCAAATAAAGGTATACTCAAATTATGGATGGCTTAATACACTTAGTTAATAGTTCTTTCAGCAAGTTATACATGATATCCTTATGAATTTGTAATTGACTAGATTGCAATAAAAAATTATACTTTTAAAATATCTTTACAATATAAAGCAAAAACAGACTATAAGCTTTATTTATGGAAGACGATAAGAACAGGAGAGAAATGTATATATATATATATATATATATATATATATATATATATATATATATATATATATATGTTTTTCTTCTCTACATATACTTTGAGAATTCAATTTATTATCTTTATCAAAAGATTTCTATGTAACTATGTAACATTCTCTGAGCACATTTAACATTGACATCACAATTTTTAGCACCTATTCTTGGTATGCTGAAAGATGTCAGATTTTCAGAATATATACTTATTCCCATTTAACTATATCAAGAAAATATTTTAAAAAAGGATCCCATTGATCAATGAGTCTTTGAAGACATTTTGTTGTGACAGGCAACATGTGCAAACATGTATTTTAATGATTTTCTGTGTATCTTTAGCACACGATTCTTGAAATTTTTCAGACTTCCTTTTCTTTTTGAATTCTGATTTAAATACTAATAAATGTCAATTATGATTTCATTAACTTAAATAGGTACGCTTGTAGCACTTTTCTCAAAGAAAAGATATATCAAATGGCAAGAGCAACTAATAGTTATTAAATTTTCTTACCATGTCCTTAAATGGGTTATCACACCTTCTTCTCCCTTGCATTTCTGTTGCATTATTACCATCAAATGCAATACAAAGGGATATTTAATTGTTCGAATTTATTTAAACATAAAGTGCTTTTATTTTCTCCTGTTGCAACACCTGTAATCACGGAAGTGACATTAAGCAGCTTTGAATGGATTTATGAATAGGACTGAAAAAATTTGTATCAATTGGATTTAATTTCAAATCGTTGACGTTACTAACATCACATGCAGCAGAAAATGGTGAATTTTGTTGGAGTTTAATAATGTTTGTCTTTTTGTCCAATGCTTATTCATTTACAATGGCAGAAGTTTTAGTTCGAGCACATCCATAATGCTTTGCAATTTCACTTTTAGGAAATATTTTATTAAAAAGAGGACCCGTATGATATGCAATGCTGATTGGTATGTTATACTCAATTAAGAATTAAGTACAATATAGTTCTGATCAAGTGACTTCTTTTTGAGAATCATTTTTATAATATCTTAAATTTTAGAAGTGCTTCTTGTGATTGTTTTGGGCCTTTAACATGACGAGAAAGATCAAAACGATCGCAGTGATATATATTAAAATCACAGCTGCAAACCACACAATGAGCAAACTTAGGTCCTTTAGATGATGCTTTAATACATGGAAATTCTTCATTCTAACTATTTAAAAGTGCGAAAATATTTAAAATAGCGAAAATAATTATTAGGTTTACTAAGAAAAGATTTATTAGGTTTACTATCAGCCATTTTTTACAAAATATCAGCAACCACAGGAGTCACCACAGAAACAAAATGCTTGCTTTATGCTTTCACCGTAAAGAGCATCACAGTTAACTCCATCCATCACAACCCTCCAATCACAGTAGTTAAACTGAATGGCACCAAATTCCACTATATAACAAAAGGACAAGATTATACCATTACCATTTTATGACCCTATCTATGGTTTCTCTAACTTGTGGCTTCCCCCTGATATGAAAATGGGTCGCAATGTGCATTCTCTGACATTTCTCCCACATAGATGAATTGTGGAGAGAGCTAATTTCTGTTTTTCACTATGGTTAAAGAGAAAAATATCGCCACACTGTCATAGAACTTTAAAAAAAGTTTCTTATTCAATTTAGTGGAGAAGAGCAGAAATGTATAAAATATTCTTTGCTAATCAGTAAAAGTGTAAAATCTAGTGATCTTGTATAAAAATTGGCAGATCTGATATTGGTTTGTATCATCTTACTTATGAAATATTTAAGATTATTAATTCAAGGAGAAGAGTTTTTAAATTCAAGACCAATAACCCCAATGTGTAGTGATGGTATTTTTAATTGACAGTAAAGTTTTGAGTAACTGAACCAATTCAACAATAAAATTGTTAATAACCACAGAAATGCTTAATAAAAATTTTAACCCACTGTCTAAATGGTAACAAAAAGCTTCTTTATGCTGTTTAAAAAAATTTTAAATGATTGTCTAAATAATCTTCCCAAGCATTCAAAATGGAGGTTCAATAAAGAAGATGTGAACATGGGAATAGTTTTCATAAAAGATGATTAATTGCCATGACACTTCTTTGTTGTAAAATGAAATTATATCCAAGATCTGATAATGAATTTTCAGTAGAGATTAAAACTTCAACTGGACAATAACAGAGATCTGTTGCAATATTGAAACTGTTTAAACTTTAGCTGCATGAAATATGCTAATGTAATTATGCTTTTAATTTATTTATTTTAGTATTGTGCTTTTTATTAATTTAATACATTTATAATGAAGTAATTTTAAATACTGTTTTTTATTTAAATTTTCCTTTAATGTTATATACAATGAGTAACTATACGATTATTACACATTAATTATTTAATCTTAATGATCATATATTAGTGAATTTATTGCAATATTTAAATCTTATGCAACATTACAAGGGTGGTAATGTTTAGTCTCATACAATTTAGAAACTTTTCCATAGATGGCGCTTTGTGCAAAAAATAATTTTTGTACATTTCTTACTGTGTTATTATTCATTGTGAGTGAAGAGACAATAGAAGGATATTGAGATTTGCAGTACTCCCTTGCCCTGAAAGTGCAAATTAAATTAGTTTTTGATTAAAAAAAAAGAGTATATGGTACACATGTGTGTTAGTTGTTTTGTGAGAGAATCAGCTCTTAGCTGGCAGTTAACAAAGCACTATCTTGGGAAACAATAGCTACATAGAATGCTTGCTAAATAATTTTGAATATTCTATTATTTTCAGCAAAATGTAGGAAGCATAGGTGCTGCCATTAACAAATCATATACAGTTTCAAAATACAAGTAAAAATTACTATTTCCTTTAAAACAGTTTATTAAAAATTACAAAAAAAATCACTTCATCTGAAAAATTTATGCTTATATAAAAAGAATTATTTTTCAGGGTTTGTACAAGTTTCCAAGAATCAAATTCCAGGAGTTTTATACAGTTTTCCAGGAGTCAAATCAAAAATTTAGAGGAGGTATCAACAAATATTTTTTTTTAGTTTACTTTAAAAATTGTTCTTAACCAAATATGCATTAATTATATACATGCAATATTTCTCATTCATTTCTGTAAATAATAAAAATAAATTACCAAAATTAAAGAGACTATTTTTTTATTTGAGTTAAAATTATCAATGATTATTTCAAAAGCCTTCAATGAGTTTACAGCTATAACAGAAATTTTTTTATTTAAATAATCAACATTCTATATAATACTGGATTATACATTGTATAAAATAATGAGTAATTTTAGAGTCTTTAGACATTTCCAATAGATTCCTATCTATTAATTTATTGAGTATTTCACAATGTGTAAGACAATTTCTTTTCAAATATAAATACACTTACTCAAAACAAATACAACTATTAGATATAGTTTTAAGGTCAACTTGTTTTCCCAATTATTATTTAATAAAAGCAATTCTAAATTTTTCTTCTATTTACTTTGAAATTCTTTTAACACTGTGAAATTTCACATCTATATTCTAGGTTTATCTATTTCTTTAACTATTCAATAGATTTTCACACTTCTTGGTTATTTAAATCTGCAAATATACAATATATATTGCTTTTCCAGGGTCTACTAGATGTGTATAACAATCTATTTTCAAATAAATATACTTATTCAAAATAAAATAAATACACTATCATATATAGCTCCTAAGGTGTGATTTGTGGGCCAGTTATTATTAAATAAAAACAATTCTAAATTTTTCTTTTGTGCACTTTCAAAACTAAACAATTTCAAATTTGTATTTTGGACTTTTCTATTTCTTGAATTATTGAATAGATTTTCACATTTCTTGGTTTTGCATACATACATAATTTTGCTGTTAGAAGATGCTAACTTTCCACCTCTAAAGCATTTGTTTTCAAACCATTATTAAGACTGAGTAAAAACTGTTGCTTCTCTGAAGCATCACAATGACACATGTTTGATTTTGCAATTAATGTTAATTCACAGGTTCTTTCAGTTTCCTCAGCATACTCTATAGTAGATTTTTCAAGTTCATTTATGTCATCTTCTAAACGCTTCTTTTTGATTTTTAGTTTCTCAATTTCTTCAAGAAGTGCTTTTCACTTTCTTCCTTTTATCAGTTGCTTTTTTTCACTGTTTTATTTCACCTAAATATAATTTATACATTTGCCTGACACCACCAATAAAACTAAGTATATCTTTTCTTATTATTATATTGTTGACACCTCCTATATTACAGATGTGATCATCAATGATGCGCTTAGCCACAATTGATCGATTATTTAAATTTTCTATCATTAAATTTTTGTTCACAGATGTCCCATGTTCAATAGATGCTTAACCATGAAAGAGTAGTAAAAGCAAATTAACTACTTTGCATAAGTGACAATAACTTTGTCTATTTGAGAGTAAGTTAAAATAAAAAATGCCTATTCCATCTTTAATAAGATCAAATTTCTCATCAATAGAATTTTGAAATCTTACTGTCGGTTGTAATGATTTAAACTCTCATAAAAAATTACAGTGTTCTTTAAAACAAAATCACATTCTGACACATTTATTTTAGATGCGGTAAACAAGTACAAAAGAAGTTTATGCATTTTATTTAAATTGCTGGATTCATTACATATCAGAGAGTCTGAGGCTCTAAACATGATATGTTTCATACTACAGAATACTGCATAGGACATTTTTCTATCAATTTTTTCGTCATTGATACTAAAAACAATCCACAATTTATAAAATATTCCATCTTCTGTTTTCCAGTCAAAGTTTTGCTAATATACAATTCTCTGATGATTTTTTTGGTAACAAATCCAACATCTAATTGACTAGCATCTTGATAGTCTTTATCTGTTACATCAATACTAATAAGTTAACATGGAGAAACAGATAGCAGAGATACTTTATAAAAACTTTTGCATCAAACTTTTCAACAATGAATGAAAACCACTAGCAATAAATGGCAACATTGGTTTATCAGTTTGATAAAGTGTCAGCAAAAGTTCTACTTCCTTAGCAATAAATATAAAAAAATTGTATTTAGCAGAAAAAAGTACATCTTTTGTACACTTCTGTACAATATCACGTTTTGGTACCAGGATTAGGAAATGTTTTGCTTTGAACAAATGACATATATGTTCTAAGATAGGGTAACATTTCAAGCAATCTGTTCAAAACACTTATATTTTCTAATCATCGATGTTTGCAAAACTTTAAAGGAAATTTTATGCCTGGGCCAAGGCTATCAAAGTAATCCCTAGGAGAGGGTGAGTCCTTAAATAATTTGTAAACTGCACTTGCTGTTACCTCAACTTCTGGAAATGAGAAACATCCATGGCTGTATGTGTTGGGTAGAATATGTAGGCTGCAGCTTTTGACATTTACAATATTTGAATGAAGTTCACTTTTTAAAAAACCAGCCATTTTAGTAAAAACAGACCAGTTTACATTTGGGTCATCCATTGACAACTGGAGTAATCCACTTGTTCCTAATTTTAATCACTTCTCATTCACTTTTTCAAACTAAATATCTCCAGTTGAATGATCTAAAAAATTGCATGAGTAATACCGTGTTTTAACTCCATCATTATCCCAAAATCTTACATGGCAGTCCAATTGTTTTGTCTGCAGATGATTATTTAAGCTTTCATCAAAGAGAAGCACAGAATTAGAAACATTCTTATCTTTTTCTTTCAATAAGTTGAGAAAATAAGATACAATTCCAAAAACTGTTAAATAAGCACACTTTTTACAACACAACTGAATTGCTTTCCAATAGCACTGTCTGGGAACATTGTTTGAAAGAGCCAATCTATATTATTACATGAACTGTAGCTGAATCCACTGTTTAAAACTTTAAGGGCCCCTAGAATTTCAGCCTTTAAAACCTCTTTTGAAGAAACAAATGAATCTAAAATTTCAGAGAATGAATGAATTCACATTCTTTAACAGGATCAGCAGAAGTGAAAAAATATTTTAAACGAGTAATTTTTTAAAAGGTATAGCTTGTTCTAATAAATATACATGCCTTTTCCCTTTCATATGGGATTTAATTGCCGATTCGCCCATATTTAAAATACAGAAGTCTTTCTTGCAAATTAGACAATGGGCATGTGTTTTTTCTGAACCATGCAAAAGTCACTTTGTATTGCTATTCCAGAGCCCACTGGTCATTGAAAAGGCACTTTCCACCAGGCATATAAAATAATTCATTTCAGTCTTTATTTCATTAACAAACAAATTTATCCCAATTCAATTAAATTTTGCACAATTTTCATCAAGGGGGACAGGGAAAGTAGGTGTTAACTCAGAAATTTTATATTTAAATGTTAATATTCAAAGAACTTTATACAATATAAGGAAAACAGCAGTAAATAGAAAAAGAATCAATTAAAATCGCCTGTCTTAGTTGCACAACATATTGATTTTGTTTGGTAATTACTTTACTTCAATTCAATTACATAAATCTAAATACTACTAAACCGAATTATCATGAAATTAATGTAGCTGAATTAGATTTTGAAACCGTTAATACAAATCAACAGTTAAGAATACAAAAATTTAATATCAATTGTGCCACCATCTAGTGGTAATATTAAAAACTGATACTGAATTAAGTTTTCCGACAATTTTATTGTAAACTTTAAAATATTAAAACAAAAAATTATAATATTTTCTAGAAAAAAATAAATGCATTAAAATAAGAAAAAATTCCAGGAGTAATTCATGATTTTCAAGGTGTCAAGTCAAAATTTCAGGAATTTTAAGGAACCTTAAAAATTTTTTGTAATTTAAGGAGTTTCCAAAAGTTGTGTAAACCCTGATTTTTGGTCACTCAATTGTTCCAATTAAAATCTTCTTAGCTAAAAATAAACTTTATATATATCAGAGCAAAATACTGAACTGTAATAATCATAATTTAAGAACATTAGCACTGGGAAAAAATTAATAGTTTGAAAGATTTCATAAATATATTTGATAATTATACTTTCATACGTAGTAAATACTTGATAGAAAGCATAAAACAAAAGGTAAGATATAACATGATAGCACAATATTACAATAGAAATGGTATTATAATCACGAAAAAAATTCTTTGAGATTAAAAAAAAGCTATGTTGAAAGCATGTGTGAGTAAATGCCATGTTGATATATAACAGGCACTAATACATGAAGAAACATAGATTATATAACTTAGTAAGCCAATTAGTATTTCTTAAGACTCAGTTCAAATTTTCACATCTGAAATTTTGTATATCATAAACTGCTTTTCAACCAATCCTTTTTTTTTTTTTTTTTTTTTTTTTTTTTTAAATTTAGAAAAAAAAAATTTTTTTTAAATTTCTGCAACTCAAAACATTTTAAAAAGTAGTAACAAGATTTCCACTTTATATTCAATTAATTTTACATTTTTACTAAACTAAATTTAAGAACCCTTTTTTATTTTTATATTTAGAACAGTTTGGTTTAGTGGAAGTTTACTTTCATTACAGCTGCAGAAGAGAGAAATGTTAGAATCAATAGTTAGTTAAAATATTTAGGATGTTGATAAAAAAAATAAGCTTACCTCAAGCAGTTCATTAAACTGAGCTTTCATTTCAAAGTATGGCCTAAAAAATTAACAAAGATTTAGAAAAAAAATATAAGAAAATGCAATATAGTAAAAAATTAAGTTTAAAATACTGTAGCACAGAAAATATTAGAATAAAGATCATAAAGAGGTAGACACTCAAATAAGAATACATGAAAAAAGGTTTTGCTGAATTCATATCAGAGCAAACTTAACTAAAATTCTACCCATACTAAAAAGATGCAGTTGCAATTCACAAAGTATTATCAGAAAATATGTTTTACTATATTTTTTTTAATGAAACTCAATCGCTGTGCTGCTTACCACATACAACATAACCAAGAAAAAATAATCTTTACAATGCATTAAATAATTTTAAGAAAAATGATTCACTCTCAAAAAATGCATGAATTTTTTAAGAATTGGATGTTCATTTAATTACTGATTAATAGATGTTAGCGATTACTACTTGCAACTCAATAATGAGCTGAAAAATAATAGTCAATTACAGACCTATAGCCCTTACTAGTATCCTTGCAAAAATTATGGAACAAATAATCACTGCAAGATTCTTCTATGTAACTTTCAGGCCAGTTTCTAACGTTTTCACTTTATAGCCCAATAGGTGGCATACTTTAGTCAAAATATCTCAGATGAATTTGACAGTCATAGATCAATTTTAACTACCTTTATTTTTGTCAGCATATGTCTGACGATCTAAGTTGGTTTCAAGCACTATCTTGAGTCCTATATTATTTAATGTCTTTGTTAATAATCTGTCTGATACCTTGCAGAGTGGTTTTGGGATCAGCAAGGCTCTATTCACTGACGACCTGGCAATGTGGGCTAGTGAAGGAGGAAAGACCCAGGATGTGCTAAGTATCTGGTATTCTAATGATACCATGGTCATCAATCTATCTAAAACCACCTGCCAGTTTTACACTTAGGCATCCTTTTGTAAAACTTAATCTCATATAGTTCAGAGTATAGCTCTTCAAAAACCATAAACCACAAAAGATATGGGATGTGATCTTGATCATAAATTGAGTTGGAGCAGACATGTTAACTACATCTATGAAATAATTGTTATAAGACTCCCTGTTCTTAAAAAGCTGGCTGGTTACAAATGGGGTTGCAGCTGTGATAGTCTGAGTGCTACCTTCCAGCTCTTCATTCAACACATTTTTGGGTACTGTAATGAAGTTTTGATATCTGCAGCTTCTGGTATTATTCAGAAATTTGAAACTATTCAGAACCAAGCATTTCGTATTATAATAGGCCTTATTCTAGTAATGTGCTGTCTCACTTAGAACTCACCAGTTAGAAGCATTATTGAATAAGATGCAGCCATTCTTTTTAAAAAAAACTAAAACACCTGCCAAACAATATGTTCAGGAGAGTTTATTATGTTAATGGACATGGGAGCATTAAAACTAAAAAAGATTTCATATAGAATGCATATTCTATAGCTATTAATCTTGACACTCACCAGAGTGATTAGGTTCTTTGTGGACCTATCTATCACTGAATTTTGGTGAGCTCTTGGTTCATTTGAAGTTAGATATATATGTTTGTAAAAATGATATGAGCCAACAAAATTTGTGCAATAACTTTTTGGATCCATGTTTCAAGATGAGCCTACCAATGGATGAGTGATTAGCATTCCTGATTCCTGAGCTGTGGGTCCCGGGTCTGAATCCCGATTCATGCATGGATGTTTCTTTCTCAGAGTATCTGTCCTTTTTTCTATGATCATGTATGATTGTTCCCCACCCTAAAACAGGTTTGTGGTGTTATGGCGTGGGTAATGCTACTTGCCTCCATCATTTGGTTCACAACTCCCCACAGAGTAGCTACAAATTAATAGCAGTTTCTGACCTTGAGGTGGCAAAGGGTTAGTCACCCAAGTGTCCACTGTTATTTTAAAAAATGTTTCATGATGAGACAATGCTGGAGCTAAAGTGTTCTGTGATATTTATTGTTATGCTCCTATTAAGGCTTACTCTACACATTATGATAACAAAGTTGAGCCTATTTATATCACCTTAAAGCAGCTTCCTATGCAGCAGTCTTTTCTCCATCGAGCGGTTATCTTGTCTGACTCTATTTCAGATTTCCAATATATTACAAACAGACACTATACAGATAATATCTTCATTTTGCAGTACAGAGATCTTGCAAGGTTAATATCTGTTTCTTTCCAATATATCCCTGGAAATGAAGCTGCTGATTTTTTGAGAAAGAAAATTGCAAGGGTCCTTCACAGACCCTTGAATAACTTTTCTTTTCATTCAGTAAAATTATTGATTAAGAAAAGACATGCTTCTAGAATAAAGCAGAAGGCATTGTGTAATTCTGTCAATAAGTCTTGGGCTTTCTTAACTAAGGGGTCAAAAGCTATTTCTAATTTTTCGAAAATTGCAAGTGTGTCACTTTTTTGCCTTTCTATAAGTCATGACCAATTGCCAGCATATCTATAACAATTTGAACTTTGGAGTTCTCCCTTGTTTCCTTTGTGCAAACAAGATCAAATTTTCAATGATAACCATCTTGACTCATGCTCACTTTTTAATATATACTGTTCAGAGGTATTGGAAGCCCAGAGAACTAATGGCATCATAGCCAACTTTCTGGGCATTTTTAATAAATAAATGAGCTGAAGAAACAAAAAAAATTATGAACAGTAAGACAAATATTTAATTCAGATTAAAATATAACAAATTAATATTAATTTTAAAATATGAAATAGAATGTGCAAATAATTAGTACTTATTTTGCAGTTTAATATATTTTGATTATTTCATTGATTTTTGATATTTATTTTTTATATTCATTATGATTATTTCATTGATCATAGTATTATTGTTATATTAATTTAAGTGTAGTATTTAAATCTTAAGTAAACTCTGTTTTACCTATGTTATCACTATAATTAGTTGAAAAATTTGTTACAGGGAAAATTTTTTATTACACTGAATAGAAAACTTATAACTTTTTTAATTCTTAGTTTTACTTGTTAATTTAATAGATATTTAATACTAAATTTCAAATTAAAAGATGAATTACAATTTATGGTATGAATTATGATACATTATTATTAGAATTATGATACATTTTTGTACAAAAAAAAAAGTTCTAAAATGAAGGCAATTCAGCAATCTAAAAGCACATAATACAAATACGTAACCCCACTTATTTTTATTTGAAAATTTTTATTATTTTACATTGCTTTGAAGTTCGTAATATCTAATTTTCAAAAATATTCTTACTTTGTAAAAATGAGAGGAAAAAATCAGTTAATATTTTCTTCCATTTCTTAACTTTTACTGATAGCTTCCTAAATAAGCACATTTGCCACAAGAAATGAATTATCATACCCTTAAAATGGTCATAGTGAGTGCTCAGGAAAAAGGATGCGTAAATGAAATGATTAAGCAGAAATTCAATACGTTTTCAAAAAATGACAAAAATTAACAAAGAATATTATGAAAAAATTATTTACAAAGATGCCAGCTAGAATATGAAGAATATTTTTCATAATATGAAAAATTACTATATAAAGAAAAATGATGATATTAGAGCCTTAAATTTGCATTAAAATTAAAAATTTCATTACAGTAATTATAATATAATTATTTTTAATTTTTATATCATTTTTGACACATTCAACTGAATTTTTTTAAGTAAATCGAGACTTTTGATGAATACTTGTACATGCACAATTTAGACAGTTCAATAATAAATTTAGCCAATTTATAACTTAATAGACAACAATTTTAAATGTTATGTCTGTCAATATTATGTCTTTCAAAAAAATTAAAAATTAAATAATTTTAATTATATTACAAATCAAATGGGAAGATAAATAGAGTGTATATATATATATATATATATATATATATATATATATATATATATATTGTTTCAAAATGTAAAAAATAACACAAAGTGAACTAAATATTTGCAATTAAAGTTTCATTAGACAACAAATATATTGATCATAATAATAAGTTGAGATGTTGTCTAAATAAGTTCATCTCCTTATATTTGGAATTCCCATTTTAGGTGTGGGTGTTACTAATATTTTAGAAAACACTTTAAGCACAAAATCTTATTCTCATATGCAAAAAGTAACAATAGAGGAATAAACGAAACTCCCTTAGAATTGTTAAAAAAATGTTCTTGTTAAAAGAAAATATTTCAAAATTAATCATTTTGATAGAATGTTTCTAACACTCACACAGATTCATTTTGAAAGGTCAGTCTAGTCTCATGAAGACATTACTGGCTGATCAATATTGCTTTAGAGGTAAATTCTCCAGGGTAAGCAACATTCAATAAATAATTTTTAGAAAGGAAATAAGGAATTTCTTAAAGATTACAGGAAAATTTTCTGAACAATATAAATTAAATGTTCAAACAATTTAAAAGAAGAAATTATTTCTCGCAAAATGTTTTTTATTGTATTAATAGAATAGATATATAATTTACATGAAACAAAAGATTGGCTTAAAATTTTATTATCTTGAAATGTTTTGTTTCCTAAACACCTCTATCATTATTACAAAATCTAATTTATTAAAAAATACTTTCATAACTATAAAAGATTAATAAATAACACAAAATATATCAAATGATACAATCTTTCTTCAGTAATATTTATTTTTTGTTATATTCTACAGTTATAAGTTTTTAAATTTTAAGATTTTTTATTAACTCGATTACCAAAATAAAATTTTTATTGAAAATGTAATATGGTACTTCTAATCATCCAGGGTGTCTAAACTTAAAAAAAATTTATTTCTTTTAAAGAAGTGTTATAATGCAAAAAGACTAGGAACATGACTAGAACTAGACTGACATTTTAAAAAAGTAAATTGTGAAAACATTGTAGAGAGTAGATAAGTTTTTTAGATTATAAATAATAAAAGTATTTCATGCCAGTAATTGAGTGCCTAACTTGTTTAAATGCATGTTAGTACTGAATTGAACCTTTTTTCCTTCATTTTAAGAATTACATGGATGAACAGTAATTTACTGCAATTATTGAATATTATGAAACTCTTTGGAACTGACTGTATCTTTTACGACATTCATGCATATTTTTAAAATAATAAAGATTTTAAAAATCGAAACAAATCTGCTCTTAAAAGAGCAGATTTGTTTTGATTTTTTTTTATCATAAGTGGTGTGTTTTAAAAAAAGAAATAAATTAGCTAATGTATTTTTTTCCTTATACTGACAATTATACATTGCACAAATAAATTGTAAATGTTGACTATAATACTTCAGTATAAGAAGAATTTTGAAGTGGTGTGATTATCCAATGTGAGTGTGGTAGAAAAAAATAATAGTAACCATTATGGTGCCATTTATTACTAGTTGTTATGACATTGAAAAAATAGTTAAGATTGTTGGAGAATGTAGATGAAACAATATATAATTTTTAAAAAAAATTTACGTGACAGCTTTATTTTAAAAGGAAATATCTTACTTCATGAGGAGTTTTAATTGAACATAAGGAACATAGTGTAAAACAAGAAATTAAAGGAAATTTAGATGGTCTGCACTTCTGATTCTATACTGTGAACTAATTGTTTACACCGTGTAAACAGAAAATCCCTGCAGATCATTAACAATTTAATCATCTACAGGGAAAAAAATCAAGAATATAATTTCATACATTTCTAGTACTGTAGAAAAATTTTTAACTTGCGACATACATACATTTTGTAATCAAGCTGGAAATGAAAACGGAAATTTCAAAAGTTAGGTAAAGTATGGACGTAAGTTTCATTTGACATTGTGGTATTTAAGACACCTGTTATCAAGAATTGATCCTTATACCATCAAAAGTGAGCTTTATTGTTTACAAGATATAATAGAAAAATTTCCACCACAAATCACCTTTAATAAAAATATATTTCTATATCATACATATAGATTATTCAGCGGTTTCAAAAATTTCAACTGTTTTCTAAATATTATTCATTTAAAAACAGAATATATAAATACCACAATAGAATTTTATATAAATTATTGATCTGAATGAATCTTGCTCTGACATTCTGGAATAATTTTGACTAAAATAAAATCTTCAAAATTCAAACAAACATTCATGCAACATTTATATAATTACCTGCAACCATCAATATTATTAACAATTCATTTTTTCTTACTTTACATATTATCCATAACATGCGTTTTTAAATGACTATTACTTAGGCAGTTAGTGTAGATTTTGATTGACTACAAAACTGCTGTCTCTAATTAATTGAAATTTAAGGTCTCAAAATTTTAAAGGCTGATTTTAATTTTTATAATTTAGTAATAATTATGGAATTTAGTTAAGAAACAAAAAATTACGTTTTGTTCAAGTAATACTATTCTCGCTCAACAAATGACACATGTTTATTTTTAATAATTTCATTAATAATCATTATAAATTTAAAATACATATTTCACAATCACGAAAATGATTCATCTAATGCTGCATATTCACAAGGTAAAATAATAAGTTCTTTTTAATAAATAAAAAATATTTGTGTAAAATCATCATACAAGTATTTCATTTTGTTCATTTCATGAAGTTTAAAACAAGAATAAAATTTAATTTCACATATTTTGGAAAAAAATGTATTCATATACACAGATATGAAAATCAGTTTCTCCTGAGATTAAATCCAAATAAATGAATCCATTTTTATACAAATGTTTTATGTATTGCATTCTTCAATTCAATTTCAACTCATATTTATAGGATTAATGTGCAATTATATTTATCTGAATTTGAAGTTCAAAATAAGAAATACACTTTTTAATAAGTTTTTGATATAATTTCAAAAAAATTAAGAAGGACTATAATAAAACAATTTAAGTATATAATCAGTTCCTATGCCTTATTAGCTTATTTTCCTTGTTATAACACACATTTACACTTATTGTGATATTTTTAAAAAGTTAAATTAATAATTTTCAACGAGCATAATAATTATAAAACTTCATAACAAAAAACTGAAAGAAAATTTTCAGAATTTTTAAAAAAATACAATTATAACTTCTTGTAACAAATTTAGCTGTAAAATATAAAAGTTTTGTAATTAGTTTCACCATTAACAATTTAAAAAATAATAATAGAGATTATTTTCCATATTAAACCATGATCTCCTAGTGTTTTCTGGTTACAAAAATAAAAATTTTTTAATTTTATCACTGATTAGTTAGAAAAATTCCAATTTCATAAACTCTAAAAGTACACAATTTTAATAAAAAATATATCGAAAATTGTACAATATTCAGTTAATTTATTTTTCAGATTCAATGCCTTCTTGTAAGTTACTAAAATTGGAATTTATTAAATTATATTGACTTCTAGAAAACTACCTCCAAGGAAATACCGAAATACAATAAGCTCAAATAATATCAAGAATACGGAATTTCAGATGCAACAATGTAAACAGATACATATTTCATTTTTCTTAAATAATAAAAAACCTTATAAAGGTGGTAAGGTAAGTAATAATCTTATGATAAATTTAATATAAAAACGGAATTAAATTTCTTTTGACAAACAGAACGAGAAAATATATTTAATTTAAATATTTACAGCAGACTGTCAAATATTTACATTAATTGTTTAATAATCAAATTAGAATTTTATTATGAATCGATGGAACAAATGTCTTATAAGTAAATAAATTACAATCACTATGATACTAGAATTATATTTATCCTTAATAATTATTATCTCAACTTTAAAAAAATATCTGATATTAGTAAGATTTTGCCAGATATTAACCAATTATAATCTATCATTCAATAGACAGTATATTTTCCTGTTTTTTATTGTTTTAAAAATTAACATATATGAAACTTAACAGAACTTACGTAAATAGAAAAATATTAGTTGATTTCAACACCTTACTTGATAAAGGCAGATCTTAATTCATTTATATCAATTTTAATCTTGATAAACAGCAATGACAAACAATGCAAACATTCTTCAAACAAATGAAATTTGTAAAAACAGTTGGTCATAACACAAGATTAATTAATCAAACACCACTTCAATGTGTTATTAGTACATAAATAAATTATTCATGATAAAATATGCAACAAAGATTACTAATATCTAAACATATAATAATAAATTCTCTTCCAGTTCTTATTAATAAAAAGCAATCATTCTACCATTAAGGAAAATATTTAACTAATTAATTATCATGAAAAAACCCTGCTATCAGACTATAAGAGTACCTCTAATATATTGTCATTTCAAAAATAACAGTGGATCTTTCTTAAGGTTACATTAATATGACAGTCAATCACCTCAGCCATTAAAATTGATTCTTTTTTATGAAAGGACCCCCCCCCCTAAATTTCCAATAACAAAATTTTTAAAATTTCCTTTTCACTTATGATCTAGTATCTTATTCAACTCTTTTACAACAGTACTTTAATTGGTGTGTCTTAACTACATTTAGTTGTTACTGATAACTTCATAGAACAGAACAGTGATGCAAACATTTCAAAACCATATTATAGTTCACATATAGTTCTTTTTTTCTTTCTTTCTTTCTTATTTTTGGCACAATTACCATAACTATTAAGTTTTACCTTGAAAATTACTAATAAAAATATAAGGAGATTTATTTTTATGATAACAGACTCATTAATGAGAGATATTTAGAACTGTATTGAATGACTGCTTTAATTTCATTGCAATGCCTTTTAGTATAAATTTTTGAGCATAAAAACATCAATTCTCTCTTTTCAAATTCATTGATAACAATTTTTTCTCATATTCAAAGTAGTCAAAGTTTTGGCCTTAGAGTGGCAAATTGTTTTCATTCTCCTGTATTATTCTATTTTGATACACCAGTTTAAAGAGAAAAATGACAAAAAAATTTATAAAACCTATAAGGTATTTTACATTATTAAAAAATATAGTACATATAATTTTAAAACTATATTCAGTATTCAATTTTTTTCAGATCATCTGCAATAAAAATTTAATGAAAAAAAATTACTTTTCCTATTATGATTTAATATATTATGTCAAATTGAAATGAATAGTGGCAACTTGATATAACATCAAATAATCAAACTACACTAACACCGTTTTTCTTTTAAGTTTTGAAAAAATTAAGCATTTCTGCAATAAAACATTCTTGTCATTTAGGTCACATGTGGCATAATTGCTCATTCTAATTTCACACATATGAATAACTAAAAATTCAATGTAGCATATCCCACCTTTAAAGCTACAATAAATTTAATCCCTGAAATAAAAAAAAATTAATACAACAAAATCAGTACTTTAAAGAAAACTATTTTCTATTATGAATTAATTTATTAAACTCTGCTAACAAGAAAATTATGAAACATTTTGATCATTTATAAAATAATTTAATTTGAAATATTTGAAAATTAAATATTTTTTAATAATAATTTATTTTAATTGAGCTTTTATTGATTTAACAAGTTTATCATAATATAAATAATGTTAAAACTCAAAAATCTTTTTTAACTGATTAAATGTACAACAAAATTTTCTTTTAAGAAAAAATTTATATTTGTTCTAAGAATATTACAAAACACTAAACACAAATAATAGATTAAAATTACCTGACTTACTAATGGTATTGATTAGTAATTTAAAACATATGAACTGAAACCTTAATTTTGAGTAATTATAAAGAAAATAAACAATTGAAACAAATGAAAGTTAAAAATGATTAATTATATGGATGCTAGCTAAGCATCAAAAAATTTAAAATAATAATGTGAAAACAAAAACAAAATGCGTGGCGCGTAATCATCATAATACTTACAAAAGTTGTAACTGGTGCTGATTCGCTAGATTGTTTAGCTGAAGCAAACTTCTGCGGGTCGAAAGACTGTGAACAAAATTAGAATACTGTAAAAAAATTAAACTACTAATTGAAAATTAAAGTATGAATAATGTTAAGTTTTTTCTCTGAAAAAAGATATTTCAGATTGCTATTATAGAAAAACGTTTTGAAATGAAATGTCTGATTTTATATGGACAGGGAGATTTCTGAATATAGAAAAAAATTTAAATTAACTAAGTGAGACTTCATGATAAATCTATGCATTCCATCACCTCATATTAAAAAGAAATTTAACAGTAGATGGATGGTTTAACATTTCAAAGAATGAAGTGAACACTTAAATGTTAATGAAGTAGTATTTAATTTACCTTGATTTAACAATAGATTTTTTCAGCTCTTGATGCAATTGCTGGACTATTTTCTCAGATTCATTATATGCTAATGATGTCTTTTGGTGTTCTCTTTGGCTTAAAACTCTTTCACTTTCAGCTTCATTGACCTACATAAGAAAAGCAGTTTATTTAACTGTGCATAAGTTTTTCAAATGATTTAATATTTTAAAAATAATATAAAATCACTTTAAATTTCATTCTAGTAACTTGAAGAGAAAATTAACAAAGATAAAAACTTTATATATCTTTCTATAACATTTTAATAATACTGTGTGGTAGAAAATTACAATAACTTGATTTCATTTTTATTGATCAAACTTTGTATCAAATTAGGAAATGTACACAGAAAAACTCTGATATAACTAACTCTCAAAATCAAGTAAAAATGATAATTAAAGAAGGTTGACAGCAATGTTCAATGGTTTTAATGAAAATTTGTATGAACCTGTAAACAATATAAATAGATGTGATTTAATTAAAAAATTTATAACTTTATGATGAAAAATAAATATGTTATTTAGTAAATATGTAAAATTAATCCAGATATGGACAGCTGTTTAAAAGATCCTTTTAAACATTTGCTTCCTTTCAAGTGTTAAAATATCAGTTATTTACTTCAATTTTAAGACAGATCAAATTTATTATCACTTGTTACTTTATTTCAGAACAGATAATGGATAATAGTGATTGTTGTAACCTTAAATATAATACATTCTTTATCATCAAAATTATCCTTTAAGTCTCTATTAACTCCTTATTTAAACATTCCCTTATTTTGAAATAACTGAAATCATTACTCAGAGATAAAGTGTTATCAAAGCCTGTTAATAGAAATCTCATTATCTATTAAGCAGGGGTTGATAACTTTATCTGTGGCATATTACAAAAATGTTTAGAATTTCAAAAATGAAAACAAAATGTGTAACACTCATAAATATTTACAATGCAATATTCTTTTTTTTTTTTTGTTATTTTATTATTTTGCAGTTTATTTACTCTAATTTGTCATCTTGCACAAGTCTATTTAAATTCATTTCATGTCGTTAATCTCTTCATTGTTAAGCATTTGGTGTAAATATTTCCAAATCTCCCAGAAGATAATATGATCATCAAATATGTATACAACCCTATCTAATCCTTATATATATATATATAAGAAAATATAAAAACACTACAAATATTAAATTTCCTTCTTCAAAATATTTATAGCAGCAAATATTTTATATGATCCACTAATTCAGCTAAAGAAATATTAATTCACTTTTTCTAAAATGTTTACATCTTCTACAAATTTAAATTTATATATGTTTTAGATATAAAGAAACTAAATAAAATAAATGCAGTTAAAAAAACGAGAAAAGGGAAAAATGAAAATTTGCAGCTAGTTAAATGTTTGTTAAATTGAATTCAAGTCAGGTGGTGATTTATAAGAATTTAGTTAACATTATTCCATATATTCTTAATCAGGATCTATCAAGCAAAATTTATTAGAGGAATGACATCAAATTAAGTTAGATTGCATATAAATTTTCAGTAATAGTTTGTTCAAACTATGATAAAATGGATCAGATAATAATTTAAATAACAAGTATAAGAATTATATATTAAATCATTATGTAAAAATAAAAATATGACTTTTAAATAAATTACACTTCAGACAGAAAAAAATTTCATATTTTTATATATTCTAACCCTTCAAAATGTATTTCAAAATATAATGAGCAGATAAAGTACAAAAATGGGAAAATAAAAGAGTCAATACTGATTTATAATTTTAATATCAATATATATTTGGAAAGTCAGATTATTTAATATCAAGCACATAGAAAAGTAATGATAAGAAATAAAATCTGAATGTTTAGTTGGGCTGTGAAAAATTGCTTCATAACTGTATACCACACAGGTTTTCTAAATCAAAAAATAAATTATTAATTGATCAATTTGTGAAGACACTTAATGAAATACTTCATTAAAAATTTTAATGATCTGTATTTTTACACCAAATACTTTTAAGTTTTTTTTTTTTTTTTTTTTTTTTTTTTAAAAATAATTATAAATGTTTACAAAATTAAGAGAGAATAAAATAAATAAAATATATTCAAAAAAATTTGAAACTAATTTATTACAATTTCTTACAATTTCAAACTTTTTATATTCTATGTGTATGCTAAGTCCAAATAAGCAAAACACATTGCATTATTTTACATATTCATTCATAACATTTGTAATATCGATCAAATTATTATTTTTACATCTAACAATCATAATGAATATTCATAACAGATAATTCTAAAAGTAAACAGAAGTGAATAGAATTTACAGTTTAAAAACATACAAAATATACTAAAATGGTAACCATCATAAAACAAATTTGAATGATTGGATCTCGGGGATTAATAATAATTACCATTGAAAAATTGTGCATTTTAATTGTCAAACAAAAAAGAAGAGAAATGAATAATATAAACTAATATACATTAATTTAAAAGTGATTAAAATAACAAAAATTACCACTTATCAATATACCATTGATTTTGTTACAGACAGGTGCATTTTAGAAATGAAATCATTAAGTTATTTCAAAAAGATACATATTTTACAGCTATAATATTGCATAATTTAAATATAAGATTGAAAAATATACTATGTCAAGGTATAAAACTATGATGTAAATTTAAATAAGCAAATAATGAAAGAGAGAATGGGACGGGAAAAACATTAATAAAGTGCAATTTTACAGGTAAATATGATATTTTTTACTCAGTCTGACACACAAGAAGACTATTATAGAGTATTTAAATATCCAACACACATGGTTTGCTTTCTGGCAGAAATTGTAATAGATTGACCTTTATATTATAAAAGAGAAAGCTTGGAAAACTCTTCAAGAGATAAGTATATAGAAAGCAATAGCTAAATAGGAAGATAAGAATACTCTGTTAATAATTTTAATCTAAAAGAAATATGAATGCAAATTTAAAAAATATGTTTAAGAGTTTACTATAACAATAAATCACATTAGTGATTCTGTAATTTGTGATAAGTGATTCAGTAAAAGTTCAAAAAGTGATTAGTAATATATGCTTAATATAAAATACTTTAAAACTTAATTAAATAAATTTTATTTATTCATAAAACTATAAATACCCTTAAAGTAGCATGATTAAGCATTTCTTGCCAAGCAGGATCAAAGCATCTTCCCTCTTTCTTTAAGCCTTCCTCAGCTAAATAAACCATTTCTTTAGCTGCTGAATGAGCACTGCTTGCTCTTTCATACCTCAAAGCTGCTTTTTGAGTTTGAGTTTGAAGCTAGATAATGTAAAGAACATAAATTTATATTAAAGGAAATCAAAAGTAACTGACATATTACAATAAATTAAAAAAAAAACTAACTCAGTGGCAGAACAGCCCATATAGGAGCCAAAGTCTACAATGCCCACATCTCTTTAATTGAACAAGAGCTATGGTGTGTAAAGCATACGTTGAATTTGGTGGTCAGCCTAACACAAAACTCTCAATTTAATTCCTAAGCATGTTTGGTACTCAGTTTTATCAATTCACTGAAGGGATGAAATGCTGAGTCAATTTTGGTCAGCCTAAGGATCAAATCTTGGACCAGTGTCGTGGAAGTGTTACTGACACATAAGCAGTTTCACACAATCTGTATTTATTCAATTGGTAATTTTTTAACCAAGAATATCAAAATAAAAATCAATTCAATTTTTATTAAAAATATAATTGTAACACAGAAAAATAATGAAAAATATACACAACTCCATTTAATGGAAATATTATTTTATAAATTTAAAATATGAAAGTGCTGAAAACTTAATGCATATAGACAATATAATTAGTTCTTCACCAATAGTATGAGGTTTACCTGATTTGGCAATAATTAGTAAAATATTGTTAGAAGCAAATAAGCCCTCTTGTAAGGTTACGTTGAAAATTTTTCCGAATGTTGGTTGTTTGATCAATTTTTCTTTCAGTGTTCGAAAATATAATAAATCCTTATCTTTTTTTCCACCATGAATTTTAGTCAAATGTTCTTGAAGTCTGGAAGGCTTCATAGCTGTGTTTGATAAAACATTCTGGCAAGTTAAGCAAATTGATAACGTATTGTTTACAAGCAACTCAATAAAGTCATATTTCAAATATTTGATATAATACTGTCTATAATTTTTTTCTTTAGTTGACCCACTATTATCTGTCAAAAAAAAAACTTTGAAATGAATTAATTTTTATGTTGAACAAAAATAAAAAAATACTGAAAATCCAATTGAATTTTTTATTGCATTTTTATTGTTTACAAGCAACTCAATAAAGTCATATTTCAAATATTCGATATAATACTGTCTATAATTTTTTTCTTTAGTTGACCCGTTATTATCTGTCAAAAAAAAAAAAAAAAAAAAAAACTTTGAAATGAATTAATTTTTATGTTGAACAAAAATAAAAAAATACTGAAAATCCAATTAAATTTTTTACTGCATTTTTTCAACCTTTAAGTGGTCTTCCGTCATATCTTTTATTAATTCTTTTTTGTAATCATATTCCTAAGTTCAATTACCATGAGACTACCTGCTGAGACAAGAACCAATTTGGTGGAGCATTTGATGGTGCAGAACTCAATTTGTGTTCTACCCAGAAATGCTATTTTTGAATATGTATAAAATGATCAATCCTTTCCTCAAATCTGTACTAATTACTGAATTTTAAAAGTTAAATTAATTCAAGTGAACACAATATAATTAACTGTTAACAATTGTTATAAAATTAATAGTTTTCAAAACACATCATTTCATACACATCAATATTACAAATTTTATATCCTTATATTTATTTTAAAATTATGCCCTTATAATTCTTATATATTATGCATTTGCAATACTTCAAAACAAAACATCAAATTTAATTTTAAGTTATTTAATGCAAAATATTTATATTTTTTTTTTTTTTATAAATTTTATGAAATGCTATAAATAGTTAAAATAAATCATTTAATCTTTAAAAATTTAAATCTAATAAAAATATTTCAAAGTAAAATTGTGCTCAAATTTTTAAAATTCCATTTGAATTGTTCAAAAGAAATATTATTTTTATAAACATATTAAATATAACACTTTTAGTTTCAAGCATTAAATATCAAAATATCAACAAAAGAAATAAGTACATAATGCACTCATTTTCTACTTTTTTAAAACTCTATTTTCTTTTTTTCACCAAAAAGAACTTTAATTCTTCTAAATTTTTTTTTTCAATTCCAAAGAAAATAAAAATAATTGCACAAAATATATATTCACTGCAGGAAAAAAAAAGAAAAAAACATCTTATTCAGAATACTCTAAAATATTAGACACTAAATCAGAACATTGAATGAAAATAACATTTTTGAATTCTATTTGCTCTGACTGCTGATCCCATGTCTTAGAAATGAAATTCAAAAACAAGTGTAGCTTTTTTTAGATCTTACATTTCCATTTTCTATTTTAATTTAGATTTTAGAAATATTACAATAAATTATAAAATTATATACCAAATCTGTTTCTACATCCATATAACAACATAATATCACAAACTGTATAGCACATATAACTACAAAATAAGTAAATAATACCAATTATATTTAGACTATTTGTTAGTCAACTTTAACATGTCACAATGTCAAAACAATCTAACCCTTGTTTGAGTTATATTACACATAATAATTATGGGGAAATTTGATTAATAGCGTGCTAAAAAATCTGCTGGTAATACTGCTGCGGTTCCAGGCCTTGTAATCGACCAGTCGCAGTAGTGGCACTTACCTACAGTTTTGCTTGCAGTGCTCACGTGTTTTAGAACAGCAAGTCAGTGGTAGCAATTGAGTAGTAGCAGAGCATGATTGCACCTACCCCATGAAAGTGAGGGAGTATGTAAAAATTGAGCCAATAGCAAATACATTGTTCAAAGAAAAATTAAGCATAATCAGGGGAATACATAAATCAATTTTTCTAAATCTTCTCTTCTTTCTTTTATACTATCACCCATACAGATATTCATTGCCCCCTCCCCAATGATGCCTCGGGTTATCACATGTCAATGTAATTAACTTGTAGTATTAACAGTTTTTTTAAAAGAAATAACAAACATGAAATTTTAATGTCAAGGACTAAAGACTTCACTGATATTTTATTCCTATATTCAAAATTTCCAATTAAAAAAATATTCATAAAAATTAATATTTTATTCATTACATAACTTAATTTTCAGAAATTAGTCATTACAAACCTGCCTGGCACGCATTCGAGCTTCATAATATGGCCTAGCTTTCTCCACACAAGAACCAAGTTTTTTTGCCAATTGATTAACTCGAATTGATGATTCACTCAATAGCAGTCTAAAATTAGACCTTGCTTCCTAAAATTCATTCAATGAGAAAATATTACTTAAAATTTTCTTTTGCTCTAAAAATCAACACAAAAAGTTTTAATAAGAAAATCACTTACAGAACTGTAGATGTAACCATATGTAAAAATATTAAATATAATACTTATTCACAGTTACAAATAAACTAATAATACAACAATAGATATTCTGATGAAATAAATTCAACACTACAAAAGAAACTGAACCCTAAAACCACTATTTTTGTTAATAAAGATTGGGGAAATTAAATTTCTTGAAATAAAATGCATAAAAAAAATAATCAATGAAATAAGAACACAGCATTCTGTAAAAAACAAAATCTCCATTCTAGAAACTAATCAAGTTTTCACAAATGATAAAAAAAAAAAGTATCTAAAACAGAAATTACAAAAAACAGCTTTACTCTTTAACAAGCCAACAATCTAAAAATACTTTTATAGGCAGTACATACAAAATTATAATTTTCTGAAAAAAAATCCTTTGTAATAAATAGTGAAGTAGTTCCCATGTTTTGTAATATTTTTATTTAGCATTTATATACCTACTAGAATAAGAAGAAAACATTGCAAAATTTAGAAAATGTTAATACATTCATCAGAATATTTGATAACTAAATTATTTTTTCTTTTGCTCTGTCGATAATATTAACTGTTTGAACATAACATTAACTACCTAAATACAATTATTTTTAGTTACTTGCCCTACAAAAGCAAAGAATGATTCTAAATTCATTAAACAAAGATACTTACATCAAGCTCAATTTCCAGCTTATTAATAAGGTCAGTTGCAGTATTTAGACGTTCAAGCTCCACCTAAGAAAAAACAAAAAACAGTATTTGTTTTTCAATTAAATAGGAAAAATATATAATTAGCTTATTATGTAGAGCAAAACTGAACAATAATTTTATCCTATAAATAAACATATATGAATAATTTCATTTATTTCCAAATACACAAAAAATATCATTTAAATCATTAAAAGATAATTAAACTTTAAAAATGCTAAATATGTTACATCTTACTTATATTTTACCTTCAAAAAAAATATATGCACAATGTGAATTTTTCATCATTTTGTAATTTTTTGATTTCAATAAAAAAATAGCAATAATAATAAAACTTTCATATAATATCAATTGATGTCATAAATCTACATTTATAATTGTATGAGAGGTCATTATAAATAAAGTAACACTAAATGACTGCTGACATTTTTATAAAACTTTTGCTGTTGGAGTCATGTAACATAGAAGTAAAACTCAACAGAAAAATGCTTCAATCATGATTTTTATCCTGAACTTCTTGGGTGGAAAGCACACAAGTTCTTACACTGAATCTGTTAGAGGTTTTCCATTTAGCACATATCAGAATAATTTTGGTTCAAAATCATTTTTATTTTGTGAAAGAAATTAACTTTATATGTAAACTGAAATAAAATAGTATACATTTCAAGAAAAATTTAATAATAAAGTATCTGTTAATACATCAGAATGTTCTTAATACATTGGCACATTCCTATTAAGAACAAATCTAAATTTTATTAGTTTTCAGGTAATGAAATTAAAATATGGAAACATATTTCTTATTAGAGAAAAATGCAGAAGATTTAATTATTCTGAAAAATATACAATTAAAGCTAAAATTATTTTTATAATATGCAAATATTTTCTATATAAATACAACATAAAATTTAAAATACATAAAACTAAATATTATTAACATCAATTATATTTTTCAGTACAGTGTCACATTTTTTTCCCTTTCAGTTTATTTTTTAGCAAAAATATATCGCACATGTCATCAATTCTCATAACAAACATAAAATTATAAGCATATTTTATTACATAAATGCACAAATGAAATCTATTTTTCTTTGATTTTTAGTGAATTTTTAAACATCTATATGTCAGCTTTTCATGGATATAATAATATGTCACTCTTTAAACTATCAGTAATCATTTTAGGAGGTATCTGAAGGGTATACCACTCTTATCTACCTTTTTAAGGATAAAATACAACTCTCTTCAGACACACACTTTTGTACTTCATAATGTGCCAATTAAAAATATGCTTTTCTTTAAGCTATATTACTTATATTTATTAAATTTCAAATATTTTTTTATCTTAATACAATTCATGAACATTTATTTTTGTTACTGCAACATCAAGAGAAAAGATCCTTTTTCTAAATCAAACACTGAAAGCAAATTAAACAATTGTAGCTCTAAAATAAATCCTTTAATATGTTACTAATACCGTATTTTTTTTTTTTTTTTTTTTTTTTTTTTTTTTTTTTTGTATTTTGGGATAAACATTGTTTTAATTATTTTTTCTTAATCTATATTCCAAAAATTGTTATAAAAATATCCTTGACAAAAATAAAATTTAATAATTTTTATTTTTATTTGGTCAACATAGCAACTGAAGTTTACTTTGATAAAAGAAATATTTGTTATTTAAGCATTATTGAGAACAGCTCTGAAGTAATATAAAGTAATGAATTCAATAAATAAAAACAAAATACAAGCCTTATCCAATGAATAAATAATTAACAAAAAGAATATTTAGAAATCTTATTTTCTTGAACAAGTAAAAAAAAAATTTAAAAAAAAAATAATTATACAAAAATTGATTAAATATTAGTTTCGAAAATATCTATTACTTTGAAGATTTAATGAAAAATTAAAGTAATTTTCATCTTTTATGATTAGATGATCTGAAATATATGGAAAAGCTTAAAAGTCATTGCCTATTACTTTTAATTTGCATTTAGTCTAGCAATTAAAATGTCCTGTTAAAGATATACTTCATTAATAATACCCAGTTCCAAATGTAAGATACTGAAAATTATATTTTGATAGCATTAATAAATGGTTTTACAGATTCAATTATAGAGCCTATAAAATAATACACTCATACAATAGATTAATGAAAGTTACAGATAAAAAACAATGATATTCAACAAATTACATCATGTTACAATTTGAATTTTAATTACTTTAAATTTACAGTGATAACCTATCCTACATAATAAATGAAGAAACATCAAATAAACATAACTAACATACAAGATAGAGGATAACGACATCAGTAAAAAAAACTAATATTTTTGTTTTTATAATTTAATTACAAAATTTAATTAATTACACAGCTAGTTTGCATACATATACATTTAAATTTTCAAGAATCTAAGTTAGATTACTAATGTACTCAAAATTAATTTGATAAATAAAATAATTAGTAAAGCTTGAACATTATGCAAAAATAATGATTATATGCTTTTCAGATCAGGAAAAATATTTTTATATAATTTACATTCATTATTTAAACTAATGAAGCATTTTAATGTGGCATAAATTATAAAAATCTACTTTCAAAAAAATTCTTTATATGTCTTCTTTGCGACTATGGAATTTAATAGTGGCTTCTCTATAAGTAAATATTATTTTTAAATAAAATAATAAAAATACTGCCTAATAATAATGAGAATTTCAGAATTAAAATAAATATAATTAACAATTTGTTTCTTACACAATAAATAAATATGCAATCACAGATATTATTATCAAGCAAACTGAAATAGCAACTCAAAGATTTGGAGCTCAAATCTTTGAGTTGCTATTTTACCTTATGACAAAGCCTCTTGTGGCAGAAGTAAATAAGAAACAGGGAGTACAGTATGCAATGAGTATAAAATCTGAATTGTAGATCAATAGAAAAATTTTTTGAATGTGCTTTCCAATGAAATCCAACTTCTCCTTATTCCCTACTGTAGGACAGGTTTACACATGGGGAACACCCAACAGAATCTTATAACCTAGACCAGTGGGGAGCTACAAAGTTTAAGAAATTCTAGAGGAGGGCCAGAATTATAAAAAAGATGCATTTTGTTTTTAGGCATTAAAGCTTTTAATCATAATATTTTAAAATTAAAACAGCATTACATACGAATGTTACAAATTACTTTTTACCTTAAATAATATTTATTTTAACTTTGATTCAAAAGCCATGACATGTTAGACATGTGCAACATATAAAATTGTTTTTGATTTTCAAGAATATTTTGAAAAGCAGGTTCCAGCTGTGATGAAGTAACTTTCAGCAGTGGGAAAAGGTGTTCAGCAGTCAATTGGTTTCTGGTTGAGTTTTTCTGTAATTTCATGATTGAAAAGTTGACACACAGAAGACGACGTAAACATCGCCATAATTTTCTAAGTGTAAGAAATCATCGTTAAGAATTAAGCTTTCTGCAGTGCTCTATAAAAATCTAATTTTGTGAAATTCAAGAACAGTTGCTTTAAATGGGTACTACACTGCCTTTTGATAATTTCCAGCTTCAATTCTGGAGATACATTTTTCAGGTCAACATTAAACTGCATCGAGGAAACATCTAGCCATGATTGAATGTTCTTAAAATTTTGAAACCTAGTTTCAAATTCTGCTTGAAGTTTTTTCAATGCCTGACTGAAATCTTTTAGTTTATTCTCACTCAAGAAATTTATATGTAGAGAGTTAAATCATTTGGCGAAATGCAGTTACAAAATAGAAAAAGCTGAGTTTTAGATGATTTCAGATAACTCCAAGTCTCATCTATAAATTGGTTCTTTCCTTGCAGTTTTTTTTTTAATTAGTTATACTGTTTGAGCAAATCGGTAAAAAATGCAAAATCGGTACGCCAACCTTTGTCTTCAAAAATTTGGAAATCAGACCATTTGTCCAATTTATTCTTTAAAATATCTTGCATTTCCTCTTTTAAATTCCAAGCCCGTTCAAATGCAAATCCACAACTTAACCATCTTACTTTCATGTGGTATAGAAAGTCAGAATAATCTGTGTCAACTTCAATCAGAAATTCTTGGAATTGTCAGTGTACCAAGCCCTGAGATCGAATAGTATTAATTAGTTTTGAAACCACATTAAGTACATGGGTAATATCTATTGCAGTTTTACAAAGGACATCCTGTTGAATTATACAATATAAAAATACAACAATGTGATTAGGATTCTGGTTCCGAAAAATATCTGAAAATCCCGAGTTTTTTCTAACCATATTTAGAGCTCCATCTATAGTTATATTGCATAATTCTGAAATGGACACATTTAAATTTTGAAGGACTTCCAAATATTCATTATAACTTATTTGCCCCATTGTTTTTTCTTTTATCAATTGCAAACAAGCTAGCTCTTAAGTAATATTAAATTCGTCATCAACGCTTCTAATGAAGATTAATAACTGTGCAGTGTCACTTCTACCCGTACTTTCCTCCATCGTCACTGAAAAATATTTAGTTTTCTATACGCTACCTAAATTAAGCAGACAAGTTAGATGCAATGGCATCAATTCACATTGTTACTGTTTTTTGTGATAAGCTGACAGACTCAAACTCTTTCATTTTTTCTGGACATAAAATTTTGCTCATACTCACCAAATAATCTTTCACAAATTCTTCTTCTGAGTATGGTTTGTTATGTTTAGCTATTTTATAAGACACAACATATCCAGCCAGTGTAGAAGCCTTTTTAACAGTCTTCTGCTTTATAAACATATTACATTGAGTAGATGTTTTTTTATAAGATACTTGCATTTATTTTTTTCTGTGTCATTCATCAAAGCATATTTAGTTTTTGAATGTTTGGTGTTGAAATGGCGAGCAAGATTAAAGTCTTTTAATACAGCCACTGCTTCATAACAAATAAGACATTGGTTTCAAATTGTATTCCATAAAAAAATATTTCCAAGTCCACTCTTCTTTAAACAAACAACACTCAGAATCGACTTTTCTTTTTTTATACTTAACTATCTAAAAATAGGTGTTTCCCCCCCTCAAAGACTTATAAATGTAAAGCGTTATGCGAGTAAGCAAGAACAAGAGATAAAACAGATAAGTAGAATGAAATACGCTCACCTACGTCACATTGATGGCTGGTAAGTGGCGACTGAGTTCACTCGCCCAAGCCTCTCACTTAAGCACACTTTGCACCCAGATTATGTGACACATGAACTACACAGTTAGTTTAACTTTTTCTGTAGGCTACGCATCTATTATTCTACTAAGTAAAATCCCCTTTAAACTTCTCGATAGTCAAAACGTAATTGTAGCTGGCCATGTACTATTCATGCCGATTAAACCTCGGCAAGCCAAACTTTGCCCATCACTGACCTAGATAGTCTCCTTCCTACGGTGAAGCAGGTGAATGGTTATGTTATGATTTGGGGTTTCATCTTGTGGTTTGGAGTAGGTTCCCTAGTCACCTTACATAAATAGATCACAAGCACTAACTATGGCATTCTTTTAGACAACCAATTTTACTTTACAGCATGTTTTTATTTGTAGATTGCATCAATAAAGAAGATAATTCTCCAATTCGCTGTAATCAAATTGTTCAATAATTGCTTATGGAACATGAAGATTCAGTTCCATACCTTCTGTGGACTATCCAATTACCAGAATTAAGCATAATAAAGCCTCTGTGATCTGTTTTTGAAGAAAAAATGAATTCCTGTTATCTTCCTCCAGTGTCTTTTCAAGAGTTAGAGGAATTTGAGCATGAGGAATGAGTATACTAACCACCATATAAAAATTATTTATTCCATTTCAAGGAGGATTCAAATGGTTTTAACTACCAAAATTACTCCCACACTATAACAGGTGCAAAATACTTATTTTATATGCATTTTATTATTTTGGACAACCCCTGTAAAATACATTAAGGAATAAATGGATAAAATCCTGATTGTGTATAAATATAAGTAAATTAAACATGATAGATTGCCTTGATTACATTATGATCTATCAGAGTGGTCAAATTTCAAGGGAAAATTATTGTATTTACTGGTGTAAAAGATGTATTTGTTTCATTGAAAATAGGTCTGAAAATTTGGATGTGTATTAGATATCAATACTGCTTATATATCGATACTCAGTTTTTTTAATACATTCAGCTACTACCATCAAAAATTCACAGATGAATTTCTTTAAATTTCCAATTTCTGAATAACTTTTAAGTGTGTATAATTTCTACTGTTCAATATTTTTTAATTTCTTAGCAAATTATGTCTTAAAAATAATATCAGCATTGCTATAACACAACATACAAACTACATGTGATTGTGTATGCTCAAATACATGGAAACAGGGTTTTAAAAAATGTTTTAGGCCACTCCAATTGAGAAAATAATAAGAAGTTGACAAAATCAGGGGGATCTACAAAAAGCAACTCACAGTAAAAATAACCTATGGGACCTATATAAAACAGAGACAGTGTTTAAATCATTTAAAAAGTGTGACATTAGCAGTACACTAGATGGTAGAGGTCAATTTCTTGCGTGAAGATTCTGACACTGATTTAGAAGAGGTTTCAAGTGAGACTCTTCATTTAGCTTTGAAGAAGAGTGTTTGTGTTTTGATGAAGAGTAATAGGTATTATTTCCCAGATAAATTGGGTATTTGCAGAAAATATTACTATTTCTATTACTGTCTATTTTATTACTTACTATTTCTATTTGTACTGAATATTCTGTAAATTTATTATAATGATTAGTAAAAAAAGTTTTATTCTTTAAAAATATGTATAAAAATATACATATCTTATATGCCAGAAATACAGTACATTGAAAAATGACTTTGCAGTAATAAATAAATCTATACCAAGTATGATATATAGGTTGTGATATTTCTTTCAGAATGTTATACACAACATAAGTATTTTAAAAAGATATAACAATTATATTCCTAAAACTTTAAAAGTTGAATTTTTTTTCATAAGATCACAGGAACACTTTTGTAACAGCACATGTAAAATCATATATAGACACTAAATACCCAACATGTTTTTTAATCAATTCCATTTTGTCTAAATACTGACATGATTACTAAATTTATCAACTTAGATTGCATGAAATTTAATGTTGGAAAACTTTTTATAGAACTAGACCAACAGCAATTGTGAATTACTTTAGATGTATCTTGAAATAGCAAAAAAAAAAGAATTCCTAGATCTTTGTGATTTGATGTCACATCAAGAACAAGTCAGCAGTCTCATATGATGATACAGAAAAGTATTTATTAATTTTGAGACTATCAAACATTTATCTGAATATTACGATCTTATAATATATGCTTTCACTCACAAAAATTTCATTCTTGTATTTCTATACATAAAAACACATGAGTGAGGCAAACCCTAGTTAGTAGTGTGATTACCAAATGACTAACTTACTATGTCAGAATGGATTTCTTCTTGAGTTTTCAATTTGTGCACAATTTGATTGCAGTTTTAAAAAAATGTAGTTATAACTCTTAGAGTTACAATCAATGTATCTTTTGGAATGTAGTTAATTATATGTATCTAACAAGGAAAAGTTAGTTACTTTTGAAATGGAGGGGATAAAAATCAAAGTTAAAATGATTTCATTTGAAAAACTGAAATTTAAAATTGGACTTAAGTTAAAGGAATTAGAAGTTATGGTTGTATAATTTTAAGGGAATATTTTTTTTCTTTTCATTTTAAGTGGATATTATTTTTATTAATGTATTATATTAGAAAAAGTAAAAAATATAATTACTTTTTCTAATATATTACAGTTATAAAATGCTTTTGTTATGCATATATTAGTGTATAACAAACAAGAGAAAGCATTTTATAACTACTTCTCATAAATGTCAGTTCAAATAGATGTAAGTCTCCTATGATGTAAATTATTTTAATGAAATGTACAGTAGCAATTTTTAGGCATATTTTTTATACTTGATTAATAAAAGAAAAATTATTATTAAAATCATGTTATTTATGCAACTGTTAGAGTTTTTGCTCAACAGTGGACTACGATAAAATGGCACTACAAAAGATGCTTTTAAAAGGTAGGTGTCATTGCTCCATCGATTAAAATGAATTATTATAAAAAATGTCATTCCTATTATTGATTGTGTATGAATGAATAATGTTATAAATATAAGTTTATATTTTATGTCTCACTAGGTTTTAAAAAATTACATGAAATTGCTCAGATAATCTCACAAAGCCTTGATGCTCCAATATTAACTTCCATATACAAATAAATACTAAAATTGAAATGCATTTATGTAAAATGACATACTTTTATTTGTTGTGGAAATTTGAATGTAGTTTGAAGGAAAGCAGATAAATGACATTCCAAACTCATGTCTATGCATAAAATTTTACAAATAAGAGCATTAAATAATTCCCCATTATAAACAACGATTAAAATTAATTTGTCTATAAAATGCAATTTAAATTGAAATTAAAGTAATAAATGAATTTAATTTATATATTCATTACAAATATAAACCTCCTTCTTTTGAAATATTTAAATAATTCTAATGCAAATCTAAATAATCTAATATATAAAGCAAATAATTTAATAAATTATATAATAATAATCTAATAAGGCAAATCTATTTCTTTAAATTATAAAAATTAATAAATTTAATTAAATTAATTTAATTTGAATTTTTAATTCTGTAACAAAACCAATTTTTCTGATTTACAAGCAAATATGTATGTATAATGAAATAATAGCACAAAAAAAATTTGTTTAAGCTATACTTTTCTGATTATTTCTTTTCTTATAATAGTTATGTAAAGAAACTTTAATTTGATTTTTGAATCAGTTTTATTCTGAAATTATTTTAATATTTTATTCTCATATAAATAATAAGATCGTGATAATAAGGGATTCACACAGGCTTTTAATAGGCTAAGAATATTTATTTTAACATTCATTTAAACTGAAATTTCCTTAAAAAGTACAATCTATATTGAGAAAATAAAATATGACTAATGAGAGCCAAAAATATTTTTTATTCAATTTACATGCTACTTTGACAACAAAAATTAATGTAAGATTTAAAATGCACAACAACACTTGCTTAAGAAATCATATTTATAAAAATTGAAAGATTAAAAATATATACTTTTTTCTAATTTACCTTTAAGTATTTCGTTAAAAAAAAAAAAAAAAAAAAAAAAAAAAACTTTGTGGCTATTTAGATTTTTGTCACTTCTTAAATAATGAATTTTACTTATTTTTGATTTAATTGGTTATTAAGATTGAATGATAAGTCTATTTACATTACATAAATCTAATTTATTAAAAACTAAAAATATATTTTGATTTATGTAACAGATTTTTAAAAACTGATTTTAAAGCATAATAGTTCTAGTTAACATTTCAGTCAACAAATATTATGTATTTTAATTGTTCAATTTATATGAAATAATCAATTTAAAAACACTACTTAACAATTAAAAGATGTTTTTCATAATTAATATTTTAACATAGTTTAACATAACACAAGAAATATGGGCTTAGTGAAATAAGATACATTCAACTGAAATAAAATTAAGCAAAAGCTTAAAATTAGTAATTTTCTATAAAGATGTGAAAACCAATACATGTTTCTAAGTGAATATAAATACTTCACTAATATTCGATCTTAATAATCGCATTGTTCAAATATATCTCGTAACACTAAATCAAGTATAACAGGAACAAATATTTCATTCAAATGTGATCTATAAAATAATTCTATTCTACAGCAAACTTCCACACGATAAAATCCCAAAGCACCGCATTGATTATGATTATATTAGATATTTTAGCCATAAATTACCGTGTTATTTTTTATGAGAGATTCTATGTAGGAACCTGGTCCCATGATTAACACAAAGATAAAGGTGAGAAATTGGTTTCTGATATTATTTCGAATTAATCTCAGTTATCTTTTACATATATAATCATTAATTTATTCACAGCAGTGTAAATAAAAGATCGCAGATGAACGGTAATATTCAAGAGCGTTTTTAGAATAAAAATCGAAACTACTAATCAACTAAAAGCTAAAATAAACATACTTGAACTCGAGGATCAACTATATCTTCTTTAGCTTCATCTGTATCGTCAATTTTGGATTCATTACCTTGTTCGTTAGCTACTTGAACATCTGACATATTACAGTTTATTGCCTAAATTATTGAAAATCACCAATGTAAACTTGGTGAGTCTTAAAACCTTAATAACTTTCCCGTTGGCATGTACTCCAAAGAGCGCTGACTTTTCAGCAGACTTTTTCCATTAGTCAAAAAAAAAGAAAGTTTTTTTAATTTTTGTATATGGGTGGAAGTTTCTGTAAAGTGTAGAATAGAAGGCGCTACTACCGTGGAGATATTGAAAACTTCCGGCACGGAGCTTCCTATTTACTATTCCATTATTGTCTTATACCATTGTGCTTGTTTTCTGTAGTTTCCATTGCTTTTGAGAAATATTCATTTAAAAGTAACTATCATATAAAATTTTTTGAAATGCAGAACGTAAATAAAGATAGCAGTTGTTGCGTAGCATTTGGTTGCAATATACGAGCTAGAACAAATTTACTTTTGGAAGTGAAAATGCTCAAATTTGCAATGAAGCTTGATTTACAATCTTTAATTTAAGTAGCTATATATTAAATCAACTCTTTAAAATAAGACTTAAATTTTAATTGGAATAAAAACCAAGACTTGTTTAAAATATCAATAAACAACACAAGTAAATAAACACATCATAACAATTTTGTTCTACACATTACCAGTTCATATATTCTGGCAAGATCAAGAAAATTTTAGTAAAATTTATAATACTATAAATGAAAGGATAAATAATACCACGCTCAATATTTGAAATGATTTATAGTTCAATAGCGCGTAAAATATATTTCCTGAAATTTTGGAAGAAATGCATAAAATTAAAATTAGATAAAGAAGAAAATGATTAACAATTGCGATAAATAATCACAAGAGTTAGAATGTGGGTTACAAGATATCATTCATCAACAATTGATCCCAATATTGCAAATAAGAGCTATTCCCTGCAAAATATGGTAATCCATCTTGATTATTTAAGTTAAAATTTAAAAAAATATTTTTAACTTACGGGACTATCACTGGTGGCACTCTTATTAAAAATTATGATTTTAAAGGATAAAATAAAAAAAAATTTCGATAACAGAAATAAATACCTAAAAATATTTAAATAAAAATTTTTGGGGATAACATAATCAATGTTTTGCTGAATAAATTACATGATCGTGTAACATTATTAGACCCATGTTTCGTCATCAACCAATATTGACAAAAATCCGAACAGTTTAATCTATACAAAAAATTTAGTCAAATAAATTATTGATATAGATTAAGATGTGTAAACTTTCAAGAATAGCAATGGATTTCACTCTTAAAGAACTATTTTGAACTTGCTTGTAGCTGACATTCAGGAACGTGAACACAAAACCCAATTCCGGTGCTATTATTTTTTAAACAAAAATTAGATACTTTAAAATATTTTTAAAAAGATAGAAAATTAGATAAACAAAAATCATTTTAAAATACTTAAAAAAAAAGAGTCTGATAGATGAATGGTTATTTTACTGGATTACAGTTCAGTAGATATTGAGTTCAATTCTCAACCACTGAGTTGTATACAAACAGAAATACGTTCTTTGTATTCTTTAGCATGGAGGCTTGCGTTCTGTTGTCTTATTAATACCCCGTTCGCACTGCACTTTTTAAGTTAAATCAGATTTAACTTTAAATTGATTTGATTTAAAAAGGGCAGGGTGAACGGGGTTTTAGTGGAAAGATACAAAACTTGAGCAAAACAGAATAATTAACCTTGGAAGATCATTGCTTATGTACTTTTCATGGAAATGACTTGTAAAAGTTTAGCGCACATCTATCATTTATTTGACGGGTTTTTTTTATATGAAACAAAAATGATTTCTTGTGCGGCATATGAATGCAAAACTGTCACTTAAAATAAAATAAATTTATTAATTTTCTTACATTTCATGTTTATTAGGAATAAGTTTAGTTACATATAATATGTTTGAAATATTTTATATTTTTAAACAGTGTGAGAACACACAACAACGAAGCGTCAAAGATCTTGCACTAGAGGCCCAGAGGTTCATCTAAGAAAATACGGATGGATGATGTCCTGATGGACCAAAAAACTTTAAGGATTTTCAACTGAAAAATCAAAGTCGAGGACAGAGCTTTCTGGAGAGACATTGTGCTATAGGTCATTCTTGGTTGTAATGCTGATAAATATATATTTAATATCCTTAAAATAAAAAAATGATAACATCTTATAAATCTCTATAACTGCTAAATATAATCTAACTAAACAATACTAATATGCATGTATATTTGCGGTAATTGAAAAAATTGTGCTAATGTCTGCATATATTTAAAAAATATTGAAATATATATGCATATTTTTTTTAATTTTAGAATATAATTCTTAAATAAAAAAGAAGTTTTATTGATTTCCAATTGATGATTTGCATTTTTTAAAGTTTGTACATAAAAAGTATAATAAGGATTTCAAATTACAAATAAATAAAAAAACCATTTATAAGCATAATTATATCTATATATCTATTTTTATCAGTATAAATATAAATAAATCTAATCATATAAAAGGAATATATTTCTATTTATTTTATAATTTATATTTAGAGAACATTTGTTAATTACAAATATCAGAATTCCATTTTTTTATATAACGGTCACAATTATTTATTCTTATACGGTATTGTATTTCAAAAGTCCTAATCTGAAATCCTATTTTCCTATCTATCATCCCTATTTCTTTATCAAAGCAATTTGAATTAATTTTTATAAAAAAATATTTCTTTATGATATATTTGGCTATTTATTTCCATTTTGTATTTGAAACATTTTAAGAATTAACTGAATAAGAAAGTTGTGGAAATAACAAACACCTTTTTATTAACATAAAAATTATAACTTTAATTAGAAGCGTAGCATTTGTTCCATAATGGGTTTATTTGATTTCAATCTATCAATATCGTAACTAACTTTCCTCCTTAACTTTTCCATATGCTTATAAAATATTAAAATAATTAAAATTAAGTAAACCTAAATTTATTCATTCATTCCGAAATATCAATAAACATGGATGAAATTTAATAACAAAAGCGTTTTTTATTTCACTGAATAATTTATAACCTGGCATTTTTCCTATTTTTATTAGAAGAGCAGATTATGAGAAATAATTATAAATAATTTAATTACAACTGAATGAAGTAATTACATATAAATTTTTAAAAAATAATGTAAAAGAAAATTATAAATTTTACAACAAAATTTGTTTATGTAGTAAAATATACATAATCCAAGTCAAAAAATCTAATAATTTTAGAGTATTTTCTTTATAATTAAAAAGTCAACATATATGAGATCATGGTAACAAATGCCTCATGCAAAAATGTCAAAAACATAATATATGTAATAATTGAGCAAATCCGTAATACTTTTTCCAGAAATTGGTTTGATCTTGTTATCCAATATAAACTATTATTTCTTTTCTGTTTGAACTTTTCACTCGTCAAAAAATGTTGTAACTATGCTTAACTATCTACGTCATACTAGAGTTTCATATTAACAACTGGCTAGCAGCTTAAGATAATATTAAAAAACATTTAGGGATTCATTTTAGTGACAAAGTCAATAAGGTGAGTTGCAGATCAATATTATAACTTTCAGGTAAGGAAACAGATGTTTAAAATAGAATGAACAGTGTGACGGCCAATCTCCTTAATCTCGTAATCACCATTCTTTGCCTGGATTTTCTTTAAATAATAGTTGCATAGCAAAAGATCTCTAATACAAATACATCTCTCGACCTAGTTACAGAGCATTTGATTAACCGTTAACTATCTCTTTGCATGAGATTTTAATTTTATAAAGAAAAGAAACAAATGAAAATAAAAAAGGTGCTTAAAATTCTTTTGATTAGAATTTGTCCAGTTCATGAAAATTATTAAATTCAATATTTTTTATACTTCGGAAAAACTGCAAATCTTACGCAATTTAAATTTCTTTTTGAAAACAATTAAAATATCCAGTAACCATTTTATATTAATTAGGAATATAATCATATCCTTTATAAAGTAAAATTACTTATATATATATATCGTACATAAAGTTCTATGTGAATGATCTGAATAGTTTTTAATTTGTAATTACAGTTAACTTGTTTTAAGAAAAACATTTTATTTCTTCTCTTCTATTGGCATCGCAAAAATGTCTCTAATGTTTGAAGTGAATCTAGATGGAACAATTCTGATGCAATTTCCCAATGCACCACAAAACGATAATTTTTTTGGAAACAATAACTATTTTGAAATGTCAATATATATATAGGGGAATAGTTGCCATTTATATTTTTCATTGAAAAAATATTATTTTGTTTCAAAATTATTATAAGAGTTCATTATTTGATCAGAAATAATCCATAGTCTTCGAAATGGAAGATCCTTGTTATTGTTGAAAAATATGATACTGATGCTGAGTTTCTTCATGCATAACTGACGGGCTGAGTACTTGGAAATCAATAGGGTCTTCATTCTTGTGAAACGTGAATGTGGTAAACTATGAAAGAAATTATTCTGTATCAGGAGTTTGTATGCCTTACAACACCCTTCAGCTATCCAGATATCCGCTCAGCGATGTCAAAACATGAATGCCTAAAACTCCTATTTCCTTTCTGCTCACTGTTGAATAATGAAAAGAGGGATCCGACAGTTTTGCATGTTCATCAAACAGGGTGAATATTAAATAGTTTTTGGTTTCCATCATTACGACATGTCTATAATAAGCCACAACAGATTTGCAACAGCTTTCAAGAGCCCTTCCCAATAAAGTTCCAAAAGATAAAAAAATACCGTTATAAAATAATGGTCAGTGGTAAGGAAATTTACATGGTATCAAAATGTGACTCTTTACAACTTTCTGAATTTGTTACGTCAGTTAGCCATGATTACCAGGTGCATGCATATCAAATGAGACGATTGCTAACAGATGTCGCCACGCATATATACAAGCATTACGAAAACGTGACGCGTGATTTTTGTACTTAGACCTTTGATACTCACGTTTACTTTACATTTGGATGAGTTTCAGCGTACATTGTGTTTATTTTACTGTGTTAAAAATGTCTAATTTTATACATTCCGACCACGATTTGCGGACAGTATTAATTTTTTGTTACCATCTAAAGAAAAATGCTGCCGAATCGCATCAAATGCTTGTTGAAGCATAGGATGACAATGCTCTGAGCCGTGCGTGGTTTGAAAAGTTTCAAAATGTTGAATTCGATGTGAGAAACGAGGAGCATGGCAGACCAGCAAAAGAATATAAAGATGCTGAATTGCATGCATTACTCGATGAAGATGATGGCCAAATGCAATGACATCTTGCAGAACAATTGAATGTTGATCAGAGCACTGTTTTCCGTTGTCTCAAAGCAATGGGCAAGACAATAAGGGTCGGTAGATGGGTGCCATACGAGCTAACGGACCGTCAGCAGGAAAATCAAAAAATCGTGTGCGAAATGTTGCTTGCCCGCTACAAACGCAAGTCGTATCTCTGTCGTATGGGGACTAACGATGCAAAATGGATTTATTTTGAGAAACCCAAGCGCAATCGATCACATGTTGACTCCGGACATTCGTCCAAATCGACCGTAAGAACGAATCGCTTCGGCCGCAAGACAATACCCAGCAAACACAAGCCTATCGATATCCTGACGAGCCGATATCGGCAGTGTCTGTTAAGAGTCGGCATTGGCATGAAGATTTCGTAACGAAATCGGTTCCATATCAGCAAGCGACATTAAAAATGTGCTCTTTAATAGTGTCGGAAACAAGTATCGGTCCTTATACGGCTAACTGTCGGCAAATTTTGAATGTCACCTACCGATACAGGTCTCTTACATGCATTCTGATTCTGGAACGAATATTATATGCGATATCGGTTCTGTTGAAAAATTATTAAAGACCACCATTAAATTTTCTCTAAATTCAAGATCATCATTGTCAGTAAAGCTACAGTGGTAACAGAGCAGAGCTAAAATCATATATAATATAAAATCAAGAACAACTATTTTTAATTTTAATTTTAATGATAACTTTTCAGAAAAAATTTTTATTTAAAGTACAGCACGAATTAAATTACATGAATATATCTCTGGATGCTGATAATTCTAAAAATGGTCTTTATCTGAATCGGAATAAAATGATGTTTAATTATCCAAAATTGGATAGAGAAAGTGCACTTGTTTTTTCCTGTATTACGCTTACGATTTTTCCTTTGAAAGCTGTATAGCTATTTTAAACGTTCAAGCCTTTTATATAAAGCAGTTTAATATATTAAAAATAAATAAGTTCTCTCTGTAAGTATATTAATACTTTAATTACGTTATGAAAAAAACTTTTTAAAGTGTTTGCTTGGAATACAAATAAATATTTTCAATAAATTTGATTTCAATTCACTAAACTCTCTCTGATATATTAAATACCCTTTATTTTTACTATGAAACCTTTGTATCTTTTAAATAACGTGTATGTCATTTTAGTGGCAGTTGTGAAGGTCATATTAAGAAGCTTATATGCTCATAATAGAGAATTATTATCCGCGGTGGCTTTTGGGGAAAGACGCCATTCTCGTGACCAAAAGGTAATGTGCTCAATACCTGTCATAACCGAAGATTCTTTGGCTTTATTAACGGAGACTGTAGCTTTCAATATAGGTGTAATTTCCTTGTTCTTTCACTTTTGTGGTGTGGCATGGAGAGTTGCTCCTCAGGCGTGGACATTGTCAATTAGTCGTGTTCAAAATTGCTACGCGACTGGCTGTCTTTGGCGACGTTTCAAAAGGAGCAATAGGTAGCCATAAATATATTGTATAAAAGTTGAAAAATCCAAGAATCTTCTCTTGTGAAAAGTTTCCTTTTTAATTTACTTAATAAAATCTTTGAACGTTTTCCAATTTTATTAAAGGGAATAATAGTTACATGAGCTCCAAACATTACCTTTTGTAATTCAACAAATTGTTTATTTGGAAAAGTTATTTCATAATAAACGATTGTATTTATGAAACACTATAAATAACAGATGAAATAATGTAAATATTAAACAACAAGAACATGTAAACGAAATTTTGAATATTTTTGTGTTATTTTCAGATTAGAATGGAAATGCACGTATCACTCTAGATAATTTATATTTAATATCAGTAATATGCTACCAATAAATAACTTCTTAAACAATCATTTTCTTTTGAGATATGCATTTGCCAACTTTAAATTCTAAAGCTTTTTTATTCAAATGGAATATTTATGAGAAAAATGTGACCTACTGAATGATATTTTAACAATCAATGAGATGGTAATAAAAACCTTTTCGTTTCTGAAAATAATAATTCTGATTAATTTAAATCCTTGCTAAAGAGAATTACATTTGAAACAAAATAATATACGAAAACAGCAATATTTTCTTTTATTATTATGATTAATTAAGTCCATTAACCATAAATCTATAATCCATAAGCATATTACTGCATATTGTCAAAATGAATAAATATTACTCCATGAAATTGAACAATCTTTATTAAGAAGTAGGTGCTGAAGGGCGTGCTATAGGAATACCAGCACACGTTGCAAGAAGGTTATATATATTGTGACAATACAATTACAATTACAGTTTCCAGTCAAGTCTGTTAAGTAATTTACAAATAAGTAAGTTAAAATAAATTTAGTTTTCCCTTGTTTACAAATTCAGCTTAAAAATTAATAGATAGAATTTAATAATTTTCTGAATTTCTTTTTAATTGGATGAAAAAATTATAATATTTTGTGTTCATCTGTCAATGCTGAATATAATAGTTGGAAAGCAATCGATTATAATTAATTTTATTTCGAATTATTTGCAATTTAGAAGTCTATATTTTTTTTCCGGATTTCTATTTGGACATTTTGGCATTATACACCATCATTATTCTATTTAAAATGGATAATACTAAATAATTAAATAATAATGTGTGTGCACTTTTTTTAAAATTTTGAGTAATATATTCTTATTTTTTATATAAAAACTTATTGAAAGATATTAATATTAAAATTAAATTTGGTTACTTTTTTAATTGAAAAGAAATATTTTTAGTTTTTGGTAACCCTTTTTTTGCATAATTTTTCAAGTAGCATATAAAAATTACCTATCCCTCAAGTCTATCAAAATAATTTGCAATTTAATTTCCTATTATAATGAAATATCTATTTCATTCGCTTTTTAAATAAAAAGTATAGTTATTCTCTTCTATTGTAATTTAAAGGTGTCTCAGTAAATTTATACAGTTCTACACAATTTATACGATTTAACTAAGTTTCGAATTTTCTAGCAGAATATTTGAAAGTTAAATATAACGTTAACAAACTTATGATTTGCATAGAGAAATTTAAAATTTCTTAATTTATTTCTGAGATAATTGTAGGTTATATTAAAATATAAAGTAAATTAACATAACTAAAAAAGTGTAAAAATTAAGTATCATCCTCATCTTTTCTTAGGTTAGTTTTTTAGAAAAAAGTGAAAAAAAATCACGTAATTTCACTGTATTTTATATATTTTGCTATATTTTATAAAAACTTGTGTTGTAATTTATATACTTCGTGTAACTTGAAGAGACATATTTTCTGAAGCAAAAGCAAAAGAAAGTACTCATTAGGATTTCTTTATCTTTTCTTATTTAAACGTATTTTTATTAGTTTTCAGCTTTCTCATAATTTTAATTTTAGGCTCGGAAAATTAGGTTTTGGAAATATTTCCTAACAATTATATATAGAAAAATATCGCATTTCATTGCTTGCAATCAGCTATTATTTTTAAGAAAATAATCTCAAAAAAAAATTGATACTATATCCGTTTTCTATAACGTCTAAGATATTTTTGGCATATTTTTCACTCTTACAGTAATTTTATTACATAATAGATTTCATTAAAAAATATTTTAAAATTGAAAGAATTATTTGTAAGCAAATCTTAAAAAATTATAATTATTAAAATGATTAATAATATGACGTTATGAGACCTTAAAGTAAATAATATTAATACATATTAAAAACAGCAGAACATATTTCAGGTAAAAATGATCAAAATATATTTATTAATTATCATTGAGTATGGTGAAGGGAGCTGGCATACGTAAAGAGAAATATGGCATTTTCCAGCATTGTTAACTTGTATGAAAATAGCAAAAATACACATTTTTGTTCTTATTAAAGAAAATTTGTTTGGTATATATATGTGAGTGTGTTTTATTTTTGATATTATTTCTTCATTCTTCAATTCCAATTATTTATTCATTATGTATTTCATTTTTATCCTTTTTCCTTGTCCATATCATCATATCATACAGTTAAGTTAGTTGCTAAAGACTTTTTAGACATGAATCAGAAAAATTGTCCTCGCCAAAAAAGGCGACGTATTTGAAAAATCTTAGATAATCAAAACAAGGAAATTCTACTGTCATAATTGAAAAGTTCTTAATATCTGTTATCAGGAGTAAATATTACTCTTCACCACTTTATTGAAGTCGATTATTTTCAAATCTTGAAATAATTATTTAATTTCATAATTTGTTTAGATTAAAAAGATTTTACAAGCTATAAAACCGTGATGTCGCTGCTTTTTAGAGTTATTTGTGTAATTTGAATCTATATAAGATATTATCATGAATATTATTATTTGAATAGTTTACAAATTAACATTTAATTTAGGCGTCCGCATGCAGTGGTATCTTTTCAGAGGAAGATGATACTTTGTCGTCTCAAGTAGTTGGATATTTGAAAAATCCCCGGATTCTGATTTGTTCATTTGCCGAATGGGCCATACTATTCGGTTATCAAGAAAAATGAAACCTTCTGAAAATAACTGAAAACGTATCAGTGCTCGAATTCAAGTAGGTTCCTTCCTCATTAATGTTCTCTTTAATAAAAAAATGCAGGCTTTAAATTAACAAATTTTTCTTTTATTTTTTTATTCATTTTACGACTCATAAAAATTAATATATTCTTTCAATATTTGATTCAATCATTTTACTATTAAAATCTAGATACTGATTATTATTAGTCAGATGTAAAATTACGAAATGTAAAAGTAAAATGAAGCTTAAAATATTGTGCTATTCAAAATAAAAAATATATTAAATAAATAATAATGGAATTCTTTTTAAAGTAACTCTCAAACACTACTTTTATCTGTTTTCCATATTGGAAAAATATGGCATACTGTTAATATGTTTTTGCGAGATTGTAATTTAGTAGCAATATGTAACTGCTTATTTTTATCAGTTTCTTTTTATTCGTTATATAGGAACATATGAATCTGCAAACAAATATTTATAAAAATACAAATTCACCAGTGAATTTGAATTATTCTCATCAGAAAATGAAGCAACAATGTTATCAAAACAAAAAGTAATCAAATATCCTGTATCTTCACAAGTAACCAAAGGATACGTCAAATCAGACATAACTGTAGAGGATTTTCAGAGTCTGGAGGGTAACTTTTCGCAAAATATATTATGAACTTTTTAATTTGGCATATTTGAAACAACTTTTTATACATGACGATAATAGCTTGCTGACAAAGCTTTTAATTAATTCACTTTTAACACATACAAGCAACTTTAACTCAAGAAATAATTTTACCATTGTTAGTATACATTTTTACTTACATATTCTATTTTTATGATAGAAAAAAAATTAAATTGTAAGGTAAATAAAAAGTTAATAAGAAGCTTTCTTAATTAGCAGATATTTTTTTACAAACAGTTAAAACTTTAATAAAATTTATTAATTTAAATGATTAAAAACTTTAAATTCATGATTAAGAAATCAAACTCATGCAATATATAAGTTGCAAAATTTAACTTGCTAAAAACCATGTCTTTTCAAATCAAAGGACGCTTTATACGTTTAATGAAAATTGCATGCATTAATATAATTTTTGTATTATTTTAATATTGTATTTTTCTAGTAAAAGTCGATTGCCTTTTAAAGAATTTAGCTGAAGTAAAAGAAGAGCAAAAATTGTAAATGGAAATGTTGAATGAATTGAGACAACAAACTTCAAGGAAGAATGTAATCGCTGAAACATTTGACAGCTTAGCATCTTTGTCCGCAATGAATAAATTTAAAGCTGCCTTAATTGAAGAATAATTTGTGAAGGCTGTAAGTATATTTCGTTTCCAGCATGTTTTTTAACACACTAAAAATTTTTATATTATAATTAAATCACTGCAAATTTCACAAAAGTAATATTTTTATATCACTTTTATATTTTAACTCATTAATTGTATGACCAGAACCAGAGTTGTATATGGCTTTGTTATCAATATTTGTCTACAAAATTCCAATCTTTATTAAATTTTGAGATTTAAATTATCATCAATTTTAAGTTTAGTACAAAAAAAATTTAAAATTTAAACATTATAAATATTTTTCATGAAAGTACCTGTACATTGTACAGATAATTTTGCTCAGATTTCTGAAAAATATTCATATGCTGGATTCTTTTTTGCCTCCAATTTATAAATTCCCAATAACAGAATACTTACTGGTTATACACTCTGGGCTTTTTAAATCAACTGTTTGTGATTTCAACTGCACTTCAGAAGAGTAGATGTCTATAATGTTCAGAATCCAATCAAAATTTTAGGACTCGATCTAATTATCTTTCATACGGAAAATGTGGCACTAGAGTTCTATCAGCCAAAATCAATCCAGTCAAATTATCCAATATTTATAAATGTAGTCGTAAGGACCAAACATAGAAACATCAAATAAAAGCGCCATTGTTTTTCATTTGTGTTGGCTTTTAATTGCCTGGTTAACGAAAAATTGTATTATGACAGAATATGATTATATTTATATGTATATATAAACTGAATTTTATTTTTACAGGTAAGAAAGTGCAGCTGCTTAGGTGGTAAAGATGGGAAAGAAGCGGTAAGAAAAATTCTACAAAAGGTATTTGCGCATAATTTGGTTCTAACCATGAGCTGGAATGGAGGAAATATGAAAATTCCATTCAAAACATTTCCCAATATATTACAATTCATAACAGGTATTTATTTTTATATTTTAATATTTAAATAATATATTGAGATTAAAAATATTTTAAATATTCATTTAAATGCCCAAATAACAATATTTATATTCTGCCCAATTTTTGAACATATGATTAAAAAATGATTACTCTTGAATGTGTTAGTTATATCCTGTTATATAAAAATGCAATGCCATGAAAGAATAAATGTATGCTTTTGAGATAAATTTTCGACATCGCTTAAGTGGCATCCAAGCACCTAGAAGCTTTTGAGAGTACCTTTATTCATTAATTACCAAATTATCTTTTGAGAAGACATTTCCCTGATGATTAACTGTATTTATGTGTCGAGCTCCCCAGTGGCTAAGTAGCTTTAAGTCGCTTCCCGTTAAGATCACCTAAGTGAAGCATCATTTACTTCGGGTAGTGATTGGGAGGGTGACCATGTACCTCCCTCACTGGGTCGTTGGAGATCCGTGGGTTGGGGATGTGTCCACGTTAATACATGACGTCCAAAGTCCTTCCGTGAAGAGGGAGCCATCTCAGGTGTGACTTCGTCACCTGACCGTGGTTCAAAATTATGAAGTGTTTGATGATAGTGGAGAACCAAAACCGTTAACCTTAAGGTACAATCTAGAGCTCGCCTGCACTGCTACGTATGTATACATATGTTGAAAGGAAAGTCCTACTGATCATAGAATAAACACGGTTAACGTCTTTTGTTCAACAATGGTTAGAATTGAATTTGTGATTTTGAAGTTGCAAAATCTATCACTACGCCACAGTGAGGCAATTATGAGAGTAATTTATAATTTAAAGGATGATCTTAAAAACTAGCGCGTAACGTTAACATTTGAGGAAAATTTATTATTTTATATTTGGTTTATTCACGAATCCAATTGAGGAAACCGGAAAAACTCTCCAGACTAATTCAAGAGTTCGGTGAAAAATATTTTAAACAAGAGAAAAATTGAATTTAAGCATATATGTTTAGAGAGCCAATGGTAATATACCCATTTTAAATGGCAAATGTATCGATGTAACAAAAAGTATTTTTATCTGCATTCAGATATTACTTTATACTTGTAAAGAATGTGCCTTTTTAGACATGAATTTTGAAGGTTTATTATAATGAATACATAAAGTAGAAGATTTATATATGAGGTACAGTGTTTTGAAATAATAAGAATAAGGAAATTCCAAATATAATGTATTTCTTTTTCGACATGTTTATAATAATTAGTTTTTTCATTCTTAACTCTATTTATGTCATTAGTGAAGTCATTGTAAATAAAAATTTTAATTTTCAGTTTCAGTTCGTACCAACCATGAGTACCACGAAGTTTCTGGGGCCTTCATAGAAGACGTCATCAAAAGATGGTTGCGTTATGCTGCGGATAGAAATGGTGGCCACAGTAAAAATGTTAATCAGTTATCATAGAATATTATTTCTGCATTTGTTATACAATACATTTTTTCATGTTTGTATTCATTTCTTTATGAAATTAAATTTTTGTTCCCTAATTTAGATGCTTGATTGATATAATTTTCAATATAGCAAAAATATCAACACAAATGAAATTTTGGAAACAAAACATGGAAAATGTTAAAAAAATAGGTAAGACATTTCTAGGTAATTCCATCTATTCCATATAGGGAAAAACATTTTACATTTTATGAGTACATTTGGTTAATTCAAGTAACAAAAACAAAGAAAAATTTAAATTGAACATAAGAAATTATTAACTTTAAGAAAACTATTTTATTTTTTAGTAATTTGGAGAACTACAATTGTAATTCAGATTTTTTTCAGAACTCTTAAATTATTTAATTTTTGTAAAAACATTTCAAAATTACTGGAGTGATTATGACATTTCTCCTAAAAATATAAAATTCATTTTTAAAACAAATCTTATGCATTTAATAAAGACTTAGAAATAAAACTGTAATCACTCATAATAGACTTAAATAAAAAATATTTCTCTTAGTTTATATAAAAGTAAAATGGTGAAAGTTTTTCTGTAGAATATACCAGCATTATTAACTGATCCAGTAACCGACGACAATTTTAAAAATTCAGTTTGTAATGCCTGAAACAATAATTTAAAAATAAATGTTGAGAAAAAGTCATGAATATACAATAAGAGTAACAATAATACATTTCCTGCAAAAATATGTACACTTTTATAAAAATCGTGCTATAAAATAAAATAAAAGTGCCTTCTAAGTAGTGGATTGCTGACGGACATTTAGCAGTTGCCGACTCTGGGCCACTTATCGAAATCATTCGGTCCACATACGGAATGACATCGGCAAAATATCGGAAAAGTGATCATGTCGGCTTCGCCGATATCGGTCTACTGTCATCCATACTTTCGGCCAACATTTGCCCGGAGTGGACATGTTTTGACGGGTAGTGATACCGCTTGCCGGTATCACCCCGATTCGACTCTTGTCGGCAAGTCGATTTCGGCTCTTATAGTATCCGACATTTGTGTGTTTGCAAGGTACTGTGTATTTTCTGGGACCAGGAAAGGCCAATCAATTATGAGCTTCTCAAACCCGGCTAAACTGTTAATAGTGATTGCTACAAGAAACAATTACTTGATATGAACGATGGTATACTCGAAAAACATGACCAATACAACAAGCGACAGCACAAAGTGATTTTCCTTGATGACAACGCACTTAGCCACCGTACTAAAACCGACCAAGGACTTCGTTATGGCACTCGTCTATGAGCCATTAGCATAGGCGCGGCTTATTCGGCAGGCTTGGCTCCTTCCGATTACCACTTTTTTGCATCATTGGGACACTCACTGGCTGACTAGCACTTCACTGCTTACGAAAACGTCAAATCTTGGCTTTCTGAATGGCTGGCCTCAAAAGGCCGATAATTTGTTTGGTGTGGTATTCACAAATTTCCCGAAAGATAGGAAAAAAATGTGAAAATGGATATTATTTCAAATAAAGAAAGATTACTAGTTTTCGCAAATTTATTGTGTTTTTTTTAAAAAAACAATCGTCTCATTTCATTTGCATACACCTGGTATTAATAAGATAAAAAGAGTGTATGGTTACATCACACTAACACAGCTATTGTAATTTGTAATATGGGAAAACTATTCTTAAGCATGCAATGAGTAATGTTTTTTTATACATATATTATTGCAACAAAGATGAATTTATTTTGCGTAATTCCCTCATCTAACTAATAATTCCAATAAATCTGAATTATTTTTAATAATTTTAATTCATATTCATTTTGTGATACTTTATTTACACTATGAATTTTTATCAATTCATGGGTAAAGTATATGCATCAGGGATTGTGGTGTCATAGATATTTTTAATGTTTAATATTTGTATAGCCACAATAAATATATTTATTTATTGTGCTTACACATTCATATAAATGCATTAAAACTTTCTCTATTGTTTTACAAAAAATAAGTCTTGCGAAAAATTATTTAATATATTAATTCAGAAAAATTGTTAATGAATGCATCATTATTGTAAACTTATTTTTTATACATACTGGATGAAATTTCAAACTTTGTGCAAATTGCATACATGTGCAAAATGATCACATTTCTTTTCTGGGTGTGTAGGAAGAAATTTAACGTATAATATATTGTGAATTCTCTCCGAAAGAAATAAATCGATGAAATGGTCATATCCTAAGCTTGCAGAATATTGATCAAATCACACATGTGTGTTAGATGTAATTCTGCAACAGAAGCTTTAAACAAGTTTTAAGAACACTATAACTTCCTTTACTTGCTCTTGATTAGGTGCTAATTTATGTCAGTTCAACAATATGTATACAATAAACGATCTATAAAGCTTGTAAATTTTAGTTTTGTATGACATGGTGCAGAAATTTCAGTGCTAAGGAATATTATTGCTATATTATAGTAAGTATCGAAATAAATAAGTATCGATACTAATAAAAATGAAACGAAATATAGGAATATATCATACCTTGAAACATGGTCGCGACACATTACGGTTGACACTTGGTGTTGGTACTGAGCGCCGTACGAACCGATTAAAAGCATGTTTCCTTATTTGCCAAAGATTTTTATAAATGACTCTTTTACACTCTCGTCATTTTAGTGTGCACTAGGCGTCATAAAGCGCCTTCTTGTAATTTGCATATAATGCTTGACTACGTGTGTGATAATTTAAAAGGTTACTTTTTCCTTTCGCATTCAATTTCAGTGTGTTTCTGGATTATATTTAATTTACCGACATGTTTGTATTTTATAAGCTATAATAGTAATTACAATGAAAAAATAACGCATAAATGATACACAAATCAGAAATTATAAAGAGAACAGAAATTACGTGAAATAGCTGTTAAAAAAAAAGGTGAGACCACTAAACCTAAGCTCAAATTAGTGTTCTATTAATTAGATATATTTTCTTTCCGTTTTTCAGAGAGAGTTCAGAAATTATATTTTACATGGTTTCCATAGGTGTTTGCAAACAGTTTGCCTCGAATTTTACCCATTTGGAGGATATAGGCTTTCTTAAGTTTAGGATGTATTAGTGTTTTCTTCTGCTAACTTATTCTACTAATGCTGGCATACCTCAAATATTTTCAACCTGATTTCGGTTGGAGTTGACAGGTTCGTATTCGATAATATGGTCACTAATATCCAGAAACTCTTCAAAAGTGGCCTTTGCCGTTTGCACTACAGTATTGTTCTGTTGGCATATTAAGAAAGAGATTACATTGAATTCAGATTAGGGAAGAAAATATTGTTAAAACAGCAGCTGATAGCTTCTAGTCTTCAAATTATTGCCAACAGATTTTATATCATTATTTTCCGAATCCATCAAGTAGCATAAAAGAATCATCATTAACTTGTCTATGCCGTAACGCAGATCATGCTCATAATATTGCCAGTCATCTGAACTATCTAGGGGGAATTTTTTCTCATCACTGAATATCATCGATGCGTGTCTTCATTTTAGTAAACTAATTCAATGAGAAATTCAGTCGCTTTTCTTTATGCTTTTTAATCAAGATTAGAACCACATTCTTCTTCCAGTCAACTAAATTTATGATTTTTTTTACCAATGTGATTTTAATATAAGGTAGATTTTGATATTTGAAAGTTTTGCGCTGTTTGGCCAAAAAAGATAAACTTGTATTTCCAGATCCGATGCCCTTTAAGATAGTTCTTCCTTGTTGGTTGACACATTTAATAGCCGTTCAGATGATGTTTTATCGTCATAAGCATTTCTATAATACGCAAAATTGTTGAATTATATGAAATGCTTAAACTTATAATTTTTAACTATTATGTATTCAATTTTCCTATATTGTTTAAGTGTACCAATTTTCCCCTGCTTATCTAGTGAAAGACTAACGCGACGACCCATTTTGATAAATTACATGGCGAACCTTTGACCTGTTTAAATATATTCGCTGCAATGTAATCACACACCTTGAGATTAAACTATGATATTTATGTAAATTTTGAGAAAAGCCAATGTTTATATGTAATGATTCATAAAGTTATAGTGTTTATATGTAATGATTCATAACCATTTTTTTTCAAAGAGCATAAAATAAGCATTAGTTATTTGTTAAATAAATAGCTATAACGATTATTGTACATTTTCTCCACCGAGAAAGAAAATAATTCTCATCCTCCATTAACAGTCAAAACTTTGGAAAAAAAAATGTGGACATATGAAATCAAAACGTGTTGTAATATTTAATTTATAATAATACACTTGCTGCTGCAATACAAGGTGTATAATGTCTTTTAAACCTTGAATGAGAGAATCATGAGAAAAGATACCTTTTTATTTATAATATAATTCTAAAGGCATATTTTTACACACATGGAGTATGTATATAAGTCATATATATATATATATATATATATGTATATATATATATATGTATGTATATATATATATATATATATATATATATATATATATATATATATATATATATATATATATATGTGTGTGTGTGTGTGTGTGTGTGTGTGTGCATTCATATATTTAGATAGATAGATAGATAGATCATATAAAAATGTATATTTTACATGATATACCTTAATAATTTTTAAATTTATAAAAGAAATAAATGTCTTGAAGAATTTCAATAAAGTCTAGATGAATACAAAATGTTGAGGAAACAAACCAGAAAGTAATTCAGTTGAAAAACATAAATTGAAATTACTGAAAAAGCTTTACTCCATTTCATGATGCAATTTACAAAAGAATTTGATGGTACAAAGGTTAAGTGAAGTTCTCTCTTAATATATTATAGCTTTTTCCGAAAGAACAAAAGAAAAAATATATTATCAGGACATTGACATATTATCTTTATATGCAAACATAATTATCTCTAAAAGGCCTTAAGTGAAAGATCACATTTTTTAACTTAGATGTAAGCTGAAAAACGATTTCTTTTAGGAAAAAAAGACAGATAATGAGTGATAGATGTAGAAACTTACATAATATTATATTAAATTTTTATCTGGAACCATGTCCGTTATCATGACTTTAGACACTTCACCATTAAAAAAGCTCCGAAAGCTGGAATGTTTCGGCCATTGTTTCTTCAGATAGTCAGCCCCCTACAATTTGGTAGCCTTAAAAATCTGTGGTCTTACATTTTATCCTTAGACAAACAAAATTACCTCACATGCTATTATAATATATATATATATATATATATATATATATATATATATATATATATATATATATATATATATATATATATATATATATATATTTATTTATATATATATATAATTTAATATTTTAGCATGAAAAAATATTTTTTTCATGTAATTATAAATATATATTATTTCATGCTATTATAAAATATAATCTTAACTACTAGTATTTATTTTTAAAAAATACTAGCTATGATTATATTTTATTGTATAAGAGGAGCATTCTTATATATATATATATATATATATATATATATATATATATATATATATATAAATTTTATTCACAGGTTTTTCCAACATTTTGATAGTAATCAGTAGTATCTTTAGTTATTTAATAAGATCACAAAATAAACACATTTCTTGATTCACAAAAGGTAAAATGAATACAATTGAGCAGCAAAATTCAACAATTCAGATCGATATGGTTAGTATATATATATATATATATATATATATATATATATATATATATATATATATATATATATATATATATATATAAGACATTTAATTATAATACTTTTTTATTTATTATTTTTTTACTTCTAAAATGATAGAATTGGATTGCTTTTTGCTTAAAAGTAGTTTTTTGCACACATGAGCCAACTCGTCCGTGGTCTAATCTTTAGGGCGGATTTTGAGCAATTGTAAAAATTCACCTCAGAATTGGGAAACGAAGCTACGAACTGTTGAACTGAAAGCTTGCCTTTTAGATAGTAAACTTGGTAGGTTGTACTAGAAGAAATTTTATTTAAAAAAATATGCTAAAATTAAAAAAAAAAAAAAAAATAGAAGACAAAATATCTATTTTATTAAATTACTTAAATTCCGCATTTCAATAATAAACTTAGTGGTTAACATAATAATGTAAACTAAGGGTTGCTATTTATATTTCTGGCCTAATAATGAAAAAACAAATATGTAGGATCGAAATTGGTTTTATTGTTTTTCAAAATATTCTCCATGATGATCAATACACTTTTGCATGCGTTTGAACCAATTTTTAAAGCACTTTTTCCAGTCCGATTGAGGTAACTCCAAAACATGCGTTTTGAATGCATCAACCGCTTCTTCGGGGGTCGAAAATCGTTGTCCACGTAATTTATTTTTGATGTGTGGGAATAAGAAGAAGTCATTGGGTGCCAAATCAGGGCTGTAGGGCAGATGACCCATCAGTTCGATCTTTCGCTCCGTCAGAAATGCCTTTGTTTGGGTCGATGTGTGAGAGCTCGCATTGTCATGATGAAGAATGATTCGCCTGTTCTTCTGCTTTTTTCGAATTTCTCCGATGACTTCTGGCAAACAAATGGTCGTGTACCATTCAGAATTGACCGTCCTGCGTTGCTCTAACGCCACTGTTGCCACATGACCGTTAATGCCGAAGAAACACGCAATCATTTGTTTCGATGTGCTTCTTCCTCGAAAAACTTTTGTTGGTTTTGCCTCGTCTTGGAAGACCCATACAGTTGATTGCTGTTTTGTTTCCGGCTCATATGCATAGATCCATGATTCGTCACCTGTGTAGATGTTATACACAGCCTTTGATGTACCTTGAATGTATTTTTCCAACATTTCCTTGCACCAATCGACACGAGCCTTTTTTTGAGCGTTTGTCAGATTATGCGGGATCCAACGCGAACAAATTTTTTTTACGCTCAAATGTTCATGCAATATTTTATTGATGCTAGTCATACTAATGTCCAAAGACGCCTCTATCTCACGGTATATCACATGACGATCTTGCTTTATCAGTTCACGCACAGCATTGATCTTTTCTGGCACAACAACGGATTTTGGACGACCTGCACGGGATTCGTCCTGGATCGAACATCGACCACGATTAAATTCGTTATACCAATTTTTACAGTGCTGTAGGATGGCGCTTTATCGCTGTATAAAGAATTAAGTTCATCGAAGCACTCTTGTCTTGACAATCCACGTCGAAAGTTATGAAAAATAATGGCACGAAAATGTTCACGATTCAATTCCATTTTTTGACAGAGAAGAACTTTTCAATTTACTGTCAACAACACAAATAAAGCTATAATGGTAAATCATCTGCTGAATTTATGTTTAAAATTATCAAACTTTCGATTAAAATCGTCTTCGATCGCCTAGCAACACTTACTGTTGCCAAGGCCAGAAATATAAATAGAAACCCTCGTATTGAATAAAATAAAACTAATAAATAAATAAAATATGAAATTAAAAAGATATTTGATAGTGCTCAACGAAAATTTCGCTAAAATGTGATTAACAATAATTAAAATCAATACTATTCCAAATTGAACAACATTAAATCTCATGCGAAAATTTTGGCAGTTTTCAATTTTGTGAAAAATATAAACATTTTATTTGTCAATGAAAATGTATTGCTGAAAATAACAAAGGCAAAATTTAACAATTATATTATACATGAGATTGCATAAAAATAGAGAAAATGAGAAATCTTATTCAAAATATTCAAGGTAAAAAATACTTTGAACTTTTTCTAATCAAGATTAATAAATTTATACGACTGTAAGAATTAAAAAATTAACTGGAAATCTGACTCACAGATTTTATTTTAAAATCTTTTGAAATAAAAACAATATTTCTGGCAGCAGCAGCGCGCGCGCTGCTTCCAGAAATATTCGCGCACACATGCACGCACGCACACATGCACGCACGCACACACACACACACCATGTTGTAGATTGGCTAACAATCTGAGACTGTTGTAAAGGCATTTTAATGTCCATCGGGTAATTGCCTTCCGGGAGGACTTTTCCTCGATAGTGGACCGTATTCACGTGCTGGAAGAGAGGAAACCCGGAAAATTCCCAAGCAACAACCTTGGTAGAAGTGCATGCAGAAACATCAACATCTCCCATTATTCGATAGTAGATGGCATCGAATTCGGGATCTTATTTTCCACACTGTCCTACCACTAGGGCACGGTGAGCCTTTTTAGATGTTAATAAAAATAATAGATGATAATAAAATTTATTAGATGATAATAAATTAGATGATAATAAAAATAATATGTTTCATTTTCAAGAATTATACTGGCATTAAATTTTAATATTTTGTTACGATACACAATAGAAATACAAAATAGCTAATAATTAAATAAAATGGAATAGAAATTACGAAATAATATTTATTTGAAATGGTAAGGTAATGTACGAAAATTCAAAGTTAAAAAGTTGAGTTTTTTACAAATATAAGAAAATAATAAATAAAGCGAAACAGTCAGTGAGGTGAGTAGAATTACCCACGCCATACCACTATGAACCTGGTTAAAAGGTGGGTCCCATTCATTCATCATATGAGAAGAAATGATAGAAAAACACAGGGAGAAAGAAACATCTATGCTCGAAGCGGGATTCGAACTATGAATCAACAGCCTAGCAGTTACGGACGCTAATTGCTTAACCATCAATCGACAAACAAAATTAATTTGAGGAAAAAAAATTTTTTTTTCATTCCTTCTTAGCATAAATTCTTGAATTTATAACAGAAACATAGAAACGTCAATATATTTTTTGATAATCACGAGAAATGCAACTTGATATTTTTATCATTTTGACAGTATTTTTATTTTTCTCAGTACAAAGTATTAAATAATTTTCATAATTTGAGATAGTAGAGATTTTTTTTACATATTTATATAGTTTAATTCACTTCTCTTTATATATGTAATGCGAAACAATCTATTTAACAAAAGATGTGATTGTGGTTGATTTTATTCTCTCAAATTTACCAATATTATCCAAAATTCCCGTGATTCAAATATCCTGGGAATTTTACCTCACAAACATTAACATGTTTTACTAGAACTTTTATGCAATATGGCCACTAATCTCTTGCCACCTTAATTTTTTAACATCTACTGTTACATTCATAAAAACCGTGTCTAGGTATAGTTAAATAATAATGCGCTATTGAATAAAACCACCTAGAGAGGCACCTGCAGGAAAATGAAGAATTAGCATTCATATCTCGAAAATCGAACGAGATATAAAAAAGGTAATTGACAAAGTTATAAAGCACCACTGATTAAGTACGAAAGCATCTTGTAGACATTAATGGAAAGAATAGAACGGTTAAGAAGTGTATTTTATCCCTAATTTCTTACAGTGTAATGTCACAAAGTTTGAACGATAGGAGAAATGATTATCTTTCGAGCAAACTGCAATACCGCAATGTGGCAGTGGTATCGATCGCGATTCCCAATGAAAAGGACAGAGGTTTGAATCCTCGTATTGATTTTGACATCGCGTAATGGACAGCCTAACGACCGAGGGAAGTTGTAAGGCATTTTAGCATCCACATAATAAACCTCGGGAGGACTTCTAATTGATAGAAAGTCATATGATAGTGTCACAAGAGAGAAAACCTGCAAAATTCCCAAGCAACCACCCTGACGGATGTTCATGTAGAGGTTGTTCTCCCGTTATTTGACAGAGGCTGGAATTGAATCAGGAACATTTTGCTCCAAACAGCGCTATCCTACCACTAGGCTACGATGAGCCCGTCATCGTAGCGATTGAGCAGAGGTGCCATTAAGGGTATCGCCTGGTGTACTGCCAAGACATTTTAGGGAGATCACCGATGCTAATTTTTAAAATTTGTAAACCTAAAAATATACTTATTTAAACCTTGATCGTCAATGAAGATGAACAAATACAAATAATGATGATACAAATAAAAAATTAAAAGTACTTTGTGACCAAGAAAATTCTGCTTATCCTTAAAGTAGGCAATACATAGATCGTGTAAAATAGAGTCGCACCAACTTAACTTAAATGCGCTTTGTGTTCGAATTTCTAACAATATGTAAGTACGTAAGGAATATGACGCATGTTCACCCGTGACAGCTATAAAAGAGACATTATCGTAGAATGTTGATATTCATAGTTATGGAGCAATTTTCCAAAGCTAAGTATCGTTAGATAGATTAATTGTACTGTGAATGTGAAAAGAATGCATGCAATAAGCAGTAAAACAGAACCAGCAACATTTCCCTGCAGTCCCGAACATTTCTTACAAAACCATACTGTTGTAAAACGTTTAAAGGAGATCAGCTACGTGACTAATCGAGCTCGATTTTGCAGACCAGCAAAAGTAAGACGGCAAACTAAACTGAATGATAATTAATAAATGACCCCGCATATCCGAAATACAGCATAAGAGAGATCGGTCAACACTAAAATCAGATTTGGAAAAATCCTAAATGAATTTGGCTCTTATCCATACCGACCAACTACTATACAGGTTTTATTGGATGGTGATGATGAGCGACGCTACGTATGGTGAAATTTCGTCATGAATCATAAATCCAACCAACCATCTTGGCAATTATACAGACGGATTAGGCATGCTTTTTAGAGAATAATAGAATATATAACAGGAAGAGACCCCGTTACTTGACGCTGACAAACTCTAGATATTTTATCAACGTTCGACATCAAATGCAGCCTGCTATAAACGTTTGGTGTGTAACCGTTAATAATTGGTTGAACAATAACAAGTGGATCGGGCCAATATTTTACGTTGATGTGAGAATGGATGCATGATATTTACAAATGCTACATAAGGTAGTACCCAATTATACAGCGATCATGCTATCATTTAATCATAGGAATATGATTTGAAGATAGTGACTTTCCTGTTCACTAGATATCTCAAGTGAAGCAGCACCTCATCAAAAAATTCGGGAACCAAAAATTGGGTATGACGATGTCGAAGATTGGCTTCCACGGGACATTTTCCGACGAAAGTAAAAGCATGTATATACAACTCCACCACATACAGGGCATTGAACTAATTACTTTTGCATTACTTTAGCAACTAAACATCAATACAGTGATGAAAATGAACAACAAATGCACATGTAAGGAATGTGAAATCGCTACTACAGAACGAATAAAGAAAGAGAAAAGTTTATATGTGTCGACCATTAAGATAGACCATATACTGGTTAAGTGCCATTTTCAATAAAGTTGTTTTACTGTGAGTTATAGTCTTTTATTAAGAAATTATATAGCTTTTGTGTAAAAATACTAATGAGAAATATGTAAAGGTGATATGCATAGCTAACATTTCAGAAGCGGGATATTTTATCTTTCGTTAGAATACTTTTGATTGTTTCGTTATAAAATTCTTGTCACGATAAATTGCAAATTATATGACTAGAAAAATGTTCTACATTCCTAAATAAATAAATAAAAAAAAATAAAAATAATAATAAAAAAAAAAAACTTGGATAAGTAAGGATTAATTCTGTTTGAATACCAAGATTTATGGGGGGAAAGTATTTTCGAAACTATAGACAGTTGCGCCATCATTAGATGAAATGTAAGTGCTGAAGTGATTTTTTATTAACGTTTTTGATTTCATAACTGCACGATTAAAAACGGTGTTCATTTCTGAGAGAAAAGAACATTAATTTTATTACTTAAGTTGAGAATTGAGAGAAAAAAGTTCAAGATTTTAAAATAACAGAATTGAATATATTTATTCGAAAAATCATGGCGAAGATTTTGATAAAGTTTTATTTGAGGTATAATCTCTTAGCTCAAAAACAAGACAAAAAAGTAGGAGGAACTCCCATGTTTGAGACAGAAAAATTAAGCTTACAGGGAAAAATGTACAGCCCGTGAATTTGAGGTTGAAACAGCTAAAGCAAAAATATAATGTAATGAAAGCGATATAAGTTTTATCTTATATTATTTGAAAGACAGGCGTGGGGAATAGATTTAGATGGAATATACATCCAATAAGCTTCATCTCCTAGAAGCAACATTTGTTTATTAAAGCAGACCTAAGACCTTTTACAATTACAAATTTTGATCATTTAGGAAATTGTGTTAAGAGTTCTAAAGCAAACAAGGAACTTTTTGGTTATGATATATAAGTTTACAAAATTTGCCCAATTGACTCCAGAGGAGTACGTCAACGTCACATGTGCTCCTGACTGAAAAAATTTGTTAATGTGTATGATCTATCTGAGAAAATAATAACAGATCGAGAAACTTTTATTTCACTTCGTATTAGTTCCAACAACATTGTTCACCATAACTAGCACAGAAGATCAACAGCATAAAGATAGGGTGGCTATAAAATACATGAAGTTGAGAGAAACTTGTGCAATTTCGTAAACAAGTCAACGAACAAGAAACCATTTGAAATACTCCTTGATTATTCTCTACGATTCAATAACGAAACTTTGGAAAATAAATTGATGAAAAAGCTGAAATTTGGAAAGACGCATCTATATAGCATGAGAAATCTCGAAAACGAATGGATGAAATTCGACAAAAAAGCAGTATCACAAGAGATATAGAGCTATGACGTTTGAACTAGCAGATTGTCGTGATAAGAAGAGCATTACACATGCCATCCTACGAAGAAGCAACGCATATATCGAAGCCCGTTAATTATTACCCAAATATTGCCGAACGACATTTACCGTGTGGCTCAGATGGGAGAAAAAAAAAAGATAACTTCTATGCAACTGAAACCATATATAAATACACAGGATTCAGATGAAGCTAAGGCCAACAGTTATGAGGATAACTATTCTCTGAACAACCGTAGATGCAACCCACATAGAGCTATACGCAAGAACCAAAAGTGAACGTGGTAACTTTAATGGTAAGATTATTGCAACTTTATTTAGAGAAAAACTTGCAACTTAAAAGGCAATGAATACCAAATGACTTGACTCGAAATATGATTTATTATGTACTGATACATTTATCAAATATGAAAAAATAGGCTGTGTTTAGTGAAAACTAATATACTTTTAAGTTCGTTTATTTTATTCTCAACTTTTGTCATAGGTGCTCGGGATAAGAATTACAAATGGTAAAATAGATTTTCTTAAATAATGTATATGTTTAACATTTTAAATCGATTACATAATTTTTTACTTTTATAGGAAAGTAAGTTGTCTATCATTAATGATTATTAATACAGGATTTGCTTGTGGGAATCAATAATGATTACCTATCTGACATAAATATAATTGACATTAATTTAATCTGTTATTAGTTGCTTTATAATATTGTTTAACTTAATTTCAGTGTAAAAGAAATTCGTATTGTGAATATATATTTTAATTTACCAATTGAAGACAATTGTATGGTCAATCGAGCTGAATAAGAAATAACAGTTGATACATGAGGACCGTTAGAATCGGTCATAGAACGACTAAGCTTAATTTTCAATAAATTAGTTTTATTGAGCTGCAGTCTTTTATTAAGTCACCCTGACTTAGCTATGTGTACAATTCTAATGAGAAGTATGTAAAGTTCATATGCTCAGGCTAACTGTTCTATTCTTTACATTAATATCCACAAAGTGCATTTTCGTATTAAGTTGATGATCTTTTGCAAATCACTTTCTTTCCCTTATCTTGTTATATTTTTGAAATAGAAATACAAACTCCAGTTTTCCATCAGGAGGGATTCAAGGAGATTTTATTCAGTAGGTTATGGCTACTTTACTATATAGCCATTCTAAAGGTGAGGGTGGCAAAAGACTTAAGTGGTCATACTGTTTGTATAAATGTATCAGGAGGCATTAACAGTTGTAATAAAATATCATAGCTCACTTTTCTGTGATCACTGTAAAATAAATTAAAAATGCTTACTTAAATAATGATAGATCAACATCACACATTGACAGAAAACTCTAAAAAATGCAAGATACATAAAAATGTAAACATATCAAAAATAATTCTTGTATTTGTTTGAACAGCTAAAACAAATGTTCTGTATATTATAAAAAAAAAGTTCATAAAGTACTGAGATATCTAGGAAAACTATTGAGCATTTTTTTTTTACATTAACAAAATATTTTCATCAGATGTTTAAAAATTCAGATTCTTTCTAAATTAATAAATTTTTTTTTATTTTTTAAATTAACATATAAAAATCAGAATTTAATTTTTTTTTAATTTCAAAAAGCTAACGCCAACTGAAAATTTATTAACGTTTGATAAATGCATACTGCTTTCATTTATAAATTCACTATTCAAATTTAAATATAGATAATTATGGAAACATTTTGAATTTTCATTATAATTATAGAAATTGTTTTGAAATAGAATTCCCAAATCACAACTTTATACTAATTGTAATTCCTTTCATAGATATTTGCTATAGGAAATAAAGTTTAATTTTTATTTAAAAAAATTTATTATGTAGTATTTAAAAACGTTTAAATAGTACTTGAAACTGGTACTATTAAAGTCAAGATATTGATTATTACTTTCTAAGAAATATATTAGACAGTATAAATTATTTTCTTCTCTTTAATAAAGCTTTTTATGCAACATATACCTCAGGATTGCTAAGCAATAGCAAGTATAAAAAAAGGAAACTTTTATATTTTAAGACTAAATTTAACAATTATAAAAATCATTAGATTATAAATTTTCATGTAAGATTTTACAAGATGATTATAAAATTATTTTTGTTAAAAGAAGTACACCATATAGCTATATTACACTAATTAGCAATTATATACCTTTTGTTTATGTGTCAAAATCTGTTAAAATTATATTATATGGTCTAGTTTAAATGTATAATAAAAATTAATATTTTTGTGATTTATTTAATAATTTCAGAAAATAAAAACTAAAATTGAAATATTATTTTCTAAAAATGGATTAATGTTTAAAGAAATAATTAAAGATTTCCAGTAGTTCTTATTTTCCATGAATCAACTCTAAATTCTAAGCGTTTCCAGAAACAGTACAAACTATGTAGAAGGGTTATCAGACATATTAAATACAATTAAATTAGTAAACTGAATCACCGTGAAAGTTAAAATTTAATACCTTGGTTTAAAGTTACATAATATTTTACCTAGAGCCAAAATGTTTTAAGAGAAAGGTATTTTAGGATTTTAACAGTGAATCATGCCTCAAAACAATAGATTAACATATATGTGAGTAAATCACTTATTTTGCATGATAACAATTTAATTATTGACAAATGACAGGCCAATGATAAATGTATCATAAAAAAATAGTTTTATTGAAAATGTCACATTTGACCAGACAAGTACAAAACTGTAAGGTCAGGCATGACTGCATGCAACTAAATTTGTCCTAGATTAACAATAAAAATGTTTAAAATATAATAAACATCAAAACAATGAAAATGAAATAATTACATATGATATATTACTAATGTTATTTTGCATGATAATAGAAAAATACTTCTTATTTAATTACATTAAAAGTCTAGATTACATGATGGTATTAATTCCATAACCAGAGAATATTGCTACATTTATCATACAAACATTAGCAACATGATTAAAATATTTCATGTTTTAGTAAAGAAATATTACTCAGGAAGGGAAATGATTGAATAATAATTTGAAAAAATATAAATACATTAAAAATTAATTGAATAGTATAAACATTGCTTTTAACACCAAATTCCCATAATGTATGAATTAAAAGTTTCTACATTAATTTTTTAGAGAAAGGCAATATTTTAATCTTCATTTACAAAAAAGAAGGTGCAAATAATTCACAGAAAAATAACTTAATTACTGACACCGCCATAGAAGAAAGATTCAAGTAAAAATATGCTATTCATTTGATAAAAAAAATTAAGTGCCACTTTTGCTTCAAGATCATGAAATTTAGAAATTCAGTGTGGGGGAAAGTTGTCTTTACTAAATACAAAAATATTTTTCTTATAAGATATTTACTGAAACATCAGAATTTTAACTAGAGATTTAAAATTTATAACAATAAATTATTTAACAAACTGTTATATTCTACATAATAGCTAAATTTTGAGGCAAACCAATTATATTTCTACAACATGGTTTCCAACAAGCAGTACACAAATTTAGATAGAAAAGTTCTTTATATAATTCTAGTTTTTCAGGTATGTAAAATTCTTTACAAATTTGTAATTGGAAATTATTTTAACATGGTTGCAATACAACACAAAACATAAAAACTGAAAACTTGAATGACTCAAATAAATGACAAAATCTCATGATTGTTAGATAGAATAAGATTATTTAAACAACACCATGAAACATTTAGACAGTGCCATTCATCACCATAAGAATTTTACTAGTTTTTTTCAGCTACACAATAATGTATTTAGCATAATTTTATCAAAATGTTGAACTATCGTGGAAAAAAATTAAATATTACAACCGGATATAATTCATAGCAGAAATTTAAATAGATTCAATAGAATTTATAAGACTTCAAAGCTATTAAATAAATAAATAATGTGTCCCAATAGTTTTCTCCCATTATATATTTTATAAAATCATACTTAGTATTATCACAGAGGATTTTTCAGTTACTATTGCAGTAATTTATAAAAAAGTTTGTTTAATTAAATATAAACTTTTCCTAAATATATTAAATATATAAAAACTACAAAACAATTCCTTTTTTTGTAAAGATTAAACTTATTTAGTATTGAAATAACATTTTATGAACCGACTTATCTGAGTGTTGAAACTACTACAATATGCCTAAGGAAAAGAGGACTATTGTAAGTAAACTATAGCCATTAAAATCATATTTGTGAAAGCAAAGTAGTTAATAAAAATGAAACTATTTCCATCATATTTGGTTTATAACATAACAAATATAACAATCTCAGCAGTATTTATGAATTTGATAAATTCAACATTAATGTTTACTATATGCTTAACAAAGTAAACAAGACTGTATTTGGTTTTGTATGCCTTCATATATTCAGGGTGGTTAGGTTTTGCCACAAGGCTAAAAAAAGGTCCAAACAAATATCTGATTTTTGTATAATTCTATTGGAAACATGCTGAATATTAACAATTTCTCATTTCCTTGTCTGTATGAATTAAATTATAATATTTGAATAGTTGTTAAAATTCTACATCTTAAAAGATACATAATGATAAATTCAAGATGATTTGATTAAAAAATTCCAAGAACATAAATCATTTCTACATAAGTGAAGAAAACTGCAGTATGCAAAATTCAAATACCATTTAAGAGATTTATAAATACATACTTAAAATATTGTAAAATTTTTATTTTACCCATGAATATCATAGGAAAAATACTTAATATCACATGCTCAGAATGAAAGAAACAATGATAAACTACATAACTCTAGAGCCACTTTAAATTTCTTATTTTGGTTAATTTTTTTATGCTTTTAAAATAATGTTTAGATTATATCTTTCAACAAAAAACTAAAAATTTATAGTGAGATATATTTATAAAAAAAATTGTTTCAATTAATTCTTATCTCTGTATAACTACATAGAGTTGTTTACTGCTTGATATAATATGTAAACTCTTTTCCTTAGATTTAGTTCTTTGTTCTAAAAAAACTATTAATTATGATTTGATTTAAAAGAATGGCATCTCACAAGTTGTAAATAATGAAATATTTAAAAGAAGCTTCTTAAATGCTAAACAATATTTTAAAAATATTCAAGGTTCAATAAAAAATCATCTGATCAATAAGAAAAAAATCTATTCAAAACAATACCCAAAATCTTGCATAGCATTTTACTTTTGAATTTTCTTTTCCTTGATGGTGATTTTATTAAGCTAAGTTCTCGTTACATAACTTTCAAAAACTAACTTTTAATGTCACAAAAAGAACAAATTTTAAATGAGCTGTATGATGTACAATAGTGTGAAACAAAGCTAACTTTTTTTATATGGACTTTGTTAAATTAGTCATAGTACTAAATACAACAAGAAAGCATTAACTTTTGAATTCTAGATTCTAATAATTTAATATTATGAATCTCTTGTAAACCTAAATATCAGCATGAGGTTTTGAATGTAAAAGGGGGGGGGGGAGAATTTAGTATTTTTTTTTAAACTTATGCAATGTTTTGACAATTGCTGTTATATCTAGCTTTTTTATAATAAATACTACAGGATCTTTGAAGCAGAATTTTTTACTTTAGAGATGTTTATTAGTATTACAAGTTACCCAACATTTGTTTATCGTTCAACAGTCACTTTTTGCACACAAGCTCTAATTAGACCAAGACATACAATTTACATTAGATCCTGTAACACAACAAACATCCATGTCTTTCTGGAATTTGAACGCCCAAACTTTTGAAGGTCAGAGTGCTAACCATTTAGCTGCTAGTTCAGCAAGTGTTCTCTAAGATCAAGGACAGCAAAACCACATCAGTCAGATTTATATGTACTCTAACGCAGAATATAATCCGTATTAATAAAGAAAATTTTTCATCTATATATGCATGACAATAATTCATTATATGCATTGGAGTTTACAGACCATGGTTGGTTGAACCTAACTCCTCACAAAGGAACAAGTAATTTGATTTTTCATATACAGAAAAATCAAATGATAACAATAAATACATGGAAATAAGTATTTTTTATATAAATACTTTCTGGAAATTGAACGCCCAAACTTTTGAAGGTCAGAGTGCTAACCATTTAGCTGCTAGTTCAGCAAGTGTTCTCTAAGATCAAGGACAGCAAAACCACATCAGTCAGATTTATATGTACTCTAACGCAGAATATAATCCGTATTAATAAAGAAAATTTTTCATCTATATATGCATGACAATAATTCATTATATGCATTGGAGTTTACAGACCATGGTTGGTTGAACCTAACTCCTCACAAAGGAACAAGTAATTTGATTTTTCATATACAGAAAAATCAAATGATAACAATAAATACATGGAAATAAGTATTTTTTATATAAATACTTTCTGGAAATTGAACGCCCAAACTTTTGAAGGTCAGAGTGCTAACCATTTAGCTGCTAGTTCAGCAAGTGTTCTCTAAGATCAAGGACAGCAAAACCACATCAGTCAGATTTATATGTACTCTAACGCAGAATATAATCCGTATTAATAAAGAAAATTTTTCATCTATATATGCATGACAATAATTCATTATATGCATTGGAGTTTACAGACCATGGTTGGTTGAACCTAACTCCTCACAAAGGAACAAGTAATTTGATTTTTCATATACAGAAAAATCAAATGATAACAATAAATACATGGAAATAAGTATTTTTTATATAAAGATGAAAGCACTAATAAAGATACTGACATAATTAAAAACTTAAATATGAATACTAGTTGCAATGGTAGATTAAATTTTATGGCAGGAATATGGTGTTTGAGAATTAAGGGACTAGAATGTGTGAGAAAAACTTTATCAGAAAGGCAATTATACTGACACAAGTTTTACATAAAAATGGAAACAAATATTAAAAATAATTTTTTGAATTCTATAATAAAAAAAAAAACAGAAAGAGAACACAGAAAATATTTTAATTGAGATTTTTCTTCACAATGAGCAACTTTTCTCCATTACTAAGTAGATAAAAAAGAATGTATGCAAATATGTTTTTTTTTTTTTTTGGATAGTTGAGAATGCAAAAATAACCTGTTTCAAATCAATATATATATAGTTATCATACTAAAATTTTCAGAGATAGATTTTTATTACTCTCTATTGTTAGTACATGTAATGTATTTGCACTCCACTTTTAATAACTATCATGCAATAATTAAAAGTATAACAGGTTTGTAGCAACAATGGTGAACCTTTGGCATGAATGCACATTGTGTCTTGAATAGAAATTTACTCAAGGAGACAAAAAGATTTGTTTTCAATTAAATTTTTCTTTTGAAGTGTAAATAGACAAAGTTAATTTTATAATATAAATCCATTATTTGATCTTTATGATGAAATTATTTGTGAAGATCATTGGTGAAACTTAAAACAACCACTTGCATTATTCTATGGGTAAATAGCTCAAAACCTATTTTCTAAGCAAAAATATTATAAGGCAAAACCTATTCCCTAAAACTATTTTAAGTTAAGAGATGTGTGTGAGTCTATTATTATAAATCAAAAGACAAAATTTTAGAAATAATACAAAACAAATAGGATAAAAAAAACTGAATAAAATCATAAAAAAACTTTCAAAATATGTTAATTTAAAGGTTTTTAAAAAAAGCAATATTAACAGCAATTTTATCAATGCTTTTAGTTGATCAAAATTATTTACATATTCACTAATATTGTGAATTTCTGTTGATTTTCTGAATAAGCAGAAAAGAATTAGAATAAAATATCTACATGTTTTCAAATAAATATGTGATAAAAAGTAATATTTGTACATTTGTTTCCTTTTTCTAGAATAAATTAATACATAATAAAGCATATAAATTTTTAGATTTAACTTATTTTTCATTTGAGTATTACAAGTTGAAAGTGTTTTGGAATGTGTTCAACAAATGATTCACAGTAATGGTTTATGAAATCCAGACTAGTATAGAAATTAGCAGGTTTAATAAAAATTAACTTAAATATTGCAGCACAAAAAATGTTACAAGATGCATATAGAAAAATGAGTATTTATAAGGAACAATTTTAAATTAATCATTCTGTATCACAAGAAAATTTTTAATCATAAATCGAATTTCACATCAAAAAATTAAGACAGTACAATTTTCACATAGTAAATAATAATACACATAATAAAAAAATCATAAAACAAATGTACGCTTTGCACATTTTTTTAAAGTTTACATAAAAAATTGATAACATGAAAGCTGAAATAAGCATAACTGTTATTCATGTTACTTTGCAAAAAAAGAATCTATGGTATTTTCACACCATTTTATAGGTATAACAACAAAATACAAAGAATTCATAAATAATCTCAGTCAAGAACAACAATTTTATTATATTATACACAATTAAAATTGCAAATTTAATTAACATTTCCCTTAACAGAAAATTATGATCATTTGATTCTTTAGGAACACTGATGAGTATTTAAAAACAGAGTGCAACTAATTTGAAAACAGAAAGTTCAATCAATTTTATGAGTATTTAATCTTCTAATGTAAGTATAACAAGAAAATTCTAATGGTTACATTATTTCTTTTTTTATTTTTTATAAGTTTAGTCTGAAGTACTAAGAAACAAAATGCATTTACTTTGTAGTATTGCTTTATGCCTTTATATGAAGAGAAAGTGTACAAAATACATCAATAATCAAATTTTCATTGACAACAATATTTTGTAATTAAATTGTTTTCAAAAAATCTTAAAACTGATCAGAAATATTCAATGCATAATTAAATATAACTAATAAGTAAAGTATCACAGGGATAGCGGAGAGAATTTTTTTTTTTTTTCTATTCAGAGGCAGAAAAACATAATTTTGCAAATTTTAACTTTATATGTTTCAATATGCAATTCAAAGATACTGATTGAAACACATTCAAATAATTATATAAATTTAAATATAATCATTAAAGCTAAAAATTAATATGATTATATAATTTTTGATATCATTGTTAACCACTCTAATTTTTTGTAAAGTTCCAATCATTTTTTGTTTGTTTTATGTACTTGAAAACTGCTAACTATGACTTGTTAACTTGAAGAGCTCTTCAAAAAATTACTTGGTAAACAAATTATGTGAAAAAAAGGAAATCAGGTGATTGATAGTAACTAAAAACATTTTATGCAAAATGTAGTTTTACATTTTGATACAACATGATTATAAATTATAATCTTTCATGCTCACATTAAATATTTTCATTCAAAAAGGTAAGAGAGGTACAAAAATTAAACAAAATATGTTGTGTTAATAAAACAATTAGATTCAAATGTTTCAGTTTGACAAGGGTAAAATACAGAGAACTGTAAGGAAGTATTTTCTAATATATCGGTTAAAAAGTTGATTCAAACAAGTAAATATTAAAGTCCACTTACTGCCATAAGCCATAAATTAATATAATTATTTTCTCATGTTGCTAAAAAAACTTGAAAAAATTTCCTATGTACTGAGAATAACTTCAGCAAGAATACAAGTATTCCAGGAAATAAAAATATCCACCTACTATAATTAATACTTTAATAAACTCAATTTTACATAAAATTAATGACATGTAAATTTCACAAACATATTTAACTGATTTTCACTTATGGTCAACTTCTGACCTACAATTTAGACTTGAAAACATTCTTAATATGTTCCACTTAACAAGCAACAAATCCTGTTTATGTTAATAGAAATAAGGTTTATAATTTTCCAATGATTTATAATGAAAAAGATTCCATGTCCATTGTATAATACAGAGAAGAAAAAAATAATTCTAATCAATTTTAAATAGATTATGCAATTAAAATTCATATATTGTAAATATTTTCTGCAGTTCAAATTATATTTTTTAAGTAGGCACTGCTCTCCATATCATTTCCTAAATAATGAACTAATACACAAAATCTTACATTGTACTTTTACTGTTGATATTAGTTGGCATTAACATTTTAAAAATATAAGCAGACTATAACATGATAGATATCACAATGTTCCCATTGTTAATTAATTCCAAAAGAAGGAAAAAATAGGTGTTATAAATTGTGATAACAGAGGCAAATCTTTGATTCTTATTAAATATTCTAATGTTGATTTTTCTATATCAAAATGAAAATATGTTACTTTCAGAACAGTAATACAACAAAATTTAAATTCATTATGTCCCTGTCAATTAAAATTGGAAGTTTTTTTTCTTCCATAGCATAAAGCAATTTTTCTGAAGAAAGTGTTATTTTCATGAATTCATCTCAAATTAACAATTAAATATAATATATAATCCTTCTCATAACACACAAACAAATAATGCAAGAACTTTCCGAACAATTCATTACAATGAGTATTTACTAAAAATACATAACAATTCCAATTATATTACACAATTTAAAAGCTCATGTATGAAAAACGATTCACAGGAATCTAAACAAATTTGAAAAACAATGGTTGATATTGAAAAATGAGACTGATATTAATTTACATTCAGATATTATGAGTTATTTTAGCTAATGATTTTAAAACTTAATTTAATTTGATAGTATGAAGTGAGGTTGAGTATTATAGAGTTTCAAATGCAATGAAACTTGAAATAAATAAACACACGCTTATTTCTTATATTGGTTTCATAAATTCACATATGTACAAGAAGAAATCAATATAAACATTTGTCACACAATTGTTTAACAAAACTTTTGTTGTAAAATTTAAATTTAAAAATTAAAATTAACTCAGCCAAATTTTAAAAATAAAATACAATAACATAAGAAAAAAAACAATCACAAATTATACAATGATAATATTTCTACAGCTCAATTCTATTGTTTCATTTTTGACAGCCATAGTTGGAAATTATGAAAAGGAGTATCACATTTTGAATTTAGAAAAAAAGTATGAAAAAGTCCCCTATATTCCAACTATGGGCTGATTTGAATTGAAAAAGGAAAATATAAATATAAATATATATGTATATATATATATGAACTTTAAATTTAAAAATTATACTGTACAACTATTTAGTCACAATGGAATGATTGAGTGCAAAATATATTTTTAAAAGCTCCTAAATACTGCCTCTTCTTTAACTAACTTTCAACTCACCCCAACTAGAAATCGCTTTGATGTTCATTTGAAGGATTAGATAGTTTCTATGGCAACAGTAGATTGAAAAGTCTTTTGAAAATTCACTTGTTTGAAGCCAAAGAAATATTTTCCCCAATCATCACAATAAGAATTTGTTTATAGAATTCTAAATTAATAAAAAAAAAACATTTTATTACAATTAATGTGATTAGTAAAAACAACATAAAATACACAAATATTCTACTTTACATTGAAAGGTAACAACAGATTTGAGATTCATTACTAAATGAAAAAAATAACTTAGACAAATTACGAAATAATAGAATACTGAAATGAAACTAGTTAAGGACTTTTATATTTAAAATTGCAAAAAAAAGGAGGGAAACAAAAGAATATAAATTTTAAGAGACATTTATAAAAAAGTTTCATCAGTTATTAATATTACTTTAAAACAGCATAGCCTTAAACTATATAACCTTAAAACAGCATAACATAAAATTTCAATATTATCACAATTGTGAGAATGTAGCAAAAAATTCATCAGAAATTATAAGGATAAAAAAATTAAAGCCTCAAAACTCTGAAATTTGACATGAAAAATAATAAAAAATGTACAACTTTGACAATATTCTTTAAATTCAAGTATTGAATGGTAATTAAATAGAGGTATTTGAAGAAGTGCCACATTCAATGATATTGTAACACTTTAATGTAAATTTATTCTGAACAGAAAAACTGCTTTACCTACAAAAAATATCTTAAATGAGAAATTTTCAAACAATTAAAAAGCTCTTTACTTCAAGAAATCAAATTCTACTTTCACTATGACAGTTGAAACAAAATTGGTTAAGGATCAGTAATACGTTAATATTAAATTTTATAAGGATAAAAATAAAATTAATATTCATGATAAAAATATTGAAAATAAACTGGCATTGAACTTAAATGACATAAATGAAGAATGATATGGTTTACTAAAGTAGACTGGATAAGAACATATCACTCTCATTCATTCATATACATGAAATGACACTGGGGGAAAATAGGTCGTAACATTTGAATAATGAATAAATTTTGAATATTATACAAACTTTTTTTTATAATAATCATGATATTTTGATCAAATACTTTGTTTTAATAAAATAAATTTTTTATGCATCTTTAAAAATATGTATAAATTAAATGTTTAGCAAAATACTTTATACAGTGTATCAGTTATTGAAAATAATTTGAAAAGCATACCATATTTCCAGAGTAAAAAACATCATAAAATATATAAATGTATCATTATATTTTGTGAATTATACACAACATAAATTTATATGAATCACTAAATATGAAAACTTAGAACGTTCTATCAGCTTTTTAAAAATGTAATAAATTATAAATACAAGAGAAGGGTACCATATAATTAAAAATGTTTGAGCTTTAAACTTGGTAATAGTAAAAAGTTATACAAAACATACCAATTATTTCACATATATACAGCTTGAGGAATATTATTTACTTCTACTTGTTCTAAAACAGCATTGCCATTAGATACATAAGATATCCTTAGTTTCATTCTTAATTGACTCTGCAAACAATATACTTTTTTATTTTTCTTTTAGAATTAAGGGTAGAGTTATATGCAAAAATATAGAAAATACTTACATTACTCGGATTTAAGATTTTTAGTGTTTGTTGTATATTACCCATATTATTGGCCGGTATGGTATTATTTGTAGGAGGAAGTAATTCTAATTGAAACACCTAAGAAATGACAGATAATTTTTTATATTAATGGAACACATTACAGAAATAAACGGCAATACAATTTTAATTAACATACAATGAAAATTATGGTTATTTGTGCAACCGATTCCATTAATACCAATTATTTGTAAAGAATAGCAATCTTGTTGGGAAAATATTCAAAAATTTACTTACAACACCTAAGTTTTATAGCAAATATTTATTCCTAGAATTCTAAATCAGTATTACTTACTAAATACTCTTTAAGTTGAAATACTAAGAACTGAAAATTTTGAAAAAAGATAAGAGATATTTATTATTTTAGTTTTACATAAGAAATTTTAGTGATTTTAATTGGCTTATTTGTTGACTTATTCTACCTGATGTAGCCACAGCCTACACCAGGTCCACAAGCCCAAAGACCTTCAAATAATCATACACCAGAAGAGGATTGAGAAGAGCTATGTCTTCATTGTCAAGACCCACACAATTCATTAGTAGTCCGAAGGCATGCACAGAATTGCATTTTGAACATGTCACACAAGAGTTTTTATTCCTTATCAAAAGTAAGGCAATTAACGTGTTCACTTGCAAGCCTACTAATGGTACACTGAACAGTGAGATGCACGTTGATGGAAAGGGCACCACTTGGGGCCTGTATAAAGGAACCCTAATTGCATAACCAGCAAGGTATGTTTATGTATATATTTAAAATTTGATCACATAAGAGAAAAAATTTCAATATTCATCACATATTTATAATGACTGTGAATCAAAATAATCAAGCAATGAAAACATTGCTTTTTAACAAATCACTCTAAATACAACACTAGATAAGAATTTAAGATCAGAAATAAAGAATAAGAAACTAAATAACAATATCATATAATTAAATTATCTAGTAGCAACTCTTTTTCACTAAATTCAAACTAAGCACTTTGCACTACCATGACATTTGCTAAAGAAGAAATATTTAATATAAATTTGCTAACTAGTCATTCAGAGTGATGCATGCAGTACAATAATAGTTACTCATGTTTTAACATTCCTCTTGAAAATTCAAATTTTAAAAAACTTTAACAAGGCCATAACATTGCTTAATATAAAACCACTTGCAAAATTATATATAACATATTTAGAAACTAATCTCAAATTTAAGTGGGTATTATAACTATTATGTGAAGAGTAAAATACCATTTTCTAAAAAGATAATGATTCATTTTTAATCTATTATAAACTGGCAATACACAATATCTTTCATAACGTGAACTCATTCAACTTATTAATCACTGACTCATCAGCGCAAGGCCTTGACTTTTTCTAGAAGTTATCTCCAAGCAAATTTATGGTCAAGAATCCATCTTTTGAATGCTATCTGTCCACCTGAATTTGGTTCTACTTCTAGATTACTCATAATTTTAGTAAAACTATCCTCATCCATTTGGATTAGATGACAATCGATTTAATTCTTTGTATTTACTAAAATTTTCCACACTACGTTTATTAAAAAGTGACAGGGTTCTAGATTTAAACTTTGAGAAACTTTTATTATATAAAAGTGATTTAAAATCTTTTGTCATGTTTCCAACTTCTAAGATGCCATCAAATACCTCTAAGAAAATTTATACCAAAGATATTACAAAATCCTATCCATCCCTTTTCCTAACATCCATGCTATAGAGGAGCAGATTAAATAAGATTTTCATAAAGCTAGAGTTCGGTTGTTCTTTTAATAATATTTACTTTAAAATATTAAAAAAAAAAAAATTTATTGCAATGATTTTTTTTTTTTGCTTAAATTTCTATCAGGATAATATTGTTAACTATAGAATCAAGAGATAGAACTGTTTGCTTCTTTCAAAATTGTGAATATCAATTTTCAAGTGAGCTATAAAATCTATTTCTTTAAGAAGTTGCTAATAATTAAGGTAATTTTCATTAACAAATAAGTACATTCTGCCTTTTATTTTCCAGTGCCACAAAAGCTTAAGTAAAAGACATAGATATCCTTTCAATAATAGCTACACTGTCTGCATACCTCGATATTTGTAATAATTTTTGGAAAGTTATTACTTTAATATTAGTTGAGTTAATGTAGGATAAAAAAAAATTACTGTTACAAGAAAAGAAAAATGATATATAAGGTTTATTTTTGCAATATATTTTATATTTATTACATTTGCATGTAATGCAAATGTAACTGCATTACATACAAATGTAATATGCATTCCTTTTTACAATATGTAAGCATTTATATAAACAATTCTACTCCATGCTCTGAATAGATACTACATACAGAAGCTAATTCAGCATGAAAATGTATATTATCTAAACAATAGTATCTAATATATAGTAACGTATATCATTACCTTTTTTTCATAAGAATTTGAATAATAGTATTCATACCTTAGGCACAGCAGCTTGAAATAGGAAGTCATTAATTGGAGCTAATGAATAATTGGAGGCAACAAGATTAATTATTATCATTTGAGGGTTATCAGGTGGCTTTTCAAATTCAAAAACTATCTTGAGACCATTTTTTTCAAATGCTGTGATTGTAGGTAGATCTAACATAAAAGTAGAAAAAATGATCAGTTCAAATAACACATTATGGAATTTAAATAATATATGACACACATTCCTTACTTTTTGGATTTGGTTGAGATGTTAAATATCGTTCTAACAAAATATTAGGAGCTGCTGGTATATATGAATCTGAAAGGAAACCAGAATCAGTACCACCTGAAATGAAAATCATAAATTATGGTAAAATCATTTTGGCTAATGAAATTCTAAGAAATATTGTAAAATGTAAAAAACAATAAGTTTTCACTATAGATAAAAAAAATGCCATTTTTTTCTTTTTATATAAAGTATCGGAAAAATAAATCAGGCCAATCCTTGGAGCAGCAAAATTTTTACTCAACAGTAGTCTGAAATAATAAAATTTCCTATTTTGTTACAGTTTGAGGAGCTAGTTAGTTGGTTGATGAATAGTCCTTTTTTGCACATGAGGGCTAAGTAAGACTAGAACCTACAGTTTAAAGTGGATTATGAACATACAGCCAAGACAAAGATGGTATTCAAACCCCAGACAAGAGTGCCAACTATTAGCCTGCCAGTTTGACTTTACTTTCAAGGAAATAATTTTACTGTTTTAGAATACACTGAAAAAAATATTTATGTAATTGATAGTTAAACAATTTAAATTTTTGATAAACTACACATTTTATAGATAAATGTTTTCAGCAGAAAACGATTTTTACTGTATTTTTTTCACTAAGATACAATGAGAAAGAATGTGATATATAAGATGTCATTTTTTTGCTTATATCTGAAAGATTTTGCTGTTAAAAAACTTATTATTTTGCTTATTTCTTGGTTGTGAAATTTTATACAATCTGCTAATATTCTACAAAAATATTTTTAAGAAATTAATCTTAATGATTATTATTATAAAAGACAGGTATAAGTAAAATAAGAACTGTTTATTACATACAAATATTCTATATTCCTTTTTCATATTTTGAAAAAAATATCTTACTTGAAATATATTTCCTAATTTTCTATTCTTATGTAAATATAAAAAAATAAATTAAAATAAAATTTTAAATAAGCAGCCACATTAATATCAATGATCCTAAATATCATAATAGAATTCACTTTTTAGGGTTAGTTAATTTAAAAAATTTATTCAGAAATATTTGTACTCATTAAATAATAGGGAAAAAAGCTAATTCTATTCTATGCAAAAAATTGTGCATTAAAAATTAATTTTCATGTAGACATTTGTGGGATTCTAAAATAAATGAATACATAAAGAAAAACCGTTTTTTATTTTTAGTATAAAACATTTATTTTTTTAATTGGCTATTTAATAAAATACTTTTTATTTACCTATAAATATAAAAATTTTAGCACAAATATTTAGGCATATCATAAAAGATATGAAATGTAAAATAAACATGAATAAAAGATGAATACAATTAGAAATTCATATATCATTTGAAGATCAAACACTTAGCGGACGGGAGCCCTCGAGTTCGTTAAGTGGTAAGACACTTGAGAAATAGGGGAAGCTTGTCGAAAAAGAGAGAGACAGTACGGGTATGCCACGACGAGTGGTAGCGGAAGTACCGCTTCCAGGCGATGAAAATTTCGAATGTAAAATTAATCAACTAAAGTTATGTCTTTGTCTATAAATTAGTGTTATGTGTGTTAATGTAAATAAATATATCTTAAAAATCGGATCTTTTGTTATCAATGAGCAATCTTGGAAACAACAGGGGAAACCAATCACATTGGCGCAGTCGACAGGATGTATTCCGGATTAATACAAAATGATGAGATCCTAATGATGGAAAAATACCTACAAAATCGTGAGTCTGTATATTTTGATTGCTTCTCCTTCCATTAAGAGCCAATATATGTTTTAATTATGTATGATTTAAAGGAAATTTTGTTTTAGAATTTTCGTAAATTTCTTTGTAGGGTTTTGTTTAAGAAGTAAATGTAATAAATGAAAAAATGTTTAAATATTCAAAATATCAAGATAAAAACAAATATGTATAATGTTTAATTTAATTGAGAAAATGTTAAAAGTTCGATATTGGTTCGAAATAATATTGGTTATTGACATTTGTTCATTAATATTCAGAAAAGTTTTCTCTAACTGGTGATATTACTAAAAAAAAAAAAAATATATATATATGTATATATATATAATTTTGATTTATTAGAAAAAAAAATATTTTTGGAATAATCTGTTTATTAAAACAAATTTATGTCGAATAATAATGTTGTTGCTAATTGTCAATTTCTTGAGTTATGTGCATTAATTTAAAAGATACTGTATTATTGAATAGTAAATTGTTGAAACGTATGTTTGGTGTAATGTGTTAATGTGATTGGTTTCCCCTGTTGTTTCCAAGATCGCTCATTGATAACAAAAGATCCGATTTTTAAGATATATTTATTTACATTAACACACATAACACTAATTTATAGACAAAGACATAACTTTAGTTGATTAATTTTACATTCGAAATTTTCATCGCCTGGAAGCGGTACTTCCGCTACCACTCGTCGTGGCATACCCGTACTGTCTCTCTCTTTTTCGACAAGCTTCCCCTATTTCTCAAGTGTCTTACCACTTAACGAACTCGAGGGCTCCCGTCCGCTAAGTGTTTGATCTTCACAATATTGATATTTACAAAATCATTTTTTCAATAATTTCACTGTAAGAGAACCTTTTATTTGAATCACTTATTTAATAAAAAAAAATAGCACTTAAATAATATAAACTTAATCAAATACTTAGTGATAAAATGTATGATCTACAATAAATGATCTAAATTTAATTTCTTAACCATAAAAGGCCAACTACCATAATATATAATAGTTTTCATCAATAAAATTTATCATTTTATTGCTACATTTTAGTGTGCTTCTGCAAAAAATATTACTACACCAGCTGCAGGTAAATGAACTGTAAAGACAATTTTACTCCCTAGAGTAGACTTCAAATTATCTAAAACAGAAATTTCCAAACAAGATACAGGAATTGGCAAATTAAAACAAGAAATAAGTTAATCATTTTAAATTCAAACTGTCCATAATATGACTTTTGAATACATTTTGAAATACTTCAGGAAATCAAATATCAATACATAAATTTATAAAATTTCATAATTTTAAGACACTTTTTCAACAATACAAAAGGCTTAGAATCATCCATAGCTGACTTGTGAGCTCTGCAGTAATAAGTATGTTCATTTAATGGATTGACACCAAATTATCCAAAACAATATACCAATATGAATATTGGAGGAGATAAATAGGTTTTTCTAAAAGCAAAACTGATAATTTATGTAAGACTTTTGCTATTATTTATTAATTAAATTCATTTAAAACATGAATGAATTCAATTTTACCTTACAAAATTCAATTTTTACCAGGATTTTAATTTTCCATGTGTTACCATTAAAACTCGAGTCCAGAGTACACAACAAAAGTAATTTTAAAATCAGATTTGCAAAAATTACAATGAAGAAAAACTTAAGTGTATTACTTATAAAATAAATCTTTACTAAGGCAAATTCCAATTAACTAAAGAATTGGCCACTGCTTCTTTACATTTTCTCTCAAGAATAGCTTTAATCTTATGATATTATTGTATACACTAACAGTTTACTTCACTAATACATCAGTTTTTATTTTTAAGGATATTTTTATCAAAATTATGAACAAAATTGAAAAACTAACTTAAAATTATTAAATACATTTTACTTGGCTGTCCCGAGAATTACTTCCTTATCAAAGCAAATCAAAACTTTGGAAATTGTGTGCTTATATTAGAAGAAAATAATAACATACTACTGTTCTAATTTAAACCAAAGTATTGAGTTTTTATTTTTTAATCTGCTTTAAAAATGACTACAAAAATTGAAATTGAAATGAGAAACTTGGTAAAAAATAAAATTAATGGTATTTCTGAAAATTTTGTTCTTTTCTTGCTATAGTTAAAAGTAATTTCCTATTAACAATGACAAATCCAAGTGATGTCCTAAAAAATAAGATCCAATGATGACAGTCTGCATATAATAACTTACCCAAATCGTAAAACTTAAAAAAATAAATTACAATTCAGTTCATAAAATGCTGGCAATGTAAAGAATTACAGGAGCAGTTTAGAAATTCAGTCAACGTTTGTCTAAAAGGAATAAATTTTTATGATAATTTAATGGTTATCATAAAATTAGGTAGCTAGACTATAATCATTATAAACAAACTAATTAAATACGACACCCAATTAGCAGCTATTAAGGAAAAATTAGTAAAATTATATTGTTTTTGTTAACATATTTTTACTCACAAAGAAATTTAATAATAAATATACTTACTCTGGATATGTGGCATATCTAAACCACCAAGAAGATCTAGTAAAGCAGGTTCTTCTGATTTTTCTGGTACTTCTGTTAAGGTATTTGTGGACACATAAGCTGATGATTCACTTGGACTGGAAAGAAGGTCTAAAAGGACATTCTGAAACAATATTAAGGGATTGAAAATTATAAAGACAAATGCACAGTAAAAATATGCAGGTTTATGTGACTTTTTAAGAAAAAATCAATGCAGTAAATATTTAAGCTAAGAGTATTTTTTACTTTATTGTAATCAAAACTACTGAAGGCTTAATGAAACCTTTGATAATGTATTAAAATTTAAAAAAAAAAATATTGCCAGTTTATACAGTACAATTTAAAATACCTAAAATATAAAAATCAAAATTAAATTACTTATTTTAATCATTTTGAAAAGTGAAATGTAAGCAGTGAAAACGTATTAAATGAAAATCATCTGGACTTTTAAGTCAATGCTTCTGTATGATAATTTTATTTATGGACATAAAACTCAAAACTTTCTTAATGAATTTATTGTTTACTAATGAATGAAATATCATGAGCTTTTCAGATATACTTTTTCAGAGACAGCTTTGTAAAAATGGAATTACATTTAAAAAATAAGAAAACAGTTGCACAATGAATAGAATACTGTTTTTACTTTACAAAGAGTATTTACACCTTTCTCTCTCACAAACAAATACATGTTTCTCCTCAATTTGTTAAAATTAATATATAATGTAATGAATCTTACACAAATCATTTTGATAGTTTATTACATGTGAAATATCTACACAAACCAATTTGTTTAAGGAAATGATTGCAATTTTTGTTTATTTATTGTATTGATCATATTTCAATATGAATAAAATATGCATACTTAAAAAATATATTTTCGCAATACATTTTTAAAATACAGAGTTATGTTAAAATATATTAAAAGTTAATAAAAAAAAGCTTTAAATATTTCATGAATTTCAAGAAAAGGTTTTTCCTTTTTGTTACAATAAGTTATCCTGTCAAAGGAAAATCTCTGTAACTCATCAAAATAAAAAATAGATGTTTCAACTTGGGAAAAAAGATAAACCAAAGACTTTTTTTGTGGAAAAAAAAAAGGGGGGGGGGGAGGTGTAATTTTTTCTTATTTTACAAAATTGTTATTTTTTTTTTTTTTAAATATTGATGCATTTTATTTATTTGCCACCAATTTTGTGAATAATCTGAAATTCTACAAGCATACAATTTAGAAAAATTTAACAATAGGAAATAAAAATTTTACCGAATCATCAGAGTTTTTAATATTTTCTTTATCATTTTTTATTACAGAATTTATTTCATCTTCTCCAGCATCACCATTTGATATTACAGGTTCTCTATTAGTTTTACTTTCCATTGCTGGCATACGCTCTAATAAACTAGGCCTGTAAATTGAAATATAATTTTGTTTCAAATACAGAATTAAGGGAGAAATATATTTCACCACATGCACAGATTTAACTATAAAATTATTCAAAATTTTTAGATTATTAAATATTTAAATAATATAAGTTTGATTAAATCCATAAATAAAGGAATTTTTTTATACATAATTTATTCAAATATAAATTCATTAACTGCAGCTGTTAAAAGATAAATCCTATGCTTATTCAATAGCTATAACTAAACATTAATGCACAAAAATAAAAATGTAGATTTTTCAATTGTAAGCACATTCAACATTTCAAAATACATGAGACCAAATGACTGATTTTCATTTTCAGTAACCAGGGGGATGCACACTAACATATTTTATATGTAACCATTCTCAAAGAAATGTTTGTAATAAGAGGATTATAGTTTTCCTGAAATTCTAACCCCACCTTAAATTTATTGAAAAAATCTTGATAAAAGAAAAGCTATAATTTTTTTAAAAGGAAGAAAAAGCAATGGTTCTGGAAGCGTATATATTTACTCAGCATCACAGTAAATTTGTTGATAGTAGTTATCAAAATGTTAAATAAAAATGATAAGTAAATCTTTTGCTACAGTTGAAAAATTAGCCACATATACTTATTTTATTGAAATTTTTAAGAACTACATTTATAATTTTCAGAAAAAAAAAGCGAGAAATTTGTGAATGGAAGAGATAATTGTATCGGTTTGTCAACTAACTTACACTTAACACTTTATAGCTGTAAGTTCAATTAACAAAGAGGCAGATCACTTTTTCTAAACAACTGATTTAGTACTTTAAAAATAAATCTTTTTTACAAAGATATAAAAGTTTTATTGGTATGAATTAATGCAACTGATCTCTCTCTCTCTATATATATATATAAAGTTAAATTCAAATATAACAGAGATAAATCAATTTAAAATGAACACTCTGCTTCTGCAAACTAACATTCAATTTTGTAAAAAAAAAAAAAAGCAGTATAACTAAGTAGTGACAAAGCTAATAATTAAAGAAAAAAATAATGATAAATACCTTAAGTGATTGAATTTTCTAAACAAAGAAGAAAACTCAATGGCTCTTTGTTGCAATTCAACATTGACATTTGTTCCAAAAACATCAAGGAATCTTTTAACACGCCTAAAAGAAATTTTCAAAATTTTTTTAACAGAAAAATTATAAGTAAATAGACAACTTAGGTAAGTAATACAACTTACGGTGCAATATCTGGAAATCGGACACTAAGTTTCATCAAAGCAGTTACAGCATATTCTTTCGTTGTAAGAGTCATATGAATATTTAAAGTAACTTTTTCAAATAAATCTATGATTTCGTCAGGTGTAACCTATAAAAATGACTTTAAAATATAAAAAATGATAAAACAAATGAAATACATCATGTAAAACTAAAAAATATATGAAAAAGAACAATTTCAAATCAGTCATTTTTAAAGGCAAATAACATGTACAGAGGGTGATCAGTTAACAAACATAATCTGTTACAAGACTATGTTTGCTATCTGAACGCTTGTTAACCAAATCATCAATTTACTATAGATATTTTTGTGATATCTATTAATTCATTATGGAGACACTAAAATTTGAAGTGAAAAAAATTATGTATAAATTTCTTAGTTAATTAAAAAATAATAATACATATATATAGTCTTGATTATTAATCAAACCTTCTAATATTTTTGTTCCTTAATGGCCCATGAAAAAAGACACGTCCATTTGCTTTTATCTCTTCTCTAAGACTTTCCAGAAGCGATTAATAGCATTGTTGTTGTAAAGATCCCTAACCTTACTGACATCAGCTTGGTTTGGTACCTATTCTAAGGCCATGGCTCTTACATCCTTCAATTTCTATGAATGAATGACAAATGTGATTGTTGATATTTTCAATGAGATTGGGGCTGCTCATAATAATATCAGTTTCGGTTTTGAATGAATTCAAAACCAAAACTGATGGTTTATTTTGGCTATAAATATTCTATTGGAAAAGTTCTTTTCCAGTATAGAACTTTGAAATTTAATAGGCAGGCAACATAACTCAAGAGAGATGAAAAATGATTTTTGGTCTGTTGGATTAGGCAATCCTGCACATCATGCTCTGCGGGCTGAAAAGTGTTTGCTAGAATTTGTTATCCAAATATGTGTTTGTTGTCCAAGCACAAAATCTTTCATAAAAATGTTTGTTGTCTGATTTATTCAAAGTTCAAACTATTTGTTAACGGATCATCCACTATAATTTTATTTCATGATAACATTTAAAGTTTCAAATACCTTGTAGGTATATGATTTCTTGGTATTTCATATCATAATTTAATAAAACAAATATAAATCATACTTAACTTTATTAAAAACAAAGGAACAGATTCAAAAATTATGTCTGATATAATTTTGTAATTTTGGCTAATGTATGCAGTGTAAAACAGCAAGAAACTATTATTTTCAATAAAGAAAGTTAAAATATTGAATTATCGGAAACATTGATTTTTAAAAATAAAAAGTGGAAGCAACATTTAAATTACTTGTGTACTAAGTAACCCTTCTTATATAACAATTTTATCACATTTTCAATTGTCTGAAAAAGATACTCAATTGATGCGTGTAAGAAAATAAGCCTCAGTTACTAGCCTTTCAACTGCCAGGAATGAAAATTACTTTCATCTATTGCACAAAAATAAGTATAAATATGTAATGCCTGTCTTGAAAGATTTGCAAAGCTATGAGTTTTGGACACCTTCAATAAGAAGGGTGGAACAGATTTAAAGATTTATCAACATTTATAAATAAAAATTTCATTCAATTTTTTAAAATTTTATTCTCATGATATAAACTTTGTAGAAAGAATTTCTTCTAGGAAAGTGAAAAAATCATTTTAGTGAAAATATCCAAATAGAATGAAATTTACTTCAGAAAATATTTAAAGTTTCAAAAATAATAATCACAATTTTTCAGCTGCCCAATTTTAATTAATTTTGAGATAATTGAACCACATTTCTTGGAAATGGTTCTACAGTAAGATTTTGTAAATTTCATGCATGTTAAACTCATTAAAAGAAAGCTAGTTAACAGTAACTTGAAATTGAAACGAAATACAATAAGAAACATTGTGTATACTTAAGAAGAGTCAGCTGAGAGTTGACTGATATTTACAAATGTGACAACATGCTACAAATAATTAAATAAAAATATAAATTGTTGTACACAATCAAAAATCTTGCAAAGAACTTGTTTACTATATAAGTCCTTGGAAGCTACTTTGGAAAAATGTATTTGAAGCTTGCTTACAAAGTCCATTTTAAAACTGTATTCCAAAAAGTATTAAGAGCAGTTGTTTCAGTTTAACAAAATTGTGAATTGAAGAGTTTAATGTTATTTCTCTAATTTATTTTTATTATCAACTACATTTCTGTATGACAGTACACAATATGTAATAACTGTAGACAATCGTATAACTGGATGCAACACATCACCAAACTATACAATGTTTTGTACTTACTGAATAGGGGAAACAGAATATTTAGAAGTTTATATCATCAGAATATCATTTCATTAAAAGTCTTCTTTAAAACTGAATTGTTCACAGTTTAACAAGATTGTGAATTGAAGATTTTAGTGACATTTCTATGAAGTATTTCTGCATAACTGGAATATGTCCCATAATTATCTGTAACACTTCACTAAATTGTACATTTTGTACTTATTGAATGGAAAAGAAAACAGAATTTTTATTTCCTGACCTAAAAAGAAATAGTACTTTTAAAATTAATTATAGAAATCAAATGTTTAACAAACACTTTTTTATTTTCACATATTCTACTCCCAACATGTTCATAATAACAAGAAAGACATTAGAATTAAGTTTTTAAAGAAAAATTACTCACATCAGCTGGAGAAGAATCTTGACCTTCTGAAGAATTGAGCAAATCTCCAAACTCACCAATACACCATGATGCAACTTGTACCAAGGGCTGTTTTGCAGCAAGGTCACCAGTCAACTGTTTCCACAATTGTTGGACTGTGTACGTATGAAGTGAGCTAGATTCAGATATAAGTTGAATAAGATTCCCTACTACATCATCAATAACGTAATTTCCTGCCTAAACAAAGAAACACAAAAATGATGTAATTTTTATTATAAAGAATTTAATTATTAAATATGAACATATTATTTATAAGACATACTTAAATGTACTAAATATTTATCAATAATTTAAAATTTTTTCCATTCAAAATTCATTCATTTTCCACACTAAATTTCAGACCATTATTTAAATTTTTTTATGAAATTGGAAACATGATTTATTATTTTTCTAGGTAACTATATATAAGTGATTCTTCATTGAATTAATCAGGTTTGTAAGTAATGTTTTATGAATTTCATTCCATTTTCCATGATAGCTACTTTTAATCCATACAGAAAATAAGATTGACAATTATCTACACAAAATTAATATGCCAAATTACTTCCCAACCAAGTTTATTTTGTTATGGAATTCAATTTTGGACTAAGGACTGGTTAGCTAAATACTTTATTTTATGATATAAGATATGGTGAACAACCTTGCTGAAAATTCCAGTTTAATTCTCCTAAATGTCAATTAAAAGTCACAAATGCTGGTATATCAGTAGTAAAAAATGAATCCTATTTTTCCAAGAACTTATTCAATTTCCCATAAAATACAAAAGCTCTACAAACAAAACCGCAAATCTCCCACAACTACTACACAGAACAGTCAAAAATCTAAATCAAAGTACTGGTAAATATTAATATTGTATTAATTACTTTGAATAGTGCCATCTAATGAAAAACACATTTATGTAACAAATGTATGTGATCTATCTCTATAATTTAAAATCTTAGTTTTGTTTTTTTTAAAAAAACTATCAGTTACTGATTTGTTAAGAGATGAAAAGGTGATCAAGTGTGAGCAGCAGAGTGCCAGAACATAGCTGATGTTTTGTACTTATGATTTTGTTCTTTTTTAATGTTTCATATCTTTCTTCTGTAAAATAGAATGCTTGATTCATGTCTTTAGTGTATCACTACAATATCCCAGCCATTTAAATGAAAAACATATTCTTTTTCTTCGAAAGAAAAGAAATACCAAGTATAATTCTTTGTCATGACCTCATTAGTCAATTTCATTTTTTTAGATGAAAACAATCTTGGTTTCTTTCAATTTTCAAAAAAATATTAAAATTTGTTTGAGTTACTCTGTTTAGCTACAATCACGAAAATTTGTTTATCACTTCAAGCTGTTTATTTATTCTTTCCCCTAAATCTCTTATGTATATTTGTTATAAAAACCTCTCACTTTTAGTAGTGGACAGCAGTTTTAGAGCATTTAAAACTCTTGCTAATTTCCCCATCTCAAATTTTCCAAAACCTTCATAAAACCAAAATTTTCATAACTCTCTTCCATGTAGCATGGTGAATTCCTTCATAAATGCAAGCAAATTAAACTGATTTCCTTTACAGTGTGGTAGTTGACTTTTTAATAATGTAAAATTAGAATTTACAAATAATTTTGAAAACACAAGTAATTTAGAATGCAAAAATGTATTCTTATAATTATGTAATATTGAGATTTTAATTTTGCACAAAACTCAAAGTTTTTACAATTAATCTAAAAAAATATAACTAATTTAGCTTGGTTCTTCCAAAATTATTTTATGTGGTGCAATACTTAAATGAATGACATTTTTGGTTTCCTAATAATTACGAAACACACTGTATTACTTCTTTGACAGTTTATAGAAAAAATTAGGTGTATCTTTTTTTCATGAAGTTCATATTAATCATTTATCGGTAATCGAAATGAAAAGTACTCTTTTTATAGGGTAATTAAATGCACAGAAAGCACAATGATATATATACATATATCATAATTAATCTAAATTTTTTATTGAATTCTGAATCCCTCTACCTACATTACCATATATCTTTTTATTCAATAAGTTATTTGTATATTATTAATGTAAACAGCATCTTAAGCAAAATCAATCAGCATCACATAAAAAAGCAATAATTTCAGAAAGTTAGTTTCTTTGAAATTCTTGTAACAGACCCAAGTGATCTAAAATTATAACAATATGATGTGGATAAATAAAATACTAGATTTGTTTAGTTTTTTAACTATAACTGACATAAACTAAAAATTCTTTTGTATTATTTAAAATATTTAATAAGCACATACTTAAGACAATTTCTGTCAAAATCAAATTCTTACCAATGTTAATACTTTGATCATTGTATCAATATGCCATCGTTTAGATGGTGAATACCTAATAAAATGAGAAAAAAAGTAATTCAATGATGAACACAAATTCTATATTTTAAAATATCAAATACAATCAAAATTAAAGAATAAAAAATTATTCGATTAATTTTAGCATTACAAAATAAAAGCCAGTATTCAAAACAATTAGAGTTTATTAATCTTAAAAATTACACACATGTAGCTGCTTCTATAAATAAATTTTCCTATCATTTCCCAATATTTTGACTTAAACAAGCAAACTTTTAACAAAAATAATTTATATTTAATAATTTTATTCATTTTTAATGATATTTTTACATTGATTCCTCTGTTTCAAACAATTTAATTTTTAGCAATATTTTTCAGTATTTTCAATTTAATTAAAATCACCTAACACATAACAATATTTTAGTTTTAGTTAAAATAATAAAACATGGATAGTAAGATCATGAATTATAAGGAATGTTTAAATGTGAATAGTTTAATATTAAATGAATTTTAAATTTAAAATAAGTTTGATTATAAACAAATGAAATCTCAGAACAATGGCCTCCAATAAGATCTTAGGAAAATAGAATCTATTTTTAGAAGTCTTTTCATATGAAGGAGTTAAAAAGGCAGCAAAAATAGATATATAGTAACGCTAAATCGCTATTTAGAAAAAACTGTTTACAAGTAACAAAGAAAAAAATTTCTACTTTAAAGAGAAGGATAGTAATAAGAACCTTGTGTAAGTGAAAGAAAGCATACCATCAATGAAGAATTATTCAACGTCATAACATTATTTTTATTAATTTTTGACAAATAATAAATTTTATTGCAACACATAATCCTAAAGATTACGACGAAGACATATTAGTTTATAAATAAAACAAATTACATACATTTCTGCTGATATGAAAAGATTTGAAGAACATTGTGATTTAAACTCAGGATCGGCTTTTTCCAAGAAAATTAAGAGTTCTTTCGTCATAGATCGTATATTATTTGAGTTAACCAAAGCAAAACATAATTCCATGGCACGCCTGAAATAAAAGAAAAATATTAACTGACTTCTCATAATTCTGATCTAGATACATCTTTTATTTTAAATAGTTCAACAGCAATTTTATTGTAAAACAGAAGTCTGATCATTCATACAAAAAATAAAAAGAAAGTTTTTTTCGATAATTTAAAAAATAATGGTTATATAATGTCTAATAATCTGGTGATAACATTGAATAACTAAATGATGAAAATTGGAGCTCTATTTTACATTCCATAGGAGACCATAAAAGCTTCCCTTATTTCGAAAACTTTTTTTTAAAAAATTAAAACCTCATAATAACTATATCAAGTAATGGAAAGATTTAATTTTGCTCAGTAAACATTTTTCTAACAATACAAAATTAATAAATCAGAAGTCAGCTAATACACATAAAAGCTAATTAAATGCTTAACAATTTAGCAACTGGTAACTATAAATACACAAATTTGGTGGCTTTTTCAAGCATGTGACAGGGTGCCTTTACCTTTTTATTTACATTTAGTAGAAATGTTTTACTTTATTGTTATAAAGTTTACTCTTTGCAAAATATGAATATGCATCATTATATATAGAAATAAAGTTAAAATCATTTTTACTTCAACATAACTGTAAATATTAAAATATCAAAATTTTATAAGTACATATTAAAAAAGGAGAACAATTAAAACACATGATAGACAATGTGCCACATCCATCAATGATTTACAGGCTAATAAAATTTAAATATTTTAGTTTTATTAATCAAGAATGTAATTTCCATTCCTTTAAATGACAGATTTTCAACAATTTATACTAGTTTTTTAAGCTATTATTCTAATCGCAATTCAGAAATCCTTATAATGTTTTTTATATTCTACAAAATCAGAAGCACAATCTAAATAAACAGCCAAGATGTTTTATCCCCAGTTAAAATCATATTTTCAAAGTTCACAATGTTTTTCGAGTGTAAGCAACAAAGCCAAACAAAACTGCATTTTCCTACAAAATGACTTCTGACATCATCTATGAAAATCAGCCATACATTTTTATGTGATGATATATTATTTTCTCCAATTACTTTCATATCTCCTTATTCTTACTGAATCATAAACAGTAGATGGTAATAATGGAATAGATTTTCTGAGTTTTAAATTTCATTTAACACAGCATATTATTAAATTAACAGAATATATAAAAATGCAAATAAAAATCAGAAATTATATTTAATATAACAAATTTGGGTACTCTTCCATGATATCCTTCCACGATAATCACCCTAATGGTAAAGAAAAACATAAATTACTACTAACAATATTCCATTTACATCATGTATTGTAAAGGTTTACATTATTAGAAATTACTAAAAATAGTGCAAATACTTGTAATAAATTTGTAATTGCCATGCCACACATACAATCTTAATTTCCAAATAGAATATATTTTCACATAATAAAACATTATAAGTGAGATTTATTTGTTATAATGCAAATGTATTTTGTTTACTTTCTAATAGAGACATCAGGGTCTTTCAAACATTCCACTATTGTACTTCGATGACGTTGGACAGCATTGTAATCAGCTTGTACAGTGCACAATAATGTGTTTAGCGCCACATACCTTAAATATAATACATGATGATTTAAACAAAATATGATAAAATTAATATGCAAATCAAATTTAAAAGGTAATAAAAATCTAACAAATTTGAAAAGCATATATAAAAACATAATATATAAAGTGTTAAAAATGTTATAATGAAACAATTGAACACCTTTTTTCCAAAAACAATTGCATTTATTCACAACAGTGTGTAGTTCCAAATATTCTTAACAGATAAAGAAATCATTCAGTATTTTTATCACAAAACAAAGAACTCACAGATAAAAGAGGTTATTAAAATTTAACTACACTTCTGGTTATAGAAGCATGCAGTAAATGGATAGAATGTAGGAAATAACATAACTATAATTTTGAATAAAAATTCATAATGAATATGGAACTATAAAATCTATCATTAAAAATTGTAAGATAAGCCGAATTTAATAAATTAAATAATTAAATTTATAGTTTAGAAATCAGTACTAGATAGCATAAAAAATAGTAACAATATTAGTTCTAGGATATGTAATTTCAGTTCCATATATTTTGACCTACTTTCTTCATTTTATTTTTTAAGCTGTCATTAAATAAAGTATTTATTTCACAAATTCATTCATTCATTCACTAATTCATTCCAAATACTTCCTAGGATTTCATAGATGAAATTGTTTTTAAAATTGTTGGTTCAATCCCATACTTTGTCTTATATTCTACACATAACTAAAAAAAATATACAGACATACATACAAAAAATGAAAGGGATAATATCTATTACATATTATTAAAATAATGATCTTTCTACAAAACACCTTCAACGGTTGGCAGTTAAGCAATTTTCTTTCATTTTAACTACTAAAATTATATATAATTACACATGTGTTTAAAATTAGACAATTTTAGCATATATTAGAAAGCTACAGTATTCATTAAAAATAAAAAACAAATACTACATAAAAATTATTAGCCTCTAGAAGATATTTCAGTTTATTTATAATTATTTATAACAATTACAGAGTTTCATTATAAATTATTTATAACAATTACAGAGTTTCATTATAAATTATTAAATATACTGTTTTTGTAATATTTGAAATGACATTAAATATTATGAAATCAATGATTCAAAAGTTAGAAATCTAAAAATGTGGGTTTCATATAAGCACATTTTCTGTTACTGTGTTACAGAATATCTTTCAATCATAATAATGGAATTTTAATATTTTTGAAAGCAAGAAAAAATACATATAACAGCAAAATACTGTGAGTTTGCAAATAAAAAAATCTGCAACTGCTCCTTGAAAATAAGGAAGTTTAAAAACATGTGAAGATATGAAGAATTTAGAGAACACTGGTGCAAAAGTTCATTCTTCTAATATTTTTCGGAAATTCATGACTGATAGGATTTCTGTCCAATATTGTCAGATATGTAAATCTTAACTGCATAACTGTAACTGTGTACTTTATTATGAAGTAAATAGTGCTTTTGTGATTTTATAGATTCCAGTATGATTAGCAAACGGAGATATGCAGTACCAGGATGATTTGGTTTCCAACAAACATGACATGATGCAGCTAGCAGTTTGGCACAATAAGGTAAAAAGAAAAAAATAATAACTATTACAAGTGGAATAATCTGAAGACTAAATTGAAATATTGAAGATAATCAAAATGCACAAAGGAGTCAATAGCCATTATGTTTTGATGGATATGTAGCATTAAAATATGCATTCTGGGTACTTATAAATGCAATAAATTATTATTTCATATTTAAAGTTATATTTATTTTCCATCAAACATGACAAACATTACTGTAAAAGAGAATTCAACTAGTGATGACAATAAAACAAGCTTGTAAGTAATAAAAATAAGGTAAGTAATTACACTGTACTAACCACATTAATTTTTTAAAAATAGTATTTTGTTGTAACCTAAAGAATTCATCTTATTTTTGTTTTTAGCACACAGATTTAACAATACAAAATTAAAATACATAATACTTTTCATCTCAGAGAAGATTTTTCAAATAAATTTATATTTTGTATATCAGAAGAAAGAAATCAATATGTTAAGCATCAAATTTAAGTTGACAAAATATCAGATACCCTTATATTGAATAAGAATTTATAAATCAATATCATCAGATTAAAGGTTTGTACCCTAATACATATTATTATGGTACATAGGTCAACCTGTTATAAAGTAAAATCAGCCATGTAAGTTCTGAGATAATAACTACTTTCATAATAGTGTGATAGTTTAGATTTCTATTAGTTCAAAAAATTTATAAGCTATTGTTGAGAGAATTTTATAGAAAAGAAATCTACAAATAACTGTATCTGGTTACAGAGAAGTATTTTTCAACAGAGCATTTTAAATCACATAAAAATCTCAATAAAATTATGCATACAAAATACACCATTAAAATTTAAATTGTATATGAAAATCATGGTTAAGGTACAAGAATAATTAAAATTTTATTGATTAAGCTGTTACTAAACAATCATATTTCCATACATGAGTCGTTATAGTCTAAAATTTAAAAAAGTCAGATCACAAGATCTATTTATGCTCAAGATGGATATTCATTAGCAACTGAACTAGAGGGCAGAGTCACTCAGCTGTCAGATGAACTATTACCTGATTTTTCATGATCTAGCAATAGCTAGATCAAGTTCAAGAGTCCATGTATTTTAGCATAGTCAATTATTTGAAATGGAGATATTAGGTTATTTAAACTTAGGCAGTCTACGATATGCTCCAGAGAGACTCAATTAAACTTTTAGATTTAATCTTAAGTTTCCCTATTTTATGCATACAAATCAAAGCAATTTGCCTAATGATAATGATTTAAACAGCATATTCATCAATTCATACCAAATTATAACTTAAATTTAAAAATCTTTAAAATTAATGGAACAAATTTTAAAAATCACTGAATTCAAAACATTCCTTATCACACACATAAATGTAAATTTTTATCTTTAATCCCATAAGGTTAGTTGGTTTATTTCTTGCTAAACAGTCATTTTTTGTACATGATGGCTATTTATATAGGAAATTATGGTTTAAAGCAAATTCTGAATCACTACAATTATCCAAAGCCAAAGTGGGGTTCGAATTCATGAACTGAAGTCAAGCAAACTAACGATTCAACTACCAACTCAGACTCATCAGCATATCCAGTAAAACTTTTCAAGGTGACAATAAAACAAAAAGAAATAATAAATAAAGCAGTAAATTAATCATAGTAAGATGAAAAAGTAAACTTATATTTTACAGCTTAAAATGGACTTTTTAGAGGAATCTGAATTAAGACAAAATGATTTTATTCACTAATAATTTGTAGCAGTTTAGCCAATTTTTGTAATAACATACATTAAAATAAAAGTATGATTACCCGCAACGCAAAAAATAGCTTGCACTGAAAATTTAATAAATGTATTTTTCAACTTTCATATAATTCCTAGAGCTTGGCAGATGAAGTTTAACTCTAGTGGTGAAAAAGTATTTTAATTTAAAATTATATATTTTAAAATTTGGCCAGTTTTGGCTTCTTGGGCAGTAAAATTTACAATCGCTAATTTAATTTTATATTATTCCTTCCCTCCAATTTACAAATTCAAATACTGCATTTGTAACACAGCAGATTACCTTGATAAACATAGTTGTCCTATAAAAGAATTTTTACTTAACCAGCTGCAAGAAAAACACAAAAATTTACATTTCATAATTGAAAATTTTTTATTCAATTCAGTGACTTTATATGCTAGCATCTTACCACATATTTAGTATTTTCTCAACCAAAACGAAATTTCACTTTTTTGTTTATCCCTTTAAAGTATATTTGACTTATTTTTCAGGTAAAAAAAAATTCATATTCTCAAAAACACATTCATGCAATTTAAAATATGCAAAATATCTAGAAAAGTGATATCTTTGTTATATTGAACTTGTTAAAAATATATATATATATATATATATATATAACTAATCTCTACTGAAACACTTTACAAGGAATTATTTAATAAAAATTTATAAACTGTTTCATGAAGTGTTTTTTAACATTGTTCACTTAGTAATTTGTTCAGCAATAAATACTTTCCTAACACAACATCTTCAATGTTGTCATAAAATGAATTTTCTGCTTTATATAACACAACCATTTTTTTTTTTTTTCTTTTGTAAATCACTTTTATTTTAAGGAACACAACAAAGACAATAACTCGAAGTTAAATTTGGTATCATTTAATTTTATAAATTATTAAACAAATATGCAATACATGAAAAACAGGCAGGCTTGGCTTGTCACTTAATGGTCACTTTTGTACGAGGGTCAATTAGACCAGGACCAATGGTTAAAAAAGGATTCAAAGCCACTACAAAGATCCACGTTCAAGGTGGAATTTGAATCCACAAACTGTTGAACCGAAGGCAAAAACACATGAAAAATAGGGATTACCAGTAAAATTATTAAAATTTATATTCAGATTATGCAGGAATACTTAACTTTGGAGAATAATTCAATTCAGCTAGTTTAGTACTATTCACTTGATACTACCAACTTCAGATTGAAAATTACTTCCAATTTCAATCTTACATGTAGAACCACATAGAACATGTGTTTGAAGTTGCCATTCCCAGAGTTCAATTTAAAAAAAATGTCAAAAAAGAAAATATTAGAATGATTAATAAATAAGTTTTAAGACCGCCACACACAGTAGGATTTTTTGCTTGGATTTGTTGAAGGGGGCAGAAAGTAATTAAGCGTACACTTCACTCAAATTCTGCTGACCACAGTAGGGGAGGCACATCTGGAGTGAAACGTTATTGTTAAAGTTGCCATTTTTCAACATTTATTGCTTTTGGCTTTGCAAATGGAAATCGAAAATCGCCAGAAATTTCCATCATTTAAAAGAGTTTTTCAGTCACTTATATGACTTGACATATTTATGTGTCTTTTTAGTTTCGATTGTTGTCATTTGTCTGTTCTATTAATTTATCTGCTTGTTATATCTGCCATTAAATGTTATCACAGTAAGTTAGGTAACACAAGTAAATTAGGCACAGAAGTATTATTGGCTGTTGCTTTGGACTGTGATGATGGTGAAAAGAAAACAAACAATAAAAAAAAAAGAAATGGGAAAAATTGGTTGCTCAAGCATGAAACTCTTTCACATCTAAATTTGATTACAGAAATATAGTCGGAAGATAAAGATTTCTTTAATTACAAATGAGGAAGAATGAAAAATTGTATGCAGCGTTGTTGGAAAAGGTAACACCTTGCATTATAAGGAAAGATACATCCAGGCTCTCATCTTTAAGTTCTCATAAACCATTAAGTGCTACTTAGAGCTTTCTGACAAGTTGCATTAATTATAGAGCCACATTAGTCAGTACCTTCTAATAGCAGAAAGCCTGACTACCACGTGACCAAATGGCTGTGACGTTGCATTCGAAGGCTGTGGCTTTCTTCTAAGTGACGCTTGAACAGAGGCTTGTTACTGTGTTGTTTACCATAAACAAATCACTCATTTTCGACTTATTTTTCAAAATATATTGCTTTTATTCTGTACAATAATCAAGAACATGCCTTATAAATGTTGCGTAACTGCCTGTAAATGCAACTATGATAATGGACCCAAAGTTTCTCTGTTTCGATTCCCACGTGAAGAAGATTTAAAACACAAATGAATTCGGGCGATTCCGAGAGAAAACATGGAAGTGACCAAACATTCCAGGGTAAGTAAATTAATTTTATTGTTTCATTTGCATCATGTTTGGCTAGTTATTTTAATTTTGAGTTTTTTTAATAACATTAACAGTAATAGAAAATTTCAAATGAAATCAAAAGTAAATTCCTATGGAATTTTTTTTAAAATTTATTAGGCATTAAATTCATATCGTTCAAATATAAATTTTCATAGAAAAGTAAAATAATTATTAATTTTTCAATTTATTAATGTCATTAAAATGCGTAGGAGTAAAAGAGAACTATAATAATACTAAACTCTAAGCTATTTCGAAATTAATTTCAATCATATCAATTACACAGGTTTTTGAAATAGAAAAGAAACTGAGAATACGCAGTTTAATGCCTCATATATTTAAATCAAATAACCATGATAAAATTTCTATGTCTTTAAATAATAGTATTGATTTTTCTAATGTTGAGGAACATGAAATAGATGATAATTTGGAAATAAATATATCTGAAAAAGATGTCGCTGATTTAAAAATTTCTGAAAGTAATCTTACTTATATTGCTGGTTACTGTTCACATTCTTATATAAAACATTTTAAATGTCTTCATTGTAAGAATTATCTGGTTTTAAATGATTCTATTGTTAATGCTGAAGAGATTACAAATTCTTCTATTCTTATAAAAAATATGGACAGAGGTGGATTAAAATACCCTTCTGATCATGTTGTAACTATAATAATTTATTGTTATTTAGTTATAAGTAAACTGTTATCTACTGAAAATGAAAAGGAATTCCTTAAATGTTCTAATCATACAGCATATGCATTTTCAATAATTAGGAGGATTCTAAATGAATCTGAAATTTACCTTCCTTTTGAAAAATGTGAAAATGGACATGCTGCTGAAGAAATAAAATTATTCATTGTCAAATCATGCATAAATATATTCCTTAAAAATTATTGCAAAAAAATTAATGACTCTATAGTGATTAATGCTCTATCTAAAAAAAGAAAACTTCAAACTTTTAATAATTCTTAAAAAAATTACTTTTTAATGCAATTTGAAATAGAAATTGTATCCAATATCTTTATTTCCTTTTAAAACAAAAATAAGTTTGAAAATAAATTTCAGTATATTCAAATAGTTATTTTTATCCATTATTATGAATGCATCAAAATAAAGTGAATAAAAATGTAAAAATGTAGTAATTGTGTATATAGTTTAAATTTGTTCTAATGTATGTAAATAATTTATTTGTGTTGTAATATGCAAAATTACATAGGGAAATTTTGTTTATATATATATATATATATAATTTATTAATTTTAGTCATTGTATGTAAGGTTTCAAATTGCCAAACTTGCATTATTTTTTAAAGAAAATGTTTATGTTAATATTTCTTTTTCATACTAAATTTATGCATTATTTTTAGAAAAAATATGAAGAAAGTATGATTCTAATAAATTATTTTTTATTTTTCTGATTGTCTTTTCCTCTTCAACCATACAAAATTATCTCACCCATTAAATGCATTAAATATTTTAAATCTATCATACGCAGGGAATATATTTTGCTAATAAATTAATCATGTTTATTGCATTCAATAATTTTTAAAGAAATATTTTCAATTCATAATAGATTATGTTGCTAATTATTATTTTAGAATAAATTATAACACCCAAAATGTTTTGCTGGAATTTAAAAAAAAAATTAGCACAGGAATGATTAATTAAATATACATATAATTTTCATAAAAATAATTCTATTATTAGATTTAGCACATTAATATATAATCACCACAGATATATATTTCTATTGAAAGTACACCAAGAAAAATTAATATCCAATATTGAATAAAATTTCATTGACTAGAATTAATAGAATGTTTTCATTCAAAGTTATATTTAAATAAGTTTTTACATATAGTTGCTATTAATTTTTTAATATTCTTCGTGGAAACAATATCAATATTAATTTTAAACAACATAAAAGCATAGTTCCTTCGGAATATTTTAATCGTGAACGAAAGCGCTTGATTTCAGCCATCTGCTGATGACGTCACAAGAGAGTGTTCAGGCTTTCTTAGCTATAGAGGGTGATGCATTAGTACATCAAAAAGTTTATCGAGTATTATTATTTATTAGTACATATAAAATCAATTATTAATTACGATAAATCATAACTGAAAGTGCATTTACTTTCAATTTCGCTTAAAGGTAAATAATTTCCTTTTATTGTTTAATTGTATAAAGAATATTTAAACAAAAAAGAATAATCACAACTAATACTTTTATATTATTGTTTAAACTTAATTCATATTTAAAAATATAGAAAATTAAAATTTTAAAATGTTCATTTTGAAGATTTGTAAACATTCTGAAATAAAAAATATATTGTTCTCTAATAAAAGCTTATTATAAAATTTCGTAGTTAAATTTTACGTTAAATGCGTAATTATATATATTCATTCAGATAGAGAATAATTTTACAAAATAAATTAATGTAACTTATTTCATCACTAATCTCAACTAAACTTGTGTCCAAATTCATGGAAGATACTTCAGCAAGTGGAATTGCAATTTCGTTCAGAAATGATAAATATTCAAAGTACCATAAAGTCAGCACACATATGCATTCTCCGTACTTACATAACGTTTTTCGATTCATTGATTTTTCTCTTAATAAATTCTTGCAATATTTGCTTCATGGACATTTTTAAAAATGGGATCTAATGTTTGAGAGATGTTGTGAATCTAAGTTTCAGTAAATAAGAAATTTCAAATATTAATTTTCCCAAGTGTCGCCAAGAAATAATTTGCAACCCTGTGGGACAGACACATGGCAACGGGAAGCAATTGCTTACTTCTTGTCACTAATCCCTGTCGGAAGAAAAATAAGAGCTTATTTGAATTTTCTTGAACCTGTCCAACACACAGTACATCTTGTTCAAAATACCACTTTTCAATAGGAAAAATCCTATCGTGTGGCAGGCTTAAAATACTATTAAAATATATTATAATTTATAAAATTCCTTTTTAAGCCTCTAGGGTAAAATGTTACTCTAAAATTAATTCAATATGCTTATTTCATTAGCCTGGAACTAAACAAAATTTAATTTTATAAGGATTAATTATTTAAAAAATGTACTAATATGAGAAGTAGTTGATCAATAACCTACAAATTTTAAAATATATACTCCACAGAATTGAACCAATTTATTTATATATTGCATTCTAATTTTTTTAAACTTCCATTTACCAATAATGTAATGATTTCTCTATTTCTGTAATAAATAAATTAATAATGCTAAATACAATTAATTAATAATTCAAAATAAAATTAATCAATAAAGCTAAAAATCCAAGAAACAAATATAAGATAGATGTTGGTATTACAATGATTTTAAAATTTTTCACATAGTTAATATAATTTAAATTCAATAAATAATATAAATGCATCATGTGCAAAAGGAAAATCTGTAACAATTACAATAATGGTAAACTAATGTTTTAAAAAAATAGAAAATATAAAAGTTAAAAAAATTTTACCTGATATTTTTATCAGTATTTAACAAAAATCTTCCCAGAATATTAACACCAAGAACCTAAAATAAATTTTTATTTCTATTAATGTTGCAAACACATGTATCAGCTGCAACATTTATAAAAATACACACTTACCCGCAAACCACTTTCAGACTTTATATCCATTATCGAAAGTACAGTTTCATATAATATGGCATTACCAACATTTTTACTGGTTTCAGTATTAGTAGCAACCTGTAGAACAATAATAAAAACTTAAGACATTCCAAGCCTATGCTTAAAAATAATTTATTCAGGGTTTGTACAGATTTTCAAGAATTAAATTCCAGGAGCTTTTCAGGAGTCAAATCAAAAATTTCCAGGAGGTATCAACATCCATGTTAAGTAATTTTTTAAATTTTATTTTAAAGATTATTCTTAACCAAATATACATACAATTATGTATATGCATTATTTTTCAATTATATTTGTAAATAATTGCAAAAATTAAGGATTTTTTTAAAATTTAAGTTAAAGCTTTACTTAATGATTACATCAAAGGCATACAACAAATTTAGTTATAACAGAAAAATTATATTGAAATAATCAATATTCTTTGTATTACAGGATTATAAATTGTATAAAATAATGGGTGATTGTAAATTTTTTGATTATCTTTAATAGGTTTCTATCAATTAATTTATTCAGTATTTCAAGAGAAATATAACCTCTTTTCAAATATAAATATATTTACTCACAACAAATACAACTATTAGATAAAGTTTCTATGACTTTTTTCCCAGTTATTATTTAATAAAAACAATTCTAAATGTTTGATCTGTCAACATTCAAATTCTTTTAAAACTACAATTTCCCATCCATATTCTAAAGGCTTCTTTATTTAATAGATTTTTACAATTGTTGGTTATTTATATATACAAATGTAAGAATTCTTTAGATATTTATTTGTATGCTTTTTCCAGAGTCTACTGGACATTGAAAAGGCTTATTCCACTAGGCATATTAAATAAGTTATTTCAGTCTTTATTTCATTTATAAACAAATTTAATCATATTCACTTAATATATACAATTTTCACCAAGGAAAATATGAAAATATATTTTAGCTCACAAAAATTTTACATTTAAATATTAATATTCAGTGAAATTTATACAATATGAAGAAAACAGAAACAAAAGAATAAATTAAAATCATCTGTCTGATTGCACATCATGATGATCTTATTGGTGTACTACACACAATTCACACATAAATCTAAATATATCCAGTCCTGACTAAACTGGATTACCATGAAATAATTGTGGTTGAACAGGATTTTTATTTTTATTTAACCGTTAAGAATAAAACAATCTAATATCGATCGAGCAGCCATCTAGTGGTAACATTAAGAGGTAATATTCAATTAAGTTTTTTGGAAAATTTCCATTCAAAATTTTAAAACATTAAAACAAAAACACAAAAAAAAATTATATTTTCTAAACATAGAAATAATAATAATAAATGCATCAAGGTAAGTAAAAATTCCAGGAGTAATTCATGATTTCCAAGGAGACAAGTCAAAATTCTAGGAGTTATATGGACCCTGTTTACTTTCTAATCATATATTTAAAAAACACAAATTAAAAAATTTATCAATGCAAGAAACAATTGAAAACATAATTTATCATATATGTGTGTAATATACAGGAATACATTTCAGGGAAACAATTTTTGAACTATCAAGATTTTCCAACATGGGAACTAACTACAAGACTCAGTCTTACCCAATTATCAATTTCTGTAGTCAAGGGCTAATTGGATCCAGACTAACAAATTAAAGCAGACAACAATCGCCCATGTACGAGATAGGAACCAAGCCCATGACCTGTTGAACTAAAGGTCAAAGTACTAACAAATTCAGGTGAGTTTAGCAATATAATTATGAGAGAAAGTTTTTGTTATTGTAATTAAAACCACAAGTTACAAAAAATGTAGACAAATAGGTCCTTCAATTAATGTGTATCATAGAAGAATAATACAATCTAAATAAATACCTGTGCAAGAATATCATTCATTGTTTCACTTGCATCTGGATCGTTTTTTCCTAATAACCTCAGCAATCTTAAAATCTTTACCTATAATGGGAATGAGTATGAAAAACAGAATATTATTTAAAACAACAATAACTTAATTTTACTGCATTAATAAATTAATTGCCTTACTTGTAAAAATGGGTCACTAACTCCACACACATCATGCTCCGGTGAATACCCAGCCATGATCAAGTTTTTGAGGACACGTACTAAATTTGTAACTAACTGAAATAACAAAAGTGACAAGTTGAAAACTGGTTTTAACAAAAATAAATATTTAGAATTTAAAAATTTACAGCAATTTTTGGAAAAGTTTTTAATCAAATAACTTATTCTGTTTATTGATATTTAAAAAAATCTTTATTTCAAACAGAATTTATATTAATGTAACCTTTTTGAAATGATGTAAAGCATCAGGACTCTTTTCACACATTTCAGTTATAAGTACTACGGCAGTAATAAGTACACCTATTAAAATGAAAAGTAATATTAATATGGTAAATTGAAAATGAAAGTAAAATTTAAAAAATGAAGTGTATAATTATAGCAAACATCATTTGGTTCTGTAGGGGTTACTAAAATAATTGAAACAGTCATTTTATTCCTCAAAACACTGAGCTATGTCAAGGAATAGATCATATAAGACTCTATTCCGTCCTTCAAAAACTATTTGAAAAACAGAAATTTATTTACAGCAAATGATATATTTCTTCAAGATAGGAAAACACAGTAATGTGCCTTACATTTATTTTTTCTAATAATTAAGCACGGCTGATGTATTATTCTTCATACAACAATATATACCATAGAATTTTAATTCTTCTTTGATAATAAATAAAAATTATACAGAGAATAGAGAATTCTATGAAAAATATTTTCCAACTGGCCAATTAAAAAGTTATGAAAATAAAATACATAAGCTCAATTTTTTATATAGACTTATGTTATTAAGCTTTGAGATTGTAATGTGAATTCAAATATGTGAAATGCAAAAGTACTTCAATATTTTTGAAAAATTTAAATAGTCACCATGGTTTTTCTCTGAAAGAAGTGATCTAGTGGCAGGAATAAACATTTCCATCAATTCTGGAACCTTCTTAATAATGCGAAAAGCACAAAGAGCAGCCTAAGGAAACAAATTCATTAATAACATTTATGTATAATTTCTTTCAATTTATTACTATATTTGCATAGATAATGCACAAATAATATCAAAAGATAAAATTGATTTTTTTTTTTTTTAACATATTAATTCTAAGATTTGTGGAAAATATCTGTCAGCTTTGTAAACTTAATTTTAAAATTCAAACTAACATAAAAAGTTAACAAATATTATAATATTAATATCTACATTTTATATCACACCAATAACACAATAAGCTAGTGATGATAATATGAATGAATTCTAAAGTAAATAAAAGATGTACTATTTTTAGATATGATGAGAAGAAATGTATGTGACCAACAACCAAGTCTTTTTCAATGTTTTAAATCTCCATCTAACGTATGTCCTGCAGGGAACAGAAAACCTTAAAGCCTGAAAATAATGATAGATCTTGGTGACTGCAGATTCATTATTAATTACAATATTTCTCTGTACACAATACACATCTGCAAATCCACAAAACCATTTTTCAAGGGGAAAAAAATCTGCAGAAAATTTTCCTGCGAATAATTGAAAATTTATACTGCAGATAATGTGATGCCACAAATACACAGTATGATTAAAAATATAATAAATAGTACAGAAAAAGAAACATTTATTATGGAAAATTTCTTTTTTCATTTATTATGGATCCACCTCATCATAAAAAGCGATAAACTGAGATGATAGCACCAGATTGACCATCACGAGTGATAATTCCAAAAACATTCAAGAAAAACTTATTGATTTTTAGTTTTTAATAACTCTAAAAGGAAGTTAAGACATTTTAAAAATAGATTTGCTTCATAAATAGTTAAATAAAAGAAATGGATTATTTTTTAACTGTGTATTGGATAAATTTTTTTTTTGTACTGCTCATGCTTTTTACTATACATTACCACATTTGTCCATTTTTGTGATTTCCTATAGCATTTTGTTTAAAATCTGTGTAACTTATATATTTTCATGTGCATATAATAAAATACAAACTTGAATATTTTCAGATCAAAACAGATACAGGCAAGACATGAAATGACAATAGCCACTAGCAAATGTAATATCCAAAGAACCAAATTTGCTCTTAAAAATGATTTAACAAAACTGATTATAGCTGAAATAAGTCAGTTGAGTCGTGACCCCACCTGTTATTTACTTCATGAAAAATAAGAATGCATCTTTCAAAACTTTATAGTACGCTTTTCTGAGGAAGAACGTTTTTTTTTTTTTTTTTTTTTTTTTTAAATTAAATTATCTATGGTTGAGCATAATACACATAATGAAATTCGAAACTTTTTTAATACATAATCCACACTTATTTGGGTTTTGTGGAGTGAGGTCCAGAAAGGATATGCTGTGTCAAAATTTAAATTTTAATAAAAAGATTTTTTCTCAAAACCTAAAATACAAAAATAAGTTTAATACCTAATAAAAATTTAAATAAAAATACAAATTTAAAAAATGAAATAAAATTGATGAAAATACTATAAATTTCTTAACTATAAGAATTAAATAAATAAAATCTACTGCCTTTAAAAAGGCAAAATGTTTTTGTGGAGTGGCTTCCCAACAAATAAAACAATCACTGTTAAAAAAAAGAGCCAATGATAATGATTAAAAAGGAGGCATGAAATTAAAATATGATGACTAGTAAGTGAGTCACCAAGTTTTAAAGCATGCACTTAATTCAATTAATAACATATGTTGATGTATGAAGAGTGTGAGTCTGATATGAAAGCATGTCAAATGAATATCAGCACTTTGTTACAGTAAAACTGATGATAGAAGGACACAAGGGAGAATGAGATGCTATATGATGGAAAGCTGCCTGTTCCACAACTCCTACCAGAGAGAATAAATATGCTTTTTTACACCTAGAGAGAACACAGCATTCCCTCTAAAACTTCAAGTTGGCTGAACAGTAACTTAAGCAGGCAAGCAGTTGTCTTGGGCTTGGTAAATTTTATTTTTTGAATTGACTTATTAATACTTGGGTGTCATTGCAATGTTTCCTAGTTAAAGTTTAAATATTTTAAAGACAAACTATTGTGTAATGTTGTATTGAATATGTGTGTATTGTGTGTTGTAATATAAAAGTAACTATTGGCAAACAAACATAACTGCAACAACTTTTTCTCCCATTTTAGGATTCAAGATAATTTGATATTATCATTCCTTGACAGAAAATGGATCTAATAATTGGAAAAGCTTGGGACACGATTGGATGATAGTAAATGTCGAATTTCTCAATGCTTCAAAGACATTCATACTGCCAGCATACATGTGAAATTTAATAGAATTTGCAGTATTCACAATCTGAAGTGCTTGACATATTGTGCAGCTCTGACAAGAGCAAACATCATATAACCTCTTTAGTGCAAGAGTAAGAGCCAAGGAATGTAAAGGACGATGAGTGTCAGGCATAATCTTAGCATAGTAATTGAGAAGCAGTTCCATTTATCTCAGGTTTAAAGGCAAATGTTGGCACATTGCATGAAGACTCTGCATATGGGTTGTGCAGAATGAGCCTGAACATATCCTCAAAGCAAAGTGATGGACAGTATCTAATCCACCAAAGAATGAAGACCTAGCAGATCCATACCCATAATCTACAGAAGAGAAAATCAGTGACTGGTAGACTTGAAGCACTGATGTGCGACCAACACCCTAAAATGTATTAGAAAGCACCCTGAGGATATTAAGTGATCACTCACACTTCATTTGCAGGTTTAAAACATGGGAAAGGAAGGTTAAAGGTTTCAAAAGCACATATATATCTAATGACAGTGAACATTTTTACCAACACCAATTATGGCCCTTAAACTCACCAAATAACAAAAATGGATTTGGCAGCTGGTCAACTAAATAATAGAGCTCTTCTTGGCAGATGAGATCATGTGGTTGTAAATATAAACTACTAATTGTAATTACACACACACCCATTGTATGAATTCTTACAGAAACAGCCTGTAAGGTAGTAGTGAATGGATGGGCAGTTCAGGGGAAATTATTTCACGTAAATATGCAAACCACCAGACATTGTATTATTATTAACAGTCTTTATTAAAGCATTTGAAATCAGACATAGAAATGTTATTGATAGACTTAAGGAAAGTTTACTGAAGTGGTACACATGTAAAGCTATAAGCTGATGTAATAGATTTTATGTTATTAATATGTGAATGCAAACCACCGCAGTTCTAATAAACAAAAGAAGCTATTATTTAAACAGGAAAGTTCCTACCCCTGAGCTGGAACACAGGTCTTCAATAGATTCCCTGAAGGATAAATGAAGAGATATAGTATCTCACCCAATAATAAAAAGACTTTCTTGATTTTTAAGGACAACTTATGAAGGCCCTCCTTAGCAGATTTCAACTCAGAGCCCTAAAAGTCTTGACTATGCCGAAAAAGCTTTTTGAATCGAAGGAGGTGATAATTTTGGGCTTTGAGTTATTTAAGGTAATCTTGTAACAGGAAGTGACAGAATATCTATTTGTGTACTAGTATTTTTGGTTACTCTTTTTGAGGTGGCTACATAACTCACTCGAGGAAGTGGTGTGCAAGGGATAACTCGTTGCCTAGCCTCATGATATGAACATTTTTTCGTCATTTCATAGGTGGTGACTTCTTTTTCAAAATACCCATTGAGGACAACTTACAGAATAAATGTGATGGTTATTATGGCAATCGACACATGCCTTCTTTGCTAGACAGAGTTCAAGGTATTGTGACCAAATGATGTGCAATGAGTGCAAGTCAGTTTACCTCTGTAAGCACTTCTCAAATATCAAGTTGGCACAGAAAACATCATAAGGGATTTGGTATGAAAGACTGGATAGGTAGATTCATATAGGCAATTTTTAATATTGCCTGGAAAGTTTGACTTTGAAAGTCAGAATCAGATGCTCAGTAAAATCTTGTCATATCTTCTCACAAGTAATGTATTCTCCAACACAGGCCTTCTGACTCTTCAAATTTTCAACAATATAATCTGCCAACAGAGTTCAGCAAATCTCTTGCAAAAATTGTACCATGTGAAAAGTTTAAATTACCCTTAGGCAAGACAGTTACCTCATTCTATGTTAACATCCACATGTTGTTAAACTTCACTGCTTGTGCACAGTTATCAGTCTACCAATATGTCACCTGAACTTACAGATACCTCTGACTTTCTCAATCTAAATAATAAAAGTAAAGAGGGATATATGTTCAAAAAATATGTCTATTTTCTTCTGGTGACATAAAATTAAGTTTCATTATTTTAGACTAAGTGCTTCTGTGGGAGAGTAGAAAACTTTTTATTCTACAAATGTATAATATTTTCAAAATCTGACCACACTACCAAGCCCATCAAGGGGATGCAAACAAGTCACACTAGTGCTAGCCAGTTCCTATAAGCTCACAGTAGATCCCTAAGATGGCCTCCATCTTTAACGAGTCATCCAGTAGATGTACCAATCGTTTGATCCATAAAGCCATTTGATGTACTGAGAACCACAATATACCTCTTATTCATCTGAAGCAGAGGCTGAAGAAAAACATTGGGACCTCAATTACCAGGACCATCATTTCCAGAGACATGGGTCCCCATGTATGTCAAACATGAAGCTAATAGCAACAAGGCAATGTTAGCTACTCAAGGAGAGCCCTCAACCTCTTGTGAGGCAACTACACTGAGGTAGAATTAGAAGAAAAATTAGAAGACAGATCACTAGGATACCTCAGACTTGTGACACCTGTGTTTACTTAAAGAAAGTAAACCCTTTTAAAGAACATAATCTGTGGATTATATACAGGAAAATATGGTAATACTTTTTTTAGAATTCTTACTTTGTAGTATGCAAAAATATTAACTTACCAAACCACTTTTGAATTCTGTTAAAATTCAAAAATTACTTTAACATCAAACATTAAAGAATTTTTAAATGCTGGATATCTTGTAGGAATGAGATGTTTAAAAGCAAAGAGTTAAGTCCATTTTCTAATAGTTTCCAATTTTTATAAATTTTAGGAATAAATGTTTTTTAGTTATTATTGTTTAATTACAGAACCTAACCTTAGCTAAACATTTATGTACATTTTAAAATTATTGTGCTTAAAAAGCACTGATTAACTTTTTTTTTACATAACTGTTTACTAAATAATTAATATAATCCATGACATAAATAATATTGAAACTGAGGTAAAATTGTAAAAAAAACTAAATTCAATAAAAGTCCAAAATTTTGCTTTAATAAAACTTATAAAAATATTAAAAAAATTTCCAAAAAGTCAAAATGAAGGATTTTAAAGAATACAGTAGCAACAATAAATTAAAAGATTGGAATAAAAACAATGGGAATTTGAAAATCAAGGAACTCAAGGACATTAACTATCTCACAAGAAAATCTTTGGAAGTACCCTATTTGAAATTTTCAAAATGATCACTAAAAATTAATAAAAAAGTCAGGTATAACAACAGCTTTAGAACTTATAAGAATTAAACTGTCAACAGTTGCCATGTCTAGAAATTAAAGATTACTAAACAATTTAGATGCACTTCAAGATTACATTGATTCTAAATAAGTTTGAAATTGCTTTTCAAGAAAAAAGAATACTTCTACAATGTCAGAACTCTTTGCCTTAATTACATTAAAGTAGTTTAAAAAGACTGATAATGTTTTATCGTTAAAAAATGGCTAATTTCTTTTTCCAAAAATTTTAGTCTTTTAAACAGTTGCTTTTTTTATCCAAATATTGTTAAAAATCTAAAATCTTCAGAATTTTGGTGCACTTACCAACAAAAAAAAAAAAAAAAAAAAAAAGAATATAAATTTGAAACACATTACTATTGTAAAATGAATTTAATTAATTCCTCAAAATTCGCAGTATAAATTATTCTATGTATGGGTCCAAATACTATGTACAAATTTCATAGAAGTTTCATTCAACTGAGAAAATTTTCCTTAATAATGCTTTATATCATGTGTTAAAATTGAAAGGCAAATGCACCTTATGCATATTACCCTTAGTAAAAATTTAACTGCAAATAAAAAAAATTTCCCCTTTTTAAATCACTGATTGTTTGCACAATTTATTGTCATTTTACCCTTTAGGAATTACATGTGTAGTTTTGTTCCTTAAGGATGATTTGGTAAATTATTAACATTCCTCAAAGATTTTAAATTACCAGAAAAACTAGAGGCAAAATTTTCAACACACTTGGAAAAATTTAGCTGAAATTACTTGAAACATGCACTTTAACATTTAGTTTCACTTTAATACAGTATGTGTCTCAGGGTAATTGAATTCTCCAGTAATTTATGAAAAAATATAGAAAATTTTAATATTTAAACAAACTTCAACTAAGATTCTTATCTAATAGTCAATTAATCCCATTAAAGGGAAAATATGAAGAGAAGTGAAATATAAAATAAGTAATAAGTGAAATATAAACATGTAATTCTCATTTTGTTACTGATTTCATAGGCATTTACAAATTCTCATACAAGTCATGTACTTTTTTGTATTAATATATTTCATAAAATTATAAAAACCAAAAATATAAATAACTTACTTTTTTTCTAACATATGCATTTGAAGTTTTTAGAAGTTTTTCCACTTCTCCAGCTAAATCTCTACTCATTTCAGGTGAACAAATAACACCCAATGTACATAGGGCTAGTCCAATAACAAATTGAGTTTGACTATTGAGATCACTAAAATTAAAAATAATCTTAAATAAAGAGGGAAAATATTATTAAAAAAAATATCATTTTTAGTAACTAATTATTGCATATTTTCTTCATATTTATCTTAAAAACTTTTATTTATTCTTTCAGTAAGGTAAGGAACAAATAAAAATTGATTACAAATTATTATTAACATGGCAGTTAAACAATGGGTTGGTTGGGTTTTATGGCGCAAGGTCCAAAAATGGATATGCTGCGCCAAAGTTAAACAATGGGAAATTATCATTTAAAAAAGTTCAATCCAGTATCCAATATTTATCACTCAGCAGGCTGATTAAAAAACATACAATAAATAAAAAAAATGGCATAGAAATCCTATATTTAGAGGTTAAGATGGATTTATTTAATTGAAATAATAGATTTTATTTCAAACAAATAAAAATTTAAAGAAAAAAACATAGAAAGTTTCATAACATTTTAAACAATTTATACACAAATTACATAGATTTTAAACAAAAAATTAATAAAACATTTAATTTCTAATTTCATTATGCAGAAATGCTTTCTCAGAAGCATTCTGTAAGGAAAAACACTAAACAATACAAAAACATTAAGCTTGGACTTGAAGTTTTGGTGACCTCCATCATTTAAAAAAAATAACAAACACTGAGCATATTAAATTATAACTTACCTAAGTTTTCAGTTTCATGTTAATTTGAAAAAAAAATTTCTTGAGTATAATTTCATTTTTACTTACTGTAATAATGAAATAACCGGTACTACTTTGGAATATTTTAAACATTAAGGAAAACCATGGAATTCCTAAAATTTTATACTCCCTAAAATTATGCATTGCAACTGAATTTCAAGAGTATTTTTTGGCTTTAAAGATAATGATTATATTAAGTATTTAAATTGAAATATAAAGCTGATAAAATTACTGCATAATTTGCACCTGCAACTCTGGATCTTTTTTAAAAATCATTTTTAAGTAAACTTCTCATTTACTGCATGCTACTACCTTGAATTAAAAGATATCAATATTGAAGTTCATTAGAAATAATTAAATTTTAGAAAAGATGAGAAACATTACATTTTAGCAGCAATAAAATGAAGTTTTAGAATAATCTCACAAAATCAAATAAAAATATATATCTTCATTAAAAATTAACAATGAAACTGTTTCACAAAATATTCTTTAATCACCACACATACTTTTTTAATGAATTAGTTATAAGAAGGTGAACATCTTGACGTTCATCTAGAAGTAACATGGAGCCCAGATAGCCTATCCTTTTATCTGTAAATCTTGGAGATGCAATCAATTTTAAACATTCTAGCTGTAAATAAAGGATAAGTACACTCACATGACAGAAGCAAAGAAAACAGAATATACTAATATATAAATTAAGTTTTATCATAATTTAAACCCTAAGAACACTGATGACATTTTTTACACATGCACATTACAATTACAAGATAAAATCAATACTTTATAAAAAAAAAAAAAAAAAAATGAACACTAGTTCTATATTTAAATACAAAAAATCCAACTTTATTTTACTCAATTATCCCACTTTCAGGATTTCTGGTGTTTAGCTTGTAAACATTTTATTAACAACTTAAAAAATGTTTTCTTTGGATATAAACAATTTCTAGCTAATTGTGTGTTTTATATTAAAGATGAAACACTTTTAATAAGATATATTTATAAATAAATTTACACAGGAAAGTAACAGCTTAAAATATAATTGCAAAGCATCCAAAATAGAATTTCAAAAGTAAATGATTCATAGAAATTTGATAAACAATAAATATGAACACATGTTCAAAAGCCATGAACTAAATGCTATATACTTTAAAAATAAAGTTTTTAAATTTCTATAAGAAAAGCTGGAATTAAAATTTATAAACAACAAATATTTTCTAAATAGAAATGGAATAAAAACTGAGACATTTTTAAGAAACATGTGTATGAGTTTAATACAACTGTGGAAAGCAGAGAAACATGCAGGCAAGCTGGTTCTAGAGATAATTTTAATCCTGAAAACAGGCTAATAGACTCTCTGTTATATAAACTAATATCTAAAAAATTTCTTCCCTAAGAGCTATTGAAATTCAATGTACACATAATCAATGAGTTTTATACAGTTGCTAGATAAAATCTATAGTGAAGTCATCTTTACTATAGTTAAGTCAAGCACTTAGAACTTTGCATAACCTTTCAGGAAGTCTGAATGGTGAAATCTATTTTTATTTTTTTGTATAATGAGAATTATTGATTTTAGAATTGCATGTTTTGATATTTGTGAAACTTTTAGCAGGCTCTAAGGTCAAAACATCAAAGAATATTTTTGTAAAGAATCTTCCCAGTGGAACTTAAAGGATTAAGCTGATTAATAAATTCAAGTTATTTATGAACAGTGATCAAGTTAAAAATGTATTCATATTCTTCACAAGACGCCACAACAATAGAATCACTGTATTAATTACTTTCATGGCAGAGTAAATTACACAGTTAAATATTGAAATCTTCACTAATAAAACTTTTTCAGGTCTATATATTTTGATTTCAGGGCATTATAAACTAAATTAATTATACTTTATAAGTTGAACATTGAGAACAAATATAGTTGTGTCAATAACTTACACTAGGACAATAGTTGGTTTACTTTCATTGTTGAATTTAAAAGTGCTTGTTAAGACATAAGCAATTAAATCCTAATTGGACATCATAGCTAATTATAAATTTTGTCATTGATTAGTTATGGTTTTATGAAGGTACTATTCAACTGAAAGAGTACGAAAAATCTTATTAAAACCAGTATCTATCATCCAATCAACTATAACAAATGAAAATTTCCATCTCCAACGACTTTGAGTACATTAAAAATACTTCTTTTGTAACTAAACCTGCTTTTTTATTAATTCCATTGAGAAACATGTCAAGTTTGGTTACAAGTATTTTAATCTTCTATTTCTAGCAAGGTTGTTGTGAAATTAATAAAATGATATGCTTATAATTAACTTTTCATTGGTTTTATTTATGAATCAAAATAATCCTGTTTTTACTATATTTTTTATATTCATATTCACTTTTAATAAATGGGTATTCCTATATTCTGTGATACAATTCCTACATACAAATGTTGATATTGCAGAAAATGAAAATGCAGATAATTTAGCCAAAATGGAATCAGATGTTAAAATTACAGCTTTGAATGCAAAAATGTAAATCTTGTGTCAAATACATATATTTGTGTGTGCTCAGAGCTTAGGGCAAATCTGCTGTAAAAAGGTGTGATAAAATAATTTTTACTTTGTTTGCTCATACACTTCATCAAATTTTATCTTTATCTAAAATTATCTTTAATTTAATGAACAAACATTTAGATGATGGAATAATATAGTGAATTATGGAGGAACTAGAAGTACACAAGTCCCAGATCCAGATTAGCATAAAGTTTAATGTAATGTTCAGAATCATCTCCAACTTATAGAAAGCTTTAATCTACTAAATCATGCGTGAGAAAACCTGAACAAGTCATCAAAAAGCTATAATGTAATTTGTGTGAAATACAGATAAGGAAACTTAAAGCTCTAAGTTCTTCTTTTCTGGAGTTTAGCAGGCCCTGCTTTCATTTATTGGATGACAATGCATTGTTACATCTAATTAACTATTTTTAAGAAAATGAAGATATTCATTAGATTGGCTAGCTAGACCTCAACCATATATAGCATAATTGAGATACTCTGAAAAAAAGAAATTGTAACCCCTTTCTGAGAATGATTCAAAGGCTGAAAAATGCATTGCTTAACAAAAGGGATCAATTATAGAAGGAACTCAAATTATTTTCTTTCCAAAATAAAGCCATTTATACCATAGTTAAGTATATTCCTTACTGCACCTTTGAAAATAAGGAGTCTAGACTCCCAATTAACACCTTTTTCTTTGATTTTGTAACAAGTTTCATATTTTCTGAATCCACTGAGTTTTATGCACAATGATGGAAATCTATAATAACTGCTTTCAAATTAAAATATTATATTTAAAACATTAGAGCATCATGATAAATAATAAATAAAGTCTGACCTCATAGATATGAGTGAAATTACCAAATAACTGCTTCTGAATATTTGCAAACTAGCTTTAAATTTTGAGAATAAAGATTTTTCTTTTTTTTACATTTATAAATTCAAAATTTTTTTGTGTTGAGTCTAATTATTTGAATTGTATAGCATTAACTGTAAAAGTTATGAATTATTTCTGAAACAGTAACATGCAAATATTAGAAAAAAATCAAAACTACAAGTTTATTAAAAAATTTCATAGTAAAAATGTTTATACAATTTTCAAAGACAATCAAGATGTTAAATTTAAGTAATCTCTTGTACAAAAAGGGGGATTTCAACAAAAGAAAAATAATCTTTAATTTCATGTCTATTAAAAACAAGAAAATGAATTTTATAGTAAGACTATTATTAAAAAACACTAGATTCACAACTAGAATTTCTATAACTGAATTTAACAACAATTACACAAAACAGTTTATAAAGAAAAAATCTGTCATTACATGCAATAAAATTAATATATTAAACATGAAGCAAAAGATTATTTACTTAAACAAATTAAAATATATAAGTTATAGAAATGTCCCAGTGTTACTACAGCAGAAAAAAAATCCATATTTTAAATAAATAAATTATATTACATTAAATACCAATAAAGAATGATAAAAATTACTTTAAACTAAAATTATACTATTTTACAATGAAATAAAATAAAGCAGCCTAAACTATTAATTTTAAAATGCATTTCTTAACATACCTGGCCAAAGTGAGCTTGATAACCTAGCATGTGAATGTACAAAAGCTTTGCAACATTGCGACATCGCCAAGTATTATCTTCTTCCCGAAATAGGGATCGAATATAGGCACATTCTTTCTGTACAACTGCCCGCTCATCTGCCGCAGTTCTTGCTGCACGTATTTGCCTAATTAAGTCTCTAAGCCTCATTGGAGTAGGCATATTAGCATAAGCATTTAACCTAAAATATAGTTGCAAAACAATAACTTTTTACCCAAATTACTCTTTTGACACATTAGTTTTATATTTCTAAAATTTTAAGGAACAATTTTTAAACCTAGAAATCTAAGCAACAAAATGAAGAAAGTAAATCAAAATTACTAATTTGTTTAAACTTATCTTTGTCATAAATACAAGTAATTGTTAGAATATGTAATTTTAATTATGTGTAATTTATATGTATTTTAGGTTTACTTTGTATAAAATAAATAAGTAAGTAAAAAATTGACAAAAATTGTATTATTTTTATAATATTAGTCAAGAAAAGTTTCTTTTTAAAATTTTCCATGAAGAAATTTAGAAAATGTAGTGCTTTGAAAGTCATAAAAACAGGAAAACTTATTCTTACTATAAAATTTTAAATTATCAGTATCAATTAAAATATTAAAATCTGTTTAATAATGCTAGTTGAGTTGATTGTCTAATAATAAAACTAATTAAATTTCAATATTGTCTATAATTAAAAATAATAAAAACCTTTTTAATTTTATTCTCTATTCCTTCTAAATTAACATTAACATGATAAATTAAGCACATAAACATTAAGAACAATTTAAGCTTTAAACACAAATATTCACCACTACTACAACAGTAATTTAAATTTTTGGTTGACTTTCACAATGAATAAATATTGAGAAGCTGGGTTTAACAAACTCCTCACTATTACTGTTCACTCTTTTTTATCATTACCTGAATAATACTTATGATAAAGCTGATTTTTATAAATGTATTTATTTTAGTAATGTAAAATGATGTGTGTGCTTCAATTTTTACATTAATAATAATAATAATAATGTGATTGTTAAGTGGACACTAAAATGTCAGCTTTACAATGAATAAAATTGAATTAATACATTATTGGCAATAGCTTGCCATAACTTCATCATCATCTACTCATTCTTCAAGTACCAGCCTGACAGGTGGTTTCTTCTCGGTGTGAAGTGAGTGGTGGAACAGAGCTGTTCCGAGTGAGATAGGTCAGAGAAGCAGTCTGAAACAGTGAGAGAAAAGAGACAGAAAAATCCATAAGGTGGGACATATCTGGGGTAAATACAGCAAGAATTAAAGATGAATAAAATATACATATGTACATGGTTGGAAGCATAACTTCCACTAGGGAGTGGGGCTTAACTTGGCTTGGACAGGTGTCTAATCAGCGTCGTGTAGTGGGAAAATGGTTACAGAATAGCACATCTAATAAAATATGCATAGGAGCCATAACTTGATGAAGACCAGCCATCACAGAATTGCAAAAGAATAAAAATAGAGTGAGCCTAATTTTCACAAATTCAATGTCTTGATCAAGACTTCTTTCAAATCACAGAAAATAAACGTTAATGACAGAAAAAATATTAAGGGAAATAAATTATACATTGTAATGGAAATTACAGCCTGGAACACATAAATCTGATTATTAATGATATTCTAGATTTAATATGTTGATTGTAATAATCTAATATGTTTATGCATATTAAATGTTTCTGTCTTTTCCATATATCTTTCTACAGGCATTGCATTATATAAGAATATATTAATCTTATCTTAATAATAAGAGTAATAATCTTAACATTTGACCTTGGCTCAAACTATAATTCTAATAATGTCAGACTAATCAATTAATGCAGCCCAGAACCTTTTCATGCTGTCATGAAAGTATTAAACAATCATTACAAGATACTTTCAACAGATGTCTGGATGAAAAATAATTCTAATATATTATAGCACCACTAGAGAAATTTTGTTAAATAATTCAGTCATCCTATGAATAATATACCATGAAATATCACATGAAAATGAGAATTAATCAAGGCAAATCAATGCATCTAGAGTAAAATTAGTAGATTGATTTCTTGTAATATGAATGGTAGATATTGTGAACAGACAATCATTATGAATAGTAGATACTATCAATAGACATGTGGATGAAACACAACTCTTAACGTATCATTAATCCAACTGAAAATTTTTTTATACAATTTTCTTCCAACCATACAATAGCACATGTAAGCAAAAAGTAATCAATAAATACTATAGAATTGATTGAATAGTTTATTGTTAAACTGTCACATTTTCCACATAAGGATTAATTCAGAACCCTATGGTTTAAATATAATTCTAAGACCCTAAACCTAAACTAAGTTAAAAACCTAAAACCAAGGTGGTTTAAGTAGAACTAGATTTTGAATGGAATTGTTAGAGTGTAAACCATTCATTGATACAATTTTCAATGAATGAAATTCATTGGGCAGCATTACTTGGTATCTAATAAGAGAAAGCATATCAACAGGCCTAAATAGACTTCAGTAAAAACTAGACAAATACTAATTGTAAACTGTGGAGCACGAGAGATTTGTTTGTTGCTCAACAGTTACTTTTATTTAACATAAGGGTTTATTAGACTGTGGCGTACAGTTTAAAGGTGGAATTCAAGAAACTGTTGAATCAAAGTCAATGTGATAGCAAATACATGTAGAGTTACTTTTGTATCTTTTATTTCTTCAAATTTTCCTTCAATAGTTAAAAAGTAAAAACAAAATGGAAAAACTTATCAAGCAAGATTTTTAAAAAGAAATGGAAAGAAATATTCATGTAAGAAAATAATTTTATTTTCAGGAATATAACAATCAGATAATGTACATATGATAAATTATTTTTTTTATATCAAAACCAGTCTTCTTCATATTAAATTCTATAATATGCGCATTTACAAGTATCAGATATTATTTTGCATGTTAAATTCTTTATAACTGAAAAATAATGAAAACTTAATTTATAATATTTTTCAAAAGTGAATTTAGAAGCAAAATATAAACTTGTAAATAACATAGCACCAAAATTTTTAAATGAATTTCATTAATAAATCCTATCAATACATATGAAAATATTTTTAAGTACAGAATTTTAAGATACATTCTAAAAATAATGATCAAGTAATATATTACTAAACAATGTAACAATTAATGTATATTTCTTAGCTCACAATCTTCAGTGTTATTTTTCAAAGGGAAAAAACATCTGCTAAAATTGCCTATTACTACAATATACCAAGGTTATATAACTAGATATGTGATTATTTAAAGATTTTTTTAATAGATTTTGTTTATATATATATATATATATATATATATATATATATATAAATATGTACAAATATTTAACATGTACATTTTAAACCTTCATTTTTAAAATAAAGAGTTTTAATATATTTAACAAGTTAAATTTTAATATTTATCACTAAATTATATTTTTCTGCTTTAATTAGACTTTTTTTTTATCATTCAATAAGGTGAACTTAATGATTCTTATAAAGTAAATCTTGTATTTTAATTCTTTATCTTAAAAATGAGGATATTACATTTTATTAAATTATGATTATGAAATTTAATGTTAGACACACATTTTTGAAATCATCTCATCTATTCAAATCAAAATTGAGAGACGTAAATGATTTGCTTCGAATATAGTCAGTACATTTGATTTTTTTTTTTTAAAAAAAGTGTGTAGTTTTTTTATAACTTTTCACTTGCTTGAGTATGAATTAATTATTTCATTAATATTCAGAATTTATTTTAAAAATTAATGAAATAAATGTAACACTCAACACAAATGCTGTGTGAATTTAAATCAAAAATATCAACATGAAATTTAGAGATTGTCATTTCAGAGGAAACAAACTTTTTTGATAATAACATTAAAATGTTTTATTTTATGTATGAAAAAAATTAAAAGAAATTAAAAATATATATATATTTCACTAATTTACAAAAGCCAAGGTAATTTTTAACTTTTTCCAGGAGAAAAAAAATCTTTTTTTTTTTCATGAAAGATCTCCAAAACAGTTGGCATATATTGTACAATAATTGAAATTTCACTTTTTTTTAATAGTATAAGGAAGCTGTATTTTAGTTACATTTGTATGATTACTTAGTCACTGTAAAATGAAAACTATAATTATAAAAAAGACACACATTATCAAATTTGTATGCTTTAAACTAATTATTTTTTGGTAAGCAAAATTTTTTCTTTTTGACCACATTGATTTTATAGGGAGAAATTGAAAGACACAATAAGCTCAGGAAAATAGTTTGCTCAGTAAGTTTAAGAAATTACAGAACATATTGAATAGGTAAAGACTGGCTTATCCATAAGAACATTATATACTGATGTTTAGCATTGAGGAGAACAGATTTTCAATTTGAATCTTAAGGTTTTTTAATAGATATAAACAATACTAAACACACACACACATATATATATATTTATTTATATATATTAATACATAAATATAATAACATTAACATAGAAATGATATCTTTATTTAACGAAAAACAATTTCAATTTGAATAAAAAAATAAGTCACTATTTTCGAAAAAATTTCTTTAATATTTTTCGAAGAAAACTTTATATAAATCTAAATTCTTGAGAAGTTTTTGTACATACATGTAGATATGTATGTATGTATTGTATGTACATAAAATTTCTCAGCTGTATTCTGTTAATTAATTCTATTATAACAGTATTGCAGGCACAATTCATTAATTTTTTTATAAATTTTAATTTAGCTTCCTCATTAATATTTTATTGACAACAGTAAACAAGGTTTTAGTACATTTTTACTGAGGTATAAAAAGCTATTATAATTTACTAAAATTTCAGTATTTAAGAGAAGTTGTAGTTTCCTTTTTGATTATTATAAGTTGCAAAATTTTGCTTTAATATTGTAATAAAAATATACTTATTGGAGAATATTATGAAATTTATTTTTTGATTATATTTTACATCTTATTTAATGTTTTTAAATTGTTCAACTTGTGTGTAATTGTAACTGTAGGTGTTTTTAATTGTTTTTCTATTGTTTTGAAAGGCACTATCTGCATCTCTTATTTAAAAACTTATACATTCTAAAAAACTAACTTGATCAATTAAGTGAATCAAGAAAGATCTAAGCCATTTTTTCAATTACTTGATTTACATCATTTTGATTTTAATAACACTAAAGTCTCTTAATTTATTGGAAAATTAAAATCAAAAATGTTTTTTAAACATTATCCTTGAACATGATCTTATTCAAGTATTTAATTTATAAGTGACTTTTTAAAATTCATTTTGACAATTTAGAATATTTATTGAACATTTTTTACCACTAAAACTAACAAAATCAGTATTATTTAGTCTCTTTCATTTAAGCATAAATAAAACTAAATCATTTCAAGCTGTTATTTGGAAAGAATTAAAATAGTGTTAAAAAAAAAAAAAAAAAAAAAAAAAAAAAAAAAAGACAGCAATTTGTTTAAACAATATAAATCAGGCATATTTTTCAGCCTTTTTAATGTGTAAAGTTTTCCTCATGGCATTTTTTACAGAGAAAATTTAAAATTTAGAAATTAGAGCAAAATGAAACTTTAACATTTGCACATGAAAAACAGAATTAATTTGCTGTCACTTTTATAATACAATTTCCGATCAAATCAATTTTTTATAGAATTCTTTTTTACCTTTTATATTATACAAAAATATACCATCTTGTGGGGAATTCACTTTAATATAACACATGAATAACAATAATAAACAGAATAAAATATCAATATTTGAAAGTTATTGCTTCTTTATATGCAGTTAAAAAGAGCATTTTCGATTTTTATAAAGGCTGAAAAATAGAAAATGCATCAAAATTTGTTTTTGTTCATAAAACTGCCTTTATTGGTAATTATCTCCCATTTATGCATCATGCTCCTTCAAAGGAAAAGGGATAACTTAGTTAATTCTCCCCCCCCCCTTCTTGGTCATAAAATCAAGACTTAAGTTTGTTTTGCCCTTTATTTAAATGAGAACACTACAAACTGTTTTAAGAATTAACATTACATTTGTGAAAAATTGTAAAAGGAAACAGACACTTAATAAAACTTTACTGAAATTCAGTAATAAACCACATTTAAAACATGATTTTTCACAATAAAACAATACACATATAATATTTTTTTTTAATCTGAACTTATTTAAATAATAAGCTAATTTGAGTTTTTAAAAAATCAATTTTGCTTTTGAAACATGATTTTGAACAAATGAATGGTTTTGAATTTTATCTATTAAGATCTTCGAATAAGTGCTGTTCAGTAAGTAGTAAAACTTTAATGTAGTTTTATAAGTTAAGCTGCGCCAACGTGTAAGTTTTAAGCACTAAATGATTTTCAAAACTAATGCTTGAACAGTTTAATCAAATTCAACTCTTTTATTTAAAATTTAGTTACAACATTTATAACTTAGGTAGACACTTAAATGGCAAAACACTCAATTTTCTTTTCTGCATGATATGAAAATTTTCTCAATTGAACTTATTAGGGCTCTACTTTCTTAAACACATGTTAGGTTAGAAATAAAGTGATTAGTTGGTCATTAATTATTTACAGAAATTATCTTATGAAGAATGAGTAGTTAAATAATTTTTACTATTATTGTATATATTTTTATAATCCCAAAAATATTTAGATTTTAAAACAAATATTATTTGTACATTTGCTATTTGATTACAAAGATATTCTTTAGTTATAAAGTTTTTTTAAATTCAAATATTTAAATTAGAATAAATATCTGACAGTTTCATTTCCATATGATGTGTACCTGCTATCAGTTAAAATTTTAATTCCATTCAATTTGATAATGCCTTTCACTAGTTTTATAAGTTAAATATTTATTTTAAACAATATGGTACTAAATTTCCTTTTTTTCCTAAAAATGTAATTTTCATTTATTTGTATAAAACTATATATGCATATATGACAAACATATCTTGCAATGAACTTTATATCAGTATCAACTAAATACTTAAGTAAAAAATATATACAAATAACTATCTTATATAAAAAAAATTATATTAGCAAGTATCTCAAAATAACTGTTTAAGAATTAAAAGGGTTTCCAAAAGAGATAAAATTATTTAGAACGATTAGAAACTATCAACTAATTTTATGTGATAAGAAATATTTATGGAAGTATTTAATGTTATAAGGGTTTTATAGAAATAATTTCATTAACAAGGAATTTTTAAGATTTTCTTAATAAAATAAACTATAAAAACCTTTGTCTATTTTGGAATGCATTTAAACTAAGTTAAGTAGATAGCTGATTCTATGTCTTTCTGTTATTTTCAACTTACGAAGAGAAAGAAAGAAAACTAAAAATCAAACTTATCACAATTTTCTTATCAATTCAGTATTAAAACAGCTTCAATGAATAAAATTCTATATGATATTAAGAGAAAAGTTTCATTAGTCATATTAAACAAATAAAAGAGTGAGCACTGCAATGACACCTACTAAATTATGATTTTTATGACAAAACTAATAAAAGTTTCTATAATCACAAAGAATATAAAATTTCATATTCATTCAAACTGTAAAATTATTAAAGCACTTTCAGATGTAGTACTTATATGAAGCAAATACATACTTAATCAATTAGTTTAAGTACTGCAAAATTTGTCTTTATAAGCATATATTGAAAAATATAGACATTTTTTACGTTTTCTCTTAAGCCTCTATAATTTAGAACTCACAAATGTTTTGTAATTTCTTTTTTTATTGAATAAAATAAAACAATTGTTTTGTTCCTGGTCAGGAATAATTTTAATTTCTCAGTCTTCTAAAATATCCATTACAAAATCCAAATTTTCAAAACAAAAATTTTAAGCACAGTTAGAGTATTTTTTAGAATGTTGTACCTATCAGAAGTGATATTTGCAAATGAGATGCAATTATGACTTCAATGTATATTTTGGATTGTACATGTCCACAAAATAAGCACCCCAATGCAATAAATTATTTAACACTATATACATTTAAAAAAGCGATTTTTTTTTCAAATTTATAAATTTTTTATTACAATTGACATATAATTTTTATTTAATTAAAAAAATTATACTGTGCTAAAAATTTTTTAAAAAAACCCTTCAATGTTTTCTTAAAATAATCAAATCTTAAAAAAAGCTATACATACATAGAATTGTCATATTTCTGATATTTTCAACCTGGACACCAAAAGCCCCCCCCCCCAAGCGCTACAAGTTTTAAAGGGTACACACCTTTGGCAAGTTCTTAGAGAGTTGTTTATTCTTAATACTATGAATAAATGGTAACTGATTAGGAACCTAAATTACAGGAGTAATGATAAACTATACAGGCATATAAATTTAAAAAAAAAAATTTCTTAAATTATAAGTTACTTGATTAAGAAAAGATACTTAGAAATAAAAAATGACATTTTCAACAATGTTTACAAAATTTTTTAGAAAGTGATTTATAATTTTAATGTTGTAAATGTTTTCACAAGCTAATCTGATATTAGTTTTACATGTCATAAAACTTTTAACAGCAGATTACTTTATCAAACCCCTATCAGTTTATGTGTTGTAGATCAAAGAAAATACTCTCTCAACTAGTGCTGATGTCCTAGGAAAGCATATTCAACAATCTAAAGCAGTTTGGAGGTTGCTTTGTGATTACTCTCAAAGTGACCAAATAGTATGAATCACTTTTTTTCACTTGAAATTATCACATCTCTGGCAGTCACATCTAGCTTCTACCGTTCTTAATTTGACTGCAAAAAACGCTTCAGCAAGCAAAATTTTGTCAAACAGCAGGTCATTATTTGTTTTTATATTAGGTGCATTAAAAGACTATTAATAATTTCAGAAATTATGGTATTTACCTAATCAACAGTGTATGTTTTAGTCAGAGTGACCTATGAAAACTATTCAGTGTTTTCAAAACTATTTTCCCGCAGATCAAAGTATGAAAGGCATCTTCCATAAAAGCCATCAAATTCTTCTCTTATACTGTTACTGACTTGCTCTCATCTAGATTCCTTCTTACAGATATTCTTTTCTCTTCTATAATTTTATTACAGAACAGAAATTATCCTTTATGTTAATTTTTTTTTTTAAACAGAGATATGAAGTTAACCAGCCAGAACATTCAGATTTTGTCTGAAAACCAGGACTATCTCTGTCACACTGGGACATCTGGCAAGCATATATTTGTACTATGTATATACTGTAACATGCATTATTTATAAATATGTGAGAATGGAAAAGCTTTTAGACTTATTTTTTCATCACTAATGATTTTAATTTAAAAAAATGGTAAAAACTAAGGAACTGTACAGGTTTGGAACAAATTTCCAATTTCCACGCCAGTGTTGCACAGTTATAATGGGTCATGCAAGTCATTACCAATTTATTAATTTTTAAACAATAGCTTAGCAACAGTTTTGTGTTGACTATTATAATTCTAAATTACTATTTAAAGAAACATTAGATACTCTAAAATTTTATTAACTAGAACAAATAAATATTATAAAATAGTAGAGATGCAATATCTTTTGTTTCCCTCAGATTTTATCAGCCATGAAATTTAAGTTACAAAATGCTATTTTAAGAAAACAGACAATAAGTCTGAATAACTTACAGCGATAAACCTAATAATAAAACAAACTGCATTCACAAGTAACAAAATTCAAGTTTAAATACCTGCAATGCACACTGATATAGATGATAACACAAATGTTAGAAATACAGTGATTTATTTTCAAATAAACTTTATAACTGACATGTTTGCAATAACATTCATTATCATTAATGTAAGTTAATGATAAACTTCATTGGTTTGGTTTGCTTGTCACTCAACTGTGACTTTTTACACACGAGCGCTAATTAAAATGGAATCTATAGTTGAAAGAGTATTTCGAACTATTACAAACATCTGAACTGGAAGTGTGATTCAAACCCCCAAATAGTTGAAAGAAAGGCAGAGCATTAACAATTCAGCTGCCAATTTGGCATACATTTTATTATAAAGTAAAAATAGCTCTTTATTCAGCAAATTTTTTAAATAAAAGTTTTTTTTAGTAATTATTATCACTTCATTTTCTTGTGTGATATCACCATAATTCTAAATAAGGCAATTGATGAGAATATTATTAAGAAAACAATATTACAAACATTCATAAAATATTTCTTTTGATTTGTTTGCATTCAATGATATTTTCTATGCATGAGGGCTAATTAGACAGGAACATAAAATTTAAAATAAATTCCAAACAATTATAAATATCAATTGAGGTGGGACTCAAACCCATAAACTGTTGGACCAAAGGCCAAAGTGAAAACCATTCAATGGTCAGTTTGGCCATTTATATGCTAAATTAGTTTTCCTTTTGCATAAAACCTGAAGCATTGTTCGAGCAATATTTGTTTCTTTATTCAATGATGCTCAGATGAAATTAAATTTGAAAAGAATAAATTTAGCAATATTTTATAATAATTCACTGTGTTTGTTTTAATTAAAATAACTCTATGCAGTCAATTTTTCAAAAGTATAAATTTTTTATCAGAAAAATAAGAATGTAAGAAATCTAAATTTCAAATAAATTCTTAAATTGCTTTGAAAAATAATTTAGCAGGTATTTAATAGAAAATTCCTACTAACAGCAATTTTATAGTCATTAAGTCTATAAAATTTTTTCATATTTGTGTGCCCTTTTAATTAATTTTAAAATATGTACTTCATTCTATATTCAAATAGTTTTATTTAACAATTTTATATCATGCACAAATGCTATCCAAATAAAAAGAACATAAGATGAGATTTACCATAATACAAAGGAAATTTACTTATTTTCTGCCAGATGTTTCACCTGATACTGGATATATTGACACTTTATTTTTTTCTAGAAATAAAAAAGAATAATTGGGAATCTTTTTACTCTTAATCACCGTAGTAGCTTATGTATTTCGCTCAATCAGGGAGAGGGAATTGTTAAGTAATGAGTAAAGCATTCAATTAGCAGCAAAATAAAAACACTAAAAGATGTCATCCAACTAAAGAAAAGTAAAATTTTTAGTAATTTAGACAATGATTAAAAGGACACATGCAAAATAACATCAACTTTATAACTTAATTTGTATACTTGATGTTTATGCTTCTAAATAAAATAGTTGATATTTTAACAGCAATACAAAAATGTTATAGCAGAATGAGTGAAGCATAGAATATTCACTTCAAACAACTTTATAACTAAGTATGAAACTTGAGTTTTTCTCAAATAATATAAGCATAAATTTCTTTTTTAATTTCACAATTTTGAAAGATCATTTCATCAAAAGTTGTCGAGATATGAAAGAATAAATGACTTTTTAACTATAATCATATATTTCTTTAAAATTTAGTTGTTTGAAACTAGAGAGAAGATATATATAAAAAAAAATCAATAATAAGTAATGAGAAACAAATTGTGTCTATTTAAATTTTTTAGAGTTATTTTCAATATCAAACTAAAAAAATGAAATTCTGCATATTCTATATGAGGGATGTTTTATTTTGTAAAATACTCAGCAGAACTATGTATACTGCACACTAAATTATTTTTCCTTAATATTTACCCCAAAGAAAATTTTAAAAAATAAAGATATGACAAAATTAAAATTTTATGTATACAGTAATAAATGATTAATTGTAGGTATAGGTGTGAGGAAAGCTATAATACCTTTCAATAATTGATATTTATTTTACACAAAATAAATAAAAAGTTAAACAGGATTTATTTGTCAAAATATCTATAATTAAAAGAAAATAAATGTTATGGTAGAGGCAGGGATCAATACATTTCTAATTTTCCTTTCAATATAACCACCCACAGATCCGTGTTCCTGAACTGTTAAATCGAAATAAATCAAGGGTATTAAGAGAAATAAAAAAGAAATTTTTAAATAGTATACTAAGGTATATAATCCTTAAAAAAGTTAGCATTAAAAATGTGCATGTGTTTCTCACATTTCTACTGTTAATATTCAATTATTGCAGACATCAAATTGGAATATGATATTTTAGAATTTCCCAGCAATTTATGTGTGATAATTTATTAAAATAATTATTAAGATTATTAAAGAAAAAATTTTTCTAATTTTAATAGCTAGGAACAAATATAAAGTTTAAAAATTTTTAAAGCTTTATTTGCTCCAACTTCTCTATAAGAAGTTTCAGACAACAGTTTATTAAAAATTTTTAGCTCAAGAAAATATATATATAACACATTTATTAATACTAAAGAAAAAATATATTCATAGACATAAAAACCAATATGAGAAAAAAATTATTTTGACCATACTTAAAAAAAACTTGTAAAACTCATTTGTTATGGTACATGAATACTAAGTAAAATATTACTTTTTAATGAGTAAAATTAAAGAAAAATTTAATTCAAAATTAAAATTTTTAAAAAATGAATACAAATATGCATTTAAACAATTTATACACCTAATATTTATCATTAACAAAATTACTTTGTGAAGAATAGTAAAATTGTTTATTACTTAAGATATTGTACATTTACAACTTTAGAAAAAATAAATTTTTTGATTTAAAACATTAGAAAAATTGAATTTTTATGGCACTTTATCATTGTTTTAATCAAAAGTGATGCATGATCTTTTCCCTTTAAATAAGGAATAAAGCTTTTAATAAGATATAAAGCTACATCATATGTAGCTTTTTTGCATCTTACAATCTTCTTCATTTTTCTCATCCAATTTTCAATCAAACACTTATTCTACACTTTGGCATTGACAACTATTGACATTTTCTTCACCAGTTAATTTATGAACAGAAATTTCCTTCTCTTCAGTTTCTACTAAAGTTTTCTAGATTTGGCAAAAATACCACCCGGATGTCAAACTAATATTTTTAAAGTTACTTTGCTAATTTTAAAAGCATTATTTTACAAAAGATAATATTTGCTTTTGTTAATAATAATTATTATATATATATATATATATATATATTTACATGTTTTTACCCATCTTTCCAAGGACCATCAAAATATAATTTAAATGTTAACTATCAAAAATTTACAATTAATAAATTTTGAAAAAAATTCATATCAAAATTAAAGTTTAATAAATTTTGAAAATACTTTAAAGTGTTCTAGTTTTGTAAAAGCTAGTATTTTAAAGATAAAAGTGTACAAGATACATCAAAAGGTCATTCATATAAATAAAAAATACTTTATTCTTATACAAAATAATGAACTAAAAACTAAAAGATTCTATTAATTAATTTTGTAATTGGTAACAGTATCTAATTGGAGGATTTTTATGAATGTCACAGTTTCTAGAAGTAAAATTTCATTAGTAATATCAGAACAAAAATTAAGCAAAACATAAAAAAATTTCAAATAGTTTGTTTTAATTCTCAAGTTTCTGTATCATTTTATAAGCTTTCAAGCATCTTATATGTAACTATATACATAGTTTTGGTTAATGGATTTGATAAATAAATTTATCAAGAAAATTATTTAAGTCATCTAAAAAATATTACAAATGGAAATTTCATTATCCTTGACTTATGAGTCTGTTAAAAAATATTAGAATGCTACTTCTACATTTTAAAAATTGGAATTCTTAATTAAAGTATATGTAACCTTTAGTGTGTATAAGAAAGTTATATGATAATTACAATAAATAAGAATTATTAAATAATTTACAGAGTAAAAAATTCACTTTTCATCATGTGACATGTTTCAAATATTAATCCAAACATACCAATTTTCTTTTATATATAGTAACACATTGTTATCCTTCTAAGTTGATAGTATTATTAATGTCTACTTCAAAAATCATACTAAATATTACCCAATAATATTTTGACATAAAATAACAAACTATTTTAATAATCAAACACTTCAGCAATTTTTAACTTATCAATTTATTTATCTAAATTAATTCTATATACATCTACAAATTTAAAATGCACACTGAAGTTTCACTTTAAATATGGATCAAATATCCCTATCTATACATTGAATGGAATATTTTCCACAAAAACCAGATAAATAATTAAATGTGACTATCAGATACTACATGATACAATTAAATGGCAACTAACTACATAAATATTTAGAGCAATTCTTCTATACCAGAAGTTTTAATTAAACAATGTATAGATTTAAACTTGCTCAATTAATTGTGTATTTTTATGTTCAGGACATTAAAAAAATAAACATCCTCGAAGAAAAGTAAAATTAATGCTGCCTCTGTTTGACCCCAAATACAACTTCAAAAAGCACTTCAGTATAAGTCATCAAAAGCTTTATATATATAAACTGATAAATGATTACATGAACTCAAATTTGCATATGCACATAATCGCTTATAAATAATACCGCATTAAGAGTATTCGATGAAACTTTTTTAATTAAATGAGGTGTAACCCATTTAAAATCTAATCGGGAGTATTGTATGAATAATGAATGACATTCGCAGGAAGTACTTAGGTTCAAACGTCCAAAAAGTAGAGAAATAGTGATCTAATTTGCAGAAAGATTGATTTTTTAGAAGAAATCAACAAAACTTTATTCATTATTTATAAGTCCGTATAATAGTTTAAACAAAGTTTATTTTGAAATTCATACATGAAATTGTTTGAATTTGTACTGTGTTTGATAAACTCTCAAATATTACCTGCTTTTTTGAACAGGTGACATTCTATTATAAATAAATGGAATGTGATGACGAAAGGTGCATCTAACAAAACATGCCGATCACAATGTCAAGCAGTAATAAGGAAGCAAGTAAGTAAGCTTCGAGAAATAATAAATATAAGTGCTCAGGTTATGCATTAGTTATGCAAACAGGGCGTTGTTAATCGGGTTTCTTATTTCTTGATTAATTTAATTTATAATTTGTAAATATCTTACTTTGATATGGCAGACTGAATATCCATGACGGCAAAGGAAACGCTAAATACAGTAAATCGTCACCTTAAGAAAAAGAAGCTAAACACAAGAGATGACTGTACCTTTCTTGGGTTGCAGCAAAACAAAATATTTGCTGACGCCAAATTCCTTGCCAAATCAGTTTCCATCAACACTCCACTATCGTTTTATTTGAAAATATAATATTAATAATTTTCTAGAAATATTTTATGCGGTTTCTTTCCTTATTCTTCGAATTATTGCAGTTAATAATTTGCTAGAAGAATATATTAATTGTATTTGCTTAATGCGTTTAACAGAGAACTGAATTGTCAATTAATTGAAAATGGGTATGACAAGCTACAGTATTTATATGTGTTCGTGTATTTCAAAAGTATTAAATGTTTCACAATAAGTTTCATTTTTATATTTTCAATGATTATGAAATTTTTTTTACTAAAATATTCAAATACTTTGCTTAATTTAGATTTTCTTATTGAGCCTCATTTAATTTATAAATAAAAAAAATTATAAATTAAAGGGCTTTAACTGAAATTAAAACAAAAATAATAGATCCAGATGAATAAAAGGATTGATTTTAAAAAACTCATATTAATACGTGGAAAAAGATTATCTATTGTGCGTTAAAAACATTGTGAGCCAATTAAATTCAAAGTGGATTAATCTATTTTCTGTACAAATTAATATTACTATTACTGATCATTGTAATAGTTACATATTAATTTGGATCTTAATATTTTAACAATATATTTTTAATTGTTTGGATAGGTTAGCAATTATGAAAAGTTAATGTTTCATATCATACATTAAATATGAAAACTAATTTATTTTACATTAGGTTACACAATTTGAAACTTTAAAAAATTACCTGAAATGTATTTAAAATGACCTTAACTAGAATTCAAGTCTAATTTATTCAAAATGAATGTTTTTACATCAACAGCTACAATTTACTCAAAATGAATGCTTTTATCTACAGTAACTTAGTAGCTTATAAAAATAAAAAAACTAATATAAAAATTTAAATGAAGCTCTCTGAATTTTACTAAAGTATATTTTACAATTTTTAATATATTTTCTTAAATGTAAACTTATATTATTATTAAAGATATATTAATTGAAAATATTTAAAAATTTTAAAACAATATATCTGTAAAAGCACACTTTCAAAAAATACACTCTTTATATAAAATTATTTTCCAAATGACTCAAGCAACTCTTTCTTAAAACATAAATCTAAGTGAAATTCGAGTAGTGGTTCAGTAACGAGAAATTCCGCCAACTTTCTTTAACATGATGAAACTTTTTAAAGCTGGCAACTCTCGCCTACATTCCAGCGTTAAATAAAGTACTTCTTGCGCCCTCAAATTTCAAAAGTAAAGTTCTGATTGGTGGTTCAATATAAAAATCATGCATGATATTCTTACTAAATTCCAGATTTTGTGGTTTATCGTACTTTTGGCAGAAATGTGTTAAGTGGTCTTGAGTTCATCGAATTCTGAAATCAAGCAAATATAAGGAAGAAAACTGTTAATATCATTGTGTTTTGGAAAAAGTTATTCCAAAATTAAACAAAAATATATTTTGTTTCATCCAAAAATAGATTTTGAAATTTTTATAGCAGACTCGATTATATTGAAGGAAGTCGCATGAATTTCCACTGCATATATATATTCTAGGTTGAAACTATAATTCAAATAACCTTGAAATATTTAAATACATTTCAGAAAAAGTGTATCCATTTTCTCATTTAAGATATTTGAGTACTTTATATCGTAAATGAGATATAGCAATTACCACCAGATATGCTATATCAACAATTCTATAGCAATTACCACCAAAACATGTTTCATATGAATTTTCAATTTAATTATTATATTTTGGAAACCTGAATAAGAGACTTATTGAAAATTTTCGATAAGATATTATAACATCGACTTATCGAAAATTTTGATAGAAAAGTGAGCCATGAGAAACACACCAGATATCATCATTTTAAAGATTAAAATACAGTAATGATTATTCAAAGAGAGTTACACAAAATTTACTTCAGTAATTGTTATAGAATATAACTTATCTCTTATATCACAGTAATGGCGAATGCTGTGCTTAATAATTTTAGTTAGCTATTATTACTTTACTCATGTATTCTAAGTATAAAATACTTGCGCAACATTGTAGTTTAATAAAGAGTTGTTCAATAAATATTCACATGCATTCTATGTTAAATAATTGCATTCTGATAGATCAATCTCATTGAAGCATTAGTGGCGAAAGTGTTTCTATATATATTCTTTTTATAGCTCATGATTCTTAGGTATAATTTATAGAACAAATGTTTCCTTCACAGTGATTATTTCAATATTACTTAAAAATTTCCTGTTTTTATTTATCTTAGAATTACTAGCGGGCGCGGGTGTGTGTATTTAAATTTATATTTGAAATAGTTAAGTTTGTATCAACTATTTAGCACAAACTGGAAATGCAAAGTAAAAGCATGATAGAATCTTAAATTGTGAACAAAAGAAAAAAAAATATTTTGTGGTAATTTCCAAAAACGCTCAGAGTTTCAATATACAATTTTAAATCAATACTTTACCAGAAATAATAAATTTAATTAGAGAGAGAGTTTCATGTTGCGTGGTCTGATATTTCTACTAAAGCTCATGTCAGGAAAATGATATGATAAATCAATTTAGATAGCTTTTTTAAAATTTAAAAATTCTGAAATAGTAATAGTAACTCAAATCAAAATAATTATATATTTATATTAATTTGTAAATAGTAGAAGAAACAGATGTTGAAGTATTTTTTCTTTCTTTTAGATTATATATATATATATATATCACATCTAATGTTTTTAGATTGTAACATTAAAAAAATGAAGTGCTTCATAACTATTTTATAGTTAAGGCTGGAGTAGCACATTTGAAAGATTTATCACTTGAAGTACAAGAAGTGTATATTGTTGTGAACAAACTCTTTCAATTAACTTGGGTTTTTATATAAGGAAGTTTTTAAAAATCATGTTATTTATTTATTTATAATTATTATATTTAATTATCAATGGATAAAAAATAATTATTTTTCAGATATTTTATGTTCATTATTTTAAATTCTAAATTTATAAATATTACCTTGTAATCAAAACTATTTATATAAAATCTCATGGATATATTTAAGTTCGAAACAGCATTCCAATATAAAGCATTAATCGCATAACTGAAAAATAAGAAAGTTGTACTAACTTATTATTTTTATTTTGAACTTTTTAATTTCAGTAAAATACAGGGTTTTGCAATTTTATAATGTACAATATAATTGAAATCAATTCTGTCGACAGAATTGATTTCACTTATGTTGACATAAGCAGTACTGTTTATGAGATACATTTTTATCTGGTAAACCTAATTTTTTCAGTAATTCATTTCTTTGACCCCTATATTTATGACAATGAACTATGATAGGGTTCATATAATCTTGTATAGTACATTAAAATGCATAAGGAGCAATCAATCAAATTGAACCCATATAAAGCAGTAGAAGAAGATAGTATTCGATATATAAATCTACCAAAAACATTTTCTTTCTTTGATTTTAATGCCACTTCAAAAAATTCCCATTCTGGTGACTCCCCTATACTTTCACAATATTTATTTGAATATAATTCAATTTATGGCAAAGTTGTAGTTCCTTTTTATAGAAGGCTGATAAATCTTCTGATGAGATCCATGGAAAGAATACATCCAAATCAGTAACCGATTTTTCAAGTTTGTTTGCTGCTTCATTGCAATGGCACTATGAAATGGGACCCATATGATTTTTATAGAAAGGTAAACTTTATTAACTTGGATCAGTTTACTTTTCAATCGCCAGACTATTTTGTGTGATCTGATGATAGAATTAAGGAAAGCTGTAAGGACCGACTTCCCATCAGTAAAGATAATTTAGGGATATCAGACACCACTAATTCATCAATAGCCTGACATATAGTAAGAGCTTCTGCTATAAAGATAGAGAGAATTCATGGAGTTGATTCTAAATTTAATGAACTGTAGTGGAAACCAGGCAATGATAGAAATGATACTGAAGAATTTTTAAGAATTAATTGCAAGTCTGGGATTCATTACGTAGGAATTCTGTAAACAAGGCTTCAAGTTGATATGAAGAATATGATAGATGTTGCAGAAGCAGTAGAGATTGGGGTAACTTCTAACCGAATCAAATAATCTGGGTTGACATCAATTGTCCAAATAATTTGTAAAATATTGATAACAAAAATTATTGACACGTTTTGGAACATAAATCTTCCACTTTGCTTGAATATAGAGAGAACTTTTTTCTTAAGGAAAGGTGCTTAAGTCAAAATTTGAAATTAAGTAATTGAAGTTTATTAGACATAGAACTGCATCTGCTATTTTTCTTAAGAGAAAATTGGGATTCCATTTTGGAAGTCCTAAAGCAATTCTAAAGGCGGTAGTAATATATCTTTAGTGGATGGAGAAAATATTTATTAAGAGAAGATAAAATGGAACTGCTGTTATAGAAAGGTTACATATTGATGAGTTAATTAGTTGAAGTACATAAAAAAATCCAGCACCATATCTTTTGGTTTGAAAGCATTTTTAGAACATTGATCCTTCCTTTTAAGGGCTCTTTATATTTAAGATTCTGAATAAAGACTAAAATTCCCATTTTAGTCTAGGGTGGTTCCAAAGAAAGGTAATTTTATCGTTTCACTGAATAGTTTCTCTCCATAGATACTAAAATTCCCTCTTATATCAACTTTCGTTTAGAGAGTTTGATATCGATGTGCTTACTGTGTATTCCAACTTTCAGTAGGAGCAACAGCTTTCTATGGATGGAGTTTTCAATGTAAGCAAAAATAAACCTCATTTGACCGGAAGCCATCTCAAATACTTCCAGTTTTCTCTTTTCCCATTGAAAAATCAATGCAATCGGGAAAATCTTCGCTTAAATATTTTTAAGTATTTATTCCTGTATTTGTGCACATTTTTTGACTTTATTCGTTAAAATCATATTTAAATTATAATAATTTTTAATGTTAAAAATTTAACAATGTTATATATAAATTAAAACATTTTTTTAACATTAAGAGCAATTAAACATAATAAAATGTTTATTATAAGCTTTAGATTATTTCAAATACTTTGGACAGAATTGTGGCCAAACGATTAAATATTATATTGGTGTCATTAATGTCGCCAAAGTTTGAATCATACTGAAATTAAAACTTCTAAAATAGAGAAATGGGCCGAAAATGTTTTAAATAAATATTTGGAAATTAGATATATATAAATGTATCAAGTCTTAATATATTAATCTGCAATAAAATGCTTGCTACACAACTTTGAATACTTCGTTAAATTCCAATTTTCTCGATTTACAGCTTTTTCCCACAAAATACTGCTTTCGGGATCCATTGGGAATTGAACATTTTCATTTGCGAAAGTAAATTTGCTCAATCTCGCATATTGCAACCAACTGTCTCACAACAACTATTACCTTTATTTGCTTTCTGCATATCAAAAATATTTAGGATCGTTACATTTAAATGAATATTTCAGATCAACGGGGGAAAAAAAAAGAAACAACCATAATAGTATAAAACAATAATGGAATAGTGAGCAGGAACTTCCGTGTCGGAAGTTTTCTAGATCCCCCGTGTAGTGCCCTCTATTCTAAGCTTTACAGAAACTTCCATCCATATTGTAAGTAAAATCAAAACATTTTGTTTTAATAGACTCAAGTTTTTCATGGATCCTAAATATAAAAATATCATCAGCAAATACTAAACTTTTAATCCCTTAAGGAATAGCTTCAAAAAAATGAGACTTAAACATAGAAAATAATATAGGAGAGAAAACTGAGCCTTTATGGACTCCTCTTTTAAGGAAATCTTTTGATGATAAGCAGTTTCATCGTTTGACTTTAAAGGATTGATCTTAAAGTTGTGTATTCATTTTGCAATATTGTCATTGATACCCATTTCTAAACATTTTAATTAATCCATCAACATAAACTGATTAATTAGTCAACAAGAATATTTAATGAGATATCACTGACATGATTTTTTCTCTTTTTGCTAACACAATATCCCTAAGAAGAATATGAAGAACTGTTTGGCAATCACGAAAAGGGAGAAATCCAAAATGTGAATTCTCGAAATTTTGATTCTTTATAATGTAGACGCGCGGTAAATCTTTGACACAGAATCTTTTTTAAATTTTTTGCAGGAAATGACGATTAGGAAATAATTGGGTGATTTAAAGTTATGTCATGCTTGAGTTTTTTTTTTTTTTTTTTTTTTTTTTTAAGTTTATGAATAGTCAAAATAGTGTCATATTTTTCAATTAGAGGGAATCTCATCCTGGAAGGAAATATTAAATATTAGCACTTTTACGCAGGTAGTTTGAAAAATTTTGATATTTCTGCTAAAAACCTTCTTGTCCTGAGCTAGAAGTCTTTGTAAACTTGATTTCATGTTCCAGTTTAATTAAAAAGATTTATTAAGCAGAAAATTTCATGGGCAGAAATAATCCAAAGGTATTGAAGGATGAATATAATTGTCATTAAATCTTGGCACAAAAGCATTTTGCTTTGATCCTTAGGTTTCCATATTTCTTGGTAATTCAGAATCATTACATTACGGGAAATTTGGGAATTAAGGACTATTTGGCCAATAGATTTAAAAAGTTTAAATGGGTCTTGTCGAAGATTGCAACTATTGTCCCACATTCATTTTTAGCAACTCATACTGCTTGCCTTAACATATCTGAAATTTTTTCTCTCTCAAAAAGAATCCAAGATACATAATATAATTTGATGCCTTGTGATTTTTCTGAGGTAATTTTTTCAAAAACAAAAATCTATTGTAATAATTACTCCAGTATAGGGGATTATACTGATTATGTATTTTTTAAATTTTATTTTCGTTTATAGCTGAAGAAAAGATGCTTAAGACTTGATCTTAATAACAGAGGTCAATTGTACATAACTGTGTAGATTTTTTTTTTTTTTTTGAGTTTATTTGCAAATTTTGTTCCATTTTTTAAAACAGGTGTAACATTGAGATTGGGGTTCCGTAAATAACTCTAAACATAATGAAAAACGATCATTCTCATATTTTCTGAGATTTAAATGGAAACTTAGGGTAAGATGTCTATGGAATATAAGTTAAGATCTGTTAACGAGAATGCGTTGATTGAAAATGGGTTGAAACATGGCAAAACATAAGTTGAAAATCATTTAAGATACATAAATTACAATCACGAAACCATCCTTTTTTCTGGGTGAGAATATAATTTCTTCGTAATTTTTTTTTAATAATGCAAAGCCGACCATAACAATTTAAAGGTTTTTTATAAATGGGTGCTTCCTTTTAAATATTAGTTTGAGCTATCTTATATTTTAAGTTTTTAATTTAATACAGTGTTCGTTGATGCGAAATTCTAAGATTATGCTTTCGAATCTCATTTATGATAGTAATTTTAAACTTAATTGAAATATTTTGGGACTGGAAGTAATCATGATCATGATGTATTATGATTAATTTATTATTTAAAATAAAGTAAACTAAATTTTTTATTTTCAATTAATGTAGCTAATAATATCTACACTGGTGTGCAAAACTTAAGCAACAGGTGGTTTTCTGCCACAACTCCGCGAGAAATCATCGGAATGACATGAAATTCAGACACGAGACACATCATTTTGTATTTAAAGGATAACGAAAGTATATTTGCACAAAAATGGTTACAATGAATACAGTATGGAATCAAACAAAAATAGGCTTTATTGAATTCACAGTATCCCTGCACAAGATCATCTGTCCAAGATGAACAATAACAAACCGATATTTCTTAGTATGGGATATGCCCTCTCCTTACTACAATGGTTGTCTTCGCAACGTCTCCTCATACTCAGCACCAGATTGTTCAGCAATTCTTGCGGTAAGAGTGCCTATTCTTCAATCACATCTGTTTCAGTTGCTGCGTGTTCCCCGGGGGATGCAATCCTGCCGTAATGTATCTTCCCAAAGCATCCCACACATGTTATATGGGATATAAATCAGGGGAGTACCCAGGCCAATCCATTCGGGTGATGTCTTCACTTTACAATAGCTGCTGAACATCATGAGTCCGATGTAGTCATGCATTGTCAACCATAAAAATGAAATCTGTAACAATGGCTCCTCGGAACAGACGCACATGGGGAAGAATTACCTCCTGACAATAGCGATCTCCGGTTACAGAAAGTCTGTCGAGAACGTAGAGCTCATTCTGCTCGTTCAGCATAATGTCTCCCCAGGCGAGAGCTCCAGGACCATCATAACTGTCTCTTTCCATTATGTTAATGGGATGAAACCATGTCTCAACCTCTCTCCAAATCAACTGGCGTTGAGAATCGCTTGTGGTACTGAAACGATTCTCATCTGTGAAGAGGACGCGACTCCATTGATCAGATGTCCAGTTTTTGTGCTCTTTGAACCACTATAAACGGTGCCACCGATGGCGAGTTGTCAACGGAATGCAGAGTTCGGGACGGGGAGCGAATAGGCCATCTTTGTGAAGGCATCTAGCCACAGTAAACCGCGACATTTGTCACCCCGTTGCTGAGCAATGGCGCTTGTTGACTGGTTTCGGGGTTTTTTCGCCTGCAGGACGATATAGTGGTAATCCACTGCAGTTGTTTTCCTGGGACGGTCACCACCAACCTTTCGAACAGCTGTACCTGTGGTTCTGAAGGGTTTCCAAGTCCGCGATACGGCACTTCTGTTGATTCCGAACTCTTCAGCTACACTGGTCACACTACACCCCTCATCCTGTTTTCTAATCACTCTTCCACGTGTGAAGTCATCTAGGTGATTTCTTCTAGCCATATTTCACGGACACACTCACTTGCACTTGAAACGAAAGTCTTTAATTGCTTCTCAGTCCTTCCTTTTGTTGTAGGCTTGAAGTGCGCGCACCGAGCGCATACGTTTTGCATACGCTCACATCACCCCAGACGTTTTGCCACTGATACTTGCATACATGTGATCTTTCTGGTGAATTACGTGTTCATTGTACTAATCGCAAGAACTCCTTTTATGCAATTTCATGGCTATCTGCTTAAAATTTACATTGTTGCTAAGTTTTGCACACCAGTGTATTAATAAACATTTTAAATTTATACAACGGGTTTATCTTTAGCTAGATAAAACTATCTGTTAGAGGCAAAGAAGATTATAATAATTTAACTTGATCGAAGTGATATAGAATAAAGTGTTTCTAAACTAATATATAAAGGAATAGTTTGTAAGAGGACCTTACCATACACTCTATACTACACTATAGATTTAATGTACTAATAATGTAAAAAAATCCTGACTGAGAAAAAATTAGTCATTTTAATTTGATCTATTGCTTGCATTATTTACAAAATGACCAATAATAATTGCTCTCTCTCTCTCTATATATATATATATATATACACACACACATTAATATACACACTTATAACACTTTCTGTGGTAATCTACAGGGATATGACAGTCTCATTATAAGTACTTCTCACAGACATAATTAACCTAAAACTATTTTTTGAATTATTTATATTCCTTCCACTTACTTCAATTTTTATTTATATTTTCAAATGTTATTGTAGTGTGCCAGCTAGGCTGGCATTATGGGGTTGGCTGCTCTACTTCTCTTTTCCAACTGGACCTTATTTAGATGTGGAGTCCGACTTCCTCACCTACCATACCAGTACACACATGCCATAGGTACCCATTTATTGGGCAAACAACCTTTCACAACCTTTTCGTACAAGGAAAGGACAAAGACAGGATAGATAAAGAGAGAAAGTAACATTCATGCCCGAACCGAGATTTGAACTCAGGACCTAAGATATCAGCAGTCAGGCACGCTGACCACTAGGCATGTTGGGCCCCTATATTTTCAAGTAGAAATTTATATAGAAAATAATCAGAATAATTTAGAATTTTTTTCACTATGTAGATTTCATTATTTTATCACGCAGTTCACACAAATAAGTTGCTTATTCTTCAGTTCTCAAACAAGTTGCTTATTTGCTAGGCTGCATTTAGGATATATCTATTCCTGTTATATAGTGGGGCACTCAATGAGTGGGCCATCTTCGCCCGGAAATTGAAAGAATAAACACACACAGAAAGGAGCATTCATGCCCGAATCCGAGACTTGCTACTTCGAAGTTAGGGAGGCTAACCATTCTAAAGTTAATCGAAAAACAAGAGTTTAATGTTTATGAATTTTTCATTTGATTGGAATAGCTATTTGTGTGACACTTGAATAACAACGAACGAATTGATTCAGATTCCACATTTCAAAATACCATACCACATTATGTATTTTGAAATGCTTCCAGAAAGAAGTGGGGTGTGTAATCAAAGTTGTAATTTCTGCTTATACTTTACATTGATTTTAAAATTGCATAGTTTTGTTTTATATAGTTTAACTTTTAATTTTTATTATGAAAAGGTTCGTTGGTTTGTTTTTCAAAATAGGTTAATAAAAAAAAAAGAGTGTAACATGCTTACTTTATTAATAAGAATAGTTATTTGTTTGAATATGAATTTACTATGCAACTTCTAGTTTTTATTATGAAACGGTTAGTAGGTTTGTCTTTCAGAATAGGCTATTTCTATGACAAATAGAACGAGTGCCACATGCTAGATGTGCTGCAGTGTGTAGATATGCAACTCCATAGTTGGGTCCTGTCTATATTGTGGCTTAAATATCCCTTCTAACTAAAAAATATGATTTAAAATGTGTGTGTAAAATATCTAAATTATACATAAATTTTATTCTGGTGCTTTCATTTTCCAAATTCTTAAAGAGAGAGAGAGAAAAAAAAAGTTCCAAAACACGAAAGAACAACAAATTATAATTTTAAGTAATTAAATATAAAATAATGCAGATTGTTTTATTTTTAAAAGGATGAGTGAATTTTTAAAATATACACCAGAAAATCCCTCCAAATCTTACATGTTAATCCAATCATTGAATATCACTTATAAATATATATAAATCCAAAGTTTCGTAAATTTTTTACGAAGATTTACTTCGTAAAAAATTTACGAACACATATTTCATAAAAAAAATAAATATAAATAAATAAAAAATAAAAAAAAATTCTTACTCAATTAAAATTATTAACTTTTAAGAAAATAAGATAATTATTTTTCTCATTGATGCCTATTGGGCAGAACTAGGACTATCAGTTTTGCGAATTTATTGAATTTGACACAAGTATTATTTTGTTGAAGGTTTTATGACATAAAACTTTCTTTTCTTGTATTATCATTGAAACTTAAATTTGTTGAAAATAAATGAAATTTATTCATTCGAGAGAAGTTTATATTTTGCCTTTTCGTTGGACAGAATAAAAATTTTAAAGTTCATTAAAATCATATAAATAAATAAAACATTTAAGGAAACCAGTTAAACATTTTTCAAATACAAATAACATACATTAGTTCCGTAAATTATGGAACCCAGCATGTTATAAATTATAATGCAAACACTGGATAGTCTATATAAAATAACAACCATGCTTAAATTACATCTTTATTGAAACCTTCATAATACGTACATATATATAGTTAGTGTACTCTGCCTTCTATATTTTAAGAACGACACTTGATGTAGTGTCAATAATTTTGACTCAGTGAAATTTAAGACTTAAATTATATAACAGTAGATATCTTCCACAGTTCAGAGGTGGTTTCTTATAAAAAATTTTACTATCGCAAATTTGTTAAAAAATTATGTTTTATATAAATTAGCAATTGTATATGTGATGAAACATTTTACAAAATAAATATAAAACAAAAAAAGCTTCCAAAACAACAAAAGATTAGATCTGGAAAAATATTGCGTTTGTTAAGAGGAATACTATCTTAGTTTAGAAATACTCTTACTTACATATTTAATCTTATTTTGTGTTCAGTGTATTCGAAAAGACTTTAGTGAGAAAGTTTTACATTTTAGGAAGTGAATCTTAGGAACGTTTGACTTAACTCTGAGTCGTAAAACATAATATTTAAAACTATAATGAATCTAAAGAGGAAATGTGTTAAGAACTATTCTTGAAGCAAATAATCTTCCTACACGATATACAAAATTAGTTTTGCCGTACTTTTGATACACTCAACCAAAATGTTTTACATAAAACATAATATAAATTTATATACTTAATATTGTGTGTGTGTGTGTGTGAGCATGGATGCAATGATATAATACATTAATAACAATAACTTAATGTACTTTTTATGTTATTAATGTATTTTAGTGAAGCCTGGTGGGATAATGGTAGTACTTCACAATCTCAAGGCACAGGTCCAAGGTTCTTTAGGCTGGGCAAGGTTGACAAATACTCATCCCTTCAATGGGTCAATAAAAGTATATAAGTGCCAATTATACTTGGGAACACTAGGGTCCTCTTGTTAAGCAGGCCACCAAACCAGGACATTTACTTTGCACCCCAGGGCCACCTGTTAAGAAAACTAAACTGGACACGGTAGGCCTTGGCTCCTATGGGCTGTTGTCCCATTGAATTTAATGTACACTAGTAACAATTAAATCTGCATTGAACCACACAGGAGTATTTCTATCAAGGCAAGTGGGCTAAAAAGAAAATCTCAGCTAAATGAGGGGGGGGGGGAAGTACAAAATGAGATCAACATTGAAATAAATTTTTCAACACAAAACTGGTTATTCAATAACCATAGAAAATTTTCTAATTAATCAAGATTATGTTGCATTTTGCAATTGCTTTGCTTAATATTTAGTGATATTAAAATGTTAAATACAAATTTTCAGTAGAGAAAACAGATTAAATTATATATATATATAATGAATGATTTTCATACATATTTAACAATTCCTTATTCAAAATGACAAAAGCTGAAAATGTAGCACAAACAAGCATCACACGAAATGCACCAACACTTAGAATGCTACTTCAACAGTGAGAAATATTTTCATTGACATTTTATTGAAGTAATGATGAACATTTCTTAATTAAGATCCCTGTCAGACCAATAAATTAATCTTCAATTGAGGCAACTATTATCATTAATCAATTTTCTTACACGCTATCCCAATAGGTTTATTTTTCTGCCATTGTGAATTTTGATAACCTTAACTATTATAATAGAATAATTTTCATTATAAAGAAGTGTTACTCCTACATTTTTTAAAAACAGATTATAGAACTCTCAAAATACAAGTAAAATATTGTTTTAAAAAAGTAAATTTACAAAAATTGTTTAAGAGCAGGTATAGATATTAGAACTTCATTTAGTCTAGGATAAGTTGAATGTGAGAAAACTCATTTTAAGATAAATGAGAGTGACTATAGAAGTCTGAACATGTAAGTTTTTTAATGTAACCAAATTGCTCACTCCATTATATGATAACTAAATTCAAAATTTCTGTACAGAAAAATTTCATGAATTAACCAAGCAAAGAAAATCACATTTTAAAAAGCTTCCAGTTATTACACAAGCATCCTTTTAAATATCTAGTCTAATAGGTGGCAAAAGGAAACTTTAATTTTCAGTGAGTTAACCTTACAAATTCATGTTGTCCATTAGTTTTATCACCCTTAAAATTTGAAACCGAGAAGTTAATATATTTCCAGTTCTGAATATATAAGTTAGAAACTTCAGTACAAAATACTGCTTTTTCATTGTTTCCAGAAATTAGAAGAAAATGAAGAGTTTAGAAGTGTTAGTTTAGATACAGTGGTTAATTCAATCATATTTCCTAAAATGACAATACAAATTAAAAATTTGTAACAAAGTAAACTGAAGGGAATGAAACAACTTTTTATCTGATACATGCTACACTATTAAAAGCTGTATTGCAATTTGTTGAAATATAAGATTTTTATCAATTATAGAAAGTGTGCAATTTAAATTTTTTAAAAATATACAATAAGGCTTGCAATTTGAAAAACATTTTCAAATAACTCTGGATTCTTAAATAAGAGTTCATCCATACTAAATGAAATTATCTAACTCCACAATGTTGATGAAATAACTTCAACACAGAATTCGGAGAAGACTCTTACTAGAACACTTTATTACAAGCAATAATCTAACAAGTTTACACAAAAATGTAAAGAGATAAAATTTTACCAAGAAGTTTAAAGTGATCTTTATATGAACTTTTGTTTTATTCTATAAATACATCTATGAAGTAACAATGTAAAAATAAGTGAACAATGAGGGTTGAATACAGATAACATTAAAGACACTGTTAAACTATGATCATATGCTAGATGTTATTTTATGATTTCTCTGCTGAAATCTTATTTTCTAGAAAAAATAGTCATTAATTGTTTTTGTAAAGCATCTCTTTCCTGTTCAAGTTTTTGGGCTAACAAGAGCAGGTCTTTATTTTCTTTCTCTAGGTTTTTTAATTTCATAGCCATCTCTGAATCTTTCTGTTTTCGCATTTTTCTTGACCTTTGAGAAGCTAAATTATTTTTCTTTCGCATTTCCAAATATTTTCGTCCAGCTAAGCTTTCTTTTTCTATTGATTGATCAATACTTCCACTTTGCATCGAGCAAGAAAAATCTGAATCTAATGCACTTTCTTTAGGAAAATCCAAGCTTGTAGAAGAAACTTCAGAGCAAAAGGTCTGTAATTATAAGATAAAAATCTTAATCTAATAAAAGAAATTTGTTAAAATATCAATATATAGTTATACTAGCTTCATATAGAAGTATTTTTTCAATTTCAACAAAAATAAAGCACATTAAAGAACAAGTTAATATAACAATTTAAAAATCCAAATTTGTTTCTTTTGAAAACCAATATTTACAGTACTAATAATAATTACCTCACAGCTTTGTGCATCTTGACTATGGATATGATTGCCAGAAAAATCTTTGAGAGTATTCAAATTATAGGACTGTTCTTCAGAGATTTCAGATGGAAATTTGTTGAAATCCAATAAAGATGATACATCTACTGTCTCATCTGAAAGTACATCACTAAGCAAATCTTTTAAATCAATATTCATGTTTGTACTTTGCCAACCCAAATCAGAAGTTTCATATTCTTCAATTACAGAATCAAGGAAATTTAAGTCAGTTAAATCTGGACTGCAGAGAGTATACTGGTTTTCTACAGTATCCAAAGAATCTTTACCAAATTCAAAACCTAGAAATAAAAATTTACTTAGCAAAAAACTGTAGTGTAAGGTATAGACTTCATTAAAGTCAAATTTCATGCATCTTAGGGGGAAAATGATAGAAAACCTATTGTTTTCACATAAAATTTTATAGTTTTACAATTGTAGGTTTGAACCTCCTTAATATATATTTTGGTTAATCTTCAACAGTTTAATTACAGCATATAAACAAAAGTACTAGTTTCAAAAATAAAAAATACTTAATAGATTAAAAAACATGAAGATTTATACATTTTAAAAATATATTATTGGCTAAGTTATATATTTATAACGTAGTCCATTGAAGCTAAATAAGTTTAGCTTTTTATTAATAATTGCATTTCATGTTATGAAATTATCAAAAGATACACACAAATAAAGTTAAATCAGAATTTTAAGATTAATAAAATATTAAACCAGATATTTAAGAACTTCTATATTGAACAGGACACAAAGTGTATTAACAGTTTTAAAACTGAAATTGGACAAAACATAAAGTTCTAAATAAGTAAATTTCACGAGAATTCTCTAAGAATTATTCAGCCACTTTCATTTCATACATTTAAATTATTTGTTAACTTTACTCATAAGAGAATTAAGATTCAAGATATGTTACAGATAAAGGATAAGGAATTCCAAGGGAAGAACTATTTCTAGTTTTACAAGAAAGACACAGTGATGACTGTATTTAGAAGTTTGGACATTACTGTGTTTACAAGACTACCAACTTAAAACAAATAGTGGATTCTCCTAACTCTTGTTTCAAAAGATTCTAACAAGACTTTTTTAAATAAAATTTAAATATTTTTATTGCCCTTTCTTGGTCAAAGTATTGGAAAACCTGTGAAGCCGTTTAAGCATTAATATTTTACATTTATATAATAAATGCTATTAAGTTCCTTTGTAACAAATTTCCCAGAATATGTGCAAGTTAAATTATATTTGAACATGCACAACATAAAAATTTTAATGTTCGTAAGATTTACTGTTGTAATTTAAATGAAAATTTTTCTTTAATGCATAAATCACAAATGTTATGTATATATTCAATGCTATTGCCTATTTATAGACATTTTCCCAAATATTTCTAAAGGATGCTCTTGTTGTTAAAAATATAATTATATATTAATTTTTAGCATATTTTCAAGAGCCTGTTATGTTAAAGCTTGCTTTGTCGCTTAATAATTCGAACCTATAAGCTGTTAAACTTAAAGCCAGAAAGCTAGCCATTTAGCTTCTAGAGCAGTAACTATAGCATAAAATAAACACATCAAGATTAGCCACTGTTCAAAATTAGAAGATTTTGGCAAGTGAGAAAAGACTAGAGATTTCATAAAACTATCATACGGAGAATTTTACACGACCACCAAGTAACTCTTCAATTATGTATATATATATATAATATTTGCAAAACATTTATAAGATATTTCACATATTTGTTTATAAAATATACATTAAAATTAGTACTAAATTTTAATTGAATATATTCAGAGGTTGAAACTTTTTAAGCAAGATAATCCTGCTAACTCTAAATATAACAAGACCATTGGTCCTTTTTTTAATTTTATAAAATTTAAGCTAAACAGATTTCTCAGTTAAATATTAATGCAATATATGTAAAACATTTATATCTTTTAGCCAGATTTTATTTAAATGCTACAACATAACCAAATATTACCTTGATCACCCTGGCTTTGAGTTTCGCCTATTGGCTGCAAATTCATTGATGTAGGATTGTTGCTTGGTGGTGACCAAACAGCAGTATTCATTATCTCGTCCACCAGAATTGGTGGACAAGACTCCTGGACAGTCGTACAAGTTGAATAATAAGCATCGTTGTTCAAAGGCTCCGGAAGTTGAAGAGAATCGCAACATTTTAAAAACTGAAAAGTCATTAATATTTCAATGACACAGTTAAAATATTTTAATTTCAACAAATAACTTTGTAAGCTCTCTTATATTATAATTATTCAGCATAGAAAAGTTATTGTCTGGTATTTTAAGTAGTTCAGCTAATTTAGTAGTTATCTCACAATTAAGATTTTAAAACATTGAATTTAATCATGAAATAATCCTTCATGGCTTATTGGAAACTTACACACACCTGCATATTAGATATTTTATCCTACATTTTAAAGCAGTATACTTAATAGTGGAATTTTTTGACAAATAAAACCTTTTTGATTATAAAATTATATTAATTGTTAAAATTAAGAGATTTTTACCTTTATTTTGGTTTTATTTTTTAAAATAAAATCTTTAGATAAATAATGAAGTCAATATTAATAAACGCAATAAGCAGAAAAACGCCTAAATAAAGTTCCAAGTTTTCTGTCATGATATAAAATAATTACTAGCTAAAACTTGTCACATTCAGGTATCACTGCCATAAAATGTAGTTGACTTAAAGAATATTGAAATTCACAAATAGCTTTGATAAACTTTCATACAGATGCGGAACTAAAAAAAAAGGGGAGAGGGAATGAAAATGTACAAAATTAACTGTAACAAAAATTTTTACTTGAAAAATTTCAATATGATAGTTCTGATATTTTTGTTCATTTTAGTTAATAGGTTAATTTTAGAAGGGAACTAAATCTATTTCTGTTTAAATTTTACAGACATGCACAGTAATATCAAATCTGAAGTAAAGGACAAATGGAACAGATGAATGACAGGCATCCGTAAAAATATTTATCTTGATCTCAACAGTTAAGTTGTCAGTATAAGAGTTTTTAAATACCTGTAATAAGTCAGACTCTAGATCAGAACAGGAAATTGTCCTCAAACAGAGATACTTCAATGAAATTTATTCCTGAAAGAGATTTTAACACGAGTTTTAATAAATTTTAAGACAATTTAAAATGTTATTAGCCAGAACATGAAATCAAGACAAAGTTACCAATATTTCAAATCAGTATTTTAAATGCAAGTTCATTTCATTTGAAATTTAAAATATTGATTTGAATTCCAAGTGAAATTACTCGAAGCTTAAAATGTAAAATATCAGTAGGTTTCGAATCCGTAGTGTTTCGTATTAAAATATTGATTGGCGAATTGTACAGACCAGAGTTTTAACAATTGTTACACAGAAACTACTTTTATTGTTAAATTTAATATGACAAAAATAGTAATTAACACAGAAACATTAATGGAGTAATGTTTTCTAATATACAGAAAAGAAATATTCAACAATTTTAACTGATTAAAGGAAACTTCAGTAAGTAACTTTAATAGCTTCGAATAAAACTAATACGCAATAATTTTTATGTTTTGATAGAAAAAATATTAAAAAACATGCGTCATAATTAGTATATTAAAACTAAAGTATTTACCTGAGCAGAAATAAAAATACGATTCACACTAGAAAAATACTTATAGTAGCTACTAAAAATACCAAATAAATTACAAATTCTACGGCAGACTTTTCTCCAGACACAGAGCTATCGCGAAAATAATTTAGCAGAAATAATACGTGGTAAAGGAAGTTGGACTTTTATAACCAATGATAAGGAGTTAAAACAATGATGTCATTTTCCTCCAATCGCAGAATGAGTTGATGATGTCACACTACTCTCTCGACATAGCCTCGATGCTTTTTTATAATTAATAAGATTATTATTTTAAGATAATTACCTTATTGATCAATTCATTCTTCTTATTACAGACTGAAAAATTTTGAATTCAAGTCCCTTTCATGGTGTTCGAGAAATTGCACAATTATCTGTATTGTTATTATTTTTACTCTTATGTGCACCCATTCGATTTGCTTTTAAGTTGTCTTTTAAGCCAAGCTAAATCTTTCTTACGTATGAATTTTCTTTTGTGTGTTATGTAAATATTAATTGAAAGATCCCAAGTGATTCTCCTTCAGGCTGTTGACATCAATGTTTGCTATGATTTATAGACCACTAACAGTTTGTAACTCCTTTTATCTGCATAAGATATTTTCCCCTGAACATAAACAATTTTCTGCCCCTGTCAAAGAACGATACTTTTCTACCTGCTTCAAAAACGCATACTGAAGCATTCTATTTCATGTTTCATTGGGGAAGCCGAATAAATCTCGCAATTAGCTCTCTCATTACGGAATAAATATTTTCCCCATAGAAATTTCTGTTTCTTTTCGTTAAATATATATATCTGACGGCTTTCCTTTCAAGATCAACTTAAGTTTAAAATGCCCCTGAAAGGGAAGCCGTTATGTATATTTAGTAAATTAATTAACTTGAATTATAGTTACTTAAGTATATACAGTAACTTAAAGGCATAACTTCAAGTGTTGCGTGTGTCAGTTTTTTTTTTTTTACCATTTATAAAATTTATCCAATTTATTCATTGAAGTCTGTGGGAGTATCTATCTATTTATTAAATGCTTGATTCTGGGTATTTTTAATTGTAAATTATCTACAAAAGAATCTAATAAACTGTAAAGGTGTACTTCGGTTACTACATAAATTCTATCAATGACTGTAGATATCTTGTAAATGTTCACATGCATTTATGGTCCCTCTCGTATTCTAGGACACTTTTAAAGTTTATCAAAAGTTTGAAATTATCCTATTATTTTTATATGAAATATTGGTGTATTAACATATACCTCTTAAGGGGATTTTCTTTCACACACAACTTTTTTCGCATATTTCAGGTTACTTACGTGATTCCAGTCCCTTAAATCTGATTGAAACGAAGCTCGTGGTACTTGGATTTTGTTGTAGATTATTTCTATAACTTTGTAGTTCCTTTAAAATGCGTGTAAGATTTTTCCTGCCCTCATGCAATTTTCTGTCCGAATCAAAATGATACTTTGCAGCCCGTTTAAAAAAATACAGAGTTTTTATCTTTCAGCCTTGATTAAAAGAGTCGAATGAATCTTACAATTAGGTATCTGACTTAAGATTACGTGATTTGCACTGTAACAATTTATACTGATATGTTACATTCATTTTATTTAAGAATCTATTTCAGTTATCTCTCAACTGGTGTAAACATGTGTCCCAGATAAGATGTATAGGAAAGTCACTGGCATTTATCAAACATGTATTCTGAATTTGATTAACTCGTGACGGTTCTTTAGGGCTATGTTTATAAACTATTTTTACCACTTTGCGCTTTTGATTATGATTCTAAACTTAGGTTCATTGAAATCTAACATTTTAGTTATGTGATTTTCAGTACATATTTCAGTTGTGTGGTATCAATACTCTTCCAAGTTTGAAAATATAAAATATAGAAACTCTATTACTGAACTTGTATCAAGAATATACTCTGAGAAGCTGAATTTTCTTTAACTGTGTCAGAAAACGATGGACATTTTGGTTAGTTACAATAATATATATTTTTCCCATTCTCTTTCAGGTGTGGTAAAATCAAATGAGTACTTAACAAATTATCGAAAGACTACTATTTAATTTTCTGTAAATATTTTTGCTTTTATATTGATATTTTTTTATGGAATTATATGTGGTAAAATGCTTTTCAGTTAGATTCAAAATATACTAAAAATTTCCATACAAAGTGTTTTATGAATGAATAATGTCTATTTTTCGATTCTTTGAGGTGTAATTACGTCTTGGATTTTATGAAATGGTGTCACATATATGGATTTTAGCCATAAGCTGCTTAAATGCGCTGATTAAATATTTTTCTTCTCCAGAATAGAATTAAAGAGAACTCGTCGTAATTGAAATATTTGACTATCATACTTATTGTGTACAAGTGCACGTCTTACATGTAAATTTAAAACATTAATTTATGCAAACATTTATCTTTCAGTTGTGCGTATGTGTTATGCATACTTAAATAGAATAACTGTATTCCTAATATATAAAAAGGTCTTATTTTTTTATCACTAATATGCAAGTCGTAAAAACTTTGAAACTCGTGTAGCGAACAATGCGCAAGACTGCAGCACTATGATACGCATTTCATACGATGTTTAATTCTACCGGACCAAGCTGGCTGCTGAATGAATAGAGCTCTGACCTTCTGTTCAAGAGCTCGTGGATCTGATTCACATCTCAATAGTGACTGCCTTTTATGATTTAATTTATACTCTTAATTGTAGATCCCAATTCAATGAGCTCCCATATGCAAAAAAGTAACCGTAGATTGACAAACCATACCAATTCAACCTAAATGCACAGTTTAAGATGCACATTTGAAGTGGTTTAAAATCCAGTTTGAAGTAGGAATTTTTTGAAATTTTAATGATTTGAAAATAAGAGATGAAAGCAGTTATAAAAAGTGTATAATAGTAATCCTATGAAAATCTATCAATTAAACAGTTTAGTATTGAACAGTTAGTTTCAATACGGTATAATTTTCTAGTATTCAGTGAAACACATCTGACTTTCACCACTGAATGTGATTTACGTGCACATTATAAAATAAAATGACTGAAATTTTGAAAAAGATTAAATATTTTTATATTACTAGCAAATGTGTTTCTTTTTTGTTAGATCAGAGATTATTAACAATAGTCCTGATTTCTTTCGAGAAAGAGTTAATTTATTCAAGCAATAAAGATTTTAAAAAGGGATGTCTAATCTCTTACAAAATGATGGAAACTAGCCAACATATATTTTTGAATTTGAACACACTTAAAAAAGTATATTTTAGTAACTTTTTTAATTCTGGTGGAATTTGCGGCATGATCATTGAAAGATCTTTATCCTAACCTATCGAGATGCAAGCTCTAATTGTATTCGATTCTTGGGCTTCTGCCATGTAGTCGAATTTTAGGCTCCGTGCTTTAGTCGAGGTTTACGGAATGAGGCCGAGTTCGTGATTTGCGTTGTGTGGTCGAAGTCTGAATTTGTGTATATGGTTGAGTCTTGGCTTCCTACTATATATCTGAAATTTGGGTTTGAAGTCGAAGTTCTAGTATCCATAAAAATAATTTAGGTTATATCTCTACATTTTTGTATCGTAATTTTATTTGAACGAAATCACACACACACAAAATATTACACCGATGGCAATACAGACCTAGAATAGTGCAGTTATTTAAATTTTTTCTATAGTTCTATGCAACAATCTTAAACATAAAATTTAAAGAAGTACACAATATATTAGTTTATCGATATATATTAAATACGCACTTTTCTACATTTTAGTTTCATTCTCTGTGTTTAAATGTATTTCGGCAGATATTCTAACCAAAACCTGCACTATCGTAAGGGATCACTGCCTAAAGTTGTTGTTGTTACTAACACAAAATAATTGTCTAGCAAAGCTAGACAATCTCCATGAGTCCAAAAATCTGCAATAAGTCTTTTTTAGACTTATTGCACATTTTTGGACAGGGGAAGTTAAAAATTGGGATCTTGAACGACCTCGTCTTTCTTTCTTAAAATCCAAGCTAATCAAAATGTAGGTCGGGGTCACCCTGTCAGTCCCATACCAACGACACTCAGGGAAGATCTGTTCCTGTTGTGAAATGAGTGCTCTGATACGGCCATTTACTTATAAAGCGCGAGAAAGCCATTTGATATTTTCAGGCGAAATCCAAAAAGACCCACCCGGGCTTCTTCCAAGTTATCACAGGGGATTGAGAAGAATTCCTCCTAGTCAGTTTTATTATATCTTCTTAAGGAAGAAGAGATCTCACTATATGTGAGAGCCCTACTACAGATCATCTCTCCTTAGCAGCTGTAAAAGAATCGAGTGATCGTGGTCTAGTTTCTATTTAAAAAATTTAATAAAACTCAAATGATACACAACTATCGATAAATATAACTATTTATCGAATTCGAATAATATTGACATTAGAAATGATTAATTTCTATTGACGGAATCAAAATACGTGTTTACACATTCAATACAAATCATCAACTAACTATTTCTTTTTTACAGATGGCACTCTCAGCGCTGGGATGGGATTATTTCACAGCAGCAATCCTGGTCTAGTTTTCGGCCTTTTCATTTCAGTCGATTCTAACATGAGATGGAATCTATTGAAATGGATAAAATGACCAGAAGAAAGCTGGGTGAAAAGATCTAAAGTCTCCAGACTTGTCGTATCCATCATCGTAGTCAAGATAGATAAGTGTGGTATTGTAGCAAGATTGTCTCAGTCAAAATCCAGACATCATGTAGTTATCTCTCTATTTGATACGCGTATTGTAAGTCCCTCTTGAAAGCAAGAAACTGTAATCTAAAAACCGAATAAAAGTTTGGATTCCTTATTTTAAATTCCAGAGAACCAGTACAAGTTGGAATGTACATTCCACTTCCAGAATTTTCCTCATAACTTCCGTTACCATCAGTGTATATCTTCAAAGAAAATTGTTGGATCCTATTTATAGTCTCTTCAGGGCTAATTGTTTGATAAGAGCCGGATTCTCAGTATTTTTCTTAACTCTAATCAAAAGCGTCTCATGAAAGTAAATCTCACAAAACTTCAACTCAGCTTCCAAATGATATTAAGAATAAGGTTCTACATTTGTTGCAGGAAGTTCCAGTGTTTTAGCATAAGGAAAGGGTCTAAACTTCTTGAAGTGTTGATTGTTCGTCCAAGTAGAAAGTAAGCAGAGATTCTAAGTTGGTTATTGTATCTGAAGAGTTTATTGTAGTATTTTGAGAGGAGATAACTCCTTTTCAATGAAAGAGAAGGCAAGCTACCATAATAAAATACTATGTTATTTGGACAACTGGGACGAAGTCTTGTTATAATTCTAGCAACACTCAACTGAGCCATTTCAAGTTTATTTAGATTGGTACTGGAAGCACAGGCATATATTTGAAAACCATACTCCAATATTCACCTAAAAAGTGAAATGTAGATAATTTGAAGAGACAACAACAACCTAGTCACAACCGGATATGAACTTAAGAATGTTTAGTCTGTTTCTACCCCGAGCCGCTTGGACATCAATATGCTTATTGCTTGTAAATTCCTGGCTTTAAGTGTAATCCAGATATTTAGAATTTTTTATGTAGTTTAATTAGCTGTGTTCCATTTATGGAAATTTCAGGCTTATAATTTTAATAGTGTCTATCAGTAGAGAGTAAAAAATATTGCCAAGGACTTTGATGTTTTAAAAGTCAACTTATGATGCACCTCAAAATAATGAGCTTCATGAAAAGCCCTATTTAGGTTTTGCTCAATTGCACCAATAGCTAAGCCAGAGAGACAGATCATAATATTATATCAGCAAACATTTCCACACTTTTTACATCTATTTGGAGATCTTTTTGTCCTTACCAGAAATGTAAAGAGGAAACAGGATGGGGGTCAAATCAAAACCAAACACTGTGGCCTGAAGTGGTAACGACATCTTTTGTGGTACCTGCAGGGTGGTGATGGAAAATCAGAAGGAAATTTGTTTGGCAGAAAGTAATTTCGGTTTCTTAATGCTTTCTACTGTTAAAAAAAATCAAAATTGCTTTATTGCTCAATCGCTATTAATGCGGACTTCGCTTCCATAGTAATAAATTTTAACATTTTTATAAAAAATTTTTAATATGATATTTAAATTTCTCGATTGTTTTTGCAATAAGTTTAAAAATAAAAATATTAAATTATGTTTTTCCTTTTTGGCAAAACTTCGCGCCAGGCATATTAGCACAAAATACTTCCTAAGGCATAATGTGTGGTATGCAAAAAAAAAAAAAAAAAAAAAAATTCCCCTGAGAAAATTGGATGCTTTAAATTTATCTTTATTGTATTTTAATATATTTTTATTACATTATACTGATCTATCAAACAGGACGCATTAATGTTCTTTTACTTTTGTTACTATTTAGGTCTGGAGCCTTAAGACCTATTCTAAGGCATTTATTTCGTATAACTAATTTACTTGAATGACTAATTTAATGTCGTACATGTGAAACCCTTCATTTTCAAAATGAAAACATCCAACATACCTTTGTTTAGCCAATACTTCATTGGCAGTTTGTAATTTATGCATCACTACTTATTACATTTCGAATTGCTATTTAATTTAAAAGAGATTAACAATTCATATTGCTCATGATTTATTGGATAATTTTAAACGGTGATTTACATATTTGGAAAATTATAGAATAATTAATTGAACATCGTTTCTTTTCTAATCAGAAGACTTGGTATAATGTTTTATATGTATTATCCATAAATTAAATGATACCTTTTTAAAAGTAAATTGAAATAATTATCAATATAATAATCTTTAGAGTTATTGTAAGTAGATGAAAATTACTCGTTAGAATTTCCTTTATTACCCACATAAATCATATTAAGTTAGCTATGGTAGCTTATATTTTTACTTTCTCAGAAAAGCATGCGATTTCTTACATAAAACTTTTTCAATCATTTTCAATATTATTTGTATGTAATTTACTCTAATGTTTTAAATTCAATGAAAATTGTTTCCAATTATAATGAAAGTAAGTTATTTATTCGAAACTTGCTTTTGCTTAAGAATTTGTTCAATAGATTGCTACTCTTTCATTAATACACTACTGGCCATTAAAATTGCTACACCAAGAAGGCGACAAGCTACAGACGTGAAATTTATACGAAAGGAAGAAGGTGCTGTGATATGCAAAGGATTAGCTTTTCAGCGCATTCAGACAAAGCAGGCGCCAGTAGCGACACCTACATTGTGTTTAAATGAGGAAATTGTTCGGCCGGTTCCTCATACACAAATTGCATTTGAACGTTGTTGCCTGGTGAAAAGTTGTTGTGATGCCTCGTGTAAGAAGGAGAAATGCGTACCAGCACGTTTCTGACTTTGATAAAGGTCGAATTGTAGCGTACCGGAATTGCGGTTTATCTTATCGCAGTATTGCTGCTCGCGTCGGCTGAGATCCAATGACTGTTAAAAGAATAGGGAATCGATGGGTTCAGGACGGTAATACGGAACGCCATGCGGGATCTCAACGGCCACCTATCAATAGCAGCCAAGAAGACAGGCATTTATCCGCATGGCCGTAATGGATCGTGCAACCACGTCACGAGCCGTGAGTCAAGAAACGGGGTCGTTTGGAAGACAACAAATGTCTGCACGAACAGTTCAACGACGTTTGCAGCAGTATGGACTCTCAGCTCGGAGACCATGGCTGCGGCTTCCCTTGACGCTGCGTCATAGACAAGAGCGCCTTCAATGGTGTGATCAACGACGAACTTGGGCGCACGAATGGCGAGACTTCATCTTTTCAGATGAATCCAGGTTCTGTGTACAGCATCATGATGGTCGCATCTGTGTTTGGCGGCATCGTGGTGAACGCACACTGGCAGCGTGCATTCGTCATAGTCATACTGGCCCATCTCCTGGCTGATGGTATGGGGTGCCATTGGATACAAGTCTCGGTCACCTCTTGATCGCATTGATGGTGCTTTAAACAGTGCACGTTACATTTCTGGTGTATTACGATCCGTGGCTCTACCCTTTATTCGAGCCCTGCGAAACCATACGTTTCAGCAGGATAATGCCCGACCACATGTTGCCGGTATTGTACGGATCTTCCTTGATACGGAACATGTTCGGCTGTTGCCCTGGCCAGCACGTTCTTCAGATCTTTCACCAATAGAAAACGTCTGGTCAATGGTTGCCGAGCGACTGGCTCGTCACCAAACGCCAGTCACTACGGTTGATGAACAATGGCATCGAATTGAAGCTGCATGGGCATCTGTACCTGTACATGCAATCCAATCTCTGTTTGACTCAATGCCCAGACGTATAACTGCTGTTATTACTGCCAGAGGTGGTTGTTCTGGGTACTGATTTCTCAGGATTTATCCAGTCAAATTTTTTGAAAATTTAATCACTTGTTATTCTAGTATAATATATTTGTCCAATAAATATCACTTTTTTATCTGCATTTCTTCCTGGTGTAGCAATTTTAATGGCCAGTAGTGTATTTTCAAAATTAAATGTTAGAGCTTGATAATTTAAATTTCTAAACATGAAAATTTTATAAGCCAATTCACAAAACAAGTTAATAATTAAGTTGAAAAATTTAATTTTTAAATAAAATTGGTTTGGATATCGTGTTATTTTTAAACAGATTTCTGAATTTTAAAGAAGCAATGCAGAGTATGCATTGTACAACGCAATGTACACTATAGAATAAACATTTTAAACTTAAAGTAGCATAGAGATTTAGTAATATTTGAAATTTCTGCTGTTATGTTTCGTAAAACAACTGTATTCAAAATGAAAGCTTAATTAAATTTATAATTTTCTTACATAAGCAGTTATTTTTTTAATAAAATTATGATTTGATGAAACATTAAACTCGGGGTGGGGGAATTATTAGTGAAAGCTAAATCTTTGTATAGTTTTAATAATAAAGGTTATGTTTTAAGCAATTATACTGTTTATTTCTGTTTAACTTTTTGATAGAATGCCTTATACTCTTGTAAGCATGGTATTTTCATAAAAAAAGTTTAAAAAATATTCTAATAAAATTAAAAAAAAATTAGTTAGGTTTTCGATATGAAATTAAAATAAGGTATTAGCAAAGATTTAAATCTAAATGTTCGCTTATTGCAACACATATGAAATTTTTACAAATAGATTTAATGTAATAAATTAAGACTTCTTAGCAAATCGTAAAATGATATTGCCTTTTATACATATAGAGAAGTATAAAAGTTAATTTTGTATGCATTTAAAAGCATTTGAAATATCAATTTTTTACTGCTAAGTATATAGTTCACACATTATGTTAGCATGTCTCAGTATCTTATAGAAATGACACAATACTTAATTATGTTAACATTTTATATTATTCTCTCTCTCTTTATGTAAGAAATTAACACTAAATCCACTAAATTATAAGTTTTCTAATCCATTAAAATTTTTTTGTGACTATTTAATCGATAATATCTACATGAATAATTGCAGTGATTTGTGTTTCACTTTAAAATTAACAAAATTATATTTTGTGAAGACAAAATTTAAAAAAATAAATAAATAAATAAACCCAACTTCATAAAAATACGCCTAAACGTACCAAGTAGTGCCGGTTTACACATAAGTTGAGTTCTCTTTGCTGAACCCTCTTTATTATCCCACTAATAATAAAAATGATTAATTTTTGTTTTTATAATATTTAATAGCATTTAAATTTGGCTTTTAAAACAAAAAAGTTGAATTTTGATGAATTTATTGAATTTAAATCGTTTTACATTTTTATTAAACGATTTCATTAAATTTATATATTACTAAATAAAAATATTTTCTATATCATAAGAATAATAACTGGATAAATAATATCTTAGTAAGCAAACATTTACTAAATATTATATTTCTTTCTTAAATCCGTAATTTTTTAAACTGACGTACTTTAAAATGATACAAAATTTTCTAAAATTAATTGAAAAAAAAAATTAAAAAAGAATTGTTTACAAGTACAATTGTCACTACACTGATTTTTTTTAAAGTGCTAATTTATCTCACAGCAGAAGAATAAAAGTTCCTTTGAACTCGTTTAGGATTGAATTATTAATCCGTTTGAATTTTTCGATATGAAATACAACTCTTACTTTATTAATTAGATATAGACGCGCCTAAATTATACACTACTCGACATTAAAAACGCAACACCAAAAAGGAGTAGTCCAAAATGTATGCAAATTTCAGGGTAAACGCATCTTACCGAGTTATGCAATTGATGTGGAATGCGCAGCTCTCCAGCGCACGTAGGATAAAATATAAGGTGAGGAGCCGGCAGAGTGGGCAATATTCGCGCTGTTATTGTTGCTTGGAAAGTAATTGTTGAAAGGTTGTTTTTGTCGCAGAGGACATCTGTAATTGCAGAGAATGCCAGTTCGTCGACGTAGTCAGTTCCAACAGACAGACGAGTTTATGGGGGCACGGTCATCGGACTGAGAAGTGCAGGCTGGTCCATACGGAAAATCGCAGCGGATAGATTCTTGGACGCATCCACAGGGCACCGGCTATGGCGATGATAGTTGGAACAAGGAACTGTGGAACGTTTGCGGGGTGGCGTAGTAGTCAGTGTGACGTCAGCACACGTGGATTGATGTGTTCGACGGGAGGCGGTGTCAGCCCAGCAAATCACGTCTATCAAAATTCTGCAGCATGTGCAAGACACTCTGGATGCTCCCATATCAAGAAGAGCCATTTGTCGTCGATTGGTTGCTAGTGGTCTGCACTCGTGGTGTCTGTTAAGAAGATTGCCATTTATCCCAAACCATAGACGAAAACGTTTGGAAAGGGTCCGGATTAGAGCGATATGGACAATGGAGTGGCACAGGATAATCTTCTGAAATGAATCACGCTTCTGTTTTCTTAGTGATAGTCGCCGCCTTCTAGTGTGGAGACGATACGGAGACAAGTCGAATCCTGAAGCAATTGTGGAACGTTCCACTGCGCGATAAAGCGGCATTATAGTTTAGGGCCACATTGAGCACCACCTCAGGTTACCTTTAATTTGTATTCACGGCAGTATGGCAGCCCAATGCTACGTGGAGGATGTGCTGCCGCCAGAATCTCCTACCTTTAGGGGGTGCCCAAGGCACTTTATCAACACGATAACGCACGTGTGTACATTACTGGTATCAGCCAAAGTACCCATTAAGGTGTACTGCTGCTTCCTGGCCACCGTGCTCGCCAGATCTCTCACCAATAAAACACGTTTGAGATATGATTGGATGGCAGATCATGCCACTACCTCCTTCAGGAGACCCACTTTGGGAAATGGTTGACATGGAAAGAAGAGTTATTTCTCAGGACACCATCCATACTAGCATTGACTCTGTTCCTAGACTTGTTGCTTCGTGTATCGTAGTTCACGGTGGTATTACAACCTACTGTCCCGATCCTGTTCTTGCTATATCATTTCGAAATACAGGTAACTTATTGTTCGTTGCTGTCTGTCTTTGTTTGCCGAGTTTTATCATTTTCTGGAAATTCTTTTTGGGTGCTGCATTTTCTTGCTACACAAAGTGGTAAGACATTGTGATAACGACACATCTTACCTAACGTATTCGCCGTAGATGAACACTGTTATTCAACAGCTAGGTCAGATATAGAAGCCATCACTTTCCAGTTATGAAAATGATGCTCTTCCTAGTCAGGCTATCACGGCCTCAGAATAAGCTGGTATTTTCATGAAAAGAAATTAGCCGTGAGAAACTGAATTAATAGACGAGAAATAAAATTGAACATGATCACCAGTCTGATAGCCTTTTAGACAAAGGAGTCGTTCTCGTACTATTATGCACTAAAATGAGCTAAATACATGCCTAAAACAAATACTTCAACAGTTTAATAAAGTAGGGAATTGTCTTGTCATCGATTCTGTAGATAACGTAACAGTTAGTTCAATTGATATAATAATAGCATGTTTTAACTTAAAAAGAATTGCTCTAAAGAAATATAATATAAAATCACGCATAATGATTATAATTATTATGCATTGCATAAAAAAAAAAATTAAAAATTTGAAATATTTTTGAATGTTATAAGTTTATTGAATGAAAAAGAAAAACATACTATTGTGTAAAACAATGCATTCAAAGGATTCAGAATAAAAACAAGCTTTAGCTATGGAACAGATCACCAAAGTGACTTATCATTTTTAAGTGTAGAACGAGAAAATTTAGAATGATCGATACTGATTAAGTAATTGATCAATATGATTCAGCAAAGGCAAGGAAAATGTATGCGATATTATTAATATATCAGGTAAATATTTTTGTTAATAAATACTTATATCTGTAATATATATATTAACATGTTATTGATCAAAATTATTTTAAAACAATTAATTAATATGTAAAATAAATAATATTATTTTAACTCATTCTAAATTACCGTAAATCCGATTATTTCACTGTAATATTTCCGAATCCAACACCAATTTTGATTTTTTAAATTAGAATTTTTATCTCAAATTTAAAAGTATAACTTAAGCCTTTAAAATTACCCATCTTTTAGATTATTTGAAGTAGTTACTTTTTTATATAATACTTGCATTATATCCTTATGATGAATTTATTCTGTATATTATATTACCATCTTCTTGAGGTGGGGTGCAAAAATGGTATCGTACCCAGCCGGTAGTTATGCAACTGTTTTTATCTATTGCAGTGGTGCAACAAGTGTCACCCGTCAGTCCACCGTTCCCTCCTCGATCCAGTTATTATAGATTCGCATAACAGTTGCTTGGTTTGGTCCAATTCTATCATCGATTTCTTTGAAGGATAATCTGCAATCCTTAGAGGTTTCTATTCTTCATCGGTTTCACTACTCAGATACTTATTCGAGAGACTCGCGATGTCCTCTATGAGGCATTATTAAACAGCTTACTCCAGAAAAAAATAACTTCTTTATTTTAAATCGTGAATTTATTCTCCTTGTACATAATGTTTGCAGATGACAGTAAAGTCTTCCACGATGTGTGTATACGCTGCCATGATAATGAGATACATTCCTCATTGTCGTAAGCTTTCGTAAATTTTCCATAGTTTGCTCGCTTTCTGTAGGAAATTACATTCTGGGAGGCAAACAATGCATTTACTCCCTTTTTCTTTTAGTTTTACGGGTATTAATCCCATTTTTAGAGAAAATTTTCCCTTAAATGTGTGTATAAATCTGCTTTTTGGAAAAAAATCGTTAAGTTATCAAAAGTAAAGTGATAAAATAATTTAAAAGTGCTCAATTGTTAAAAATAAATAAAAAGTTATAAAACTGGTACAAAATAAAATTTAGAAGTCACTTATAAATATATGAACTTATAAACAGTAGCATCTAAAGCGGATTTAATCCTTAATTACAAAAACTGGTAACGAAATATCATGATAAAATTTGCTTAGCTGGTAGTGAAATAACACGTTTTGTAAAGAAGTTATTGAATTATACAATGATATAATTCTTTTTTCCTAAAACTGGGCCCTGATGCATTTTATGAGGATATGCTAAACAGGATTCAGTGAAGTTGCATCTCTCAAAGCAATATTCTAACGATTTAATTGTTTTCAAGAATCTAACGAATAGAGACGGAACTTAAATTTGCAAAATTATTTATTAAAGGTTCATTTTTTTCAAAATGTTTGTAATTTGTTTTTCTTGTGAAAAATTTAAAAATTTTTTGTTTGGGAAAAGATATTTGAGAAATTTCATTAAATTTCTCGTTATTTGTGGTACACCATTCAAATCCTCTCCAGACAGATCTCAAATTGTTTTCGGAAACGATTACCTCCATTAAAAATGAAATGTGTGTGAGAAAGTAACGAGGATACTGATTCCAAGCAGTTACTTTTTGATTTATGAAGGGACACTTTACGCATGAGAACAGGTATATTTCCTGGCAATAATTATTGGGTATACCAATTTTGCTAGTCATTCTATTGTAACCGTGTAGAAAAAAAAAGAATGTCTTCTGTCATTGATTTCAAAAGATTTCAATATGTTTCTAGTTGTTTCATTATAAAAGAGCCGATTTACTATTCAGGAAATATTTCTGACAAGAATATTCATACCTATTAGTCTTTTTAGGTAACGAATATTTACATTTTTAGTACTCCATTTTCTTAGGTTACTAAGAATATTCTATTACGTGAGTTAGTATAATGAAGATGTATCGAGTTATAAACTAGGAAGTATTATACTTCCTTTTTTGAAGAGTTTTCAAAAATTTATGAGAAGAGAAGAAGAAGAAGAAGAAGAAAAAAAAAAAAAAAAAAAAAAACAGGAATAGTTTTATTGTGCGTAGTAGCTTTAACCGCCTAAGGTTTCTGTAGGCCATTTTAGGGCCACCGTGTAATTTGCATTCAGGAAAGAATTTTTCATCATAGTGAGCCGTATTCAAGTGTCGCAAGGGAAGGAACTTGGGAAACTTCTGAGCACGCACTCCGACAGATGTGCATATAGAAAGCAGAATCACAATATCTTCTTACTTTATCCAATGTTTTTTAATGTTTACTTTGTTCGAACCTAGGACAGTTTGCCTCTAAGACCACGGTCATATTACCAAGTCACAGTCAGCAGCAGTGTTATGACTATGAAAATCTAGGCTACATAGAAGAATTGACAGTATATGTCCCAGTTATTTCTATGCGTCTTATTTATACTGCTGGTTTTCCTCATTACGCTTTTTGCAAAATATCCGTGTTTAAAAATTCTTTCAAACTAATAATGAGTTGAAGGATGGGTTTGTGATGAAATTCATCATTTGAAATCTAGATGTCAGAATGCATTAATCAATCCATACAGCTTCTGAAAATTGTTTCTAAAACTAAAAATCTAAAAGTCATCTTAAAAGTTACGGCGTAGGGAATAGTATCATCAAAATTTTCTAGGAACATACAATCAATTAATTACAAGAAAACATACTCCTAACAAAAACTGAAGAAAAAGTACTTCATACAAGCTTTGTCTTTGTTTGTCGCTCAACGGTCATTTTTTGCACACGAGGGCTAATTAGACCGGGACCTACGGTTTAAAGCTACGGTTTAAACCTACGGTTAAACCGAAGGCAAGAGCGCTGACCATTCGGCTGCCAGCTCGGCCTTCATACAAGCGAAATTTGCGAAAAGATAGATAAAAAGGATATTTTAGATAAAAAATTTCACTTAATATGAAAAGACAAATATTAGTTCAATGAAGTTTTTTTTATCATTGATAATGGCTGCCCTTTGGTGACTAACCAATCGCCACAGCAAGGCCGGAAACTTGTACTCATTTATCGTTACCCGATAACGAGCCATCTGTTAATCAAGTGATGCAGGGAAGTAGCTTTACTCACGTTGCCCCACCACAAACTGGCTTATAGGGTGGGGTGGGCTACATCAAGGAAGCACAGAGAGAGAGAGAGAGAGAGAGAGAAAGGAACATCTGTACCTAAACCGGGATAAGAACCTGTGACCAACAGCGGAGGAGTACGAACGCTAACCATTCAACCATTGGCCGACAGTTCAGAGAGTGAGGTGACGGCTTAATTACTTACTGGTCAAATATGAAATCTCAATGAACAAATGGAAAATATTCACTTAATTGTAAAAAATGTACTATTGCAATTTTATTTTACAACAACACAAAGTTCTATTGAAAAAAGCGTTACTGTAGAATCTAATCTTTTACTAAAAGAAGTGTTTTCTGTAAAGGAATCGAGAGCAGAAAGAAATAATCAAGGAATAATTAGCATAAGCAAAAGTAACTGAGAGAGGAGATAAAAAAAATAGCAGCTTCATTTCAGTTCAAAGAAACGGCTATGGGCATTTTATAATTTCTTGATCATCAAAATGAAAAAAATTCTAGGGAAACATCATTTACACAAAGATAATGTAATAGTGTAGTAATATAGTTATTTTTATAGGAATGACTTTCGAGATATAAAAAGAAATTTCTTGTTAGGCGAAATATATTTTTTAATGTCTTAGGTGAAGTAAGATTCCCACAATACTTGAATGTGCACATAAAATTGTACACAAAATGCTATAAGCTTACAAAACCTGTTATCTTTGCCAGAGAAAACTTTTGGGTAGAATTCTGAAATATAAATTTTGTTCTTTGTCTCAATCATTCTTCAGGAGATGATTTTACTATTGAATTTAAAGAATTAGAAATATTTTTCTATAATTATATAATTCGTAAAATTAATTTGGTAAAAATTGTAATTATTGCGCTTTAAAAATAATATATGTAGAAAATAGAAATAAGTTTATGTTTTCGAAAAATAAAATAATGTATATAGCGAAAAAAAAAATCTAAATTTCAGAAAAAAAACACACACACTTTTACTTTTTTAAAACTAAATTTCAATAGAAGAAATTTACGTTACATATTTTTTTCCTTTTATTTTCATTTTAAAACTTTATTTATTTATTTTAATATGAAAAATAAGAAAAGAAAAAGTATGGAAAAAAAAAAATAATAATCTCTCTTTCTCTCCAAATAAAAAGAAACAAATTTTGATGATATTCCTATGTTTGAACACTTTTAAAACAATCGTATATTAGAGTATTTTCATTTATTATCATATCAAAATTGATGTATTGTTAATATTCCCAATCCACGGCTACAGATCACACCAATTATTCTACGTTTAATGAATTCAACTGTGTTCTCGTTTCTTAACTTTCAAATTATTTATAAAAAAAATTAAAGCATTAATTTCACTTTTTTTAAAATAATTTTTAAGTTTTCATTTTGTTTAATGCTACCCGTTGACAATAACTTGAAGACATTTAAATTTCTTTCAAGCTGGCGAGTGCGCTTGTGCATTGAAGATAGGTGAGTAATCATTTCTTAAAAAGGTTTCAGAGAGGAATCTCAAGGAAAGGTTTTTGTAACTTGAACTGAAATTGCTGAAAAACAACCAAGATATATTTTTAAGCATAATTTATAATTTATTCTGTATAAAACATTTTTATAACTTTTTTTCAATTATATACTCACTCTAAAAAATGAAAATGCAAACAAATGATAAAAATGAGCGTCACGAAAGATCCTGGACTCAAAATCATATTTTCGACGAAATAAATCAATAAATTTATCGTACGGCATATTGTTTTTCAGGTTATGTTGACATTCAAAATATCTTATTTTTTAGTTTTTATTTCTTTTCATCGAAAATATTCCGTTTTCTTTCAAAAAGTGGATCAAAACTATGTTAAAATAGCTAACGGAATTCAGAAATTTATTATTTTCAATTTCGTAAACACGAAATTAAAGTAATTGATATCAAATACTTGGTAAAATAACAGTTATTTTATTATATAACTTTTTGAATGATAAAACACATTAATGAAGAAAACTGTTCCTTTTACGGGAAATAAATCCTTCCTAATCTAGAAATTTTTACTCACATCTGCGGAAAAAGTTATTTAAACAAAATGTGTATTATTTTATATTGTAAGAATTTTTACAAATATTAATAAAAAACCTACCCTTGATTTAATTTGAAATTTAGCAGTTTTTATTCTGTTTAATTGGATTATAGGGCAAATTGATCCTTAAAAATTGTTTTATAAGAGCAAAATAAATTTCTGATTTATTTTTTTGTTAAATCATTGAAAAATGTTTTAATCAAATTATGTATTCTGAAATGAATATTTAGTGCTTTTAATTTCAATAAGCGTATTATAATTAATTAAAAGAAGGTTTTTTTTTTTATCTTTATCGACTATATTAGAATTTCAGGAGCATACAAGTATTTATTGATTGTTTAATAGAGAACATTCATCTTAAGTATTTTAAATGATAATAATTGAAACTGTAAACATAAAATGAGGTTATCAGAATCAAATTTGTATTTGTGAAGTAGTTGGTTAAAAAAGGCACCTTGTATTCGCATATAGTTATCTCATACAGTTATAAGAAAATATTCAGCTATCTCATTCCAGTTATTAAAAGTAAGCATATCATTTAGTACATATATTTGGAAATAAAGTATGCTACAGGAAATCGTTAAAATGGAAACGAATTTAGAATATAACAATTATAAGAAAAATAGTATATATGAATGTATTATTGTAACCGAAATATTATTTATCTCCGTTCTTGTACACATATTACCTGTTGGCCTGTTGGATTACATGTTGGAGGCTGTTGTGGCCTGGTTAGTTAGGGAATCTTTTTCATCATCGGAAGGTAGTGAGTTCGAATCCCGGCTTAACCAAAGATCTGTCTTGTTTACCAATGGCGGCAGGGGCATATTATTAATTGGGCGTGGTCGCAATGTCCTCTAAATGAAATGATACCTCTGGTGGTGGTGCCAAGTATAGGAGGCCTTCTGCTTGGTCCTTGCTTCAAAATCACGAAAACTCCACCCGGCTTCTTCCGTGTAATTGACAGAGTCCAACTCAAAGCCGGGTACAGGGAAGCATGCGGATGCAACAACAATACGCTTTATCTGCGCAAAAAAAATTAGAAGCTTTTTTCCCAGCAGCTTAGAAACTGTTTTGCTACAAAAGCCTATCCTGTTAAGATTGAAATTACAAAAAGTTTGTAGTGTTTTCGAATTTTGGTTTAAATGACTGATGATTTAAATAATATAATTATTTAATTAATTTTTTGAATTTTTAAAAACAAAATAAAATTTTTTTGCGCATTCCGAATTCATGTTAAAGTCTTCTGAAGACTTGGTCATAATTAAGACATCATGAATGTTTTAGTTAAAAATGCAACACTCTCATTTAGGGAATATCTATTATTAAATCTTAAAGTGCATTCTTTTGCAAAACTTTAAAATAATACATTAATAGAATGTCTATTTTAAGTATGTAATCACTTTTGCTAGACAATGCATATTTTAATGGAATCAAAGCATATCATTTAGGGACGACCCAGGTGCCAGTTGGACCTCGATGTTCAATGAGGCAGCTTCTTCCACAAAATAAGCAGTGGCATTTGGAATTGGTATAGAAGTTTTGATAAGTCGGACTGTATCTGATTGGAGGAATGTGCTCTTTATTGATGAATCTTTCCTTTTCCTTAATTTCGATGAATTCAGTATGCGTTTGTGGAGTTTGTAAAATCAGAAATTCGACTCACTATTTGTTATTGATTGTCCATACTACCATAACATTTAGCTTGAAAGTCTAAGAAGTGCTTGAACAACCTATTCTTTTTAATCGAGTTGCAAGATATTTGAAGAAATTGCAGATATTTTGATACATTAACCAAATTACCAAAGTTCCATTTATCAGCAAGAGAAAGCTCTGTTATATATTGCACTACTCTAATAACAATGTTTATTGGGATAGAAAAATACAGCATTTCTTTCCGGGTCACTAGGTCTGATTTAAAACGTAAATGTTTGGAAAGAAGTAGGAAAGTAATTTCAGAAGACGAGGAATACCATCGAAATATTTCAGCACTGCTGCTTTTATTGTAAAATTTACCACAAAGAGAAATTTTATTATACTCCTTGTTCATCAATTATCAGTATGTATAATTGCAAAAAATGGCCTTATAAGCGTACTGAAATTAATTATCTTTTTGCTTCAATTAAATAATAATATGGTTTTTTTAATGTATAGTCATTTGTTTATTTACACAAGCATTATGCACATATTGAGCTTAATAGTCGAACTTCTTTTACTTTTTCTTGGGTTGATATATTTTTCTAAGCAGGAGAGATTATATGAGAAGTCCTTTGTTCTAAAATGTTGTTACTTTCATTAATTGAAAGTGATGCACCTCTCCAATACTGACATTCCCTAAAACTGACGCACACATTGACAATAATTGGATTCCTTAATTTTTTTTATCATTTATAGTTTCTTTTTCATTTTATTTCCATTTCTAAAATCGTTCTTTTTTTCCATATTACACTGATTTCATTCAGAATATATGGAAAATAAATCTTTAATTGACGTTTTTCCTATCCGATGCTGCTATTTTTTTTTTTATCAATCTCCGTGAGCTTTTCTATTTTATACTTCATTAAATAATTTTCCCGATGATTCTCGTAATAGGTTAAAGGAGTTTCTAAACTGTGAATAGCTATATTTTTTTTATTATAAATGCATAAAAAAAAACTAGTGCAGGATTTATATATATGCTTGCAGATCACAAAGAAACATTTTTATCCCACTTATTTCTTTCACACTTTTGTCTTCAGTGTTTTATTTTCTCAAGAATTGGGGAATAACGAACTTAATTTTTTCTTTTATTTCTTTGCGTTACTATTTTAATTTCTATATTTGAAATCTGAGGATTATTTCAGATTCACAGGATTAAAGAACCGCTTAGGATTCAGATTCGAAGAAATATTCACAAAGTTTTTAAATTTGTATCAGGTATAATATTTGGTAATCATTTTAGAACCAATATAAAAAATTCTACATGAAAACTCTATTTGATATTTTTTACTTCTTGAAAGGTTCTTTTCTCTTTCTTCAGTTCCTTTAATCAACATTAATTATTCTTTAACTTGTTTTAGTTATTTTTTTATTACAACTTAGTTTTAATGATTTTTTTCTCTATTTGGCAATATTACATTGATAAGAAAAGTTGAACCACTTATGCTAATTAAAAATAATTATATATCTCATACATAATTAATATGTTATTAAAAAGAGCCTTATAATTAGACTATAAGATTGCACTCAGTAATTATATGTATCATTAATAATAGCAACTTTTAACCATGATTTATTAACTTTTTATTCCCTTATGTTTCAAAAATAGTATACTTAAGCTTACATCGTTGTATTCTGTAACTATCGAGGTAGTCATTTTTTATTTGTTACATTTTGGATTTATTCTACTTTTATGAAATACTTTAATAATTTGTTTATAGTTTAGTTTTCTTTGGGTAGTTAGCAATTTCTCCAAATAAGACAAATGATCAATAAAATCTGAAAAAATATTACCTAATATAACGTGTATGCATTCTTGAAACATTTCGTAGAAATAATATAGAAAATTTTGTGTAAAATTTTAAATATTGCTGGTTGGTTTTCGGAATTTGCTAAGGACAACGCTTTTCGTGGGATAAATTAATTATTAGCTCTGATTCTGTCACGATAGAGAGTATCATCTCCAATATCTAGAGATAATCACCTTTTCCGAGTTCCAGTGTTAGTTACCGGAACTTGTAATCGATGATTCTCGAGGACTGATTTCTAATACTTGAGAGTGAAATGGCAAGAAATAAGTTATACTATGCTCAGCACACCACGCGTCATATTGATAGAAGTCAGCTATTTCTTAGATGAAAATAGTTTGGCTTCAGATCTATAACACAGAATTGGTGCATTCAGCGATGCATTTAACAATGTACACAAGAATATAAATGAAGTAAAATAGTATTTTCAAAGGCATGCATTTCAACTGATGTAAATTTTTAGACGAACGTGTATCTTGCTCCCATCAGGCATTTTAATAATGAGTCTGATTTTCTACCGTATTATTGAGATTCCAATACCTATCATTTATATATTATTTTCGAAAGACCTCATTATAGTCAACATATATGATAGAACCCACATGTTGCTTTATGTTTTCTTAATACATTTCATAGGAAATATGTCTTGTGTTTACAGATTAAGGAAATATCACTGGGGATTAATTATCTGCACTTGCAGTATCTTATTTACACATCCAAATTATTTTAATTATATGACTCCCCGATGAACACATTTAGCTTTATTTTGGTTTAACTTGTCGATTTAAGATAATTTTTTGCATACTAGGTCTAATTCAGTCAGGATCTTCAATTTAAAGTGGATTGCGGAATACCACTAACATTAGTTAGTTTTAGTTAGGATTCGAACCCATGAACTGTTGAACTGAAAGTCGGAGTTAATTAGTCATTTGCCATCTTAACTCAGTAATTACAAGGGAGATATGCTTTATCCATTAAAAATGCAGTTTTTTACTTATTTGAATAATTAATTAATATCTAAATCAATTATTTTAAAATAAATTATAATATACTTTTTTTCTTAATTTTTAATTTCAGTATTTAAATTATATCTTTTTTTTCCAATTATACTTTTGTTTCTGAAAATAATGCTTTTTGCTCCAGAAATAATTATTTTAATTTATGATGTAACAACATATACTCTAAAAGGTTATTTTTTTTTTATCCTAACTGACATCCAGTAAAAAAGGTACTAAATTAGAAAAAAATATTGCAAATACTCGAGACAGTATGCTAAATTAAAGCATTTCTTATAGTTTTTTGATTATATTTATTAGGATTATGAACTAGACATGCGTGATGCCACATTTACTTTCGATTGTGAAGGTAAATGTGCCGCTGAAGGTGAGTGCGGTATAATAAGTACTTCGAGAAAATTCTATTATTTTTTGTCACAGCTAGTCATTTATCATATAATAGAATGTTTTAGAGAAAGATTTGCACAGTTATCACATTCATAAAAAGAAGCTTTTGCATTAAAAAATGCTTACTCTGACATTATTTGAATGGAAAAATTACTGCGCATGAGGTAATTCGCATAGTTGAAGAGTGATGCTAAAGGATGCAAGTTTACCATAAAGAATAATAATAAAAAAATATTTCAAAGTGAAAAATAAAAATCTTTAAGCAACCTTCTAAGAGAGTGTCTTATTTGGAATGCATCGAAAAACAATGCATTGTAGGAGTCGTTTCTCATGAATTATGCATACTATGTAAAATATTGCAGAAACAAATGTCTCTTTTTGTAAAGTTGACTGTTGACATCAGCATGGCATTTGAGCTGTATTTTTAGTAACAGTGAACGAACTATAATGTCTTCTCTAAGCTTTAACAGAGAATTTAGAATTTTGAAGTAAAAACAGAAAGAGATACAACAAAAATAATTAATAATTTAAAAACCAAGACTAGAGAAATGTGTTAAGCGGATTATTTATTTTAAAATTATTTCACGAGGAAAATATATTCATATTTAAGAGATTATTGATTTTAATCAATAAAATTGCAAGTTTTTACACTTAAAAAGAGTTTTTATTTTTATATGTTTTATGTTAAAAAAGAATTTTTTAAAATAATATATTTAGAAAGTGCTCCTTATAAAGAGAGATATTATATACATCCTACTTTATATATTATATATATCCTACCTTTAAGAAAATTAGATTTTTATGTAATGTTTTAAGAGATGATAGAAAACAAGTTATGAATTTGAAATTTATTTTTGCTTGCTTTAATAAATTAATCAATTTTTGAAGCTTAACATTAAATTTTTTGAAGTTAAGCATTCTGAGTATCTTAAGAGATTTGTTAAGATTCTGGAAAGTAAGAATGAAAATGACATCTGCATGCATTTAGAATGAGATATTTTGTTATTTAAATGGAAACATTCTAATGCGTCTAAATCGGTCATTCAAGGGTCAGCACTCTAGCCTTCAGCTCAGCGGCTACTGAGTTCGACTGCTTGCTGACCTAGCAAACGAATGGTTAAAGCTTATACCTTCAGATCAACAGTTCGTGGGTTCAATTTCCATTTCGGGTTTGGTTCTTCGATGTAGTTCAGAATTCACTTTAAACAATAAATCTCCATCGAATTTGTTGTCCTGTATGAAAATGTAATTATAGAACGAAAAAAGCCTTCCATAGCATTGAAAACCTCAAAATTTAAAAGGTAATCCTTTCCTTTTTTGACAAGGCTTGATTAGATGCACATGGGTTCAAGAAAATAAAAATTTCTCAGACCAGTTTTTACCATTGTTAAACAACAGGAAATAAAAGCTGTAATTCTGATTTCGACATGAAAATCGATTTGGTGAATGCTTGGGATTTTTCTGGGTTTCGTCCATTGCCATGTAATAATTTCTATCAATAAGAACTTACTTCTTAAAGGTAAACCATTATGATTGTAGGAAAATCATACAAATGCTTCCAGTTAACAACTGGAAGCTTTTATACTATCCACACATACTGTAGGACAAAGGATCGAAGTAATTTATCGGATCTACTATGAGGCGATATCCTTATTGTTAGAAACGCATTTTCCAATCAAAAGCCTTTTTTACAAAACAGTTGATCAGTCAATGTGCACTCTCTTTGCTTCATTCGAAAACATTTAAAAACGACATGTCTTTTGATATGGAGGATGGTGCCAATGCATTATAGATACATAAGGGAATATTTTGGTGAAGGAACACTTGCGTACATAGAAAATATTGAGAAGTAATATAAATAAAAAACATTCAGAAACAATTCGAATTTTTATTCTATTGCAAATAACGTTTTAAAATATTATTTTCATTCCTTTGATCTTAGTAGACGAATTTACGCAATTAAATTAACGAATTTCTTCATCCTACTTGATTTATGACTTATCCAAATAAAGAAATATTCAGACAAAATAATCTCATTTATCCTATCTTACTTTATCTGGATATTTCTTGACGATATTCGCTTCTACAAAAAAGGTCAATTTTCAATTACACTAAATTCTTCGTCTTGAAATGGAATAAATTATTGATCTTATTTTTAATTGTTCACATGGGTTTTATCAGTTCTCAAGCCTGTATTTTTTTACCAAATTAATTCATAATGAAATAATCTGCTTTTCATATTGCTAGGTATTATCTACAAATATATTTAATCTTCTCTGGAGGAATCTACACTAATCCCGATGACGCGATTATGAGAACAATTCATTTCGGATGCACGAAAGGGTTGATTCAGAATGGAATGTGCGTGACACGTGTTTAATTAATGAAATAAAGCAGAGTTAAAGCCGTTTTATGTAAGAGAGAATCCAAATAAGGGGATTGCTCATGGCAAACTTATATCTTCCCTTTTCTTAGTTAAGAATTAAATATTCTAAAATCGCATCAAGACTAATTGTTGTAATTAACCTTCTTCAATATGATCTTAATAAAAAAAAGTTTGACTGATACATCCAATATACAAAAAATTAATTTTAATGTTTAAATCTAATATATATATTAACGAAAATATTGTGTTATTTAATTTACTCAGTTTTGTTTAATTTTTATTTTAAATAAAAACTGAAACTAAACATGAAATGCATTAAAAATATACTACGTAAAGAGGCAGAAATATTAATAAAATAATTTATGTGGTATGTGAAGAGAAAGGATTTTATAGCCAATTCCTTAAATAAAATGGTTAATGTGCAAGTATATATAATCATATGTTGCAAGTATATATAATGTGCAAGTATATGTAATCATATGTTGCAAGTATATATAATCATATGTTGCAAGTATATATAATCATATGTTGCAAGTATATATAATCATATGTTGCAAGTATATATAATGTGCAAGTATATGTAATCATAAGTGTTGAACTGCAATTTAACTATCAACCAAATATGTTAGTATAAAAATTTAAAAATTTTACAAAAATTTTCTTATGATTAATAATAGGTTTACTTATTATTTTTTATTATAAGTAAAATTACCTTTTTTTACTCTCATAATGTTTTATAATCGAAATTCAATATAGAATTTTTAATTTTACAAATGATTCTAATTATGTGATTGATAAATCTGCTCAGGGATCCAAAGCACCTGAGTTCAGAGGTAAAAAGTAGTAGTTAAAAATATTCTTTTCGAAATATAGCAAAATATGATATTAAAAACGAAAACTAAAAATTATTTTCGAGTGTTGTTTTTATCATCTGGCGAGAAAGTATCCAGTATCAAGTCGTAAGTGCAAGATAGAAATAAAATGTATTTTAGTATTAAAATATTTTTACTGACTTTTGATTTTAATTTGACAATACAATTTCAGCCTCAAAGATTTAAAATAATGCAATAAAGGATTTATTTTTGTTATGATTTCATACTTATTTTACAATATTATTTATTATAATAACAATACAATATTACCTTGATTTTTGGTTTTATGTTTTATAAAAGCAAACACACACACATTTCTGCGTTAATAATAATTTATAATAATACTGTCATAACTTCAAATAGAGCTCCAATTTTCATAGCCTTTTATAATTGTTTTATTTAATTATTACTTACATATTTTTTAGCAAATATTCAGCTGGAATAAATAATGAGTCAAAAAGCAAACAAATAATAGTCTATACGCAATTTTCATCAAGCAATAACACGTTAACAATGAGCAGCAGATGAATTTCTACTTTATTATTGGACAAACAAGGAAAGATCCTAAAAATTTGCTATTACTACGAATATTTCATTCATAATTTATTATAAAAGAAAACGTTGTTCATTTATCTCAAAAGGTTTCCAAGGGGATTTTACGTGCAATGGCCATGATGCGAACGACTTTTTAATTTAAGAATTCGAACATCACTAATAAATTTACAGGTCTTTTTATAAATTCATAGAAATAATTATGCGTTACTAGATGAGACATTATCTTTTAATTTCTCTCTTGGAAAACTGCCAGGAAATTTTTTTATTAAGGTTAAATAATCAAAATTAAGCACTAGCTAGAAATGACAGCTTTTCATCGAAGAGAAGGTTTAAATCGTTAAACATTTTCTCTTTAAATTAATAGGACTCTAAATCTATTGTGGAAAAATGTAACTAACTAACTAACACACACACACACACACACACACACACACACACACACACACACACACACACACACACACACACACACACACACACACACACACACACACACACACACACACATATATATATATATATATATAATATGTGTTTAGTGTCATATTATAGAAATAATTATTTTTGAGAACTATGCCCACTTTGCTAATTGTGGAAAGAAATCTTAAAATGTTTAGTAATTGCTTTAGAGGAGCAGTCATTTGGGGAGTAAACCGATAAACTCACAGCTTTGATTTTATTAAATTTATAGATTTAAAAACTATCCAGATTCAACCATTAAAAAATATCTCTACTATTTTTATCCCGTAAAAGTCAAGTGCAAAATATTAGATATTTTTCGGAAACAAAAGTTGCACTGAAAGTTTTACAAAAAGGCATTCCTTACCTGTGAAACCATGAAAAATACCGCAACTTTTAACGGTAAATTTACAAAAATGTCTTTTCACTATCAAAATTTCTCAAATCCAATTTTTTATTTATGAGGTTTTAACATTAACGGCTGATCACAATTATGAATTTTAAGCTTGTTTCAGAAACTCATAGGTTTTTATAATTTCCTATCAAGACTTTTTTGGGACTGCTTATATCATAATATCAATAATTTATACTAATATTTATATTTTATACTTTTTTTTCATATTTACAGAAAAAATGTGATGTTTTAAGTTACTGTGTAGGTGTAATGTATTTGGTAGTTTGTTAGCAGTGAAACGATAATGTACATAAAATTATACAGCTGATATATATATATATATATATATATATATATAATTATTGTTTTAATGCTGCATCTTTTTAAAACAATTAAATAATATAATAGAGAAATTATAGTTTAGTTATATAATATCGTTCACAGACACACAATTATCAGCTGGTTTTTAAATTAAAAAAACATTATTAAAACTTTAAGTATCAGGTATATAATTTTATACATTATTGTTAATTTTACACCATTCTCTTCAATTCAAACATTTTTAGTATCTGAATAATATTAACTTTCCTAAGTAATAAATTATTGGACCACTGTAATTTATTTAGGGATTTTTTCATTGTTTATAAAAATAGAAATGTATGTTACTATAATCAATTATAGTAACTAATTACATAATTGCTCTAATTAAATTAAAAATCAATGAGAGAAATCATGTAATTAGTAAATTAAACGATTACTCTAATTATACTTCAAATGTGTATTTTACTATGCGCAAATTCAAGCCCAATTTATCTTAAATTTAGGTCACAAAAATATTTATTAGTCACAAAGAATAATGAAAATAACCTAGATCAAGAAATAAAAAGTTTAGGGAATATTGTTGTAGTTTAGTCACATTTCATATTAAATATAGTTAAAATTTCAATAAGAGAAATTGAAGAGTATAGAAAAAATAATTATGTCACGAGAGAGCATCATTTATATTCGAAACGAAGTTTCTTAAGAAAATATCAATATTTTCCTACTTAACTAGTTACATGGCATTATTTCAACAGGTCAATTATTTTGGTGTAAACCTTAAGTTGTATAAAAAAAAAATAAATAATAATAAAAAAAACATCACATCATTTTTCTTAAATATGTAAAACGACACCAAATCAGATGATTCGTTTACATTCATGATTATTTTTACATGATGTGTTTTGGTTAGTTTCTTTGTCATTTATTAGCTGACAAATTAGTTTCTTTTGTGATGTACAATTGGGATTTAGAAATCATTCTTACTCGTATCTTAGAGAAGATGGTGAAATCTGATCCAATAGAATGTAAATCAAATGCATTTTACATAAAGAATGGAATTTGTTTATCGAAGTTTTTCTCTACGATAGACCTCTTTGATAGTTTTTTGAATAAAAACTATAAAAGAGAAATCTTAAACAGCAAAATTCAGTTAATTATATGCATCACAGTCTCAGTATTTTAAATCCATTTAACAATTTATGGAGGAAGGAATATTTTGAAAAATGTGATAAATGATTTTTTTAAAGAGTGGATACTATATTACTATAGTAAACATGTACAAATGTTTTAAAACCTTGATTTAGGATATTTTAAACTTAAGAGATCAAAATTTATACATCATGAATATTTAGGTGTTGAAATTTTTTATTCAAGAAAACATGAATAACACTGATCTATTACATTTGCTTTCTTCGGTTGATATTGATATAAAATAAACATTCAATATTTTCTAAAAATACAGACCTTAATGTGTAAAATTTGATTTATTTTTTTAAAATTTATATTACAAGTAATACTATAAGGTTTTGCAAATGGTATCAAACTTTAAACATCCTTTCCTTTGATATATTCAAATCTTAATAAATGAATATCGGAATATAACTTTCAATAATTGTTACAAAATTAAGATCAGTGATTGATCCCTTTACAAAATCATGTCTCGCATTCACGAAAAAATATATCTTTATATATATTATCACTCGTTAAAACAAAATGCTTATAGTTTCTTTTTTGACTGGCGACATACTAAAGGTGTTTTCTGTAGTTCTTTCCATATTTTTCTCATATCAGCTATGGAGACATGATGTCCAGTTATAACGTCCTTAAACGCGCATGCAGTAGCTGGTCTCCTCCAATGCGCAAACCCTCGAACGTTATAACGCTTGACTCGACTCTCACTAGCGCATAATCCAGTGATGTAAACATCTTCCATCACCATAAAAGGAAGTACAGTACTAGCTTCAAGAAGTTTAGGAACAACATCGCGGCTCATCACATAACCTGTACCAGACAGATAATCAGGGAACGTGCTTTCTTCAAACTGATTTTTTGGCACAAACCACTTAGATGATGGATTCCGGTTAGGTGTTGCTTTTTTAAATAGCACACCATACATGACATTTGATTTGACGGGCAACCGTACAAGCATACTAACTAAATTGGCAACATTAACATACATATCGTCATCGGTTTTCATAACGTATTGAACATTTGGACAATATTCTGAAACCCATTTCAATAGCATAATTGATTTTAGAGTTAGATTTCTATAAGAATCTACAAAGTTCTGTTGAATGATATCTCCATATTGCGCAAACTCTTCTACAACTCGTTGTTGTTCGTCATTATTGTTCGTAGCACCCAATAAAAACGCCAGTCTAACATAACCAGAATTATTACTTGATGAGGCAATTGATCCCCAGGTTTCTCGTATTGCTTGTCGTTGTTTAAAATTTGGAACAGCAGTGCATACGAGGATCAGTAGAGACAATTTACTTTTACCACTTGTTTCTTTCGAACAAAGATCGACAGGATTCAGAGTGAAGTTAAAATGCATAGGAAATGCAAGTTCTGTCATATATACTAAGGAGGAGGATTTTTTCATAGATTCATCGGTTGCATTAACGATTGATTTATTGATGAATGATGTCATTATGGTAGTATCGGGGAGCAGTTCTGTGTCATTTGTAGGATAACTAATAAACGTCTTAATTCTTGAGGGTTGGATATATATGACACCGAAAATCAGGTTCAAAAACAGCAGCAAACTTAAAGTCGCCCATCGGCGAATTGTCATGACAGGAAGATTCCTGGAAATATCCTGAAAGAAAAAAATATTTCTCCATTAATATCCCATTATGCTGTTGAAAATATAGGAAATAACAATTGCACTGGTGGAGATATCGTAATATACTTAAAAAGTGTGTGTAGAAGCGTAAAGAGTTATTTGAATAGAGCTTTAAAATAAACACATTTTTCTTTCTAATAATAAAGCGTTATCAATCCCAATTTCAATTTATTTTATAAGAAAATGACTTAAGTCAAGAAATCATTTTAAACAGGATATTGATTCATTATTATCCTCCACTACATATATCATTTTAAGAACGTTCCACTAAATGTAACAGGTCATTCACACGCGTATATAAACAATGGATAACAATTGGAAAAGCATCCATCATAGGATGTCACATTGGTCCCACCTTCTTTATTTGTTATTTCGACTTTGTTTCAAAAGAAAGTTTAAATGAAGGACAAAGAGAATTCTATTCAAACAGGAAAATAAAGCAGGGAATGCAGCAAAATTACTCTTAGTATATTTAATTCCAATGTTTCAAGAATTTATTTAGCAATCAAGAAAATGGCTTAGCTCGTATTTTCTTTTACTAAAGACGTTTAATTAATATTAAATCACAATTCTCAATTATAGACAATTCTAAACAATATTCATCAGAAATGGGAAGAAATATTTGTTATGTGTTATCAGAATAAATTGTGTAAATGCTAAAATTTTTCAAAATCTATAAAATTGTTGTAAGAAAACATAAATTGCTACAAGTATATTATTAAAAACTATGTAAATAATTGGAATATTATCAATTTCAATTATACTCTTTATATTTTTATTAAGTTTTTTTTTTGCATGAATATAGTAACAGGAAAAGTGAACTCAAAGTATCTAAATATACTTGTTTACTGAGAGATTTATTTGCAACTATTTTTTAATAGTCTTTTTACAAATAATGAATGAAATTTGAGCGCATTTTTTTATCTAATAAATTGCATTCATTTAAGCTCTATTTACATGAAATTAAAATTTTGAAAAAGACATATCCGTTGTCGATGTCAATGTGGAGAATTTTGATATTGTAGGTATGTGCAAGAAAATGAATTTAAGTTCTGATGCTAGCAATCTAAAAACAAAATGAATTGATATTGTGAATAAATACATTGATTAAATGGCTATGAAAATGATCAATTGACTGGTAAAACATATTAGTTCCTATGAGACCTTATTCTCTTTTATATGCGGATGGAAGTATTAGGATGGAGAATGAAATTTTTGAGACCAAGAATTGAATTTATCAGTGATGAACTGAGTATATAATTTGGGTGATTTTATATGGAGTAAGAGACTTCTTGTGTGTGTGTGTGTCCTTCTTCTAACTACTTTAAACTCTTATTTGCTGAGAATCAGGTTGTTTATCAATACTTGTTGTGTTGAATAATGCTGAGAAACAGATTTTCAAGAAATTATATTTTGGATATCTTGACAATCGCTCGAAAAATTTAGTGAAAGAATTTGTAAGATATCTGAGCACTAACCAGTGGATCCGTATTGTTTTCTGATAAGTAATTGTAATCGGAAGCATTTTTGGAAGAATTATGCTTTCATATTTTTTATAAACCGGTTGCTTAGTGTTAACGCTTTACGCTCCCAAACCACAGGTCCGAGGTTCGATCCTTGGGCAGTGCAAGGTCGACTCATCCCTTCATGGGTTGATAAATTGAGTACCAAGCATGCTTGGAAACTAAAACTGGGGGTTTCGCATTAGGCTGATCACCTAATCGGGACATATGCTTTTCATACCAGGGCCTCTCGGTCAAGAAAACAAAGATAGGTACTGTAGCCCTTGGCCCATGTCGTGCCACAGAGTTTAAAGTAGAGAGTTTTTATTAAAAGACCACTTTTGTTAAACCATTTCTGTTCCTTTACATTTATCATAACCTTATGTTGAGATTATTGTCTGTAATATCTGTAGCACATAACACTTGGAATATGATCACGGTTAAGTATTGTAGAATGCTTCAAACAATATGAAAAAGTTGCCAAAAAAAAATAAGAAATTGATTACGTGATTAAGAAATATTCCTAAAAGGTGGATATATTATATGCTGCAAAATAGGTAGAAGTTCATGAAACCATTTTAACATCTCGAGAGGATAAATATATAAGAATAGTTGCGAAAAGGAATAGAGCTACCATATTTTGATCAGATAATCTCTGGCATTGCTTAAGCTATTGGCACTTACATGTGTGCGAGAGACATTTTTTGGCCTTTAAATTATGTTTACCTATAAATACACACAGTATGAATACTCATGTTTCAATATCAACAAATATTCTTTGCACTAGTAAAGGCTATGATGAGAGTACAAATCTCTGGTATGATTATGAAACTAGTCTCTATCGAGTAAAGGAAAAAATTTTGGCAAATATTACACATTATTAAAGAATTTCTTTTCATACCATGGAAAAAAATGTAATATCGTAATTGTTCTGCATAGGCTTTTTTTATACATGTTATGTACGTCTTATTGTGCCAATTCTGTTCATCAAGGTTCTCTGGTCATGCATGATAATGGTCATACACATAACGTAACAGAAAAGTCGGAGGTTTTAACAAAAGATGATATTAAACCCCTAACATAACTTATATTATCTTCACAGCTCAATATCTTAATGCAGATAAAGTATTATTTAAAGGCAGAGTTCTTCTTGAACCCTATAGTAATTCAAAATGGTATTGAGAGAGCAAACATTTTCAAGCATGACTGTAAGATTTAATGGATATCATGTACAACAATGATCAAGTCTGTATCGAGAATGAGGAAATATATCCGTGTTAAATAAAAAAATAATTGTAATGAAATAAACTATCTGTTTGCATTTATGAAAAGGAATTTAAGTTATCCAACATATATTACTGCATAATTTTTATAACATACAATTACTTAACTGCTTTCCATTACAGTGAATCTTTTTTTTTCTTTGCGCAAATGAAATTATTATGCGTATCACAAGTTATTTTTTTGCTCATTTAGTTTCGAGATATTGCGCTGTCTGTTCGATTTAATAAAGAAGGTTTTTATTCATGATGCAAATATACTCAGGATGTCTTAAATATGCGTCCCATTGAAAGGAGATCTATTTTTAAAAATAATGAAAAATAATATTCCTTAATATTTTTCATTTCTCAGTGTAATTCACAGACATTTGTAGCCATTGAGAGATTTCATACACTTTAAAGAGGGATAAAATTTTACCCTATGTTGCTGCTGTAAACGGATGTATTTGTTGTATGGATTATATTTTAAATTCTGCTCACAATTCGGATATTCTTTTCAGTAGTTTGTATTCGTATTGTGTAACAAAGATATCTTTAGAGAAATATTTTTACTTCTGTTATTATGATTTTTAAATTTTTAATGTATACGTTTATTAATTTAAATAAGTTAAAAATGAAAGAAAAATTTAATTTTACTGAAGAAAAAGATTAATTTTATAATATCTTCAATTAGTTTTAACTATTGCATTGTTACTGTAGCATATTTTTATAGTAGATGTTATAAAAATTCATTCTTTTCTTTTTCTTGATTATAATAGTTTGTAAAATTCACAATTTTGTGACAGTAATAATGTATGTACAAATATGAACAAACAGCAGGTGCAAGATAGTTACTACATAGGGTGCTAGATATAAGTTGATTTGTATACCAAATAAGTTGACAAAAATAAAAATAAATTACTTAGCTCTACAAGTTATTAAGGAGGATAAGAAAAATTTAAAGGAGCGATACAGCATTTTTTACTGAAATTATTTTAAACTATTCTTCCAGTTATTTTATTGATCCATTATATTAAAAGCAAAAATATTTTTGCAACTCTCTCTCTCTCTCTCTCTCTTTTAATAGAGAGAAATATAAGTGCGGAGAAATTGCATTCTAAAATTTATATCAGTTAAGACTTAAATAAAATATTGGTTTTATCACACAAACTTTTTCTTCGGATACTTTAAAACCATTTCTAAAATCACAGTTTGAGCAGTAATATGTATAATAAGTTACTAATTTTACTTAAACTAAGAAAAGAAAGTTTATCTAGTTTAAATGAAGAATAAATGTGCAAAATGCAACAACACAGTATACATTTAAGCTAAGGTAAATTAACACTCTTGTACCAAGCCTTTTGAGCAGGAATTAACTTGCAAGTGCTAAATAGTGAGAAAGATTTGTAGAGACTTGTTATTTAAAACTGATTTCTCTATATAATATTTTATAACTAGTTTCTAAACTGAAATAACTTTTGAAAAGGATTTACAGAAATTTTATGAGTATAGAATTGGTAATAAAATAAGAAAAGTATATTAAAGTAAGTATAGGTTAAAGATTATCAAAATAAAAAAAAAAACTAAACTGAACTAGTGGTTTGACAGTCAATTTGAGGGCCAAGGTTAACAAGGCTCATATCTTTCACCAAGGGTCCTGGGGTGCGAAGCATGTGACCCAATTAGACAGTTAGCCTAACGCAAAACCCCAGTGTTTAGTTCCCAAGCGTAATTGGTAATCAGTTTTATCGACCCAATGAAGGGCTGAAAGACTGAGTCTATCTTGATAGCCCAAGAATCGAACCTCGGACCTATGAATTAGGAGAGGGAAGCGCTAGCACCGGGCTTCATGATTACCCAACACAGGGCTAGGTGCAGAGAAAATACTTGATGTTAAAATACTTGCAACTGCTGTTCGTACATTGGTACTTACAGCCCTATAAGTGGAAGTCATTGTTTGCTGAACATCCGGTCAGAGTTTCGCTGCCATCATCCATTTTCGGGCAGCCAAGACGTGCATTTTTTTGACAGCGAGAATTTGCAAGTGGTGACACTCGGGCTGACGGTTTATCCATTTCAAAGCGGTTTGGAAGCCGACAAATGATTCATTAGCTGATGGTTTCGTGTCTTCTACAATTTAGATATTAGGGTCATCTTAATCAGCATTAAAATAAAATTACCATCATTTTCAATTTGAAATATAGTCTTACTAATAATCGATTCTCCTGTATTTTCAGAACTAACTTCTGTATATCCAGGAAATTTCAGAAAAGGGTTTTTGAATTCCTCAAGTAACATGTCTCCTTCTCATCTTCTCCCTTCTCTTACCTTTCCTTTTCTTAAGCTTTTTCTCATTTTCTTTTTTTTTCTTCAGTCTAATTTATTTTTCTGAAATTCTGAAAGTGTTACCAAATATTTTTCCTTCAATGAAATATCATTACAGAACAATCATAGAATGTATCATACTGTTTATCATGAAATTTTGACTTTTACAAAATGAAAGTAAACAAAGTATCTAGAAGGCATACCAGTCATTTTTTAATATAATATACATTTGGTTTACGTTAGAAATCATTAATTTCAAGCACAGATTTAGAATACAGAATTGAGAATATAAACTTAATAGTAATTGGTGATTAATAACATGGATTAACTTTATACTCACTAAATATCATATTATAATGTAATGGAGGTATCTAATGTTTAATAAAATAAATAACATTTCATAAAATAAGTTATTTCAGTAAAATATCAATGTAGTAAGTTTCATATTGTTTGGCAGCAAATATGGAATGTTGACTTCATATATACATATAAATATATATATTTATTTAATGCGTTTCAAACTATTGCTTTAAGTATTTCAGTTAGTATAAAGGCAGTAAAAATTTCCTTTTCCTACTTTAATGAGAAAATCGTAACTTTAGAATAAATTTTATTTTTAAACAGAATATTTGACATTTCAAATAAAATGAAATGTTTTTTTGTAGAAGAGAATGATGTTTTTTTATATAGTATAGACTTCAATTCGATAGAAAATATTTCAGGTACACTTGCTGAATTCAAAATGTAGATAGGAATTTAGTCAAAATATTTTTTACGAAAGATAATATTTTAAATTTACGCAAAAAATGTTGCCAAAAAAATTAACAAAGTTTATAATTATATTTATTTCTCTAAACCAATTTTTATGTATTGAACATATAATGTTTGAATCATTCATAAAGTATTTTAATGAATTTTTTGTAAAAGAAAAGTGCTTACAACTCAGTTTTATTCACTGCATTTAAGACATTGGAACTTCTTTTAAAAAAAAAATTTTATTAATAAAAGAAGCAAAAATTATATATAAATTACTTCCCTCACACACACTGTTCATAATAAAAATAAATTAAGAAAAAAATTTTAATAATTAAAAAAATATTATTTTAAAATTAAAATTTTAAATTTTAATTTCAAAATATTTATGAATTAAAATATTAAAAAAATCTATATATATTTAACTTAACAATTAAGTTATTCATCTAACGTAACGTTTACAAACTGATATGCATATATATATATATATATATATATATATATAAATTTATAAAATGCTAAATTTTTTTATGTCTTCAAAATTGAATTTAGAGCATTTTCTGATCAAAATTGAATTTTTTATATCATGTACTTTAATATTAATGGCTAGTTAAGGACACAATTGGTTTTCTTTATTATCTGAGAGTTAACTTAGGAAAAATTTAACTAATTCTCTATTAAAGGCGAATTTAGTTTAATCATCTATTTATTTAGATGACGGTTAACTAATTTATCTTACATTGGTAGATAATTATAGATTAATTTGTTAAACTAAAATTGAAATTAAGTTTAAAATGATTTAGTTAACAGTTAGCAAATGATGAATTTTTTTCTCATGCCGTGTGATTGTGTAAAATGTGTTTCTCCCCTCAAATGCACGGTATCCCTCGGTACATTAAGGGACTAAGAGGTTACCATGGCAAAAGTCAAACGTTTTAAACACAAAATGAAAATTGTCGTGTACATCCTCGCGTGACTGTTTTTCCTAATTGTACAGAACGTGGAATACCTCGTTAGGGAAGTAAATCGTTTCTACGAGAAATACTCACCTATCTCTCACGTTACGAAATTTCTCTACCGTTCTGTCTTGAATATTGTAACAGTCTTCTCATACGGCAGGGTCATCGTCAGTGCCAATGTCATGTCCGGCCTTCCAAAGCCATCAACTGATTAAAATCCAAACACCGTGAAGCCACTAAATGCATTCTTCAGTAGAAGAGGCTGGAAAAAAAAGGAATAAAAAATTGTGATATCGTAAAAATGAATCGATTTGAGATTTGTCGCCATCGCGCTTTTGGTAGGGGATGAATTCGACACCACAAAATCTACTTTTTTTGCGCTTCGATTTATTCTTATTTTTTATTCCAAAATGTTGGACTCAATCAGGCTAAAAGTTGAAGGGGGAAAAATTCGAGATTTTGGGGAAAACGTGTAGGATTTTCCTTCTGCACGTGAGCTTTCAGACGGATTGAGAGTTGTATAATGGATTTTTCCAACGTGAGGGGATTTTTGGAACGGAAAATATATTCTTGAAAGAAAATTCAACTTCTTACTAAGTCCAGATGAAGGAATTCTAAGGGGATATTAAAAGCTGTAGAACCAAAAATAATTAAATGTCTATAAATCATTTGTGCATTTGAGGGAGAAATGTACAGCTGCTTGCACAGAATAAGTAAAATAACAGAATAAACATAAATTTACTGCTTACCATTACGTAATAAACTCAAAATATTCCGTTAGGAAAATCGTTGTTGAAGAATATATATTTTTAACGCTAGAGAAGTGACAGCTGAATTAATTAGAAAAGTCTGAAGTTGAAGTTTTGAGTTTGGATAAATTTGCGTGATTAATGAATAGAGCTAATTTTTAAATTCTGTTTTCTGAATTATTCTAAATTAAATGGAAAATTCTGAAGTAATTTATTTCATGAGATACTTCTTGCTCTTTTTATTTTATTTGTAAATTTATGAAAAATGTCAGAGTAATTTGTCAAAGAATAAATGAATAAAAACTATGAATATTTTATGAAATAATAAAAAAACATAAGCTATAACGTAAATTAAAATATCAATCCCACATTAACTAAAAATTATTTCACATTTTTTCAATTTTAAGAGTGATCTATTTTTAAAATGCAAATAATATATATATATATATATATATATATATATATATATATATATATATATATATATATATATATATATATATATATATATATATATATATATATATATGATTTATAGAATAAATAAATTGTAGTATTACTCATGCTTCTACTTTTCAAGAAGTGATAAAATGAAATTGCTTTATGAGTTTCAGACTAGATATATAATTTCTAGTATAAATATATATAGTATATATATATATATATATATATATATATATATATATATATATATATATATTTAAGAGAGTTAAGAAATTTAAGAAATAAATTTTAAATTTTCACAAATTAAGTATGTGGTGATGTTCATTTTTAATCTTATAATATAGGTTTATTAAAAACATAAAATCTGATTTTAAGATTTTTCTGAATTTCATGTTTTTAATAGCTAAAATGTATACATAGTAAGATTAATCAATTATAATGTGATGGAATGAACTCAGAAGAGCTTCGTTCAGATTTTACTTTAAAATAAGTTTGCATTGTAAAAGTAAAATGATTTTAAAAATTTCAGTTTTTAAACTAATAAATATAAAATTTGACATCACACTTATACTCTTACAAAGTATAAGATAAGCTAGAAATACACTTTTAAAACATATAAATGATTTTACAGTAATTTAGAATAAATACTCTGTACATCTTTATGCAAAATAAAATAGTTTCCGAGCTCAAGATATAATTCTTTTTCCATTTTTCTTTTTCTACATTATAATAAAAATGCTAGTGCTAAAAATTTACAGCTAGTTCATAAATTTACAAAATACTAGTTCATTAATTTACATTTTCCCAGTGATATATAAGTGGGAGACTTAACACGCGTATCGAATTAACTACACAATTAATTCAAAATATACGTAAAATACTTCATGATCTCATATGCACACATTAAAAAATAGAGACTTTCACTAAACATCTTTTATACTTGTGCATGTTATCATGTTATAACAGTTATCATGTTATCAAACTATAACATAGCATGTGATCTTATAAATATAAGATTAACAGAACGCATTTCAATGAATAAATCGAAGAAATTCTCATCCGTTTTAATGAGAAAAAGTTATTCCACTCAAGTCCTGTTTTCCATTGGTTTATTGTTGCCTTTGCTATTAATGGGAATGAAACAAACAGAACAGAGCAAATATTTAGCATCTGATTTTATGCAAGCAATATAAACTGAATAATGAGAAACAAATACACATTCATGACGTATAAACAAATGAGATCACATAAAAGCTGGAGTGATTGATTAAATGCAACGAACATTTTGTAAAGTCGTTGAAAACGTTATATATATGCTATTTTTTTGTGGGATTGCCAAGAGAATTCCAGAGCGTTGAGAATATAGATGAATATTTATGATTATTAATGATAAAAATATATATTTTTTGTTCAGAATGAATTCATCATTCTCTCTCAAATTTTTCGTTATACAATAAAAAAGAAAAAAGTAGTGATTCACTTACAATTGTTCTAGGTTGCCATTGACAGTTTATGCAGTTTGTTTATATCCATTAATATGTTTTATTTATCCATAATTATTCTTTATCAGTATTGTCTTACAATAATTAAAATTAAATTGCATCATGTATAGCCCTTAATTAATTATTAAATTGATGCAAATGTATCAATTATTATATGTCATGTAAAAATTTACACGGTACATAAAAATCAAGCTAAAAAACGAAAATCATTTTAGGTTATATTCATATATATATATAAATTAATAAATAAATAAATATAAATATATATATATATATATATATATATATATATATATATATATATATATATATATATATATATATATATATCGATTTTTTCTCGAGCGTGGAGTTTTGTTAGAGGAATCAATCGAAATTATATATCCTGATGAAATTAATTATTCTTAGAGTGTAAAAAGTGATCGTACAGAGTTAAACAATCTATAACTATTCATTTAGATTTTGAAATGATACGTATAATTTCCAAATTAAAAAAAATTAGCCGCATTAAAGTGTACTTACACATTTTACCATGAAATTCATTTTTGAAAATAAAATTCTTAGAAAAGTAAAAGTGCTTAAAAGTAAATAAAATCTTCAACATTTTAGCAATAGGCAATATATATACATCCTATTTGGGGCTAGACAAATTTAATTGCTTTTTATTTAATGGACTGGTTTCAATTTATATTTATTTTCGACAAATCTAATAGTCGGTACATTTATCCCAAAAAATCTTGAAAAAATATGTGTATTTAATCATCAGGGTTATTTAAATGTTTTGAAACTAACCTTTTTTCAGTCACACCTTATCTCATTTTCAGGAAAATCATATTGAAATAAATAAAGTTATTTAAAAAAAAAGTCATCACACAGAATGTGATAAAAATTAAGCTGTGATTTTCTGTTAGATCACATTTTGAGAACTAATAGATAAGAAACCAAATATTTTTATTGCTTATATTTCCATATAAAAATATTAATTAATTTCTGTTTAAAAATGTGTTCATTTAAATCTTAAACATCACTTAAACTTTAAATTAGTTCTTATTAAATAAATTTTATACAAGAATTTATTAGCACTAATTTTTCATTGAAAAATGCTCTAATAATTTTTCAGTTATATTATTAGAACACATTATTTTAATTTCAGTATAATTAGGTTATTTTAACTCGTTTTTTCTCTCTCTCTCTCTTTACATATTGATATATTCTTTTCGAAAGACTAAAATCGAAAGTTTTATCAATTTGTTCAATATTAAATATATATACATATGGAATCAATAAGTGTTATTTATTAAATTTTGAGTATAATGCATTAAAATTATATAATCTGTTATAGCTGCAAAATTAATTGATTTTCAAATTCAGTCCTATAGTTTTTTCATACTTTTAAAATGTTTGAAAATTTTAAGTCATTTATGAAAGATAATAGCAGGAATTGAAAATTAACGTTTTCGAAAGGAAGAAACAACATTCTTTTCTACATATTTTTTCCATAGCACACACTGAGCGTATGAAAATTTGAAAGCTGTATCAATGCAAAAGCTTATTATTAAGACATTTCTAAAAGTTTGTTTATTATTTTCATTATTTTTATAACACCTTTTTGCATGTACTTTTAGAATGTGAACTTAATTTTCAGTATCATATTCAACAGTAAATTATAAATCAACTAGAAGAAAAAGAAAATGTCAATAATTAAATTTTAGAAACATCATTATACTGCATAATTTTGTTGCTTAGAAACTTAATTAGTTTTAAATAAAATTAATAGCTAAAAAATTTAATATTTTACTTAGATCAAGAACAGGATATTGTTAAGTGCTTTTATTTAAATGATTTTGAGCGAGGGAAAATTTGTTCCTAAATTTCACTTTGGGGAATTGAAGCGAATAGAATTTTTAACTTTAAAAGTATTTCAAAACTTTTAATTTTAAAAATGAAGAGAGAATTTTTAAAGCAAGAAATGTAGCATACTTCAGAAAATTCTAAAGAATTAAATTTGATATGCCCACTGAGAGAACAGAAATGGTTATTAAATTCTTCATTTATTTTAATTTCTGTGTAATGATCGAGTCATTAATGTCGTCTTTTGCTGAAAAAGATGGCAAAGGCAGGTGGATTTAGTTCAATAGAATACAGTCAAGATTAGTTTTGATGTAAACACGTCAGTAAATTTGCTAATTAACTCTTTAGTCGCAATTTCAGCTGCAAGTCGAAGTGAAATGAATGGATGCATATCTCCATTTTCACAAGTAAAAAGTTGAAAAGGCGGAATAAACGCTGGCGCGTTAATTCCCGTAGCGGTTATATAAAGCAGAAATTTGAAATTTCTGTTCGAAATAATTTGTGACACCCAATTAAGTTCTTAATATGTTCTGCGTAAACTAATCATATACTATGGGTTGTATTAATAAAATCATGAATTTATCATGATTTCTCCTTTTTCATTAAGGAGATATAATCTATTATTATTCATTAAGCTTATACTTTCATTTAGATTCATCATAATCATTTAGATTATATTGAGTTTCTGTTGACAGAATACAGTTATGAATTCAAAAAGTGTTTTTATTAACTTTCTTAAGGCTTAAGAGATTTTTAAGAAATGCATAGATTTTTTTCGTATAATATATAAAAACAGTATGTAATATAATGATTATATAAACATTTTTATCAAAATGGGAGGCTATTGAAAATGCTTAAGTGGTCAAGAATGAAAACATTGTTTAAAAATAGGTTATATAAAGTAGCACACTATATAGTGAAATTGCATATCTCTTTATCTATAAGTTATTTACATATATTTGAACAGTATTAGTTGCCTATATTGAGGAAATGTTGATATCAAAACTTATATTGGATTAAAATTAACATTCTATGTTATGCCATTTTTGTAGATGCTTGAATAGTGTATTAAAGTCATCAAAAATATTTTAAACTGAAAATTAGAATTTTAAAACTCATTTCTTAATCTGATATTTGGAATTGGATTGTAAAATGCAATTAAATTCTAATAAGAATATTAACTTTACTGACGTATGCTTTTAAAAATATCCAGGGAGTTTCAGTAAAATGAAATGTATGAATTTAAATTTCCTTACTTCTTAAAACTCAATCAATTTGAAAAGATTGAAATTAATTGTTATAAAAAAACCAGAGTGAATCCACTGTAATTGGAAACAAATATTTTCTCTCAACTAAATAAAGAAATTATTTGCTTCAGATCGTAAATCAGATAAATCTATTTTCATCGAATGTTGAGAAACATTTTTTTTATAAGTGTATGACTGAGTTATTCCTTAAAAATATATTTCAGCTAACCTAATTAACCTAATGCAAATTACCTCTTTAATTTATAGTTTTTACTATTAATTTAAATACATCAATGTGCTTTACTATATTATGTATACCCTTGTGTATCACCCTAGTAATTAATCATACTTTCCGGTGCATATCACGCCTAAAATTATTAAAAATTATTAAATAATTTTTCATACTAATACTGAAAATGACATCATTTCACCTACCTTTAAAGAATGTTTAACATGAAATAACATGTTATAAATCAGTATCTATATTCAGTTTTGGAAATTCTCGTAGAAAATTTCTTAACAATCTTAATTCTTCCAATATACTTTTCAGGCAAAAACCTGAAACGTCCTTACAAATATTTTCCTCGCCTGAAACTTACTTTAAAATTCAGAATCTTTCAACAACATCTATACTATATCAATAAATGTACAGACGATATTCGAAAATTCAATTTTTACAATTGTTTCGCATTTATGGCAAATTCTAAGCTTTAAAAACTCTTAAAGTTAAATAAATTCTGATTTTTTTTAAGTCTTACTGGGAAATGTTCAACTTTTTCAGGATGGAAATTTAAGGGTAAAAGAGAAGAAAAGCTTTTGTATCAAGTTTAGTTAGATGTATTTCTTCGAGAAATTTGAAAAAATTTATTTCTGAAAAATATCTTAAAGGATACGATCAATTTTTGAGATTCTAGTTCTCTAACATTTATTTTCGAATAAAAAATGTAAAAATCTCATCCTAGTTCCAGAAATAATATATAGATTGCACACCAGCACAATATTACCTATATATTGGCAGACATTTGCCGAACTTTGTTTCAAAAATTTAATTTAACTTCAATTTAACTTTGTTTCAAAATTTCCTTGTTTTAGTTTTTAAGAGTGTAAAAGCTTGATGTAAGTCACACACACGCACACGCACGCATATATATGTACAATATAAAAAAATTAACATCCGATTCCATGTATTTATTTGGAGAGAAAACTGATTAAAATATTCAAAATTTGTTTCCCAAAAATCACGTGTTTAATTATTTTCTAATTGTTATTTATTATCCATAATATTCACAAAATTAAATTTTTATTAACAATTAAATGATAAGAAATAAGTCAGACCGGAAAAAAAGTGAAACGAAAAAAAATAAAATTTCATTTGATTAAAAAATCCATTCCAGTTTTTTTGAAGTAAAAATTGATTTTTCAGGTATTGTACAGTAAAAATAATCTATTTTCTTTCTTATCATTTTATTTAAGAGTATGGGCCTAGAAATCGTTTCATTATAATAAAAAATTATTTTCCTATCAACTATTGAACTGTATTTCACCTTGGTAAGAAATATAAAGAAACACATATATTAGAAGAGCACTCCCATTTTTTATCCTTTATCTTCTGTCCCGCAAAAATGAAATCTAATTACATTTTTTCTTATCGAAAAATATTTGAGGTAACAATAGTTAATATACGTCAGCGATTCTCAACAAATCGAGAAACTGCTCAGGAACAAGTTAAAATTTATGGAAAAAACGGAAAAGGAGATATTAAAAATAATTGGTGGAAAAATGATTAATATTCGATGTATTTAGAACTCTCCCCATTTCTCTTTCTTGTTGCTGCTATTTTCAATAGAATCATTTAAGGAAGGAAAATCTATATTCTTAGATAAATATTTGAAACCTATTTTTTTATATGAATACATCTGAAAACACATCATACTGAGATCAATACTTTCTCGCTAATGATTGTGGAGAAAATATATTAGCTAACTTTACATGTAAAATAAAATTTTTTATTGAATATATATATATATATATATATATATATATATATATATATATATATATATATATATATTAAAGTTTGATATCTTTCATAAAGTCAACTGGCTTATATTTTTTCTTAATCTTTTGATTCTGTAATTACTTTAAAAAGTTTTTAAGTGGATGAACCTTGATTGGAAGTTAAAATTTTAGATTCTATAATCTATTTAACTTCTATAATATTATCTATGAGATTTCCATTAAATATATACAGTGTGTGTGTGTGTGTGTTCTTGTTTTTTTTTCATTACTCTTAAACTACAACTATAACTCTTGCTTTGTTAAAAGAGAACTAAGCAACAGATTAAAATGTAAATTTACTCAAATCTCCCTAGTTGCATCTGAAGAAGTGGCAAAAACGCCAGAGTTTAGGATCTTTTCCAGAAATGACGTTTCAAGTTATAATTGAGATTAAACGAAACCTTAAATTTGAGTGGCTTCTCAGAGAATTTACTTATTAACTTTCTAGCTTTATAAAATGCTTTAATAATTCCTATTTTCTAATACATGCAAATGATATATATCATCACAAACGCTTTTTATTAAAAAAAAAAAAAAAAAAAAAAAAAAAAAAAACCGTATCAATAATAATGTATAAATTATTTTCTAAGAAAGAACGTGTATCTATGTACTATAGGACATATTACATATAAAAAAATTGTATATATATACATATATATTTAAAACATTTAAGAAATTACATTTAAAGTTTAAACTTTTGGAGATCTCCCTAATTTTCAATTTTCTTTAGCTAACTTAACAATGATTTAACATTTTTTAAAAATAAATATGGATATCTGGTTTTTATAATAAAACATACAGAATTTATATAAATGCAATTTTATTTGGTTAAAGAAACACATTGTAAATTAAAATTTTTCTTAAGATACTTTAACTTAAAGTAAATTAATCCTGATAATTTAGTCATAATAATTGGAGTCAGTTTCAGTTAAGAGAAACACTTGTTCTCTTTTAGATGATCAGATAGAAAATCTTTTTTACTTTTTGATGACCAATCTAATATAGATATTCCCTGTTGCATTATGATAACCCGAAAACATATAATCGTAATCTTGGAGTGATGTGCATTTATTGCATATGTTCTATTACGTTTCTAGGATCAATGAGAAGAACATTGCTCTTCAAACAGTTTTATTCTCAAGGAACGTATCCCTGGAACACTAATCACAATCAAGGAAATCCGGAGTAGAATCAAATAATATTGACACTTATCATAAAATAGAGAGGAATCCTCACTGTCGCAGAACCAATCAAAAAATGTTTTATTAATAAAATAGCCACTTTCTGATTTCCTTTTTTACTTTTGTATTCTGGTGATAGAAGGAAATTGATGTTTTTATTTAAAGACTAAAGGAGTTTATAATTTAATACTTTTCATAATCTCAAATATTTTATGCCTACCTTAAAATTTCATATCTGGAAAATATTTTTTTCAGTTAACAGTTTTGAGTCCATCTTTATACAACGTTTCTTCGAAGGAATGCATATGTATTTTTTTTTTGTTCAAACTATATGAATCATTTGAAGTATGATAGAATTTTCTAATTATTGTTAAAAAATAAGATATTCTTTAAAATGTTGGCTTACTTTTATCAATGTAATGTGTAAAGTATAGAACCAAAAACTGTTGCATCGCTCAGAAAATTATGGTTTTTGAACATTATATTAAGGAACATTTTAAAAATTGACGTAATAAAGATTTCGTCAAAACTTCATTCACTTAATGTACATTTGTTATGTACCAAAAATAATTCGTCATATTTCGTCTATTATTCATACCTTAGCGCGCCAAAATTCTTTTGCGGCAGATAAATGCTCTGATTTAGATCATTGTTTATTGAATATAAAATACTGAAAAAAATCTTAAAGGTAAATATTTTATACAATTGTAAATACTAAAATAGATTTCAGATGATTTTCAACAAATCATACAAAATCAATACTTAGTAGCATCTTACTATTTCGTAACTGCATCATTTGTGTATTTAGCGATGGTAGTCTTCCAGTTTTCATGCTCTTCTTTTTTTAAGTTTATAATCTCATATATCACATGAAACGTTCATAAATAAAAAAAAGTTTTCGGTTTCAAATAATTTTTCTTTTTAATGAAAATCTCCTATTCCAGAGATCTTCTACAGTATTTATATTTGGGATATAGTTTCGATAATTAATTGCCAAAATATGTATCAAGATGCGCATAGCAAGTCGTTTTAGTTAAACTAAAATAAAATATAGAAACATTTCAATTAATCTATGCAAAAATGTAAATATAAAATGCAATTATACTTACTATTACACAAGTTTTATGATGAGCGGATTTAACTTTCTGTAGATTGACTGCTTCTATTTTTAAAATAGGATAAATTGTACATCGTCTTTTAGAAGGTTTATATTCTGTTGATCAATTACTGGCCCTACATTCACAATTGAATCAACATAATTTAGAATTCATTTCAAGTTATTTTATGCAACTGTCATAAAATAGTAAAACACTTTTCATGGAAATTTGAGATTTTCTCAGCCGATTTTAACATATTTTGTAAGCACTGAATAAGTTTTGGGTTACACATTTTGTCTCTTTTGAATTTCGCAAGACAGCGACTCTACACAAAGATAATAAAGAACGAGAGAATATTTTTTATTTTACATCAAACAGCAACATACTTTCAAAAGAGAGAATTTTTAAATCTTTGCATTTTCAAAAGAATTTTTTTCAACGCCTTGGTGTAATTTTCTTTCAGAGACTTTTTGAATTCTCTGAATGTATGCCAATGCATAAATAACACTTTTTAACTTTCTTATTATATGTTGTGAAAGACATACAAAACCAGTCTATAATATAGATTAGATATATTATTGCAAAATATATTCCAATGCATAAATAACACTTTTTAACTTTCTTATTATATGTTGTGAAAGACATACAAAACCAGTCTATAATATAGATTAGATATATTATTGCAAAATATATTCAAAATACATTTTACACATTTAAAAATTCCATAATCTTTAAAAAAGCATGCATTTTTCATGAAATAGTTTTCAAAATCTTTAAATTCAACAGGATTTTCTGAAAAACTGTTATGTTGCACTGTATTAATAGTCATATTGCAAAAATAAAATGGTTACTTTATTTTTGTACTACTATATGAAATAAAATATCCACAAAGAATATTGAAAAATCTGCAAAACTGAGTAATTTATAATTGTTTATATGCAATAAAAACTAGCCTCAAATCCTCTACTGTCAACATAAATGTTTTCGAAAACTTTCACAATCCATAGTTAAATATATTCATATATTATAAATTAAAATAACTGATCATAAGTTCAGAAATAATCTTTTAAACCATGTTCACAAAATAATTCTTGCTAGTTACAATGAATACAAATTCTAATTTTGTTAGAATTTAAATAAATCCAATATAATATTAGACATTTAGCAGTTATTCATAAATTAGAATTTTTTTTCTTTCAAATGTTGTATTTCCCTCTTATGTAATCATCTGCACATTCCAAACCATGACTTGTAAAGTCTTAAATGTTATCACTTGTAGAAACATGATTCATAATCCAGAAATTATTTTATATTTTTTACCATAGAATGTATCGTTATTATTTAAACATTATTGAGAAATTAAATATAAGTTATTTAAATTCATTCGTTTGATATGAAAAGAAAATTAATCATGAATTTCAATCTGTATTGTTTCCCAAATAAGATGTTATAACACTGAATAGTCACAATTCAAAAACTAATTATTGTCTATATTTTGTAGCTTTTACCTAACGTAAGGAAAGTGAAATTATTGGGTAACTAATAAATCTTATTATGAATCAAGAAATAATAGGTAAAAGACCTGAGAGGACGAGCTCAGAAAGTTTAATAATAGTGTTTTTATAAATCTATATAAAGATTTACAAAATAGATGAACGATTTCTTCATTACACGAGAGTCTAAAATAAGTGAAATTTCAAAGGAATATAGGGCGCTTCATGTAATCTAAAATCTCTCTCAAAATAATCGAATAACTTAGATCAATATATAGATAAGTAATAGGGAAAATATTGGCTCTTATTCTTGTATTGAAGCAAAATATATACAAGTATTAATAATATATAACCGTATATAAGCTTAATTTATGAATGGAACTTAAAATCTTGCACAATGCATTTATAAAATCTAAATGTTTTTCAAAACTAAAATTTGAACTAAATGTAGAAAAATTCTTATTTCTTTAAAAATAATAAATTATGAATGATTTCTCATAGAAATCATTTTCTGGAATTTAAGCTTAAAGAGCTACTTTTTAAATTTTATCTCATTTATCATTTTACTTTGAGTTTGTTGTGTTTTAAAGTTGCTCATAAAATAATGAACTTTGCGATGAGTACTCACTGGAAAACATAAAGTAGTCTTCAAGATTCAAATTTAAGAGAGTAAGAAATTTTATACTGTTCGACAGAAATGAGTAACTGTTGTAGCTCAAAGATGATAGTTAGATATATTTATTAGATTGAAATAAAATGTTCAAAATGAGTAAATTACTTGTTATAAACACAGAGAATGTATTATTAAAACAAATTTGAAAAGTTTCAAAGGTTAATAGAATTAATTATTGACAAGTTGGTTGGTATAAGTCACGTAAATCTAATCATTGTTGATAAATTTTTAAATATTGTTAAAATACAAGTATAATTTGATAAATTAAATTTTTTATCAATATTCCCCAATAAATTTCTAAGGTCAAATGTAGTTCTATAATTATTTTTAATGCCAAATGTAATGCATTAGTATTTGTCACGTAAAAATAATCTTAGAATTTATTTACGATCTTGAGAACACAATTATTGTACTCAAAATCTAACTTAACTGTTACATTTTTAAGAATATTCCCCAACAATTTTCTAATGTTAAATATAGTTTTGATAATGATATGTAAAAACTCTAAGAAAACTTTGCTTTGTGTGTAAATAAAAGAGCCATTACAAAGAGAGAGTTCTGAACGAAAGACTAGTAAAAGATAATTAACTGAACAATGAATTGCTGTCTTTGAAAAATCGTGTTATCTTAAGAATACTATATAAAAATGTTCTTTAAAAGTTTTACGGCTTCGAATAAGAGATTTTTAATAAGTGAATAAAATGGGAAAACAGTGATAATAAGTCAGCTGTGGTTAAATAAATCCCTAATTCTAGAGAAGTAGACTAATAATAATTCAGGCTAAAGAAAATCCTTTTTCAGCGAAAACAATAAGTTAAGCGAAAGAAAGAAAAGTAAGAGTAATGCGTCGACGTCTGTAAAAATCAAGGGATTATCTTCTGCTGTGCTTGTTGGCAGAGAGATTATCGTAATGTTGGCTAAAAGATGGAGCCTAAACAGAGACATTATAATCATTATCCCATGAAATACCAAACATTCGGTTGATTTTTCAGATAGTACACGATTTACGATTGACTTACACAATAATGGAATTATTTTAGGCATTAAAATATACTGTTTTTATTTTAAGATACATATAATCGTCTTCCTTGTACTCATTAATTATGACGCCTTTCAAGTTAATAGTTTTCCTAATCCTCATTATTTATTCATTGTTTTTATAGATTAAATATTCTGCACTAACATTCTTCACTAACATGAGAACAAATTTATATTTCTACATAAGTTTGCTCTTATATTATGTATTGAAGAATAGAATTAGTTTTTATATTCCTGTGATGCTTCTTTCCATAATATTTTATATTTCTTATTATTAATTAGTTACATTTTGTACTACGCGAATCATACATTTTTTTAAATGCTATCATAAAATTCAGAAATTTCTTGAATCTTACGAAGTTTTCCAATTGTTTCTTAAAAATGAATATAAAATGTTGAATAAATAGCAAGTATAATTGCAAAATTCAAAAAAATAAAATTTTCTGGTATAAGTTTACACTGTCTTAATGTAATTAATTAAAAAATTACTATATTTATTAATCAGTTAAATAAAGCAGTTTTATATTAGAAGGCGTAAATTTATCTTTACACTGTAATTTAAGAATATAAATTTATTTTGTAATAGATTAAGAAAAAAAATGTAATATAAAAGAGAGTCGCATGTATAAATACATTTAAAAATAATGCTTTTTTCCATTGGAATCAATTTCATCATTGAAATCAATTATTTTCCATAAAAAATAATTACAAATAATCATGAAATCATAGCAATGTTACTATCATTTTCATTTGATAGCTTCAAAACAACTGAGATAATTTAAAATTTTTGAAAGTTTTTGAGAAAATAGTAAAAAGTTTACATTTTTGTAAGAGTATTAACTAATTAATGATGAGATTATGCTATGGTTCTTCTAAATTAAATGAAAGAAATAACTAAAATTTCACTAAATATACATAATATATAAAAACACTAAATTATATTTTTAATAAACAATTTTATTTAATTTCCGTGAAACTGTTTTTGTTGAAATTACTCTAGTGAAATTTTAACAAATATTTAAATTAGAATTCGAAATATTTCAATTAAGAAAAAATAAAGAAGAATTCAAATTATATTAACTTCGACTTTTTACTATAATTTGAAGGATTTGGATGTCTTTTCCCTTTTTTTTGTAGTATTGGGAAATTACCCGAAGCTTGTATGTATACTCTAGCATATATATATGTTTGAAACTCACGTTGTTCCTAGTTTTGAAATTAAAAGTATTTATTTCCGTAAATTTATATGATTTTATAGTATTAATGGTATACATTCTAACGCGGAATTAACAATATTCTAACTAAATATTTAATTTATATTTAATGCAGCATTTACATAGGTATATTTCAATTTAATTATTCGTTATATCATTGTGACTGAATTGTATCGTGAATGTATTATAATTGAGAAAATACTGCACACACAATAATTTGAGATATTGTTCCATTAATTGTTGTATTTAGATTGAATTGTTCATTTAATTACAATGGTTATGAGGTTCAAAATACGTATATTTTGCAATCTGAAAAATCACTTTTGAATGCTTTATCCACATTTCCAAATACTGTGGAATACTTAACGACCCGTTATGACCGAATTCCTAAACTTAAGATGAGCGTAATTGAAAGATTAGAATTGGTGTTCTGGCCACGTTCACCAAGTGATTAGGTTGCATAATTTTAATAGTTGAGTGGTAAGGCATGCATTGTTTTCCATTAATGATAAGTCGTTCCAGAGCGCTGCATAGGAGTTGTTTCAAAGCTTTAATTATAAGTGGTCAACACCGCCAAATAGCCTACGAAAAGAGGAACTTTATAAACACACATTATCAAGTTGAAACTTTTATAAATCAAAGAACATCAGAAAATTTCTATACGTATAACAATTTTTTAGTTTTTATTATGAACTAAATTATTTATGGAATGTGAATAAATTCAGATACAATTTGATTTACTTTTAAAAAGTTGCATTTAGCTCTTCAACTCAGCTTTCAAATTAAATGTTTATTTAAATAGTCCCGAAAAAAAAATTGAAGAATGAGATTTTTTAAAAAGATTTCCAATTTTAATTTCCAGTTTTAATAATATAATTTTCATACGACAATACATAATGTTACGAAACTTGTAATGATATAGTGAATACTGTATAATATATGTGCTTTTAATTTAATGTTTGGAAGTACAAAGAGAAAGGAATTTTCTTTTATAAATTTATTGAATCAACGCAATTACATCCCTTATACGTGAATTCGTATTAATGAAAAAGTGGTACTATTATATTTCTTATGGAATTCAGACGTTAAATTGCTTGTAATCTTACTATTCAAACTATAATTATTAGTTTCAGAAAAATATAAGCAAAATAAATTTCTTTGTTTTTACCTAAGCAAATAATAATTTAAGACATAAATATTATAGATAAATTATTACGTACACATTATTTAAAATTCTGTCTTCGTGCTTAAGTAAATAGTTCTTTTATTTTTCTTCATTTGATGACAAAAATGTAATGATAAAGGCGTTTTAAGGCATATATTTAATTTAATGTGTTTACTATCATGCAAGGAAAAACACCCGGAAATATTTTTGAATGATAATTGTTTTTTTCTTTCATAACTGATGTTCAGGTAAATGAGTGAATAATACTACCGCTGTATGACTCACTAAAATGAATATCTCATTAAAAGTGACGTAACAATGTGTTCTTAGAAACATTGTTCTAGAACACATAGAAACTTCTTGGGGAATAGAAATATCTTTTAATTATAGATGAACTGTGCAACATTTGTTAATTTTTACATTAAGTAAATATTATAGTCCCATATAAGTTTGAAAAACTATATGCATAGCTATATTTTTATAACAAGGAACAAAAGGTTCAGTTCTATACTAATTGATAGCTAATTTTTAAGTGCTATTTATAATTTGTTACATAATATGCAATAATCATTTGTATCAATGTTATGAAAAATACTATCTTAAGTTTAAAAGTTTTTAAGTGCTTTATTTCTTATTTTTTGTGATAGTTTTTAAAAAATAGGTAATTTGCACAAGCATTCTTAAGCCTTTGAATTCTTTTTTAACTATTTAAAGCAAGTACACTAAGCAAGTATTTAAAAAATAAGTTTTTAAAACACATAATTTTTTTTATCTAAATACCTGCTCAGTTCGTAAATCTTGAAAATTGTTAATTAAAAAATTAATTTTTATTACTACAAGATAAAAGTTATTGATTTAAAAATTGGACTTTTTCCTACCTATTTAACTGATATATCAAAATACAGCACATAAGCCAAAAATTAGCAATGGGTGAAACTACATTTGATTAGTATCTATGCTTATAATCATTTTTATTGTTATAACCATTTATACTAAATGATATTAATTAAAATATCTGTTTCAGAAACATTTAAAAAGTGAAAGGAAGCTTTTTTTGTTTTTGAAATAGCATAAAGTTAATTGAAAAAAATGAATTTAGGTTGCTATTCACATTTTTGAGTATAAGAAAATTATTCCACTCAAACACTTTATTATAAACTGGAATAAATAATTAGTTTCAAACTCAGACAGTCTCCACGCTATTTTTATACCTAAAAGATTTTGGAAAATGCTTTGGAAATGAGCAAAACAATTAAAAAATTTGTTATTTACCATTAAAATAATTATTTCCCAATACTTCGATTGTATTTTTAAGTTTTCTATAAAACTTGATTTCGTTTAAACAAAACATGTATTAGTGTAAGAATAAACATTATAAACAATGTTATCTTTTAACTTTACATTACTTTAAAATAAAACTTAAGTTACAAGCATCTTATTAAACCTTAGTAGAATTTAATTTTTTTTATAATATTAGGTACGCACTTAAGAAAGCAAGTTAGATTTAGGAATTTTAAGATAATAAGGGAATAAGTATTTCATTGTTGATAGTGAAACAATTAGCATTTAAATTAAAGAGTGTAATATATGTCACACAGATAATTTGATGTTGTTAAAACAACTATCAAAGTCTCTATGGTCTAACAGTTAATCCGAAAGCCTCTGTTTGCAAGTTCGAAACCCAAGGCGAAATGATTTTGCAGTAATCATCGGATAAGTTTTTCATGAGTGAGGATACCGGCTTAAGTCTTTACTCTAAATTAGAAAAAAATATCCAAATATCACTAATGAAATAAAAATAAATAATAATAGAATAAAAATAACTAATTATAATTAATATTATTAATTAATTAAAAATATGGATAGTAAATTTAGGTAATTAAAAATAATATATACATTGGAGATATCCTCTTCTAGCACTAGCACTCTGATCACCAGACAACCCCTCGTCCAAATAATAACTATTAAGTTATACTTCAATTAATTACAAGGTTAATTTTCAGTAATTTTTGAATGAATTTACGAAGCTTAATTTCATTTTAACTTTTCTCCCTTGCGCATTTGTATGTATTTTTATTTGTATTTTTATTACTCCTTGTGTCAATGCTATCAAGTTTGGACAGGATTTATTATTTGATCATTTTATCGAAGTTTTATTTCATTTTCCTTAGCAATAAAACATTAAATATATTATGGGATCGAAGGGCTGTTTTTATGTCAAAATCAGTGAGAAAACGAAATAGTCTTAAAGCTAATCAATTTTTAAAGCAATCCATCTTTCCCTTAGTTAATCAATCTTGTTCCTTTCAATGAACCGAGAAAAGCGTTTGGCTGGAAACACCTGAATGTGGTGAAGTAATCTGTGCGCACTCACGCCAATTTATCTCAGTGACTGGAAAATTTTTTAAGGAATGTTTTACTTTTTTTGAACGTCCATTAAAATATATTTTCCATGTTTACTTAAATAAAATGATAAGATATTATTTGGAAAATCTCCAAATATTGCACAATAAAAAGTGACACATTTTTCCTTATTTCTCCATTTTATAGAGATTCTGCGAGTAAAGGGTGTTGCTATTTCCTTTTTGAGAGAGAAATGTAAGAGAGGAAATCATTATTTAGAGAAGGCAATCAAAAACATGAGTTTATATAGTTATTCATGATGTTCCAAAATTATATGATTCATTTATATAACTTCTTATTTCTTTCATTTATTGATATACAAAGAAGTATTTCAAAAAAATAATAATAAATAAAAAAACTAGATTTTATAACAATGATAACTGAAGAAAAATTTCGACAGTCAGTTTTAAGATAATGTTAGATTCTACTATTTCCTATTTTATTTATTTAAATAGAAACTGCTTATGATGATGATTGTTCGAAAAATGCACTTTGATGTAATAAAAGATTATGGCTTAAATGATATTTTATGTTTTTATTTAGTTTATTTTAAAAATTTATTTCAATTGTTTTATTTTCAAAATCTACAAGTCTTTGATACTTTAATCCAATGTTTCAAATGTTTTATGGAACAGAAAATCTAATTTTATAAGTTTTATTCAAGACAATTTTCAAATCAGAAATTACATACACAACACATAATCTTCTAATATGCTGTAAGGGAAATTTATTTTTATTTGCAGTACAAATGTTTTACTGGGAGAATACTTCATTTTTCGAATTAAAATATTTCAGTGTTTTAGCATATGTCCTTTGATGCAGTGTTTTATATACAATTTGATTTTGATGCTTGTGATAATCATTTCATAAAATCAATACTATTATTTATGTGTTAATAATTGCATCATTAAACACTAATATTTTTGTATATTTATCAAATCATCTCTGTATATATATATATATATATATATATATATATATATATATATATATATATATATATATATATATATATATATATATATATATATATATATATATATATATATACATATATATATATATATATAATAAAAAGTTCGAGAAAAACTATACGGTAATACGTGAAGAAATAAATAACATGATAGTATGTTAGGAATGAATTAAATAAAATAAATAAGGTGAATTATAAATTAGCTGAGAATGAATGAAATAAATTAACGTGAGGTAAGCTCTGCATATGTGTTAGCAAACTTCCCATTTCCAATATATTGTGTTGTTCAAGTTATCTGGTATTATGAGATGGTTTTTCTTATATATTATAGAATTTTGAATTTTTTAAAGTAATTATCTATCTGTATATCTACCTACCTCTCTCTATATATATAATCTTCAATCTTATAGTGTATTTTAATATTTCCAGCTTAGATGAAGTATATAAAGCTTTTTATGCTTCCTTTACTTGTATGGAATAGTTTCTAATTTCAACAAAAGGGAAAAATTTGCAAGAGAGTAAGAAAAATGTATGGTAAATAAAATAGTTTTGGGATTGAATTGTAAGAGTTGATATGGTGAACAATGAAATAAAATAAAAATTTGAATTACTGAAACATGTAAGGAAACAGATTAGATTATTACTGCAGAATTTTCCATTTTTTTCGAGTTTTTTATTTATTAGTTATGCATTAATAAGATTTTATGGTTTATTTCTTTTATAATTTATCATTAAAGATTACTTCAGGGAAAATCTGTTGGTGTGGCATTATGCTGGAAGCCAAAACATGCTGCGTCTGCCTCTTATAAGTGAGATTATTGAATAAAATTAATGCTTCTTGAAATTAAAGTAAAATTTGTGCAACAGTTTTCAGTGCGTAATTCATTGAATATATATGTTGTTTTTAGAAAATATTTTATTATTACTTATACAGTTTACAGTTTGCATAAATCTCACAAGAAACAAGAAGCACAAACTTTGAAAATGGAACATAAGTAAGGAATTTTAACTTTATATTTGATAATTATGTGCATATTTTTAATGAGAAAGAAAACTACAATATGCAGGTGTTTTAATTAACATTTTATTGATATTTTAAAGGCAATTTATTAAAATTAGACTTCATTCAGGTGTCTTGATTATGAGTACTTGTTTAAAATATTTCTATTTCTGACTAAAGATAGCATATTCTGAGCTAAGTATGTTATATTGTTTTTCATATATTTAAATGTTTCAAATTTTTACTATATAAATTAACTTTAATAAATTGAGAACAAATAGTTTTAAACTAAGAAAAGCTATTTATAGGCAAATATTTACATTATATTTATGTGCATTGCCTTATTAAATGCTTTTGTTTGCATTATTCCTCGTAAAGTTTAATTCTAATGTAAACACAATATGTGAAACTTTAATTGGGAGTATACAAAGGATCTGATAAGTTGTTTTTATGAATGATATATTTTTAATTAGGTATATGTATTATATTTTTATTTAATAATAAAGAACAATTCATCTTAAGTTTGTTTGCGCATTGTTTTTTATTATTCTTATGTAAATTATTTTAAGGGCTAGATGTAAATTTCTTCCCTAAACTTATGATTTACTTCGGATTAGAATTCCAGATAGCTTAAAATTTCATTCGAATTCCTCTCTCTTTTATTTTTTGGTGGCTCTACAACTATTTAGGGTACAAGGAAATTTTTTCTCTGTAAGAAAAATTTGAGGTTAATATTTAGTAAGAAATCAGTTGATGAGATGATAACTATTATGATCAAAGTATTCAGAGAATTGGTTTCCCCTTTAATATGTACTACTTATGTACATCATAAAAAGAGCTTTTCAAGCTTATTCATTGGATCACGATAAAGCAGGTAGTTATTATAAAATTCCGCAGAATGTATATTTTATTCCAAAAAAAAAAAAACTCTTCCCAGATGCAAACGCATCGCTTTCATTGAATGGCTAATTTGCATGTTTACGGTGAAGCCAATCGTTTTTTGCACGTATTTTGATAGTTGTGCATTCCATTTCCCAACAATTTTCGTGCAACAAAATACATCCCCATACTTGCGGAGGATTCGAATTTTCTTCATAGTATTTGCCAAATAATGTATTTGTGTACGTGATTGTTTTGAAAAAATCTTAAAAACATCTTGTTCAATCTTAAATGTATTTCTGGAATGTTTTTCTGTTTTATTGCCATTTTTCTTTCTTAATGGGAATGGTATATAGAAGATATTTATACTTTGCGATCTGAATATTAAAGTCTCATTTTAATTGAACATAGGGATATAGGATTTAAATAAGAGAGAGACGTAATAAATTTTTTTATGATTTAAAATTAATTCGTTATTTAATTCTGAGTTACGAGTTCTTACACGAACCATGTATTCATTTAATTTTTTGGCTCAATTTCTATATGTCATTAAATTTTGACTACTTGAAATATGAAAACTATTTAAGAATTCATTACAATTTTTCGTCGCTATACGATAAAAATTTTGCAAGTATTTTTTTAGCAGCGCATGAAACTAAAAATTAAATAATTAGAAATCCAAATCCAGATAATAGGAAATATATTTCACTACCTAACTTATTTTAATATATTACGAATTTCCTTTGTGTACAAACCCACATCTAGCCTAGATTAGAATTTTAGTTAATATACTTTCTATACAGAGAGATGGACATTGCATCCAGGTACGAAGAGAATTTAATTATTTCCTGAAAATCTTTCAAGCTTCTAGAATAGGAAACAATTACGTTCTTTCCAACGAATTCTGAAATCTGAGTTAAAATTAATCTTTAACTCCGAGACACTACAATGACTTTTACCAGTGAAAGCAATAAAAAGAAAATTAACATATTTAATTGTGACATGAATACTTCCGGGTTTCTTTTCTGTTATACTCTTGGTTATTTGAGTAATCTTGATCAAAGACATTTTTCAGTCTTTTTGTGATTGAACCTGATTGAAGACAAATTGGAGAAAAAAATAATTTGAAAAAATTTAAAAAAGCTTTGTCGTTTTTGAAGAAGTTTTATTATTAAAGAGTAGTTCCAAGAATTTGAAAGAAGATCACCGCGTGAAGGAAATCAGTTTTATAAATACGCTCTTTAGTGTAATAACAGCAAGTAAATCATTCCAATAATTCTAATAGATGGCTTTATAGTATTAATAGATAGGGCTATCAATTCCACAATTTAATTTGTTATATGTACGTAAGTAGACAGACAGCCAATGAAAAAGATGAACATACAAAATATTCTTTGGATTATTCAGAAATATTATATTATGTTAATGATATGGGTCATTTTCTATATTTTATAAAATAATATGGGTTATTTCTTTAACTATATAGAAAAATATATTTTCTTATAGTTACATTTTTCTATTTATCTGTTTAACGTTTATTTACTACTATAGAGAAAAATTTGATTTATTGATAAGTTAGAAAAATATGTTATGCAGAGTTTTAGAAATATAATTTGTGAAAGGTGAGTGAAAACTCTATAGAACCATTTATCCTGTTATCGATTGAAAACATTGGGTATTTTTTGAATTAAAAATAAATAAATTAGGAACATGAAAAATAGTTTAAATTTTTAACAATAAAAATTATAAAAAAAGAATTACAATTTAAAATAACATTATAAATCACAAAATAAAAAAAAAATTCTCACTTACTTACCCTTTAAATTTGTGCTTAACACTTACTTCATTTCATATTTGTACATAATATGAAATAAAAAATTTTATAGACACTAGACTATTTTTGCTGCAAATAGTAATGTTTAAGATTTTTAAATTGTATAAGGTTTTAATAAAAGTATATGTTCTCCTGTAACTTTCATCTTTCTGGAAAATTCACTTAAAATACCACAAAAAATTAGAGTCATTGTTATAATTCATCATTTCTACTCAAAATATCAGTTTTTTTTTTATCTTTACACTTTGATCAAGGATATTTTTTTTCATTGTAATTTACTTTTTCTATCACATTCATCTTGTCAATTAATCAACAAGAAAATCAACATAAAAAATAAGAGTAGATAAAAAAAATGTAGCTTTTGTTCAAAATCTCTTTGTCATCGTGCCTTTTGATTTTGACTCACGCTTCTTTTATGCTTCAATTATATCAGCATTACGTGAATTAAGCGTAATTTTATCAAAAATGAAAAAAAAAAGTTGAGAAAAATTAACTTTTTGTACAAAAATTACTCTTTTTCTGTAATTAGATATTAGTTTTATATTTTCTATGTTTTAACTGAAAATTATACGCACATTTTATGCATATATTACATTTGCTTAAGGGTTTTTAAGCTTATAAATCTTTAAAATATTATACCCAATATTTGAGAATCAAATTTTGAAATTATAGAGTATCAATATGCTGTAAAAAATTAGAAAAAAATTATGTTAATACCATTTGCCTACGCAAAAACTTTAAAAATCCAAAGAATAAATGTTATGAAAATAAAAATGATGGGTTTTAGTTACTCTAACTATTTTCAAATTTAATGAGGAATCAATTTTAATGATGAGAATATCCCTGAATCTGAAACGCTTTCATTATAAGTGTAGGAGATGGCTAATCTGGAGACCTCATATTCTGCTTTAAAAGGTGAGTTCAACAGGGTTTATGTAATCAAATTATATTCTTTAAATTAAAAATTTTCTCCTCATAATTCAGGTTTTTATCTTTAATTATAAATAGATTCATTTCTTTTAAATTGAAAATTTTATTTAAATAAATTAACGGAAAATTACTATAACTAACATTTTTTCTTAATAGTACTGATACCATTTGTAATAAAATAAGTAAATTTTTTTCTTTTATCTTTCAAATTTTGGAATCATTAATATGATTTTAATTCGCAAAAATGTTTTGGTTATCAGTCAAAACTATTGGTCGTATATAGTAAAAAGCAAAATAATGGGGAAAAAAACTGCTAGGATTATTTTCTATCTTTTATATTTCAAGAAAAATCTTTTTTAAACTCAAGAATAATGTGTTCTATGAATTTCAGTTAATTGCTTCACCCAGTTTAAATGTTTTGTAAGTTGATGAAAGATATGCAAGCATCAAGCAGAAAAATATCGCGTAATATCAGTTAATAGAGGATTATAAATAAGAAAAAAAATATTGACTCCAACAACACTTTTCATAATGTTTAAACAAAATAATGATTTTGTAAGTAGAAATTCGAATGGAATTTAAAATTTAAATCTGTATTTATGAGAACAGAATATGCTGATGCGTTGCAGAAAAACAAATTTAAAAAATAAGAATAACAAATAATTATTATTTATGTTCTCTTTAAATCAAAAATCCATAAATTTCATTATTTTATTATATTAGTTTATATAATATTAATTTACGCATCACAATTTATGACAAAATTATGTAAAACTTGTTTTAAATAATGTATATTTCAGTATAAATATAGAAATAAAAAACCTGAATGATTTCCGTTAAAAAATTATAAAATATTAACAAACTCAACATATAAAAACAATAACACTCGAACAATTGCAATAAAGCATTGCAATAGTTTTTAATGATATATAAAATAATTGCTATCTCCGGAACTCTAGATCTGCACCCTTTTCTTCTTTGCTAGGGATTATCTCAAAAATTACATTATTCCTAAGCTGAAAGATTCTTCTGTTTTAACTACTAATGATTTTCTATTAAATACCAGTTATCAAGTTGTCTCTAATTTTATGAAATCTGAAGCGGAGAAGAGAAATGGTTTAAAATCTAACACTCACCCGATAAGAAGGACTGGATGAATGGTCGCTCTCGTTTGTTTTGGTAAGAGCATGGAAGAGGGCGTTTTCTCGTTCCGGAGAAAACGTGAAAAGTGGTTTTATCGCCATTTGGCGACAATTCTCATTTTCTCTGCGCCATTATGTTCGGAAGCAGTTAATTTTAACTGACGTGTTAATCTTTTTTATTTAATTCTTACCATTTTTTTATACAATACGATAATGATTCAGCTTGAAGTTTATTCAAATAAATTCCATCTAACATGAAATATTTTTCCATTCCCTATGAAAGAAATGAATAACAATTAAATTAATTTTTATAATTTTTTTAACGAATATATATATATATATATATATATATATATATATATATATATATATATATATATATATATATATATACAACAATTTAACTAAATAAGTAAAGTTTTTCCAATTGACCTGATTTAGGTTTTAATAGTTATATTGTTGAATATATGACATACTGGTGTGAATAATAGATGCGTTCACACTGTTACACATTAATTGAATCGATTTCCATAAATATTATAAAACAATATATGTATATATATATAAATTACGCAGAAATTGTATAAAAGAGACCAAAATTGCAAGTGCAAAGTGAAATAACCTATATTAATTTCTTCAGTAAATAATAAAAGCTTTTATAACTTGTGTATAAGAATTAATTTATAAAGAAATACATAAATATTTGTTTAAATATACTTTACCGTTGAAAAGAAGCAAATTTCAAGTATAGGTTGTTCCGTTGACACCAAAACGGTTTGGCGGTAAACTTGGCACAATATTCTGACAGATTGTGATGGATAATTCAGTTAACGTTGAGATGAGAGATCTGAAATTTATAGCAAAATATGTCATGAATAAAACATAAATGATTTCTGTTTTCGGAATTTGCTACAGTAGCGAAAATATCAAAATACAGTATTATATAGTTCTGAATGCCAAATTTGGTATATTATTTTATTGCTAAAAAAGGTTACATAACAGGGTCTGATAGCATACAATAGTGTCTGATAACGTTGTATAATTTCAGCTACGTAAGCTTGATTAATCAATTTGCAATTTTACGTATTACATAAATGAACAATGGATATCAGACAAGGATACGTAGAATAAATGTTATAAATTTGGTAATCTATGCCAGGATTTTTTTAAATGATGCATATATATATATGATTTTTTCAAAAAATTTTTTTTCCATGTCTGTTTTAGTTGAACTCTTCTTATTTTTTTAGAGAAGAAGTTTTTATTGTATTTTCTTCAATTCTTAATTTATAAATCGACGATTTTTGTCTTCTGCTTTTTTTATACGCTTCTATGCATTTTGCTATTATATATATGATATTCCTTGAAGTTTAAATCAAGATTTAATATTTTATTTATGAGTAATTGAAATCTCTCTCTAATTATGTTTAAAATAACTTAATTTTCAAATAGTAATTATTTTTTCATTTAGTGACATGCATTGGTAAGATATATTAATTTAATTATAAAAATATGCCTATTATTTCGAATATGCAAAAAAAAAATTTTTTTTTCACATTATGAAACTTTAATGCTAATAGTATTAAAGAAGATTTAGGTCACATAAGAATTTATAATGAAATATTTTATTTTTTTAAATGTGTGTTAAATGTAATATTATGTTATTTCCTATGAAACACGTCATATAGAAAGTAGCACAATCAAACAAGGCATGAGAAGAAATTTCAGTAATTATATATTCATTGATCAGGAATATAATCTAACATATATGAAATACCATCAGCAAAAATGCATGAATTGTAAATTTTGTGAATCATATTTGATAAAAGTAATTATTTTATAAAATTTTTGAATGTTTATTATAAAATATATGCAAATTAAAAGTCAGGAATATTACTGATAATACATATAATTAAGATAGGATACTGAATTATTTAGTATTTTTAACATTTTTATGGTTCAAAATATTTATATTAATAGTATAGAGAAAAGTAATATGCAAAATCTACTTAATAATAAATATTTGTTCGAGTATGATGTATTTTATTCAAACAAATAGAAACGGCAGACTTACACAAAATTTTCTGTTTAATCATAATTAACTGTGTATAAACTTTATGTTAAATATTTTAAGCGCTGAAAAATGTGAAAAAAACAGAAAAAAGTAAATTACTTTTAATTTGTCACAAACAATCTTGAAATTATAATTTATTGTTAGACATTTTAAACAAGCAAATGAGTTTACAAGAGAGTCAAAAGCACCATGATTTTTGTAATAAATGCTTACATTGTATTAGGGATTTGCAGTTTTTTTTTTATTCTAGTACATTTTCTGACAATTAATCCATAGGATTATGACGCAGCCTGGTTATATTATAATTTTTATAAGGTTAAATAAATTATGTTCCAAAGTAAATCACACTGTATTTATAAACTTAAATAAATTATATTAATTAAGTGTATAATAGGTATATAAAGAGTACATAATAAAAAATCTTTAAATCTAAATATAAAAATACAAAACAAATGAATGCGAATTCAACTTTAGAAATGTTATGTTTCGAAGATATCTGTATATATTTTACATAATTATTTAATATTTCTGATTGCTTTCCATATATATTCTTATATTACTAGTAAAGTGCTTAAAATTAGATACGAACCAGTGAATTAATTGGATTTTTATCAGTATATAAGCGTGGTACAAATCAACAGTTTAAAGCAATGCATATTTAGGATGCTTGTCTGCGATTAATTCTTCTATAATGAAGGGTTATATATAAACATTAAAAACACTACTGAATATGTGTTACATTCAGCTGAAAAGTAATTTAAAAGTCATTACACTCAACAATTAAGCACAACCAACATCTGTATTTCAAAACCACTTGTCAGCAATACTGAAAACTGGCTGCAGGTGTTCCATTATACGTATAAAAAAGGAATTCTGACAATTGTTTGTTGAAGCTAATTGTTACCCTGAAAATTCTAGAACTGTGAATAGATTTCATTAATTTTAAAACTTTAGGGTAAAAAGTCAGAGTAAAATATATCACGTTTGCTTATTTATTTTTTGCATTCGTTATATAAAATTATTAATTGTTTCAAATATTTTAAAAAGAATAAGTAAAAGTTGCATTATATATGAAGTAAACTTATTTCTTGAAAGTTTAATGTTACCCATATTGTTTCAAAAGCGTTTTAGAAATATTTTAAGATCAAATCATATCAGATGCATATATTTTGGAAAAACTATGTAAAATTCTGCGTACGAAAATATTTTAATTGTTATTTAAATATTTAAGCGACTTATCTTAAAATTTTAAAATATTCTACAATTTTAAATAAGTTTTTTACTTTTTTTAAACCTATAATATACATATTATGAATATTAATTCTCAAAAAACTGAAAATAATTTTTAATATCACGTATCTCAAATCTCTTTTAAAGTCAATTAGCTTCCATTTCAGTTACATTATATCCGAATCCAATAGACTCAATTTATTTCCATCTAGATTATTCTTAATTTTATATTTTACCGTCCAAATAATCTTTCTTGTTTACCTGGCAATTTTGTTGATTTCTTTTTTCAATATAGGTTCAAGTATAAAATTATTATACACTTCAAATATTCTAAGAATTAAATAATAAATTAGCAGTATATACAGTAGGTAAAAAAAGTCTCCGTAAGCAGATACGAATGCAAATCAAAGTTTAATTTGTCACACAAAATTCATAATGATAAAAATGAAAACTTAAAAATGAGTTAAAACTAATATTATTTAATATGTATTCATATTAAAAGGCTGATAATACTGACAAAATTAAATAATAAATCTTTAAAACTCAGAAAATGCCGTAAACATGGAACAAAAAAGTCTCCGTATGGTAGCATAGCACACGAAAAAAGTTTACAAAAATACAAAATGCATTTAATGATCAGTGATCCTTTGGCCTTTATCATCTCTCTTAGACGTTGTTGCATTACCCTTACAAGTTTTTTTGTTATTTCTGAAGAAATATTACATCAAATGCTACTACTGGCACTTTTGAGTTCAACTTTGTTTTTTATGTCATATTTTTTAAGTTGTCGCCAATTTCTTCCCACAAATATTCGATGGGGTATAAATCGGGTGACTAGGAGGGATAAGAAGCTGTTGTTTAACATTGTAAAAGCACCACTCTTACAAATATTAGAAATGTGCTTAGGATCATTGCCCTGCTGAAAAGTAAATCCAGTTCCAAGAGATAGTTTCTCTGCACTGGATAACAAATTTTGTTTAAGAATATCCAGATATCCATATTTCCTTATAAGAATTGCAAATTTCCTATTCCAGAAGCACTCATACACCCCCACACCATAACACCACCACTAACATGCTTCACTTCGGCATGAATTCTTAGTTAGTATTCTTTCGTTTGGTTTTCTCCACACCATAACTCAGCCATCTGACCTATGAATGTTAAACTTTGATTCATCGCTAAAAAGAATGGATTCCCAAAAAGAAAATGGCTTGCTTACATGTTTCTTTCCAAACTCAAGGCGCTTTTTCCTGTTGCACAAACTTATATAGGTTTCTTCCAGGCCGTACGTCCATGATCACCGCTTTTTTTAATGACATTTCTCACGGTTTCAGTTAATGTTGTAACTAACCATTAAATCGGCTGCCAACTGCGGTGTACTAATTCGTGGATTTTCTTGAACTTGGCGTATGATGTTTTTTTTTATGAACGCGATTTATTTTTAAGGGGCTCCCGGATCGAGCTATGTCCTCAAGTGAATGAAGTTTACGATAGCTTTCAATGATATATTGCACAGAAGACTTCGATTTTTTAGTTATTTCACTAATCCTTTTCATGGATAATCCATCTTTTCGTAATTTAATCACTAATTCCGGAATAGCTCTGGGAACTTCCATTTTGAGATGATCAACAACAAACTTGAACACAACAACTGTCGATATGTTGTTTTCTTATCAGTGATTCGCTTTCTAACTTCAAAGATCTACTGCGGGCCTGTTTTAAACACAACAGAAAGAATTTGCATAACGTGTACGGAAACTTTTTTTGCACGGCAATTTTCAATTTACCATACATATTGCAAATAATACGCTTTTCTCGTTTTGTAAAAATGAAAATTTGTAAAAAATCTCTTTCCATAGACTTATTCTAAGCACATATAGACAGCAATCAAAGAAAAAATGCAATACTTTACAAATTATGCTCATTTATTCTAAAATTTAGCGACCGTACAGAAAATGTTTTACCTACTGTATATATATAAAGGTATTATTTATATATTAAGTTATTTTAATTATTTTAAAATTTTTTTGTGCAGTGCTAAAGAGAATTTGATAATTGCACTTATGGTTGTCTAATTTTGAATGCCCCACTTTTTATTGGAATCGTAAAATCTTGCACAATATCAACTAGCAATGATAAACCAGGAATAAAATAATGAATTAAGCATTCGAAATTCTAAAATCATAGTATTTAAGAGACTATTTAATAGAATAAGGAAATGGCAATCAATGTCTCTATAATTACAGAGCTTTGCTTAAATTGTAATAAAATAGTGTTTACTTTTAGAAATTAAAACAAGCTAAAAGGTTTCTTTATAGTAACCCTTACTTATAATTTGGATCATTATTGTAATGGGGGCATCATATTAGAATGTGTTTATATACTATTATTTCTTGCAAAGATAATTTTACCGGAGATTACATACTAAATGGAAGTATTTTACTGGTTAGTCATACATGAATAATAACGCATTAACTATTATAAGTCCATGAATAATGATGAGAGGGAATAAGACATCTCCTGAGAATCATTAGTTAACAGATACATGTAAGAATCATTTCCTTTATAACAAATTCTTCGGGTACCTTCATGTTCCAAGAAAGAACTTAAGGAATACCACTTAATAACATATTTTTTTTTATTCATTAAACTCATTTTGTTCGGAACTATGGAAAATAAGTATAGGACATTATGTTAATTTAAATATAAAAGCGTTTCAATATTTAAATATTTAATTTAAATATTGAGAATTTCATAATGAATTATAGATAGTTAATTTACTTAACTAAAACTACTTTGTATGAGATAACATTCTTTTCACACACATTTGTTAACTTATTTACATAGTTAAGAAACGAGATTACTCTCATCTAGTGTTTTTTGAAATCTAAAATTGACTTTAAATTTTAATTGCTTTTTTAATCCCTTCAATCTGCAATTTCATAAACTCATACTATAATACTAAATTATAGCTTATGCTTTTGTATTTATAATCTTTTACATTATTTATTTATTTTAATAAATAAATTAATTATTTTGTTAGTATTTATTTAATTATTTATTTTATTAAGTTAATTAAAAAGATTTAGTAAGCATATATTAGGAAGAACTTGCATGAGCTTTAAAGCATCTTAAAAATATAATTTAGTTTTCTTAATTTAAAACAATTTTCTGATAAGACACTTGGAATCAATTGGACATTTATAATTTGAACTATAAATTTTTTTCTTAAAGTGATGCACATTAATATACGATTTTGAACTATAAATTGCAAGCTTCAATGCGATATTTCTGGATGCCATTTATTTTCTCTTTATTAGAAGGTTTATCAGTTTAATTAAACTTCAAAATTCCCTGATATTTCGTTCTAAACCTGTAATGCAAAAATTTGCAATTACATTTTTGACACAGAAATCTCATGTAGCGGGCTTGTTGAGTATCAGGAAGAGAACAAAGCCATAAAAGTGAATAAAAAATAAGGATAGAGAAAAACTGGAAATGAAAGAAAATAATAATAAAGAAAAGTACATATAAAGAAATAAGTAAAGAACATAATAAATACTCATACTTACATTACGCCAAAATATATGTTACGAATAAATTTGAAGATAAATTGCCATTCGTTTGATATATCGATTACTAGGCATGAAGCCTTAGGCAAAGTTTTGGAGTTTTGAGTAGACTACTTAATCGATATGTCATACGTAAAAAGATGTTTTCGAGTTTTTTTACACCTGAAGTCAAATAAAGAAAATTTTTTCTCTCAAATAAATTAAAAACATATCCATTATATATATATATATATATATATATATATATATATATATATATATATATATATATATATATATATATAAACAAAATGTTTCCAAAATGCGTTCTAATAAAATATATATATATATATATATATATAAACAAAATGCGTTTATATATTCAAACAAAATGCGTTTTCTAAATGTTTTCGTTTTCTCTTAGTTTTTATCATTTGGTGGAGAAGAATTACAAAATTTTAAGCATGTGCTTAAACTAGAATATTTTATTTAAATACAATATAATATTACTTGAGGCAAAATGTTTGTATATTTTGCAAATAAGCTTTATAAAACTTCTATGAGATTATAAAAAATAGAATATATGGATTTAAGAGAATAAATGCGCCTTCACACTATTTCTTTTCTATAATTCAGCAACTCATTTAATAGATCAATAAAGTTTGAATCTAAGCTTAATGGATTTGTCAAGCACCAGTAGTTAAATCATACTTCATTTCGAGGGCAATTATTTATAAATAAATTATTATATACCATGAACATATCTGCTCATTTCCAATAAAAATGCCCTAGATTTTGCGTAAAAAGTAAAAGCGTAATGAATAATAAAATCGAACTTGAGCTTTTATGGTTGATGAGCTTTTAAAAAGAACAGTTTGTGTGTTGTTTGCTGAGGAAACTCTGCTGTTATGTCTTTATCATGTATGATAAAATGTCAAGAGATATAAAGTTACAGAAAATAGATACTATATATATATATATATATGGACCTCTTGAAATTATAAATATTAGAATCCTGGAAATTTCTAATTTGAAAAATTAAATTTAACTCAAAGTTTTAATTTAATTAATTGAAATTGTTTACTAAATGTAGCTTAAAAAGAACAGAACACACATGTAACCTTAAAAGTATTTTAAATAATATTTCACAAAACTATTTACAATAATTATTTTAAAGTATTTTAAGTAATACTGAGCAAATATTTTAACTCATTAATTCAAGATAATTAATTTAATTTAATGAGACACAAAGGAAAATGTATAAATACATTATAATATTAAAACCTTTATAATTTGCTTAACTTTAAAAACTGATTCTTGAAATCTAGATCAAATCCCATTAATTCTCATATTAATGAAAAATATTTGCTGAGATTAAAGTTACAGTATTTTCAAAACTATTTCTATTTTTAATGAAGAGAGAGAGAAGTTTATTTTACTCAATTTACAAGTTTTTTTTTTATTTAAAAATTTGTTTGCTTGGAAGTAAATGACAATTATTTGTTTTCATAACTTGTGGGAATTATATTGCGAATAAAACATTTTGCTCTCTAATCTTGCGTAACGAAGTCGAAAGATTGGAAAAATGTATTTAGTTCGAGTAACTTTTATTATTTTGATTTTTTTATCGACTCGAAAAAATTTAGGATTCGATTAAATTTAGTTGAAAACATCAAATACTTGCTGATTTCTTTTATAGTTTTAGTAAATTATTTTATTCTAGCAAATTATTTCACATGGGTGGAACAGGTTTTGATTGATCTGTGATACCCCATTAAATAGTTATACCTAAATAAACTAACCAGAAAGAGATATTTGATTTTTTGTGAACATTATTAAAATCATTATTCTTGTTAACTAAATTCTGTTCTGAGTTTTACGTAAAATAAAATTTTACATTAAAAATATGCGATACTTTTTTAATTCCTGAAGAATATATTCTCATTCCAAAATTTGATTCTATTCTGAAAGTGGAATATAAGCCTATATCCTAATTATTAAGGGAGAATTGGCTTAATATAAATAAAGGGGCATGCTGTTAAAACTTAGTTATCTTTTTTTTTTATCTTAATGTATAAGTTAAAAGAAGTACTCTGTGAATAAATTGCTAAATATTATAAATGAATGCGTCTCAGTGATGTGTGTGTGTGTGAATGACATCAAAAATCCAGAGATAAGTATATAATTCAAAATTTTTAAAACATATTACTATATTACAGATCCAAGGGTGACATTCATTATGTGAAATTGATCTGCTCATAACCAAACTGAGGATTGGGACACAATTAATTCCTGTTCATTTATGTTAGGACGTTTCGAGCTGAATTTATATTTGGAAATGTAAGATCACGTAAGTTCGTCTGATTTAACAGCAAACTTTAAAGCCTTTTTTCTGTTGTAGAGAGCATTTTTAATAAACGTTGCTAACTTTTTAAAATAATTTATATATTTAAATAATGACATTTATAGTAAAATAAATTTTAACATATAATTACTGTTTCGTTAAGACATTTTAAAAAAATCATGAATTTCAAAAATAAACTTTTAAGGTCACTATTTTTATGAAAAAATAACGCGCACAGAAAAAAATCATGTATGCCGTTTTCTTCCGAAGTATGGGATTGGTCAAAGCCATCAAGTTGGAAGGACAGAAGACAGCAACAGCAAACTGGCATACCACACAATGTCTTCCAGAAATTCTGCAAGAACTGAATGTTAGGGGACTAATGCTTCACAATGACAATGCATCTTCACATACAGCCGGATTAACAGTTGAGTTTCTTAAGCAAAAACAAATTAAAGTGATCAAACATCCGCCGTATTCACCTGATCTAGCTATGTGCGAATTTTGATTATTCTTTAATCTAAATAAGAACTTACGTGGAAGTCGTTTTCATTCAGAAGAAAAGATTGATATGGCTATAAATTCATTTTTTCATCTATTCCAAGAAATAAATGGCTTGAGGCATTTAATCTGTGGAAAATTCGTCTGCAAAAGGGCATTGATGCTGGTGGAGACTACTTTGAACACACCTAAAATTTTGTAAGTGTAACTTTGAAAACCTTGTTGTATCTCAAAAATTTCAGAGTGACCCTTGTATATATATATATATATATATATATATATATATATATATATATATATATAAATATATATATATATATATATATATATATATATATATATATATATATGCATTTGGTTACAAAATTATGGAATAATACATAATTATGAAAAATGTATAATTATATAAGAAATATATGTATGATTAGATTGACAGCATTGCTAATGTTAAAATAATTCACTAGGCTTAAATTGTTCATTTTAAATTGATATGGTTTATAATTAGTGTATTATTTACAAATTATTTTTAAACTAAAAATTTATGAGTTTCGTTCCATAAAATTCATATTTGCTCTTTGGGTTTTACTTATGAGGGAATATTTCTACTTTTTATTATGCTTTTTAGAAACCACTTTAACAGCTACAATGTATTTTAAAGGAAATTTAATATTTTTTGATAACTTTGCATATATGTAAATGATTAATTTTAAATAAATTTTAATTAATTTTATTATAATAAATTTTTAAATTCAGCCTCAATAAAATTAAATAGTTGAATTTAAATGAAAAATTGTATTTTAGTTTTCTAAGCACTCTTTTGCCATTTATACAAATAAAATTCTCTTGCATAATTTCCCGAGTTAATAGCAAATCGAATTATTCTAAAATTTCTAAAAAAAAAAAATATAAACTATGTACAATATTCACACCATAAGCTAATGAAATTTTTAAAATTAATTCCTAATCTACTTAGCTATACATAATTAATGCTATAATAATGAATTCACGCTTCAAATCTTTTAAGATACTAATTTAATTTTAGCCGGTTAATGTTTCTCATTTTATATCAACAAAACATATTTTTAATTTGATTTTTAGTTATATTTCAGGCATCTAATGCATTTTTTAAACCGCTTGAAATTTGTAGAACTTCCTATTATTAAATTATCTCATTCCATTATGCACCGCTAATCATAAATTCAATTTTCGTAAGTTAGTTCAAATTAATTTGATTAATTAGAATTCGCGCCAACGATTATCAAACAGGAATTGATCATGTTGATGGAATGAATATACACAGAAAGTTTGGAGTGTTTTGATAAGATTTAAGAATTTCGTTAAACTAACATTCGTAAATAAATTATAAATTCTCTTCGTTGTCTAGACTTTGATTAACTTAAGATAATTGGTGAACATTTCTCTCCTGTAGTGAATTTAGAATTTTGTTTCGTTTTTGCCATATTTTTAATACATTCTCCTTAAATGTGAGTAGTTGTGTGAAAAACTTAAGTTTACTCTGAATATAAATTGAGAATAGTAAATACTAAAGTTCATGTAGGATAGATTTAGTATTTCGAGTTTTCACATATAATGAAAATTCAATAATTTAAGAAATAATTACAAAATAAATATTTCATTATTGTTTTTTTTAATGTAAAATAATAGTTTTCTACTTCTGACAATGTTCAACAGATTTCGTAATTCTGAATGAAGATATTACGAACGTATGTTGATTATAAAATTTTCTTTTTCAATTATTGCTTTACTTACATTCTTTTGGATGAAATATATTTATGCTATAATTCCCACACACAATTTACAGAACAGTGTGTGATATATATTAACTATTGTTATTTTTTAATATAAATATATTTCTTATCAATTTCGACCAGAAAATATTCGAATGTTTACATTGCTTAAGATTTAATATCGCGATAAGAGGGCTGTTTTATAGATTCGTTACGATAAAAAAATAGAAAAGTTATTAGAAATTCATGGATAAATGTCTAAAGCATTGAACTTAAGTTAAATCATTCGAAAATACTGCCAAAAATGCAGTTTCAACTTGTTCCGATGAAACGAAAGTTGAATAAGTTAAAACTAGGGTATAAGAACGTACGAAAGAAGAACTAAGCGAAATTTTTTTGCATGCATTTGCACATTTTTAAGATCATAAAAATATTAAATGAAATATGATATTTACTTGTAATAAACTTTATGATATGACCTTTTAAAAATATTAACATTTTGTAATTTATTAAGCAATTTTAAAAGCATTTTTGATTTGTAGATTCCAATTCAGAATTGATCAATAGTTAGTTTAAGTTGGCAACAAATGCAAATGTTATAATGCCTGAATATTATTTTCAGAAAAGGTCTTTTAAAGTTCACTTCATATTTTTCTTACTTATATTAATAAATATGAAAACAAATTTGAAATATATAAGATATTTACAGTTAAAAAAATTCTTTTTTAAAATCGTCATAAAAAACAACTATTAGGGCAAATATTTTAAAACTTGGTAATAAATTACAGAACTTCATAGAATATTATTTTAGGCAAGAAATTTGAAAAAGTTACCACCAATGTATAATGGCATTGTATGCCATGATGTTATACATATAAAAGACAGAACATTTAACTTGTTATTAAAAAACACTAATTTAAGTATTTTTAGTCATTTTTAATTTATAATTGCTTGAAGTGTTATTAAATTGAAATTATAATAAATTATGTGGTTTGCAGGTTATTTGATTATTTTTTGCTGTATAATTCCCTATAATTCTTTGCCAGCTACAGGGTTATGGAGTTAAGACAATATATGAGTTTATCGCGATATATTAATGATTTAGAAGAACTGAAAAATGTGACACATCATTATAAAGGCAATATTCTTCCTAAGATGTTTAAAAGATAAATTTGAGAATTTAATTTATTTACAGAAAATGGTGGACACTACATTTAACTTGCTCTTTAGAAACGAGTAGAAAATTTTTAAACATATTCTTTTATGCTTAAATTCGTATAAATAATATTGTTTACTGCGTCATTCTACGATGCTAAAGGCCGATTGGATAGTTGAATGCTCAGTGCTCTGTTTATAGTTCATCTGTTCATGGTTTAACTCCCACCTTAGACATGTTTCCAATGGTTTAAAATTCACTTTTAATATTTGGTTTTTGATATATTATCCTTTGTGTTTAAATAGTAATTAAAGAGCGATAAATGCACCATCTGCTAGTCGAAATATTTTGAAAATTTCTTATGGGAAATATATAAAATTATTGTTTAAATATTACACTATAAGTTTGATAACATTAGTTGCAGTAATTGTCTTTTTATCACAATTTAAAGTGTCTTTATCATAAAGACCTTGTACTCTGTTCAAACTACGTGAGTTTTATTCATATTAAACTTTATTGTTCTTCCTTGCAGAAAAGTAATCAATTTCAGAACCGAATGAAAGCTTGTTTTGCAATTTGTTCTTACAAAAAATCTTGTTTTTTAAGGTTTCCTCTTCAATAATATTTTTATTCTTTCTCATAAAGCTCATATTAGATGATAAATATGTAAGGAATATTTGATTTTTTGTTAAGATTACAATAGTGCTATATATGTTTGAATATGTCTGTGGTGTCATTATGTATCCGAATATAACTTTGAAAAATATTGCTAATATATTTTTATTTAACCAGAAAAAAATTAATCTTAAAAATTAAATTTCCATTGAAGATGCAAGTAATTTATGTTAAGTTACTGGCATTTCAAACTTTTTAAACAATGTATAACACAGTAAAATAAACTAAATCTTTAAAATAAACTTTTTTTCATCAAATTAGTCACACTTTTATTTTTAAAATTATAAAATTGTCGCTTTATGAAGGAATGCAGGACAAACACACTTGTCTTAGAGTCTTTCATTAAAAAAAAAAAAAACAATTTAATAATTTCTTGTTATTTAACATTTTTTTATTTTGTCTTCACATTTCTTATTTAAGAAATCGCATAGATGATTTGAGGGAAATAAAAACTGTTACAGTCTAATGATTTCCTACTCTGAAAAAAAATGTAAAGATTCAGTAAGTTGCTGAAAATACATTTTAAATACTTGAATTTTAATATATATATATATATATATATATATATATATATATATATATATATATATAAATATTATATAAATATATATATATATATATATATATATATATATATATATATATATATATATATATACAGCTTAAATAAATAAATCAAACATAAAATTTAGGAATAGTTTTTGAAAGTCATGAAAAATTCAGATATCTCACGTTAATCTTCATGATTATTGTTTTGATTCACTATCATCATTGTTTTTTCATCTTTAAACTTAAGATATTTCTCTTCATTTGAAAAGGAATTGTTACATTTAACATTTTTTAGAATAAATCACATTACAGTAACTTAAAACTTCTATAATTTTTCTGCCTAATTTTTTATTCTACTTATTTATTTCTAGCATATGTATAATAATTGTTTCTATCTTTTATGCAAAGGAAATTCTACAGATAATTTATCAATAAATTATCAAATGGTAGTTATGTTATTTGATATGATTATAGAAAGACTTAGCATTTCAGTAATGAGAAGCAAAATCTTGGAAAGTGGAATTTAAATCTTAAAAAAAATTCAGGGATTGACAGGTTTAACTTCAAGCTTCAAAATGCGTTATTCTTTCTAACGATAATTTTTATATATCCTTAGCCTAATTTTTATATAGCCTTTTATGCTGCAAAAAGTTCTTGATTGAGACAGACCCTTTTACAGTTATAACAGTAGGAGTATATGTTTCTTTTTCTTAGTTGAGAAAATTTTCATTGGCTACAAGCATTTGGTATTCCGTTGAAATTCCGATTCTAGGATTTCACGAAACATATTTTATTGAGTTACAGTCTATTTTTGCTCATTTTGCAAAGCAAACTTGCATTTATTTTTCTTTTACGTAACAGTTCACTTTTTTTGGTTTTCTAACATACATATAACTTAGTTAAAGGATTATAAACGAGTCTCACTAGCTTTCTTTAATTTTGATTTATCAAGAGTTTTATATTCAATATATGTGTTGTATTGTAATAGAATCATTCAAATTAGTCAATTTCTTTTTGATATTGTCTTAATGGTGGAATTTGTTATCTTTAAAATAAGTTAACAAGATATATTTCCTCCCCCCTATTTGTTACAATTTGTATTTCTAATAAGAAAATAATTTATATAATTTTTATGAAATTTGAGGTCTTGCGGTTATTTATCATTTTACATATAATTGTTAACAAAAATTCTGTTCAACTAGGACCCTTATGTAGGTATTGTAGGATAAAATAAAGATATTATAACTGAAAATATGATGTGAATAAAAATATAATAATTATAAACAAGAATACTAGATTTTTTCTTCGTAGAGCATCCTTATAAAAATGTTTCAAAAGAGTTCGTCTAATTAAAAAGTATAACATTTTTCTTAAATTAAACTCATAGCAAAGGAAGAATGATCCCAAATGTAACTTAATTTTACCACAGTATTAACTTTTATGGAAAATATAGTTATAGGTGCAATATAGTAAAATATAGCATAAAAATCATTAAATGTCATTCTGCATCAATATAGAATTTTCTGTGTATGTGTGTGAGAGAGATAGGGAAAATAACCTTTATATATGATTATTTTAGAAACTTTCTTTTCCATTCGCTTACTCTCTTAGCCTTTTTATATTGAACTCTAAACCAGCCAAATATTTTATTTTGTTAAAGTTGCTACAATAGTAATTCTTTGAAAATGACGATAGGCCCTTCGGAAACACTCACAGTCATTTTTAAAACTAAATTGAATTCAGTTGAAGATATTTTTACGACAACAAAATATAGAAATTTTCGAGACCATACTTTTAAGGAAAAAATTTACTAATATTGCTTCTTCGCATTCAGAGAATCTGATATCATACACTATTATAATACACTTCTCAAGCACAGTTATTTTCTTATGATTTATTTCTAATCATTGTGTTCTAACATGGTTGAAATATTTACGAAAAAGACACGATAACGAACGCATATTTCATTTCTTTCTCTTATTTTAACAAATCTCTTGAAATCTATGTCAAAAATATGTTAAAAAATATGGAAATTCTTCCTTAATGTTCTTAAAATGTAAAGGATTGAAAGGATTTAGAATTTAGATTGAAAGGAATGGAAAGGATTTAGCATTTGGATTGAAAGTAATGGAAAGGATTTAGCGTAAAATTGGCATTTTCATTAGCTGATATATTATTGCATATTTTCTGGCTACGTTAAGGGCTAAATAACAAATATTTTTCATTCATAACTGAACAAAGTAGATCTGAATATTATTATAATTGATTCAAAACATGAATCTGCAAAAGGAGATGTTAGCAATGAATTGTAAATACTTCAAATAACCGAGCATGCATGCATTCGTAAACAACTAAATATTTCCATGTGTGTGTAAAATTATGTCATTCCAATTGGTAATACATGATAAATTTATCTTGAATAATAAATTAAAAATTTACACTTTTTATTATTATATATTTAATTGGAAACTATATACATCAGTTTCCTTCCTTTTAATCTATTTATTAAATTAATGTGAAATCTAGACATCAATTTCAAGTAAATTTTTGCAAACATTCTCAATTAATGTGGAAAAAAGCTATTACAAATAGGGTGTGTTCCTTCTTTTTTCATTTGATTTTACATTAAATATTAATGATAATGGTTACATATTTTAGCATAATTTATTAGATTTTAGCTATATATAATTCTTATAAGCAGTTCAGAGAACAAGGAAAAAGAGAGATACCTTCAATTTGTATTGCATATTCCTAAATTCGTAAATTAAAATATTTATAATGTTAGTTTCTACATACATTTTATTATATTAACTGTTATACTATTAATTACTGAAACTCTTACGAAACAAATCTATAAACATATAACAATTTTTATGAATATAAATCTATACTAGTTTTAATTTGTCAAAATGCTATTAATATAAATTGTATATACGAAGTAATAGCTAGTTAATTTGCATTTATTTTTAAATGAAATATTACACTTCTATGCATGAATTTGGCCAGAAAATTTAGTAAATTTTATGTTCTACATTTTAAGCTTAAAGTAATATGCCCATAATTACATATGTCTTGTTCTTGTTGAATAGAAATAGTTGTTAGTTGCAATTAATGTGAAAAAGAGTTGTTTTAATAAATGTGAGTGATTTTTTACAAAGATTTAATTATTTTCGCTATTCCTAAGTGATACGTAAAACTCGCGAATCTTCGAGAGTAAACGACTTTTAAATAACTCCTCAATTCATACGATTTCCACTCAAAAGAAAGATGGATGTCAAAATTCAGACACTGACTGCTCTTTACAGTTTGAGTTTTATTAAGTATAATAAAATAAGTGATGGAATTTTGCCAAAGTCTAAGAAAACAGTTTACGAGTGCAATAAAATGAAAAAAAGGAGGAGAAAAAATTGAACAGACGATGTTTTATTCAAATTAGTTTTATTCAAAATGTTTAATGGTGTATACAAATATATTCGTATAACAAGGCCTTATTTGGAGCTCTTACAAAAGATAAGTACCAATGAAAGTAAATATATTATATTAAACTGTGCAAAATTTAATCTAAAATTTATTTCTTTTATTATTTGTATTTTGAAGGCATTTACTCTTTATAATAAAAAACTAGTAATAACTGATTTAAATTTAAATTTTCAATCTAAAGCAACAATTTTGCAACTACCTAGAGTAATACTGTTTCAAGTTTAACTACAGTAAATTATTTTTAGAAATTATGCTTAATATTTTTACTTATATGCAGAATATAGTACTTTTTAACTGTATGTGGAAAACCCCTATGAAATTATAAAGCTGAAATTTACGTGAAACAGAAATTTAATTTTCTTTTTTTAATTCATCAGTGTTATACATTATACATTAGGCAATATACTGAAATCGAAAATGGAGAACATCATAAAAAAAGTATTTATGATGTTCTCATATTTTTGATATCCTGCAGATTATCTTTAGATATCCTGGTGAGATTACGGTGTTTTTTTATTTTTTATTTATTTAAGTATCATTATAATGTAATTCTAGTTATCCTCCAATTTGTAAAGAAATATTTAAACGGAATTAACGGAAGTATAATAGTTATATATTAATTTGCATTCCATACAGTGAGTTAGTCTGCTATATAAATTGCTTATAGTAATTTAATAAAAGTAAATTATGTAAAACAGTTTATATAGTTATATAATCAATATGAAAATCATGTGTTTGTGTACTTAAGTAAAAACATAAAAATCTGAAATTAGTATCAGTAAAATATTCTGCATAGTAAGTTAGCTATGGTAAAAGGAAAGATAAAAGGAATTTGTGGCGGATTTATCATATTGAATTGCTCTTTGAGAAAGTTTAGGAAATAATTAAATACGATAATTCTGATTTTTAAGATACGTTTGATAAATTGATTGGAAAATGGAGTATAAATTTTATAAATGGAATTCCACAGAATTACATAACAAGTAACTTAAAATAATAACAAGCATAAAATTCTAATTACATAAAAGTAATTCAAGAACCAGTTAGCAGACATTTATTTCTTAATACAAAAATTTATTAAATGAACAGTTACATCAATAAAAAAGTGATTAAATTTGATTTCATTACATGGGGGAGCTAATTTAATTAATTATTTACTATTATTCATTAATCTATCTAAGTATATATATATAAGGATTTTTTAATAATTAACTGACGAGCACTGTTGAAATTTTTTAATTTTTAAAAATAAATGCAGTAATTATTATTTTATTTTTTAAATGCCCTTTATGAGTGTAATATATTTTGTAACATTGAAAATTGATTTACGCCAATAGATATTTATGGCGAATCTGTTTAATAAACAGAAAATATTGTTAACTTTAAAGTGGAATAATTATATACATACACACCCACGCGCACCCACACACATATATATGTATATCTTATATATATATATATATATATATATATATATATATTTATTTATTTATTTATATTTATATATATATATATATATAAGATACAGCATGAAGAACAATAAAACTAGTAAGACAAAATTTGAAATTCACTGACAAGAATAATAACACAATATATACAATACAAAAAATAGAAGCACACAAAGCATATGAACCACATCTTCATCAAGAGGAAGATAGTCAACTACAAAAATTAAACACTCTTTTTTGACATGCACGAGGGACATATGTCTAAAGATCTACAAGCAATTCTCAGGAAGACTGCTCATTAAAGGAAAGAAGCATAAAGATATTTATGCTTCTTTTTTACATAAGTTTTATATTTTTTCAGATTATCTAATTCACAGAAACATATTTTTGTGTTAACATTTTTTTGTATTAAGTTTTGAAGGAAGTTGATTTAGTCCTAAGCAAACTCAATTTTGGTAAATGATTCTCAAAACCAAGTGATCTGATCAACAAAAATATTATTACGTTTTTCTTTAAAAATTTATTATGATACTAAAACAGTGTAAAACCCTGATTTCTTATATGCTTGTTATCATCCATTTCAAAGAGTTGATTGGCCCTCATTATAGATTGCTAATGAAATTCCAAACCTACATCTGCTCTTCTTGGCAAACCATTTTGCTAGGCTGTGACCTTTAATTAACGCAAAGTAAACAAAAAATTAAAGTAAATCAACGCAAAGTAAACAAATCCATAGTAGGATGAACTAAACATTTAATATTTCAAAATATCAATACCAGCAAATCAGAACCTATTTAAATATTTGGATAAAGTTAACATGAGTAAATTTAAAATTGGGATGAAGATATAGATGCAAAGAGTTTAAATTTAACTCGTAGTCTGTGAAAACTGTTTGAATTTAATTCGTGATCTGAAAAATTACGAGTTAAATTTAAATAGTTAAAGTAATTAAGAAACCATGCTGTAAATTTAAAGTTAAGCTTTGTTTTAAGAGTTTTAAGGTAAAATTATTTTTAAAGAAATTTTAAGTAAAGTAGGTGCTTTCGGAATTCTTGTAAGATTTTCAATGCTTGGGTAACCCTTCTGTAGTTGTAAAAACTACGTATTACTTCAATTTTACAAGTAATTTCTAATTTTCTAGATATTTTAAAATAAAATTGACTGGAATATCATAAGATTAATTAAAGATTATGTATGATAAGATAATTAACATAAGATATATTTAAGGCAATTAATTAAACGTTTTATTTGATTTTTAGCGAATTTACAATTATTGCAAATATTGTAAATGCGTTTTAATTCCCCAAATATGATATTCGTATAAATTTTTAAAGAAATATTAAAATTTCAGTACATTAATTTATTAAATTTAAAATTATATTAATTAGTTTTGTCAAAATTATCAACGTAAGTTATTGAATTTTCAATACTGATAAATAAATATAAAAGTTCAAAACTATTATCAAAGATATTTGATTTAATTAGAGAAAGTTCATTAGAGTAAATTGATTTAGAATTATTAAATATTAATAAACTCAAAAATATATATGTAAAAGAAAAATAATACTTATAAATAAAACTATATTAAAAATAATATAGATATTTGCAAGTATGCTTGAAAAATTATATCCATGTGGAATATCATAATTTTGAACAAGTATATTTTCACCGTTATAGATACACAATTTAACCAAGTTTTTACAGAATTCAAAGTTAACATTTAATAAATTTTTATGATTTTGAAAATAGAAATACAATGCATCATTTAATTTATGAGTTGGTAAGCTAATGAAAAGATCTTTAAATTCAAAGGTTCTCTCTCTCCTACTTTTGCTTCTTCATCATCATCATAAATAAATTATAAATAAAATTCTTTTCAAAAATGTATAGCTATTGAAAGCTTTAATAAAAAGAGGTGTAATAATCAAATTGGTAAAAAATTTAATGATGATGTTGTCTTTAAGATTCTTAATAGCAAGTTTTAATGCGGCAAATCTAATAATCGTAAATATTAAATTATTATCAAAAATAAAACCGTTAATTTTAATAAGGAGTTTTCACTTCCAAGCTGTAGAAATCTTAAAGATAAATTAATCAATTTAACGAAAAATTACTTTAATTATTTAAAATCTATCTAGTTGAAGAATCGCTCTGTATATAGATTCTAATTTAATATTTCTTTAAGTTTATGATCGTTGACAATATTTAAAACAGCTTGAATGTTGTGTCCGAAATGAAGGTTTTTAAAAATTAACAATAAATCATTTTTATGGAACAGATACATTTGGTGAGTTTTCTATAGATATGGGGATATTTTTTCAAAATTGATTATAACTAAACCCTTTACTTCCAAAAGGTATATAGTAAGAAAAAATGCAAGTTTGACGGTAACATCTTCTATAGGAAAAATTAAACAAGTCATTAATAAAACTATCGAAATTAATATTGTCAAAGTTTGAATGTTGTAAACTAATGGCGAAATAATGTAATTTAATATTTTCCTTAGTTTTACTTTTATTATATCTGTATTTAAATAATCATAAAATAAAATTCTAAAGTGTTGGTTATAGAAATATTTATCTTTTAAACATGAATATAAATATTTACAATCACTATCATTTAAATTCATAGTAAAAACTTTACAAGGAGACAAATTATAAGTGTCAGAAAAAGAAGGTTCCAATTTGTAAATTGTTTCCAAATAAAACTCAAAATTATTTTAAAGATCTTTTTTACAATAAAATTTGTTAATTTTACGACCACCTATTTTAAATCTTTTAGTTTTACGATAAGTAGAATGAAAGAATAAGAAAGAATTGCTATAAGAAAAGTTAATAATTTTGCCATTAAATAATCCATTAAGACCACCAAGGGATTTCAAGTTGATATAATAAATCTATTTTCTTTTATAATTCGTATTTCTGTATTAAATTTGATGTCAACAATGCTAATAATAGCGTTGTTAAATTTATGAATTTGAAAGTGATTAAATTTATTACCTTCAAATTTTTTAATATTAGACCTATGTAAATTAATGCAGATATTTAAGGAATTAGTGATATAGCCTACATATTTATATTTACAAAAACTGCATAAGTTTTTTAACTTACAAAAATTTTTAAAATTTTTAATTTTATCGAAATGATAATCAGATGAGTTGATTATCCGATTTATCGGTTGAGAAATATAGCTTGGTAAAGAATGCTTTCTTATGGAAAAATTCTAAAATAAATGAGTTATAATATTTTATACTGAAATTTTTTTAGAATAATTGTTGTAATTTGATTCTATAACTAAAACACAATTCAGTTTTCATTTCCTTTTTATAAATATTTTTTTTATCAAATTTATTTGTTTCATTTCGTATTATATTTTAATTACATTTGATTTCATATTGATTCTTTTGGTATTTGCTCCCATATTACAAACTTACATATAATTAAAACATTTTTCTTACTTTTTACTAAAATAATGCAATTTTATTTATTCTCATCCCCATTTTTCTTTTAGTTTTAAAAACACTAATTTTTAATGGCCTTTTGTGTAGTTGAAAATAAAATATTTAGTTAATTTGTTTCATCATTTTAAGGCATCGCTATTAATTTAAAGGTAATTCATTTTTGGATTTCTTCAAAAAACTGATTTTAGTATTACTTAGTTTTCTATTTTCCCGAAAAGAAAGCATTCATTATTTTAATCATTATGCTTACTTGTAATTTTAATAGCGCTCTTTTACTAACTTTCATGAGTTTTATGAAACACTACACATTCTATAAGATAAATTATCTAAATTATTGTACATGTTTGGGTGGAATCAGTTTTTATTAATCGATTTTAAAAAAGTAATGTTAGGTAGTGAGAAAAGGAAATAAATCGGTAATCTCTTTCTGAAAGAATTTCAATGTATTCTGTGAGAACATTTTCAGGGTCATTTCAGTTTCAATTCTCTTTCGTCAAGCATTTTTGCTTTGTAGAGTAAACTTAAACGTTCCTAATTTTATTTTCAATTTCCTCTTCAACTTATCATTAGAATTATATGTGGAATTATTTCAAAGGATTTCCAATTTAGAGTCCAATTCTAATGAAATGTCTGAAATTATTAAAAGTGCTCGAATAGTGCGAGATAGATCACGTGGTATTCTTTGTAAGTGTTTGCCACTTGTTAAATTAGTCTTTTCCTTCTTTGACACTTCTTTTGGTTTTATATAAATACGGAAAAAATATTTCAACTTTGAATTTAGATTTAATTTAACGGTTAATTTTTCATTTTTGAAAATGTTCCTAATTTTGATTTTTATTAATTACATTTTTAAATAAACAAAATTGCAAAATAAGTTGCATAGAACATGTTCATTAAATTTTTGTATGTTTGAATGGTATCTTAAAATAATATTTGGAGTTTATATAATTTTTACTCCAGTTTTTCCCATTAATTATTATGAAAAATATTTCTATCTTGGATTGTTTACTTATATTTTATTATAATTAAGGGAATTACATATCGATAGAAATATTTATGAAAACTGTTGTTAATATGAAAGCAAAACTGTCGTTTTTTATTAATTTGTCACAAGAGTGTTAAAAGTATGTAATATGTTTTTACAAATTCTAGAATTTATTATATACAAGAATAACAAATAATTGTATAACTCTAGAATATCCATTTTCAGTAGTTTTGATTTTGAAATACTATCAAGAAATGGATATAGTTAAAATCTTGACTAATCATTTGCTTTATAATAGTTAAGATAACGTGTCCCAGAGAATTTTGATTTCTCATCTAAACTGGTTAATTTTATGTCAGATAACTGAAAAAAAGCAGATAAAATGGAAATTAAATTAATTTTATTATTATTTTGAATTATTTAATTTGTCAAGTGCAGCCTTGTGAATCCAACGACACAAAAAAATGTTTCATTTTTTTTTAACTAAACCTTACTGCGAAAAACATTCTTTTGTTATAAAAATTAATATTCATATGCTTGAAAAAGGAAAAGTTCCAAACGTTTTGTTTGTAGTATCTTTTAAGAATAAATTTTTTATCTTTTGGTCATGTTTTTTGTTCAATATTTTTGCAATAACTTAAATAAGCTAGCAGATATTTTGACTTTTTAAATTTTTTTCCCTTCCTAGTTAAATGTTAGCATAAAATTAATTCCAAAAATATTATTTTCACGGTTATGTCTATGTCGTGTCACCGATTATTATTTAATTATTAATTTTTCCCTAAAAATGTGTATGCATTTTATTTATGGGAAAATACAATGTGGTGCTTAAAACGCTTCTGCATTTAGCGACTGTAATAAATTTTCCAGCGCAGAGCCTCGTTAAAACGAAAGCTTGGTAAAGGGAATATTTGATAAAATAAACTAGTGTTTATGAAAATTATAATTTTCTTTTATCAATTTATATTTATAACCTATGATGTAGATGAAAGAAAAAATTATAAATTAAAAACTTTAATTTATATTTTAATTATAATTGGGTTTGTAACTTATTCATGTAAAATATGGAGTAATCCATGTAAAATATGGAGAATTGTTATACTTCATAAAAAAATTCTGTGAACGAATTTGCCTTAAGGTTCAATTTGTGTGATAAATCTTTGACGTAGTCAAAGGTAATTAATTGCGTTTGATTTACATGTGAGAACTACTAAATCAATCCCAATTATTGCAAATTAAGTGCAATTTACGAACATGTAGTGAAGTTTTCCATTTATCATGGCACTTAATTAGAAGTCTTCTCTTTATCCTAGGCAGACTGACCGCCGAGATAAATTAATTTTCGATGTTCATTTTAAATGACAAATTCAGTGAAGTGAGATAGCCAGAGTTGGCGGGAAAAGCTCGGCAACCCTGTACTTCCACGTCATGTGACTTATTGATTCCTCTCACCTTCAGTTCTCCGTTTTCCAGGCACCATCCACCTCTCTGGAGTTCCTTGGCGATTGTCAAAGGCGATGGATCGCCTTTGCATCGACTCATTAAGCACTCAAGTGGGTGACTATAAATCGACTCTTCACAAAGTGAAGGAATCCCAGAAGACTATTTGCATTCTTTGATTCTTTTGATAAAGAGACACAAGGAATCGAAAACTACTTGCACGAGACGCGAGCAAATACTCGTTCTTTTGAGCACTGAGAGCCTCGCACTTGAAAGTATTATATCTAATTAATTGTGCATTGCTTTTGAAATGGAATCATAATTTCTTTGTCGAATTCGAGAATTTTCATATTTTGAAAAAATGAATTTATTCTTTGAGATTCATTACCGAACAGTCTTAATGAGTGAGGAAAAAATTTGGGTAAACTAAAACTTTATAGAATTGTAAGCAAAATTTATTTGTTATTACATTAATTTCTTTATTAATTTCTTATGTGCAATTAAATGAACTCTATTTTAATTTATTCATTAAATTGCATTTTTATTATATTTGGTCTACAGTGAGTACCTCTTGTCATTGTCAAAGGGAGCTTTATATGACGTCTTCTATGTTTCTTTTTCAAGAGAGATTTTGTACCTTGGAAAAAATATGCAACTGGAAAACTTCCCATTTTTAAGGCTTCATTTCATAAATGCGTACATACACATGTGAACACTTCTCACTATTTCTTAAAAGACATTAATGTGGAATGCATTTATATGAGGTATTGGGCGAAACAATGAAAACTACAAACTCATTCCACTCCACTATAGGTGTATCTGAAGTAAGCAAAGCCGAGCTGGTAGCCGAATGGTTAGCATTCTTGTCTTTAGTTCAACATTTTAAGGGTTCGAGTCCCCCCATAGGCATGGATATTTGCAGTCGTTCGGAATCCACTTTGAACCATAGGCCCCGGTCTAATTAGTTATAGTGTACAAAAAATGACCATTGACTAACAAACAAATCAAAGCTGGAGAAAGCAAAAATGTTGCATCCACTTTTCTTTGACAACAGCTCTTAATACTCAATAAGTCTCTAAGTTTTTATTTCGAATGGCAAGGTCTGAATTGCTTGACCATGGCGAATATAAAACTACTTTGTCTTATCGTTACTACTTCGAAACGTACTATATTGATTTTTCACTAGAACTTCAGGATTGAATGAACTTTTTATTAACTGAGACAAGAAGTAAGACAAGATTTATTATGTATCACATAAAGATGGTAAAATACTTATCACTAAATGTTTCTGAGAGTTAAAACAAACAAAATGAATATTGTTTCCACATAAATTTTAGCTTATTGTCCCATATATCATAAAAGAATTTAAAATAATTACTGAAGGTGAAGGATTTAGATAACTTTAAAGTATTGAGCACATTTTATATTTTATTAATATTCTTAAAAATATTACTTTCGAGAATATTTTAGAATAAAAAAAGGTGCCAATGTATAAAATGTGATTTAATAATACCCTTTCCGCATCTACTTCAAGATAATTTTAAACGATTGATGCTTAAGGAATTCCGTAGTAATGTTTATGATTTTTTCAACAGCTTTTCTTTTCTTCTTAAAGAAAATATAGATATAGCGTTTAAAGAGTTGAGAATAATCCATTAAACTCACACACAGGATACGCCAAATAGAGTTTTACAGATAGCTTTAATTTTACACTACATTGGTTAAAGTTTTTCTAATGCAAGCTAATTTTAATTTATTAAAAAATATAGCTAAATTTAATTATCGAAATTTATTTATAACACAGATTTTGACTCTTTTCCTTGTTTATTCAATTATTTAAAGAATAAAGTTAAGAAGAACTATAAAAAACATTCAGTTTTAAACTAATTTATGTGTAAAAAAGTAAAACATTTATGAGCTATTTACAGGTCTCATTAAATATGTTTCTTTCAATCAGACCTGATGATAGAATCAGATTAATTACAACAAGTGATAAAAATTTTGTAACATTCTTCAGAATCGGATACCTGGTAATTTCTCAAATGTCAGGCAATAAGGAAATTTTAGTATAATGAAAACTACTCTGAATTCATATAAAAATTTTATTAACAAAATATTTATAAGTTTTACAATAATCATATTGAAAGGAAATTTCTGATCAGAAAACAAAAATTTTTTAAGTCTTACAAAATTTTCTGTGAGGCTCTCTTGATTATACTTCAGGTATCTAAACAAGATTAGATTGTAAATTTATCACATTTTACTGCCTCCTGAATAACTGATAGAAAACTGAGTTTATCGGAAAAGTTGTAATGAATACTTTCAATGAGTACATAACGCTAAAATATTACATCTATTTTAAAAATCAAGTAATATTTAACGGAATAATTGTAATGCAATATAATGCATTTACTTTACAATGAAATAGGATGGACATTAAAAAAATTGTTAGAACTTTTAAGGGTTACGGTAAGGTATAAAAGGAGGATCGTTGTCATAGTTTCGTCCAAACAATCCTACTTTGACTAAAGGCTCATTTGATTGGGATTCAAACTTCAAGGTAACTACTGAGCCATCTTTTGTATAGCTCCATTCTGATGTTGGTGCTAAGCGGAATTTATTTTTGGTTACTGTCGGATATACTCTCTGAGAACTAAAGTATGCTTTCAGTTCCACGTTCTTAAACACAGTTTTAGACGTTGACGATTGCAGTACACAGGGTTTTCCTTCGAAGGGATCACACCTAATTAATAAGCATGTTTCTTCTTCCCAGTGGAAATAGTTTCTGACTTCATTTAATCCAGAAAATGCAGTCAAGTAAAAATCTTCATTCATATCCTCAGCTACATATTGCAATGAGCAGCAAAAATCTCCACTACATGTCTCAATCTCACCTGAAGGAGTTTTGAGTTTGCTTGCAGAGTGCCTTTCGATTTGTGATTTATAATACCGGTAATCTCTGAATTCATCTTTAGGTTTTCCAGCTTTTCTTGCAAGCCCATGTTCTGGGAAATTTTCTCCAGTTTCAACATCCTTTTCAAAAACGTTATCTTCGGTAATGACATAAAATAATTTCAATTCCGGAATTTTTGCGCCTTCTTTTATCCCAACATTTGTTATTAAAAGCTTAGATTCACCATCAGGATCATACGTATATACCAGAGCACCCTTGTCTTTCGAGTATATTCCGCTTCCTAAGGAGGCTGTTCCAGACTTCTGAGTATTAGCAGCGAGTACATTCACTTTATTTTCAAGAGCAAATGCTTGTTGATATTCAACAGAAGCTAATGGACCAATATCATCGTACCAAAAACTGGAATATAAAAGAGTGTCAATTCCGTAATCCTTGACCAAGTGTACAGATTCCTTGAATATTAAGTCAAAGCAAGTTAGTATTCCGAAAGTACCGAACTCAGTCTTAAAAGTGACAAACTCAAACTCTTCTGGGGCATTGACAAATTCAAAGAATGGGTGTCCTTTATGGTAACGGGCAACGATATTACCTTCTCTGTCAAAGACGACATCTGTATTATAAATTAGAACTCCATCATTATGGCAACCCTTGTTGCACTCATCTATACCATCAGCATCACAAGTATCAGCACATGGATGGATATCGCCTAAATTCACTTGAATGTATAAGTTGTATTCTCGGGCCATGCAGCTGAAAGTAGATAAAATGAAAGAATGGTATTTTTCATCACGACACGGGTTGATTTTTTCTTTAGTTGGATCTGGGATATTTTCTACAAATTGCTTTAAGCGTTCTCTGTCAGTGACATGAAGATACAAACCATATTCATTGAAAACGAGTATGTCAACACCCTGTAATGAAATAAAACATTTTAATTTTAATCAAAGCAAATTGAAATTATAGTAAAATTATGAAGAAACAATTTGCTAAAATTAATAAAAGAAAGGAAAATAATTCTGACCTGGAATTATTCACGTACACAAACAATAAAACTATATTGATAGAGATTTGATAAAAAAATTCATAAACTTTATTTAAATAATTAATTGCATAACACTACTTTATATATGTGCATAAATGTAATTATAAAGGCATTGTATGTGAATATGAACTCATAGGTTTTAAATTTCATGATTGATCTCAACTGTACGAGCACTGAGAATAGTCCTAATACGAAATCATTAGATTTCCTCCTCACTGATATAATATACCATTATGACAAAGTACTTTCAATCCTTTGAAGTGTGTTCAAAATACTCCATGAAGGCATAAAAAAGGTTAATTAAAGATTGGGCAGTTTTTATAAGCCATCAAATAATTAAATAAATATGTATGATTTCTATAGGTTTGAGTGCAAGATTTTTTTTACCTTACTCATAGTTACAAATGCGTTATATAATAACATGTTTTAAATTATTTTAGTGAATAAAATTTTTAATTTTATTAACAAATGGAATTAGAGTAATTCTTTGCTAGTATATTTGATTGTAAGTTTTTGATGTTTTTAATGCATAAAAATATTAACCTCCAAAAACACTTAATAAAATTCAACGCTTCTAATTCTTATTCATGGACGATAAATAAATAGAACAAATAAGAAATTAAATAAAATAGGTAGAAATGGAAGTTAGATACATCAATTGTCTCTCTTTCTCTCAGGAGGTATATTCTGAATTAATTACACTTTGACTGCTTTTTTCAGTCACAATTACGGTAAATATTGTTTTATTTAATGAAACTACTCTCATATGAAGGCTCTTAACTTTCATAAGAATAAACTTGTACATAACTTTAGTATAATAAAGACTTTTCTCAGAAGCATCAATTATAATGTGTGAAACATAATGAGACAATTTGATAAAAATTCTACATAAGAAATTCTGATTCATATTTATAAAAACTAATTTAAAATGATCATTCAATTCTATTAATCATTATAGGAAATTTATTATTACTCTTAAAAAAGCTAAATTTAAATTAAAGCTATGAAACAATTATGTTTGAAATTTTTTCTAATAAATTAAAAGCAAATAGTAATCTATTTGAGACAGTAAAAGTGTCAGAAAAGAGCAATCATTATTTCTATCCTACTGTGATTAATGTGACGACCTTTAAGTCTAATCATGTTTAGAATTATGAATATACACACACACACACAGAGAGAGAGAGAAAGATTTTACAATGCAAACTATTTTATCAATTAATCTCTAAACTGTTAAAGATTATTATGTACCTATTTGAATATAATAAAAAGAAATATCTTGAATTAATTCTAAGAATATTTAATAGTAAAACAATTTATAAAAATAGATTAATATTAAGTTCTTTCGATAAAATATTTTGAGACAACTAACCTAAGAATTTTAATAATGGGGAGTAAAAATTTTGAAAAGAAAACAAACTGAGTAAATTCCGTGTAAGAACTAAATATAAAATATAATTTAACAATTCCACAAGAAGGAATAAGACTCGTTTTCCCAAATATTAGCATATATTTTTGAAAAGTGAATGTTTTCGAAATATAATCATTGATAGATATTTTCTATTTTTTTTTTAAATCCATGAAATGCGAAGGATATTCCCTCAAACTTATTTTATTAGTTAATGTAATCTAGCAATTTTATACGTTTTACTTTTTGTTTAAATAATATTTTGTTTTTGATCATTTCATTTATTTCCAGTGAGATATTTGCATTAAGTCACAGAATAAGAATATGACCTTCTCTTCATTTTAATACCAATTTATTCTTTTGAAAAATTCAGTTTTGATTCGATTTAATATAAAATTAGCTTTTCGTAAATTGTATAAATAAATAAATTTCATAGGGTATAAAATTTATTTAGAAACGGAATATTAAAATATTCACAATATAAGCAGACAATCATATTATATAATCATACATCTTTGAGTATAATAAGCTTTTAAATAGTTAATTATTTCAATCAAGTTATCTTATTCTTCAAATATAGAAGAATATTCCGTGATTAAATATTACTGACTTTTAAAAGATGAGTAGTTGTGACTTAAGCTATTTTAAATTTAAATTCGTTTCTGCAAATATACAAAAATATACAATTTACGTGGATGTTATGTTTGCGTTTATATATATATATATATATATATATATATATATATATATATATATATATATATATATATATATATATATATATATATATATATATATATATAGGTATCTAATCAATTTCAAATAAAATGTTTCCTTATATTTTTGGAATCTCTATCTCTTATAATAATTACAACATTTCAAAACAGCAATCTTATTATTGAAACACTTCTGGAGTTAAAACATATACACAGCTTATTTCCTTTCCTTTATAGGAAAAATAAAATAGTTCCATATCATTGGAGCTTCATTATTATTTTCATTTTGGTAAAATTCCAACTCTTTTGAAAGTAGAGAAAGACTTTTGTGAAAGAACACCTTCGTTTAGAAAAGAAGTTGTGTATGAAAAGAGAAAGTTTTTATGTCCTGCAAGAATGAAATAAAGTTAGAAAGGTTTTAAAATTTGATTACTTTTTTCGCTGCTAGAGGCACAGCCTTCTCAAAATATTTAAGATTAGAAGCAATTATTTCTTCTGGGGGTGCTTGGGAAGTGTTCAGAGATCTTGGTCGGTGTTCGAAAACAGCTGCAGTGAAGTAGTCCTTACCCAATACTGCCACAGGCAGAAGTAGGCAGAAATAGGTCCAAAGCAACTGCATGGTTTCTAATAAAATAGAAAAATATATAATTTAACGTTTAGTAATTAATTACGAATATTAGTTTGCATGTTCCAACTTTTGTTTCCCCTCTTTTTCTGTTCATTTAAATACATTGATAAGTTAAAAAATTTTTTAATCGAATGCAAGAATTTTTCTAGGGAATCCTTAATGGTTGGTTGGTTGGGTTCTGTGGCACAGGTTCGAAACACACAGAGGACAATCTGTGCCAAGAGAGAACAGGGAATTTTATTAAATATTTTTGAAACAATAATCACTTACGAAATACGGCAGTACAATTTCGAGCACTTTGAAAAATTTCTCATTTTAATATGTGATAGATAACGATACAATGAGCTTTTGTTTGCCTACGTAATTCAGATGTCTGATAATACCTGGCAATTAACTTTATAATCTTATTGTCATTTGAAAAGAAATATATGTGATACATAAAAAAATACAAATAAATTTTTGAAATAAATGGAATAATATTAACATAAAAAAAGTAAATGATTTATGGTCATAAAATTTAGTATTTTATTTAATTCATTTAAAAAAAGTTTTTATCAGAATATCTTTTTCTCAAAATGCATTTATTTCTTTTTAATATTTCCATTTCTATTTCTCTTAACTAAAATCTCAACACAATATCATAATGATAAAAAATTTCAATTATAATCAAAGTCCTAATATTTTAAGTTAGAAAGTAATTGTTATTCTATGGATCTTTGTAATTGACGTCTCTGCTCTAGTTTGTTAATAACATAAGATTTAAGATCTTATATGAAGTTTAGAGTGTTTATACTCTCTACGCGAATGGCCCGGAAATAGAATTAATTGTAAAAAAAAGCTGGAAACGATTATCCATTGAAAAAAATGCTTGCTCAACTCAACATATGACTACAAAAACATGCATTAAGAAGATTTTGACATAACAAAATTTTCATATTTAACAGCACGCGTGTAATAACATGAATTGATCTTAGCCATAAAACATTTAAAATATCAAATGTGATAGTAAGGATTTCTCATTTACTGAACACTAGTGATGAATAAGGTGCTATTGGTGCTAGTTCGAGGATGAAATCTTTTGGAAATTATGAGAAATATGTTTTAGCAATGCTAAAAAGTGTACACAATACCCATCAGAAGTTTCTTTGGGATTCAAAACTAGAACCACAGAGTGGAAAACGAAATGGAGCTTATTTTCAAATTTACAACACACAAATATACTACACCAAATTTCGTTGATTGATCAATTTCACCTTTGCTAAAAACTTGGAGATTACGTACCTCAGTATTCTAGGAAAGGATATTGATAATGTAAAATTGATATCATTTTCGAAAATCTATTTTTCCATTTGCAAACAAATAACTTTTTTTCTGAATATTTTACAAACTAAAATATTTTGTAGAAAATTTGAGTATTCATGGTACATAACTTCTTAACGCATTCCTAATTAAATTATTCAAATCAATTAAGTTTACAAAACTGAGCCAAATACAAAAAATATGATTAATTTTTAAGCCGAATTTATTTATTTAAAATTTTTTTGAAAATAACATATGCTTAATTTGGCACATTAAAAATACACGGCAAATAATTTATCATTACAAATACTGAATATATATATATATATATATATATATATATATATATATATATATATATATATATATATATATGAATTTACTTATAATTTTTGTTTTACAATAAATGTTCTGTAAAATTTATTTTTCTTTAAATTTTGTTACTGTTTGTTTGCATGAGATATGATAACTCAGTTGATAAATGCATTCTTATTCCAAAGGAAGGTCGATTGTTCTATTCTGAAAAAGATAAGATTTATCTTGTTGACAGAATTTTGAACTTCGATTGATCTTCACTGAATGCAGTGGGGAGATCTAGAGTGGCTGGCAGGCATTGATTTTGTTTCCTAAAGTTAGACGAAATTGTGATGTATTATCTCCTAAGTCACAATAATAAACTGCGGAAAGGCATGAGAATAATCTCATATTGTCGCCAATAGCAGATGATGCAGCTCTATTGAGATGCAAATATCCACGCTCTGTGTCCAAAGTTTCCTCAAATAAGTTACATTTGGGGAATTTCTCTTTCCACACATTTAGTTAGCAGTTTAATGGTAATTATTTATTTCTCGAGTTTCTGAGTTAATCAGAGAAATTAAAACTACAACAATTTTAATTGATTATGGAAAATGTTTTGATACTTAATAACATATAAAAACGAGTTTTTTTCCTTCTAAGAATTTACTGAAAATTAAGTAAAAAGTTAGGATGAAATTTATACTAAAAAGTGCACAGAAATTGGGCGGGGCAAAGTTAATTAATACTTTGCAGGGATATGCTTCAAATGATATGTATAAAATGGTTTATATATTTTTGAAATTATCAATGAATGAAATATTTGTGATTAGCAATGAATGCATATATTTATTCAATATAAATAGCCAAAAAGTATTATTTTAAAATACTAATCAAAAATTATATTCATAATCAAAAAATATTATTTATGTGTTTGTATTTTTCAAATTTTTATTACTTTCGATAAAATGCGCAAGAAAATGTTAATAATGTTGCCAAAGTGTAATAGGATTTGTTGATCGCTTGTGTAAAATGTATTCAATAAATGTAGCAAGAATACAATATTTTTGCATGGATGTTTATATTAATAAGTTTAGTTTAATGAAATCATTTTTAAATTTAGTAACTATGTAGGTCCAATTTTATTCCGAAGTGCTTAATCAATATCCATGGAATTTTTATGAAAGATTAAAATTTGTTATAAATGATGAGAAAACAATCTTCCAAATAATAATTAACTGAATCCATTTAAATATTTTCATCATTTTCAGCTTTCGGCTTACAAATTTAAGAAAAACCGATATAATATAATATTGAAACTTTTTGAAATTTTAGGCAATTAATCTCAAACAACTGGTTCAGGCGCCAAAGAATGGAAAGGCTAGTAATTTTTATAATAACAATTTATTAGCTGGAATTTGATATTTAATATAGTATGAAAATAAAACTTTTGATGAATAATAATTTAATGTTTAGGATAATTGTATACATAAATATTAATTTCACAATTAAAAAACATGATTAAAATTCAATTTATACGAATAATTTACTATAATATTAAAAACTGTCTTATTTACTTTTAGCTCATTTTTACAATTTTAAGTACTGGCTGATAAATATAAACTAATGTAAAGGACATACATTAAACACGACGCTTACAATTTACTGTAAAAATATTAGCAAAAACTAATCTTAAATTTATTTTATAAAAAATGCATAACGTATTTATGCGATTTTTAATTTTTGAAGAAATATCTAACAGATTTATTTAAAATTTATGAATAATAAAATAACTACTGAGGAAATTTTTTTCGAATAGGTATTCATAAATGATTAATAAGCAACTGTTTTGGATTAGCTAAAATTGTACCACTGAAAAAGCATATTCATTAAAAAATAAATGTAACATTATGTACAGGAGAAAAAAATTTAGAATTTGATATTTAAGTAATTATCTTCCTACAGAGATAGCCATTCCACGGAAATGACTATATCGTTATTAAATACTCCTCTTAAAATTCGAAAAAGGCTTTTTGTAACTTACCTGTCTTGCAGTAACCTGTTTGCAAGTTTAGTATCCAACAATTGCAATTCGATGCAGATATATTTCCTATATCCCGTTATCTAGAAACCACTCAAAATGATGATATGTTAATTGTTTTATTCAGTGGATCTTGATAAAGCAGTTGATTAGACGAAACGTCTAATTTATAACGATAAAAAGGGTTCCAAAGTACCATTGCTTAGAAACTAGTTGATATATTTTCTATTCTTTATGAAAGAAAGTTTAATTAAACCATTTATTTAATGTGAAACAATAGATACATTCAATCAAATTTATGTCGGGATTGTAATTTTAATGTTTAAAAAAAGTAATATTATAAAAAAGATTTAATTTCAAATAAAAAGTCATTAAATTGTTACAAAAAACAAAATTGATAAATTTAGTCCATTCATCTTACAAGCTGTATATTAAATGTCAATCAAATTTTGTTATAGGAATTGTTTGAATAATATAATTTCCATTTTGGAACGAAATTTTGAAATTTAAGTTTGTTTTGCCATTTTACTGGTTTTTTTTCCACAACGGGTAATTTGTGTGAGCAAAACCTATTATTTATACTAAATTTGGGATTACTATTGACATCCATACACGATGAGAGAGTTGAAGCATGAATTGTTGAACTGAAGATGATTATAACTAAATGAGCGTACATCATTTAGTTATAAGCTTGATTTCATGTTACAAAACTTAAATGAAGATCTGTCTTTTATGTTTTATTGTTTATTTCAATAATTTAAGAATGGATACAATTTATATATCACATCTTTAGGGGTTATTTACTTTCATATCATATTTTCACAAGTTGATATACTTTTAATGCGATTTTCATACTGGCTTTTCCAGAAAATATGGAGATGATCTTAAAAGATATATTTCAGAAAAGGAAATAATATTTAAAAAAATATTTTTTTTGCTTATACTATTTGATGCATTATTTTTTACAATTTACAATTATGATTTTGTGGATTTCAGAGGCAACTCCAAGAAATACATAATTATTTCTATTCTAATTTTAGTAATTTATTTTATTAATAAAATTAAAGCTATGATTTATTAGTTGCTTAGAACAAAAGTGTTTTCGACATAAAATAAGTCTTTTGTCCATAACTCATCAAAAGAATTCAGGATAGAATCTGGAATTTTATATTTCAAGTCTAATGGGCCACGCTAGCATAATTCAACGAATACATAGTTTTAGGAAAATATATAGGACTAAAATCCTACATAAAACTTCGCATTAAAAATATATTAAAATATTTAAGGGAATAAAAAATAAATAAAATTTAAACATATTATATTATATATATATATATATATATATATATATATATATAACTGAATAAGATCAAAATTGTTTTGAGATCTTTCTAATTCATTCTACTAAAATTTTCATACAAGATCCTTTTAATAAAACCTCAAAAGTCTACTTAATTTGGTTTATAATTTTTGATTACAAGGAACTCAAATGTTTCAATGTTAACAATGTTAAGGAAAAACATAATCGTTTAATAGCCTAAGATAGGCATTTTAACAAGAGTTGCATAATTTGCCTTCCTGGAGAGCATTTCACAAACAGGCTTCTGGAGTCACATTTTGAGAAAGAAGCTGCGAAAATTCCCAAGCACCTACTCTGACAGTCGTGTATGTTGAAGGCAACATTCATTTTCTGTTATTTAACAATGGCTGGCATAGAACCTGTGACCTTATACCCCGAAGTATTTTTTTACCACTAAGTATAGGTAAGCCACAAATTCCGATATGAAAACCAATTTCTATCAGCGACATGTTTATCGTGTTCCCTTTTTAAAAAAATATTTTCTCTTCTGAAAACATTAAATAATTTGTGATATTTAAAAAAATTAAATTACAATTACTAACGAAAAGACGGAATTTTAAATTTTGTTAGTTGAAGCTGATAGAGCTGCGGTATGTAATAAAATTTTTTATTTTATTACCACCACAAATCTTGCTGGTTCCCGTGAGGCTTCAACATCCAGTTTAAATCAGATATAAACAGTGTTATTTTCAATTGATTTACTGCGTTATACTAGTTGCTATTTCTATAAATATCATATACGATGCTCTTGATAAATTTGTGGTTTTAATTCTAGATTTCTTGCAGTTTTTTTAATATGAAATATTTTTACCTTCATTAAAACACACCGCTTTAGTTGATAAAACATGTATTAAAGCAATGATTTTTTTTTATTAATAGTGCTTCTTCATCCACAAAAAGTTTTAAAGGAGGCCATAGAGAAGAATATTTAGAATCTCTTCCCATGATTCATATTGATTGAAAATGATGCCGAATTAGTCATTTCTGCTGAACTGAAGCCGTTCTAAACTTTCAGTTTACACTCACCAAAGGAATATTAAAGAGAGATCTTCAGAATAATATTAGAAATTTAATGGAGGCTGAATTTAATGAAAACATATAATTTATAGAATTCATTTTCCTTTTCTCGTCTTTTTTTTAATTATCAGTCTCGATCTTGTATTATGGGGAGAAATATGAGCACATATATTTCTTTTAATCAATATTTTTTTTACTGAGATGTACCCTTAAATTAATCGTATAAAAAATTAACAATAATGTTGATGAAGTTTCTTTGCTGACAAATTGGAGTTTCTAATTACAAAACGTAGAATACATTTTAAAAGACATACATTCTGACTGTTTTTCATTTTCATGTTAATTACTCACGAATTTTGATACAGCAAGTCTATTTTTTCCAATACGATATACAATTTTGATAACTTTAATTCCTTTTTGGTATAGATATAGAAATTCTCGCTTTTTCCAAACTGCTGAAATCACATGAGTTACGCCTGTTCTGAATTGTATAAATGAAAATGTCCAAAAGGTTGAATTTAGTATTAAACGATATTTAAATGGATTACTATAATTTAAAAATTAGTTCTAGACAACCATAGCCAAAGTATTAAAAGTGTGTGGTATGTATAATATTTAACTCCAAATTACTGAAGCGTGAATTTAATCTAAAATAGTTTTAAGCCGGAAAATCTCATTTAATCGGAAAAAAATATTGTTTCTTTTAAACTATACAAAAAGTATTCTCATTGCTATCCATCACTTCCAGATAAAAATTTTAAAAAATCTGACCATAACTTTTTGTCCAATTCTGTGTAGCTAACGAAAATGCTTTTCTTATGGTAGAAAAAAATATACTTCTCATGCTAATGATAAAAATACTTCCATTTAAGAAAATATAAAACATTTACCCAAAGAAATTAATTTCCATTTTAAATTTAAAAGATAAAGAAAAATGTTCATTCATGCAGTTATTTTACTCTTTCTAACAATCTGAGAAATTACGAAGGAAAATTTCTTTGAATGACAATTTTTTTCTTATCTGTATATTTTAATCTTTTGTCCAATTTAAAATAGGAGAAACCTTGAAGATTTTGTCAAAGGAAATTAAGAATTCAGATGATACCGAAAATTTCGAAATGGTAATGAAATTGATCTATGATACATACCTTATTTTTTATTCAGTTATATAATATTTATTTTCGCAAAGTAATTTTTCAAGCATTTTCTCAAAACTTGTTGTATATTGTAAAGATTGTATATTGTAAAGGGAGAAATTGACTGGATTTAGAAAGTAATTAAATAAATTTGAACAATTTATCATGACAATATTCTCTCTCTTAATGTAAATTTAATATTGATCAAAATGATTTTATAATGCTATTTTGTGAATAATTTTAGATTTATGAGGACTAATTTTTCGAAAATTGTGTGTAGTATGATGTAAAAACACTCCCATTTGACACACAAGAGAGTAAATAGTCTATTAGTTGGCGGCTGATTTTAAACTTTAGACATCCATTAGATCTTGGCTTCTAGACATTTCATTGATAGTGGGCCCGAATGATAGGTCAAATGGAATAACGGAAATCTTAAAGTACCCAAGCATCCATGCTAAGGCTCATCATGGCCTAATGCTAGAACAGTGTTCTTCAAATTGAACAAAAGGTGTCAAATTCAATCCCAGTCACTGTTGAACACCTGGAGACAGATTTTCCATTTCTGTCTTCATGATATATGTTGTCGGTTGAGTGGGGTTTTTTCCTGGTTTCCTCCTTTATGACATGTTATTACGATCCACTGTCAATGAAAATATCCCTCAGAAGACAACTTACGCTGTGAATGTTAAAGAAAATACAACAGCTTTCAGCCGTTTGATTATCCACAAGGCAGTGTCAAAGTACCGAGGTTAGCAATCATACACGTGGAATGTAGATCGGTAACAGTTGTTTCTGATTAAACACTAGCTAAGTTTGAACCTGATCTTCCAAATTTTAAGAGTAGTTTTTCGTAATTAAGTCAAATACAAGTACAATTTTATTAGCGAAACAGAATTTTGACACCACATGTGGTCTATTACCCAGTCAAAATTTGATAATCAGAGGTTGTTATAAAACGCGTTTTAGCTCTAATTACTTATTTCTATTTTCCAGAAGACCTTTCCCTGATGGTGAGTCCTTTGATGGTCATGTCCTTTGCCACTCGTGGGAAAGGACATGACCCAAAACTTTTTAATGCACTTAATCTGTCAAATGAGTGTACAGAAAACAGAATGGTAAGTTCTGTCTCCTAATGTTTAACAATGACTGGGATTGAGCTCTTCACTCCAAAAAACAGAGTTGTACCTCCTCGAGAAAAAGCTTGATAAACTTGGTTGTAAATTTTGTTATCCTGTACCAAATAACTGTAATTTGTTGTACTCTTGTAACAAATACTTGTTAAATATAATTTGATAAAATTAAAAATTTTCTATTATATTTTGACACCACTTTGTGGACTGCCTAAATATGTGTTGCAAGACATTTTAACATTCATCATGTAATTGTCTTCCGAGAGGATAATGTCATCGGTAGTTGGCCGTATTCACGTGTAACAAGGGAGGAAACCTGGAAAGCGTGACATCTATCTTCCGTTGTTTTACTGTGCCTCAAACTGAATACCGCACCTTTAACACTGAAGAATGGTATTCCATCACCAGGCCGCAGTGAATCCTAGTGGTATTCACGTGGTAACGTTTTGTAATATACAACTAAGGAATATAAGCATCAAAATTGCCCAAAAAGAAAAAAGTGGGAAATAAATTATTGCCTCAGTAAAAATAATTATGAACATGCAAACAAATTGTCTTTCCAATGGTATTGATTTTTATTATTGATAACAACCTGTAATGTTTAAATGAAGCAAAAAATACCATCACATTACAGACTTTATAATTAATTTGATTTGTGCTTGCGTTCATATCATTACATTTTCTACCCATCGGAGCTCTTAAATACGACACGTAATATTTGAATTAATATCAGGAGATGTATTGGCATCATTCTCCTCTCCTCGTCTGATATACTTACCATATCAATTAACGAGCAATAAACCCAATGAATTATTGACATTTATAGACTCTCAGCATGATAATCTTCAGCTGGATTACATATTAAATCCGTGTCATACGAATATGAGAGCGAAGTCTTTCCTTACTAGCTTACTGTGACAACTTCATGGAGGAATACGCATGCATTTAAATTATATGCTGCGGAGGATATTTCTGGGAATATGCTTAGTCACCAGTTTCATTTACAGAAAGTTATCTTTGCAAACCAATATTAGATTCTCTTATAGAATTGTGTTTAATTTCAACAATAAAAGTAATACTAGAATATATATATATATATATATATATATATATATATATATATATATAAATTACAAATCATGAATTGGGATGGATTTGAAATTATAGACTGATACACGTACATTGCTATATATTCCCCCCCTCCCCATTGCTCACTGAAGAAGAAATGAAGTTTGCCAATGTCTTCACTCTAAGCTAGATCATGCTTGTTTGCTTTATACTAAAAAGTTAGGAATAATCAAATGTATTGGTGCAAATTCCAAGAAAACAAAAAATAAAAATGTTTGTATAATCAATATATTTCTTGCAAAAATTAAGCAATGAACATAAATTTTGAAATAATTATGAAATAATCTTATAGTTAAGAATTTTTTTAAAGGAGAAAACCATACGCTATAGTTGAATATATATATATTAAATACAGTTAAATTATGTTTCATTAACACCTTGTTTTTTTTTTCAACGAAATCACTAAATAATTAGTTTTAGTTTTGATATTGTCGTAAGTTATGTTTCTATGAAATTATGTTTCCATTGTTACTATCTGAATTGTATAGATATAAAGAGAGAGAGAGAAAGGCAGGGAGATATATATGGATCTAAATATAGACATAATTTTCACATAATTCCATCTTGCTTTAAGTGAATGGTATTTAAAGAGTGGTTTTTATCCTTTATTAACGTTCTGAATAAATTGCCACAGTGGTAATGATATATTTCCAAAGTTATCAAATTGATTTTTATTTCGATTTTTACTCGAAAAGGTGCGGTTAAAAATATGTGACTTTCATAATAATTAAAATTCATAAATTAATTAATTTTTTGTATTCATGGAATATATGCAAAGAGAGCTTTTTTGTGTGTGTATTTAAGTATTTAACATATATTAACAGTGATAACATTTATATATATTACAATATTTGCGTATCTATTATAAAATTTAATGATTATAGCATTTCTTTTCCATATCTGATGTTTTTTAATGATTTAAATTTGGCTTTTGTGTGAATGTGTGTGTGTCAGCCAGTCTCTGAAACTTATTGTTCAAATCCAAGAATACATAAATAGGCAATTCACAAGATTTGACTGAAAAACGGACCTACTGGGTTTGAAAATTAAATGATACCTAGAACAATGCATAAGTAAAAATTGTTTGTTTTATTATTCTCAGCTTGGTTTTTGCATAGTAGTTTGGATTTCAATTTAACTGTTTGAGTGAAGACCAGAAAATAAAGATGTTATCATCCTCTAATCTGAGAGACATTCACCTGCAAGATCAAATACATCAAAAAAGAAGGCGAAATCAAAATCCACATTGACTGCTTACGATATGGTAACTGTGGTAAGTTTTTAAAGCTAACATGTATCTATTAGTTTGCACTTGATATCTAATTTAAGATTATTTAGGTTAACTCGTACGTGTTTTGGTTAGAGATAATAAGAAATTAAATGTTTTTAAATCAATCTCATTATTATTGCTGCTAAAATGACAAACAGTTGATGGTTTTTTGGGGCTGTCGAATTACTTTAGGTAAATGAGACAATTACGTTTGACCATTCTTGTGATCCAATCAAATAAATCACAGTCATAGATATCTATCATTAAAATTGTCATGGACTAATATTTCTTCTTAGATGTTACACGATAGTTTGGAGAGGAAGGTACTTTTTCGTTTCTTGTCCAAAGATTCGATTAGTTATTATTCAAGTGTAAAAAATAGTCTGTCATACACACACAAGAATACAACGCAATAAATTAATAATATTTAAGAGAGTTATTCAGATTAATTTCATACATACATATATATATATATATATATATATATATATATATATATATATATATATATATATATATATATATATATGTCATATAAAAGTTTAATCAAATAAATATGTATTTCTTAGTAAAGGAACAAAATTGCTGCTAGAAGAATATGAAATAACTATTTTAGAAGCATGTAATTTAAATTCTCTACGAAGTTATGGAGACGTCACAGTAAGCAAGTAAGGAAAGACTTCTCTCTCATATTCATAAGATATGGATTTAATATGTGATCGAGCTAACTTTGTTGTTCCTTGCTAACTTTAAATTGTTCTCATCGTTAAAAATTGCTTTCTCAGGATTAAATTTAATAAAAAAAAAAGATTAAACAACTGTGGAATTGCATGAATTGTGTGGTAGGTATAAAACAACAAATAAATGTTGACGGGAAATGTCAAATGAAAAACTCGCATGTTGCTACGGTGTAATTTAAACTTTCATAGTTATTTAGTGAAAACTTTGAAAAGTGTCTTTGGCCCTTCAACTTTTTTGAGCTGTACCATTTATTCCAATAAATGCATAATTAATAATTGGTTATAATATTTTGTATAATGAAGTAAAATATAATTCGCATCATCATGGTGCAGTGGTTGAAAGTTCTATTCGAGAGTAAAATTTCAAGATTTGTTCTTAACTTTGTTAAAAGCAGCAGATGGATGTAATATTTCAGTCTTTTGTTCTTAAATTTGGTGTGATAAGTGATTGGGAGATTTTAGGTTTTCTCCCTTGCCACACTTGATTCAGACCCATCATATTAAAAAAAAAACCATGCTCAGGGGATGTTTAAGAAAAGTCCTTTAGTAGTTTTGATTTGTTTTGCTTTTCAATGAATAGGATAAAAGAAAAGGATTGTTTGGAAGTTTTGTTATGCTTTTTTTATAAAAATGAACACAATTTATGATCTAAATTAAAATCTATTTTGTGTTGAGTTATTGTCAGTGTTTAGTACATAATTAAATTTCTTTACGTAAGTTATTTTTTCAATACTTAGAAAAAGGTAGATATTTTTCTGGGATTTTATCAACCACACAAAAAAGTTTTAAATGCACATGGTTTGAATACCTTTATGCATTTCTTATGCTTATTTTAGAACTAATAAGATTCAGATAATTGGTAAATTGATTTCACGAACAGAGGTACTTCAAATGAATTTAAAATGTTTTACATTGGGAAGAATCCATTATCTTTAAGCTATTTTCAGAAGGAAATGAAGTATGGTTGATACCTTTTTTAACTTTCATAACGCCCTAAACATGTTTTTATTATTTAAGTTTCATTATATGGTTGCTTATGAAGTTATAAAAAAGTAATCAATGATTTCCACATTTACTTATTTGGTATAAATGCTTATATTTTTTGCGAAATATATTAATACCTTTAATTCCAATATACTTTTTTTACCCTTTTTTGTCAAAATTTCTAAAATTTGAGTTCAATTTTGTTGAAAATCTCTATGGAAAAACGAAAAATGTTTTAAACTGTCTAAATTTTTAAGAGAAGCAGTAATATGTTCATTTGTTTTATTCTTGCACACATATATACAGTTAGTGTATTCTATTTACTTAAATACTTGTATCAGATACCAGTAATTTTGAATAGGTTGGGAGTAAATACTATTAAATTTTTAATTCGTTATAGCCACTTTATTGATTCTATGAAGAAATTTTACTAAAAATTTGAAACGCGCTTAATGCTGTAGAGCAGAATTTATCAAGTATTTTTCAATAAATTAAGCAAAGTATCTAAGTGCAAGTATTTAAGATCAAGAATCTAAATTTCAAAGTGCATTTTTGATATGGTTGATTTGATTTTGTGAAGCAATGTACTATAAGAAGAAAAAGCTTATATTTTATGGAATTGATCTTTTTTATGTATCTTTTAAATCGAAGTAACGTTAAAATTGTTTGCTAAAAACACAAAATGTTTTGCATAAATATAGAATTAAAAGTAAAATATGAACGCGTAATACGATAGAGTATGTTAATAATATTTTAAAGTAATTTAAGAGCATATACGTTCCAGGAGCAACGCCTATTCGAAAAGTAATATGGATCTTTTATGTAATGTTTATTAAAATTATGAATTAATTCATATGAGCATGAGAATATGTATTGCAAATAAAATTTTAACTAAAACATTTATTTTTCACAAAAATCTCTTAAAAATAATTTGCATCAAATTTTTTTATTTACTAATATACTGCTGACTACCCAAAATGTAACACCCTGAAGTAACCATGCAATTTATTACCGAACAAATTCAAAATTTATATTATGCGTTTGCTGCGGTAAGAAACACAAATCCTTCTCACCCTAGCAGATGCGCACATCACGAGTGACAGCAGTGCCTCCTGGAAGCATAATATAAAGGGAAATGAGTTTGTCGATTTTGAAGTACGGTAATTGTTTTTTCGTGTGCTTCGTTTGAGGTTGTTGAGCTATGCCTGGTAGAAGGCATCGAGCGTCTTTCGACCAAGTTTCTGTTCAAGTTTAAGTCCAAGTTCAAGTTCGATCGAGAAAGAATAGCAATTTATAGGGACTAAGGATTATCCCTTAGAGAAACCAGAGATCGTTTTGTACGAAACCAAGCAACTGTGATGCGAATCTGTAATCACTGGAAGCAGGAGTCGACGGTGGGACCGAACGCTGCAATCTTGCATGTAAGGACATGGATATTGTGTGCAAATCAGTGATGGATAGTGCTGTCACATCATGAAATAAGGAATAGATTTAATCTGTTACACATCATTCGGTATCTGCTCGTGCCATTCGGCTCGTTTGCACCAAATGAAATGTCCTAAAATCATACACGCAGATGCTTCGTTACCTTAATCTTTATTGAATTGCTTCATTTACCTTAGATTCAAAACCCAAGGAGTTTGCACCGTCAATGGTGCGATGCACGACGTACATGGGAAACAAAATGGAGCGACTTTCTTTTTACTGACGAATTCCACTTCTGCCTGCTAGACTACGACAGTCGACTGTTCAAGAGTTATTTACTAACTAGATTGAATTGTTTTCTTCGCGTGCTTATTCTCTCGATACATCGCAAATCAAAAACGTCTAGTACATACTTTCATAAAAACTGACCAGGAGTATACCACCCGCTGCTACACCAAATTAACTTTAGCAATAAGGGAAGCTGCATGGGCTACTATCCCTAACCCCTCAGCTTGGAATCAAGGTTATAAAACCTATTATTTCATGCCCAGGCATGTGGGAATTAGTATGGTCAATAATAGCAGCTACACTAAAGTACTGATTTTGTCATCGTTCACTCTTTAGAAAAGTTTAATTTCAATAATTTATTCTTTGTATAACGTGTTATTTTCCAGAAAAATTTTGTTGCGGCATCTCAAATCTTTCATAGTGTTGTATTTAAGGGGAGGGGGAGAAAATTGTATTTTGAAACTGATATTTTAAGATTCTTCTAACGTTTAAATCCTAATTATATTTGTGTATTCTGCACGCATTTGAATAATTAGTACTTTGAGATTGTTAAGTTTAATTCAATATTAATTTTACAAATATTTATATAATTTTATCTATGTTTTTCTTAAATGAAGAACATTTAAAAAAACGTTTTTTTATTAACACTACAGTTTAATAAATCTGAATATATGTACAAGGAAATGAATATATGCACCAAGAACACTACAGTTTGCACATCTTAGAGAATTATTCAGAGATTTTGAATATGTTAGATATAATTTTCGTCTCACTTAGTTTGAATCAAACAATGTTCTCAAGTGAAGTGCTATAAAAGAACCGGACGAGTTTCAAAATGATTTAATTAAAAGATGGTTTTGGGAAGTTTAAAAACAGGTCCCTTTTTTGGTAATTTACTAAAAGCTATTAAGTACTGGAAAAAGGTGTAATGTAGTTCGATTCTATAGAATAATCCAACCTTATTACTTTTAAATGAATATTTATATCGATTGTTAAGAATTTATATTTGTTCTAATATTTGTGTACGAATATTACATATTAACTCCATTAAATTACTTTACTGATGATCAAAATGAAAAATGTTTCATGAAATTTCTTTATGAAACAAAATTTGATATTATATTTTAAAATTCCAATATAAATTTATTCTCTGTGTCACAATCAATAGTTGTTCAGAATTAATTTTTGAAATGGCTTCCATCAATGTTCAGTACTTAAAATGTTATAATGTAATATTAATGTTCAGTAACTAAATTGTTGATAAATGTGTTGTATGATAACCCGCTTCATTTAGTTGAATGTTAAATAATTCATTAATTTATAGGAAAATTCGAATAAAATGTTTTTGAGAGGTATTTCAGTGAAAATAAAAATAAATAAGTAATTCAGATTTTATAATGAAAGAATCCAGAAACTTTTAAAACTGACAGATCTACAGGTATAACACTAAAATCTATAATTCCAAGCCAATTTACTAACAGCAGTTGATATCGAATCGAATCAATTTAGCGCCGTTCAGTTCGAAAATCCAGTAGAGAGATTACAACGAAGCCTTATCGTAAGAATTAGTGTAATGTAAAAAATCTATATATATATATATATATATATATATATATATATAGTTTTCATATTCACGTTAAAAAATTTCGTTTATTTATTTAATAAAACTTTATTCAATAAATGAATTTTTTAAAAAATTTGATTAAATTTTGTTCAGTAAAAACATAGCATAAGATTTATAATTTATATATAAAAAGTTTTGACAAAGATTTTTATATAACGATAATATTTTTATTTTTAAATATTTATATACAAGTTTATGAAAGTTTTTTGATCACAATATTTAAGAAAACATTTAAATGAATTGGACAATAAAGCATAAAACATTACACTTTTAAACACAAGCTAAATGTTAATTAAAATTTGAATTTTTATTTTCGTATTGTTGAGTAGTTTAACTTTTGTAAAAAATTTGAACTATGCTTTATAAAGCAATGCTTTATATTCGAGAAAACATTCTTACTGTTTTTTTGTATATATTTATTTCATTTTTCGCCTAAAACACCAAAATATGTTATACTCAATTGTCTCAGACATCGTAAGAGATTAAAATATCAATTACAGAAGACATTGAATAGTCTGGAAACCCATACACTGCCTTAGTATGCTTAAAAACATCCTTTTTGAGTTAATTTTAGGATAAGAAAGTGTCAACGTGAGAGTTACTAATTTAAATCTTCTTGCCTATACATTATTATACACTTCAACATTTTACAAATATGATGTTGTAGTAATAAATAATAAGGTAGAAGAAATTCTAATGTTTATTTTTTACAATAAATTCATTTCCTTTAGCCATTAAGGAAAACAGGGATTAAAAGTTGATAGACAAAGACTAATCATTTATAAGCAGGTAAAATTTAATTAACATGTAATAGAAATTTGTCTATTTTAGTATTTTACTGTACATTTGTCCTTCTAGTGTCCAATGTAAATTAAATATTGATTATCAGCACTATAAAAGTAATCTTAATTATTGAAAACATGAACATTATCTATTATTTCTTTAATAAAAGTAGGAAATTGAAAGATATTAAAAGCTTCAAATTTTAAACCAACTTCTGAGTGTGATTTTATATCTTCAGTTTCTAAGCCACAATTAGCAGAATGTTTTACACTTTTATAGATAAAGATCCCATTAAAGAGACATTACGAAAATCTCAGAACAATTTAAGATTTTAACAGAGACAAATAAAGCTTTTATCAACAGAGGCTTTGTGATTTTACATTTTTTAACTTCAATATAAGGAAATATCAGCATAAAAAAACAAATTTTAAGTGATCTTATAATATGGATAGTCAGAAAAAATACACTTCTAAAAGTATCTTTGATTGTATTTTTTATGTTTAAAATATTCTCCAAATGTACTTTAGTTCACTTTTATTGAATACCTGCTGCAGTAGTTTATGAATTGAACAGTTTTGATGAGTCATTTTAATGAAAATTAGGAAGGAAACATTACTTTTAAATAGTAAATCAACATAGCGAGGGGAATAATTATAATATACAGCAATATCTTTACTTCATAATGAAATAAGGAAGATACAAAAGAAAGATGAGCAGAATGATTTTAAACTCTAGAGAATGGTATAAATGGAGGATCACTATCATACTTTCGTCCAAACAATCCTACTTTGACTAAAGGCTCATTTGATTGGGATTCAAATTTCAAAGTAACTACAGAGCCGTCTTTTGTATAGCTCCATTCTGATGTTGGTGCTAAACGGAATTTATTTTTGGTTACTGTAGGATATATTCTCTGAGAACTAAAGTGTGCTTTCAGTTCCACATTCTTAAACACAGTTTTAGAGGTTGACGATTGCAGTACGCAGGGTTTTCCTTCGAAGGGATCACACCTAACTAATAAACAAGTTTCTTCTCCCCAGTGAAAGTAATTCCTGACTTCATTTAATCCAGAAAATGCTGTCACGTAGAAATCTTCCGTCATATCTACAGCTACATATTTCAACACGCAGCAAAAATCTCCACTACATGTCTCAACCTGACCGGAAGGACTTCGGAGTTTAGCTACGGAGTGTTTTTCAATATGTGATTTATAATATCTATAATCAGTGTAGTCATTTTTTGGTTTTCCAGCTTTTCTTGCAAGTCCATGTTCTGGGAAATTCTCCCCTGTTTCGGTTTTTCTTTCGATAACGTCTTCTTCGGTAATGACATAAGCCAATTTGAGTTCCGGAACTTCTGCACTTTCTTTTATTCCTACATTTGCAATTAAAAGCTTGGATTCACCATCATTATCATATGTATACACCAGAGCACCCTTGTCTTTCGAGTATATTCCGCTTCCTAAGGAGGCTGTTCCAGACTTCTGAGTGTTAGCAGCGAGTACATTCACTTTATTTTCGAGGGCAAATGATTGCTGAAACTCTACAGCGTTTAAAGGATTGATATCATCATACCAAAAAGTGGAAAATAAAAGAGTATCAATCCCGTGTTCTGTAACTAAGAGAACAGATTCTTCGAACATTAAGTCAAAGCAAGTTAGTATTCCAAAAGTACCAAAATCGGTTTTAAAAGTGACAAACTCAAATTCTTCTGGAGCATTAACATACTCAAAAAATGGGTGGCCTTTGTGATAACGAGCAATAACATTACCTTCTCTATCAAAAACAACATTGGTATTATATATTAGAACTCCGTCTTTAGGACAACCCATGTTGCACTCGTCGATTCCATCGGCATCACACGCATCCAAGCATGGCTGAATATCACCTAAATTCACTTGAATGTACATGTTGTATTCTCGGGCCATGCAGCTGAAAGTGGATACAATGAATGAATGGTATTTTTCATCACGACATGGATTAATCTTTTGTTTACTTGGATCTGGGATATTTTCCATGAATTGCTTCATACGATTTCTGTCAGTGACGTGAAGAAACAATCCATATTCATTGAAGACAAGTATGTCAACGCCCTGCAACAGAGAACAATAAAATTTGATTTTAATTAAAGAAATATAAAATTATGAAGCAATAATATTTTTGTAGAGAAAATTACATTTGTTATGAATGAAATCAAATTATAAAAATTTCCCTTTTTGGATTGATCACATTTACGGATAATAAATCTACTTGCTTTACAGTTAATCCATGGATTTTTATTGAATATTATTTCAACTATTCTATAAAGCACATTGCACAATTTTTTAGGAGCGATTGTATTAATAGGAATCTTAAATTACACAAATTTGATTAGAAATCGTAAATGTAGATATATTGCTTATTTCTATTAAGAAAAAAAAATTAGATATTTGATTTGAGTATCATTAGACTGATATAAGTCTCTAAAAAGTTTTTTTTTCATTAAATCTACCAAGAAAACTTCGTTTTGAAGCCCATTTTACCTAAGAGATAAAAAATTCCTCCAAATTTGAACTGAAAATTGTAAGAAATTTCATTCATTCTATTTCTATAGTATCTAAGTATATCTAAGTAAGTAGTATCTAAGTAAGTAGTTTTCTAAGTATAGAAATTTCATTCATTCTATTTCTTTTTGTTCATATCTATGTACAAAAAGTATACATAAGTAAAATGTTACAAAAGGGTATAAAAAATTAAGCAAATGATTGGATAGTTTTCAACTGTGTAACTTCAATTATTTAACGAGCGTCACAAAATGTAATTCCAATTTTACGCAGCGTATTAAGAAATGCCCCATTATATATGGAAAAAATGAGTAAGGATTGTTTTTAAGCCATCTAATTCCCAGAAAAAATACATATTATTTAATCAATGTCAAGCACTGACTACGATTTAATCACTGTCATTGAGACAAATGTTTACGTTCCAAATAGTTACCAGTGAGTAGCATAATTACAAGCCACAAATGTTTTTAATAATTGATAATTTCTGAATGAGCATAACTTAAATACACAAATTATATGCACTGCTTTCTGATTTTTTAAATTCATGCAAATAAACAACAGTAAAAAAATTTTTTTAGCGCAAGTTCAATTATTTTAAGTTTATAATTTCTAATAAAAGATGAAATATAAAGGGACAAAATTCCGAAAAGAAGTAGAGCAGTTATTGCATATAAAGTGCTGAAGATAGTTAAGAATTAATAATGTTCTAGTTATGTCTTTTTAATCCCAATATAATTTATAGTAAATGCCGTATTATTGAATTGAAACTGAATCACTTAAATGAATTGCTTTCATAAACATAATTTTTTATGCAACTTCGATATTACGTAGACTTATCTTTAAATTAGAACTCAAATAAAGAATGCCTATGTGAAATTGGTGCATCTTTGATTCTTCTATTCTTTTAAAATACTGACGTTTACTTAAGCCTCGCAGAATAGTCAAGCTTGCAATCGAATGATAAGCTCTTTGGCTTTCTGTTCAACAGCTGTTAACCAGACCCAGTTAGCTCTAATGTGCAAAAAATGGCTGTAAAGTGACAGCCAATCAAGGAAAAATCCCGGAAGAAGGCTCTGAGAGCTGGAAACTCATGCATATAGTCAGATTTCTGTAGATATATTTCTAATAGAGGAGGAGCAACTTTACAGATATCATTCATGTCATGTGTACCTTCTGGAAAAACTTCTCATCATAAGCAAAATATGTACAACACTGAGTGTATATCATGAGAATTAGTATTCTGATAGTGTAGTGATTATCGTGAAGGTAAAGCAGTACAAAAACAAAAGGGCCAGGTCAAATGTAAATAGTTATTACCCAGAAATCAAGCTTACTGAAGACAGCGGTGGACAGTCTCTTAATATAATCGGCAAATAACGACTTGGAAAATAACGGATGAAATATTTTCTTACTTATGAATATACACAATTCTGCATGAATAGTTTAAAAACATAAAAATTGGCATGCAATAGATTCCAAAACTTCTGATACAAGATCAGAAGAGTTATTTCACTGTAGTTCCCATGAAACACTTAACGCTTAACTAGAAAATAAGAAACAATTTAATTTAAGGTATTATTGCCATTAATGAAATGTAGTGTCATCACTTTCACTTATCCTCCAAATATATGCGCCTGGAATAGGGATAAATTTATTGTCAAAGTTTGGCTAAAGAAGTCTCATTCAGACCCAAAAGCTGAGAGGGTCATATCTACATATTTCTTCCAAGTCGATGGCCAATCCAGTTAGAAGGGTGGATTCCATGCGTGACTTGTTATTGTTACCATTTATTGCGGCACATAGCATAAACTGATAACAAAATCAAGAGCCTGAGATAAAGCACGATATCATGCGGGATTATTGTCTTGCTTGATAATGCTCGTCCACGTGTAGCTTTTGTATATAAAACATTCTTATGGCGATTTCGTTGGGAGATCTTTAAAAATACCAAAAATATCTTACCCACATGTTGAGTATATAGATTAATATAAAATTTTAATCACACGTGACTGAAATATAAATCTAATAAACTTATTGCTATAAGAAAATTTCGTTTCCCAAACTTTTTAGTGTTGTGATAAAGCAGTAATTTAATTATACATAATAACACCTTAATTTTATTAGATAATGGTAATTCTCTACTACATTTATAAATAAAAATTCTTTTTTAAAACAGTTTTCTGTATTTTCTTATATTTGGTAATAATATATTTCTTTTTCCATCTTAATTTTTATTCTACTGTCAATAATGTTTATTCTAAAAGTCTTCAAGTGTCAAACAAATGTAGAAAAACATACACGTTACATAAAAGCATAAAGATGCTTAAAATGAAAAGCAAAAAATAAAATAACAGATTGACGAATTTTTCCTCAAAAATGTCTTTGGAAAGATGAAAAAAGTTGACATGAATATCTTTATACAAAATTTGTCAATAGATTTTGCGAAATGTTGAATTAAATATTTTTTATGCATATACTATGACGTGAATAAAAAGTTCTCATGATTATCATAAAAAACATGCAATAAATGAGAAATAAAAGTAAGTAAATAATCTGTACACAAAATATTAGTTACGAGGGCATTAATATATATATATATTAATGCCCTCGTAACTAATATGTTGTATATATATATATATATATATATATATATATATATATATATATATATATATATATATATATATATATATATATATATATATATATATATATATATATATATATATATATATATATATATATATATATTAGAGTATTTTTAAAATATATTCGTCTAAATATGAATTTTTATTTCCAAAAATCCATAAAATAAAAAGAAAATGTTCTCTAAATTACAATGACATTTCACCGTGTGACAAATTTTGTTTTTAAAATGTAAATTTTGCTTTAAATTTTGGGTGACAAATTTTTATGAAATTTATAAATTTTTAATGGCATCATGCACTTTTAGAGAATATCTATCCTAAAACTGATTATCTATCCATTTTTGTTTCTACTTGTTCAATCAAAAATGTATTTCCCCTCAGTTTTATATACAAATCAATTTACTAAAACAGTGTCAATGAATATAACACTTCAAGAATGATATTTAAAAATCTCAAAGAAAATTGATGACATAAAATCAGCTTTTCCATATTTCAGAATAAAATCTATTGGAGATAGATAATACATGAATAATTTAGAAATAGATTGCATACATATATATAATACGTATAAAATGTTCCATGTCTACCATGTATGTTCTATGTATGCAAATGAAATGAGACGATTGTTTTAAGCAAACTCAATAAACTTGTAAAAACTGTTAATATTTCTTTCTTTGAAATAATAACCATCGCTAGCTACACATTTTTTCCATCTTCATGGCAATTTGTGAATACCACAATAAAAAAACGATCGGTCTTTTGAAGCCAGTCATCAAGCCAAGATTTGACGTTTTCGTAAGAAGTGAACGCTGGTCAGCCAATGCTTGACCCAATGAAGCAAATAGGTCGTAATCGGAAGGAGCAAAGTCTGGAGAACAGGCTGCAAGTGCTAAGGTCTCCTGGCCGAGTGCCTTAACAGCGTCCTTGGTCGGCTTAGCATGGTAGCTAGGGGTATTGTCATCAAAGAAAATCATTTTGTGCTGCCGTTTCTTGTATTGGTCGCTTTTTTCGAGGATAGCATCGTCAAATCAAGTAATTGTTGCATGTAGCGATCAATATTAACGGTTTGGCCGGGTTTGAAAAGCTCATAATAGATTGGCCCCTCCTGGTCAGAAAAAATACACAGCATTGTCTTGCGGCCGAAGCGATTCAGCTTTGCGGTCGATTTGGATGGATGTCCTTGGTTAACATATGATGGATTACCCTTGGGATTCTCGAAATAAATCCATTTTTCATCGCCAGTCACAATACGATGGAAATATGACTTGTGTTTGTAGCGGGCAAGCAACATTTCGCACACGATTTTTCGGTTTTCCTGCTAACGGTCCGTTAGCTCGTGTGGTACCTATCTACCGACTTTTATTATCTTTCCCATTACTTTGAGACGACGAGAAACAGTGCTCTGGTCAACATCCGATTGTACTGCAAGATGTTCTTGCGTTTGGCCATCATCTTCATAGAGTAATGCTTACAATTCAGCATCTTCGAATTTTTTTATTAGTCTGGCATGCTCCTCGTTTCTCACATCGAAATCACCATTTTGAAACTTTTCAAACCACTTGTATCACTCGCACGGCTCAGAGCATTGTCATCCTATGCTTCTACAAGCATTTGATGTGATTCGGCAGCATTTTTCTTCAGATGGTAACAAAAAATTAATGCTGTCCGCAAATCGTGGTCGGAAAGCATAAAATTTGATATTTTCAACACTGTAAAGTAAACACAATGCACGCTGAAACTCGTCCAAATTTAAACTAAACGTGAGTATCAAAGGTCAAAGTATAAAAAAAATCACGTGTCACGCTTTCGTAATGTTTGTACATGCGGGCGACATCTGTTAGCAATCGTCTTATTTTCTATGCATACATATGGTATAATAAAAATAATACTTTCCAAAGGAGTATTTTTGCATTATTTAAAAATAAAATATTTCAATTTTTTATGGGGTTTTAATTGAAATATATTTTTAAGAGTGAAGCGCTTTAATTATTAATTTTTTTATTTTATATGTTAACTAGTTCTAATGTTTAATCGAGATTAAGATCTAAAACCTTTTTTGCTTCACTGTTAGATTCAATATTCTAATATTAGTGAAAAGTATTTTTTTAAATATAACTCGGTCAAGTTATTAAAAGAACATAAAACAAAATTATTCAAGTTGTATTATAAATTAAAGATATATGTAAACAATAATATTTAAAATGTAATGTAATACAAATGAAAATGCACCAATAGAAGAAAAAATATTCTTGGCATAAGAATTAAAGTCGTAAATATCTTTCACTATATACAATTCATTATAGCTAAAAATAATCATTTAATATATTCTTTATAAAGAGAAAAAGATTTTGTGGTATAAAAAAGTGTTGTTGTATTATAAATTTGTATATCTATTTGACGGCATTTTTCAAAATTAACATTATTTTTCATATTTCATGTTCAAGTAACAATAAGGAGTATAAATAAATAAATAATATGTTTATCTTTTCTATGAAATTTTTCAAAATAAGAGTCTTATTGTTAAAGCACTTATTGAGTAAAAAAAACTTATTTCCTTTTCTTTGTAGAAAAATAAAGCAGTTCCAGATCATTGGAGCTTCATTATTATCTTCGTTTTGGTAAAATTCCAGTTCTTTTGAAAATAGAAAAAGACATTTGTGGAAGAATACCTTCGCATACAAAAGAGATTGTGTATAAAAGAGAAAAAATTCTTATGCCCAACAAGAATAAAATGGAACTAGAAAGGTTTTAAAATTTGATTACTTTTTTTGCTGCTAGAGGTGCAGCCTTTTCAAAATATTTAAGATTAGATGAAATTATTTCCTCCGGCGGTGCTTGAGAAGTGTTCAGAGACCTCGGGCGGTGCTCAAAAACAGCTGCCGTGAAATAGTCTTTACCCAGGACTGCCACAGGTAGAAGCAAACAGAAATAGATCCACAGTAGCTTCATGTTCTCTATTAAAATGGAAACACAGCATTCAATAAAATTAACCGTAAATTATAAACACTAGCTTGTTACCAATTTTAATTAAATCTAATCTTAAGTTTTGTTTATTGTCTATTTTACACTTTCATTTGAAAATATTTAACAATATTTATAAATTTGCTGGATTTATTTAATCAAATCTTAAGCGTTTTTCAAAAATTTGCAATGTTTTTATATATTTTTATAACAATAATTAATTAAAAATTATTCAATCAAAAAATATAGAACATTTTTCAAAACTAATTCTATTTAGCAATTAATTTGTGTTTACATTATAAAGGAGCATCTGTTTCCTTATAGAATTTAAACATTAGATAGCTGCCTAACTTGTCTAATGGTCAGCGTGCCTGACTGGGGATGTCCTGGGTTCTAATTCCGGCGAATAGGGAGTCCCTGGGTTCCAATTCCGGTTCGGGCATGGATTTACTTTCTCTCTCTATCTATCCTGTCTTTGTCCTTTCCTTATATGAATGGATTGTGAATGGTTGTCTACCTTATAAACGGATACCTATGGCATGTGTGTACTGAAGAAGTCGGACTCCACAGCTAAATATGGTTTAGTTGGAAAAGTGGAGCAGCGCACCCCATAATGCAAGCCTAACTGGCACACGATAACAACAACCATTAGTTAATAACATGATTGTTAATTTCTTAATTACAATTTTATTGTTGTTTGACGGAAATGTCAGAGTGAAACAAAAAGTAATATGAATTTTAGAAAAAAATGCAATGATATTTACAGAAATATATGAGATATATAATTTATCAAAATATCTATGCAAGCATTTTAGATAGGTATATTTTATTCTCTCCTCTTTTCACAAAATTCTTACTTTTCAGCGCAGTTATTAGAGATATAGTGATCAAGGATTGTATTGATCAAGGATTTAAGTGCAATTTTTGTTCTTTCAAACAGAAAGTATTTGTGTGGGTCTGTTTTACTTTTAATCTATAATTTATGGATTACATAATTTCTGTGAAACAAACTCGATGTATCTAGAATTCTGAGAGCAGGAAAATCTAGAGAAATTAATGATCCACTCACAAAAAAGACATTTCTGTGAACTATAACATAGAATTGAGAAAACGTTTGGCATAGCAAAATTTTTGCATTTAATCACACCTTTTTTATGAAATATTATATGAACTTTGACATAAATAATGATATATTTGCCCTAAATTATTGTGAATCCGCTGCTGGTAAGAGGTATATGATATAAAATTCTTAGGATATATTCAGAAATAATTTTTCTATTAAGCTTGGACACAATCCCGATCAGCAATTTTACTTTTTTTGGGGGCTCAAATGCAGACTCACAAAGTACAGAAAAAGGGATGAAATTATTATTACGTAAGTTGGCAGTAAATTAACTTTAAGTGTTTTTATATCATAATTAAAATAAACTTTATTAAACTCAAATTTGTTGCATAAAGATGTGTTGCTTTAAATTTTGTTGATATACAGTTTAAAATTTGCAAGAATGTATTATAAAAAAATGTAAAGATTTGATAAAATTGTGATAATTATTTTCCTGTTGCATTTTCTAACAATTAATTTTTTTTCTTTGATTCACTTTGATTAATTTAGTTTTTACATTTGAAGAGTTATCCTTTGAATTATTTAAAATAGTTTAGAAAATTTGAATATTCAAAGGGGTTTTTAACGTATTCGTTAATCAAAAAATTGAAAATATTAAATATTTTTAAACTAAATAAATCAAGATATTTTAATAGTTGAATTGAAATTGAAGCTAATAAACTTACATTTGTGTTTAATTAATGCTCAGATAATGCAGAGAAAAAACGCGTGATTAATACAGAATATTGAGTAAATTATGTTTCAATGAATAGTTTAACAATTGTAAAAAAAAAAAAGAAAAAAAAAGAAAAGAAATTAGTGCGTAATTTTCATTGCAGCATGAAACCAAAATACCAATATTTTCTACATTTTACTTAAATTTTATGATTTCTTTAACAATAACTGTGATAACTTAGTTGATAACTGCATTAGTATTGTTAAGAAAGATTGAGAGCTTTATTTTTATTCAGATATGGCTTATCTTGTTGACAGAACTTTGAAGGCTTACTGATTACAACCAAATGATCTTCAAATAGCTCAATGTGAAAGACTAAGAGAATGTCAAATCAGGTGTTAATTTTGTCTTTAAATGTTTATCAGAATTATGACGAATTGTCTTTCAAGTCACCAATTATGAGGGTCTTTGAAGTATCTCACTCCATCGCCAAAAGCACATTAAGCAGTTAAAGAAAGATCAAACTACTGTGAATATTTGAACAGTTTCTGGAAATTAATACCAGATGTTCTTGTGAATCATTTATGTTATATTATACAGCCCGCTTGATTTTGTGGTTTTAGCTGCCAAAAGTAAACGCGTACCTAGTTTTCAGGGAAACTTGGGATTTAGAAAACTAACCAAGTTTGTTAATTTTAACGACATTTACTTTTTACGTCGCTTTTATTAAAAATATATTTCGCAGCTCAAATTGATGATCTCACAAATAGATAAGATAAAAACGAATCGAATGAAGTGAGATGAACTAAAAACATTCTAAAAACTGGTGTACTGAGAAAAGCGAAAACACATTTGATGAAAGGGTGCTCAAAAATTTAAAAAAAGTTATTTTCTTGAAATAGGGATGTAAAAAGAAGGTGGAATAAGATGCGATATATAAGTTTTTTTTCCATAACCACATTTGTTATAAATAGATTATAAAAAAAGGTGAGAAACTTTCTTCTCTGAGCTCTGTACTAGTGCCTTACTCTGTTTAAATTAATTAGACTAGGGCCATAAATATCATTAGAATGAAATCAAATTAGCATTAATTAGAGTTTAAATTATATGAAAACGCTGTAACTGTACCTTCGAAATAAAACGTATCATATGTTTTTAGTATGCCAGGGACTACCGTTAGTTTCATTCCATTCCGTGCACCCACTCTCAATTTATCTAAAGACGCAATTTCAGAGGACAAACATAAATTAGATTTTATTTATATAGACAGTTGTAATTTTTTCTGGAAAAATGTTTTCGTATCTACAGATATAAATACTCAATTTTTTTCTAAATAAAATTAAGTAAAAATCAATTAAAATAGCTATAAAAATGTACGTAAAATAAATCAGATATAAGTATTCTACCTCTTATATCTGATTTATTAAATATAAATTTTTACATCCATTTTCAATTGATTTTTACTAAATTTTATTTAGAAAAAATTGACTATAAAAATGTATAAGAGAAACTATGTCAAAGTCACAGGGAAATGTGTAAGGGGTATAAATTAGGAAAGAAATATAATACAGTTTTCGTATTGGAAAGGATGGAAGTTTTTACAATCAGTAATTCATATGATGATTTTATAATAATAAACAAAATCTGATTAGTTTTAATAAAATGAAAGACAACAGGAATAATCTGACTTAAATTTTATTGGTCATTCGTGGGGAAAAGGCTCATTAAAATTGTTTCGTATTAATCAGTTTTCCTAATGATTATCAAAGAAATTAATTTTTAAATTCCCAGCTGTAAGTATCTCCAGATTTAATTTAATATTCAATCTACTTACAAAGGAAATATTATAAAATCTTAAAAATCTGTGATACATATGCAAACATGATTTTACATGAATTCCTTTATATATTCTTAATGTCAGTTTTCTGTAGATAAAATCAGAAAAAAAATTTCTTTTAGTTATGCGAATCAATCTAAAAATTACAATCATTGAAAAATATAAAAACGCTTTTATTGATTCCTAACAAAAGTTCATAAATTAATATTTTATGTTTAAGATATAATAAAAATGATAGCTACAGTTAGAGGTTAAGATTGCTTAAATGTACAATAATAATGATTTATTATAATGAATGTACTATTTTATTTAAAAGCATTATATATTTTCTATTAAATATGGTTTTTATATTTTACAGATATTTTAATGTGATTTAGTATAATCTAATAAACGTAAACTAATATTATTAACATATATTAACTGTTTTATGAAGCATTTATTAGCAAAATAATACCAAAATATACTCTTAAATAAATTTTAGGTGAAAGCACAAAAGACTTCGCTACGAATTTCAATATTTAAGGAAATACCAATCTTGAATCAATAAAATGTTTTTATAATGTATCTTTTTTCTTATACGCAAACTTAACAATTTTTCATATTTTTTTTACAATATATAAGTAAAAAGGAATATAAAGCCTGAGATTTCCCATTACTGATGAACTGTGTCATTTTCTATTACTTTTGAAAGTAACCAATAAATAGCTATTTTGTCAAATTATACCACTAAAAGCTCATTAACTAAAAATAGGACCTCAACATAAGATTTATAGGGGAAAAAATTTAAAATTTATTATTTTCATTTGTCCTTGTGATAAAAAGACCTTGATAATGATCGTACCATAATTAAATGCTTTTCTCGAAAATAAGTTTAAAAAGGCAGTTCATGTAACTTACCTATCTGGCAGTAACCTGTTTTGCAAATCTGGAAACAATCAATTGGAATTTGAAGCATATATCTCAGTTTTCTGACTCCGTTTATCTAAAAGTGCTTGAAAAGATAACATGAAAATTGTTCTATTATTTTCCATCTTGATAACAATAATTGATTAAGCGTTTCTTTTTTGATAAAGAGAGTTGAAAGTAGAAACTACTTCTTGGAGACTAAATAAGAGTTTCGATATTTTAAGAGAGCATTTTAATTGTTGAAATGATCAGCTTATCGCCAAGAATTCATTATAAAGTGAGATATATGGGGTAACAATTGCTTCGTTATAATCAAATATATGGTGTAATGATGAGCTTAAATTTCTTAATCTATGCTTAAATAGCTAATTATAAAAATAATTGTTATTTTTCTAATATAAATGCTTCAAATATGGTAAAAGTAAAATAGATCAATTGTATTAAGCTCTGATAATAATTGTCTAAGCTATATATTAAGTATCAATCAAACAAGGAAATGCTTAGATAATGTACATAATTGTCAGTTTGGAGTGAAATCGTGTAGTTTTGATCTAATTAGTTGCTTTGAGTTTACTTTTTATAAGCGATGACTAATTTCACTGGAATCTATTGCTTAAAGTGTGTTTAAAACTACTACAAGCTTTCATGACCGAAGTCGATCACACGAATTACATGGTAAACAAGAAAATTCTTGTCTTTGAATAAAGTCAGAATAAGTATACAAATCTGTGTATGCCATGGTTGTGTGAGACATCGGTCAGTCGAGAGTATCAGCCGTTATAAAAGCGGATCCACTTCGCACATTCATCAATCATAACTGTGCAACAGCGCAGAGAAATAGAGGAGTTGTAGGAGCTCGTTGGGTGTATTTTGCTTTGCGACTTCAAAGTGGGCTTATCAGCTGCAGCATCAAGTCGCCGAATATGTCACGTATTTGAGGATAGTGCTGTTAATGAACGTTGGGCTAGGCATTAGTTTCATAACATCAGGTCGAGAGATTTGTTCCTCTATGATAAAACTGGTGTCTGGGGGACTAATCGTCAAGTGGTTCACTATTAGCTGCTACCTACGGGTCAAGCGATCCCTGCGGACCTGTACTCACAGCTATTGGAACGTTCTTCAACAGGTATCGTTTTTCAACAACTACAGAAGAAACCAGCATTGGTAAGTCAAAAGGGTGTACTTTTCTCGGCCGATAACACGAAGCTGCATGTCGCGGTGGCCAGGAATACCATACAGCGACTTGGTACCATCCTCCTTACTCACCTGACCCTGCATATTAGATTACCATCTCTTCCATTTTCTGGACAATCATCTTCATGGAAGATCCGCTATCAATGAAGCAAACTTACGCCAAACACTCACGGATTCTTTTCGTCAAAAATGTTCACTTTTTACCACAAAAAGATTGCACAACTGAAACACGTTGGCAGAAGGTGCTGGATGTCTATAGTGATTACTTCGAGGTCTCACAATAGGGTACACTTTCTATAGATAATGTTTTTTTGGGTCATTAAAAATGGCAAGAACTTTCTTGTTTACCTTGTATATATCTGAAGACAACAAAACACTGAACATTCACTTTCCAGAGCTGAATTTGATGCCCCTTTAAAACTTATTGTCACATTCAAGGCTTGTTTTAATAGTATGAGAATATAAACAATATTAAACTTATTCTCGTCTTTAGACATAAAATATTTCTTATATAATCTTTACTAATTGATGTTCTTATTGAATGTAATTTTCACACAAGACTTTTCAAAACATTTTAATTTTATAAATTATATTTCATAAATGCAAATGATTATATATATATATATATATATATTAAATTACAGTTTGCATTTTGTTTTTAAATGTATGAAGTTTCTATGACGCTTTCCAATGCTCATTTACTTTCAAAGTACACTTCAAGAAGATCATAAATTATCCCACTCAAAATCTAGTGTTTTATTAAAAATCTAGTGTTCTTTAAATAAAAAATCATCTGCATTAGGTTCTAAGGATGAAAGGAAATCAATTTTATCATAAAATTATTGTGTATTACCATTCATCCACTAGATCAACTTTTTTTATTTCAATGATATTTCATTCTAATGACTAAGTACACCAGCGTCGTACAACAGTAATCGCCTGGAGGCATTTATAATGTAATAATAGCCAACAATTTATAATGTTTCATTGTATATATTATCTAAATTTCAATAACAAACTGCAGCGAATCTCGCAAGTTAATTTTAACTCATTAAATTCGTTGATTACATTATTATGTTTAATTATGCTATGAGTATGACCTTATTTATGACTTCGATTCATCATCTTGCACCTAAATTAACTACTTCATAATAAAAAACTTGAAATTATTCTCATGTAAAAGTTTAACTGTTATGTTGACTGTATTTTCTTTGCTGATAATCTCCTCCAAATTGAGAGTTCAATAATAAAACGCATTACCTCTTCTGCAAGGGCTGCTTTCTAACTATCCGATTTGAACAAGTTGAAGAATTTATACTTATTATTCAGAAATATTGATAGAATTGTTCTGTATTTTTCAGCATGATATCCAATTTAATAAGCTTAATTCCTATTCCTATCACACCAGAACTCTCTCATTTTTGAAGATGCTAAAATGAAATGATCTACTTCCATTCTTAAATAGGTGAATGAAAAGTATAATAGAGCCTAAATAAATGCTTAGGAGTATTTGAATTATTCAAAGCTTTTATCTGATTACTTGGATAGCATCCTAACAACAGAAGAACATTATAAGGCTTATTTTGAAGGGTCAAAATTTTCACATTTTGTAGCATTATCAGGTACAAAATGTGAAAAATTTGACCCTTCGGTTAGGGTTAGCTCTTGAGACATACTAAGATATACGATCCCACTAATTCTGAAACTGAAAACTCCGAACTCTGAAAATTTTTTACAGTTAACAGAACCGTATATATATGTGTGTTCCCAGAGATAAAATGTGGAAGTACCCTCTCAGATAGCTGTACATGTAGATTTCATAAAACTTATTCAACATTCTTCAACTGTTTCTTAATTACTGATCTTATACATTTCCGGCCGAGCTAGCAGACGAATGGTTATCGCTCTTGCCTTCGGTTCAACAGCTCATGGGTTCGAATCCTACCTTGGGCATGGATGTTTTTAGTGGTTCGGAATACACTTTAAACCGTATGTCCCGGTCTAATTAGCCCTCGTGTGCAAAAAATGACCGTTGAGCGGCAAACATACCTTACCAAACTTACACATTTCAGATGAGTTTTTTCAAAAGCTCTGGCGTAAATTCGGAGAACATTCTGTCTTAGATGATTGTTGCATTTTGAATTTTATTTATTTTTTCTGAGAATAAACTCCTCGATAAAAATACTCAAGTTTTTTCACCGACTTATTGCAACCTTAATGTTCAACCCTAATTAATTGTTGACCATCTAACTGTTTTGATTTTTGAAAAATTGTTGTTTTTATAAAATCAATAAAATGTATAAATTGTTGTTCGATACAATAACAAGTGTATTTTTATGTAATTCTAAAATAATAAAATATATAACATAGGAGTAAATGATCAGAAATAATGTATTCATGATCGAATAATATTTAAAATTTTTAAAACAATAATTTAGAATAAATAATATTACCATAGAAAGAGCAAATGTAAAAAGGTAAATAAAATAAAGTTAAAAACATTGCATAAGAATAAAAGTATGTACAATATTTTGAATTTAAGTTGAAGGTTATTTTCCTAGAATTATTGATATTAGAAATGGTATTTAAATAAAATTTAAAAAAATATTATTATTTCTATACGTAGACTATTCATAATTATTGTTTACGCAAATAGAATGCTTGTATTTACACTGACTGAACGGGCTGTATATGCAATTACAGCTTTGCATATAAAATAAGAAAAAAAAATTTTACAGCTAACATTTGTTCTAAGGTAATAATCTACTCTAATTTCATAGCCAAATGAAATTTGAATGAATTATAGGCTTTTAAAAATTCTTAAACACACAATATAATGAATAGTATAAAATGATAAATGAAAATAGTTTAGTAATTTATATCTATGCATATATTCATACATGCACGTATATAATATATATTAGATACATTTTAGATTCTGTTACTCGATATTTGGTGTACATATTAAAATAAAATTTTATATTAAATAATATTAATAATATGGGTTTCGACTCTTTAATATGGTTCTCAATTTTCGCAGCAAAAAATATTTTTCACTTATATCTCATCATATTTTAACTATTATTGTTATGATTCATTTTTAAATTCCAACTAAGTGGCACTTCAGTTTTATATATTTTTCGGCATACGTTTTACTAATGGATTTCTATATTTATGTATATTCTCTCTTTTTCTCAAACAAGGTGAAAAAAACTGGTACCATTACAGATATTTGTTAAACACAAAAATCCATACTATAATTATTTACGCTGTAAATTTATTATTTTTTTAAATTTTATACGAAGAAAAATATTTCTGAAGTTTAAACAAATGATTATAGAAATTGTTACATTTATTATTTATGCTTATAAATTATGCTTATAAATTAAATGCCAATGTGCCTTTTTTAGAAGATTCGATACACAAATACAAAACACAGAATAGCTCTGTTTGGTATCATTATCACTCTACATTTATATTTTGTAGAGAAAGGCTAATTGCAAAAATTTTTAAATGGATTCAAAACTATTATAAACATCCATTAACAAGATTGAAATTGAACTCTTGAACTGTAAAACAGAACAGAAACCGAAAAATGCTCAAGTTTGAAATTATCAACGAACCCTTGAAAGCTGGAAACATTATTTGAACATTATTTTCATTAACAAAGAATAATGATCTTTAAAAAAATTGTATTTCCTGGATAATTTTCTATTAAATACCGGACAATAGGGCTTTCAAAGAAATGTTAAATCCAAATTTCAAGTCTGATAATTTTCTTAAATAACACATTAAAATACACTTCAATAAAATTGTATATTATACTAAATTGTTTTATATTTATATTACAATTTAAAAAAAAAACTTAACGTAATTAGAACAGGTCTTTTAAGAAAATAGTTTATCTGAAAACCAAAAGATTCTCATTTTGATTTAAATTGTATTGCTACTGGTATAAAAAGTTATTTAGCTCGTACTTTTTCAGTAGGAGAGTTAAAAATTAGTTCATTAAATTTTTTTCAAATAAAAACACTTTTTATGAATTCAAACAATGTAAATAATGAGAGATTTTATATTTAAAGTATATTATTGCTTTTATTCAGAGTATTGAATATAAAATTGAGTTTAATTTTGTATATTTTTTTTAATTTTATAATCACAAGCTATTAAAAATGCCATTTATATGTAAGTGAAAATAAAGAAACATCACTGCTTAAAATCAACTCGGTCAATAATGTTTTATTATTACATTATTTTTATAGTATAGAATAACCAAAATAAGTGAAAAATAACATAATTTGTAATACATTCTTTTTTATTCACATGAGAAATGTGTCTGACATGGTAAGTTAGTTCCACGGAACGAAAGGAGGATCTCGTTCGAGGTTCCGACCTATTAAGCCAGCTTTTAACAAAGGTACGTTGGAATGTGATTTAAAATTTAGCACAGTTTCTGCTTCTGTTGTATGAAGTTCCCATTCTGTTTTAGGGGATAAACGGTATTTATCCTTTGAGACAGTAGCAAGAATTTTGCTTCCTGGACTAAATTTAGCTTTCAAGTAGATAATATTAAATACCGTTTTCGAAGAAGACGGCTGCATAACGCATTCTTTATTTTCAAATGGATCACAACGAACCAACAAACAAGATTCTTCCCACCAGAAGTAAAAATTTTTAACATTATTGGTTCCATTTCGAGCAGCTAAATAAAAGTCTTCAGTCATGTTCTTCGCAGAATACATTAAAATGCAACAAAGACCATTGTGGCATGATTCTATAGTTCCAGATGGTTCTACGAGTTTCACTAGAGTGAAATTTTCGGTTTGTGATTTGAAGCATCTGTAATCATCAAAACTAATCGCTGGACCTACAGAGTTATTGTAACATTGTTTAGGAAATGCGTCTCCTGTTTCTTCAGGTTTAAGCACAATGAAATCTTCTCGTATGATTGTGATTGAACTGATATCAGGTATCTCACTTTTCCCCCTGATTCTTACATTCGCCAACAAGAGCTTTGATTCTCCATCATTTTCATAAGTATAAACCAAAGCTCCTGAGTCCTTCGAATATATACCACTTCCAAGGGATCCAGTCATAGCACTTTGTGCATTTGATCCAAGAAAGTTAACACCATTTGCTAAGGCCCATGATTGCTGAAATTCTACTGCATTGAAAGGTTCAATATCATCAAACCAATAAGTTGGATATATAAGAGTATCTATACCATAATCTTTTACCAGCTTGTAAGATTCTGGGAAAACTGCATCGAAACAAACAACCATTCCAAATCTTCCAAACTCGGTGTCAAAAGTGGAGAATTCAGGTACTTGAGGAGTATTAACAAGTTCAAAATAAGGGTGCATTTTATGGTAACGAGCTACAATCTTTCCTTCCCTATCAAAAGCAACATCGGTGTTGTAGATAAACATATTGTCCTCCGGGCACTTAACTTCGCATTCTTCAATATGATACGAATAGCATTCTTTCGGGCATGGTTGATAGTCCAGCATGTTTACTACTATATATATTTTGTACTTCCGAGCCAAACAGCTCATACTTGTTAATATAAACCGATCATCCTCTCCATGGGTGCATGGATTAAATGTACGCTGTTTAGGGTCCGGTACGTGTTCTGAATATTTTTTCATATTTTCTCTAGTTTGAGGATAAGGTACTAAGCCATATTCACTAAAAACTATTATATCAGCACCCTAAATGAAAAACAAGAAATTTGGATTCAGAAATAAATATTCTATAATACAAATAATATCATATAATATATATTAAGAAATAGAAAGAACTTATAGAAGAAGGAGTTTTAAAAACAGTGAATACAATTTAAAAGTTTTAATTGTGAAGTAGGAAACTAATCAACTATTATGAAAAAATTAATTTCTTCTTCAAAGAAGTATTCCTATAATCACAATCACCAGTTTTAGATAGAAGAAATAATATGAGAAATATAAAAATTGGACAAAATAAAATATTTTACTCATATTTCTTTCATAACTCTAACATTATTATTGCAGATAGTGAGTACAGATTTTATCTTTAGAAAAACTTAATGAATGCTATGTATTATATAATGTATGAAAGTAAGAGAAAATTTTAATTAATGCATAATTTCTTATACATTTTATGTATTGTAACAACCAGTTACTCAATATAAATTATAGATGTAATTTTTTAATAATTAATGTAAATGTATTTGGACATGAAGTCTTGATGTTATATTTAAAATATAGTTTCTATATGCACTAAGCTATTTTATTCATTAAAATGTTAAGACTATTCCAATTAAGTATTTAAAGTAAATGAAATAATATATTAAAAAAACTTCGTGGTTTAATTTATTCATTCTCTTAGATTTCTAGGGTGATTTTACGAAATAATACCCAATCTCTTATGTTAACCAAACATGCGAAATGAAATTAAATTTCGTTCATTAGCTTGAAGTTGCAAAATTTTCTTTCACCTTTTGATACACAGAAAATATAGGAGTTAAAAATTTCAATATCAAATTCACAAATGAGAATCATATATTTTTAGATCTTCAAAATTGTTAATAATTACCAAATTGTTGTTTAATAATTACCAAAGACAAAAAATCAGGGAAAATGTATTGAACACATTTTTATTGTAAAGGTGTAAGCAGTCAAGTGAAACGTATATCAAGAACAGTTAGAATTTGAAAATAAGTGGTAAGTTTGAACGTTTACTCACGCACCGACTCGTTTGAACGTTATATATTAATTTATCGTTATAAATAAGTATTAATTTATTATGGGTGTACAAATAATATATTTTTCTTTCATAATACAGAATAATCTAGTCTAGCAGATTCTATCAAAAAAGTTTATTTAATATTCTTAGAAATGGGGGGAAATATGCCCAATCTTCACCTATATTATAACAAATGTATCATCCAACTATCTTCATACTTCTTTTACATTTGTCTTATACTTAAAAATTTGTAAAAAGCTAATCAATTAATTTCATGGACAGTTATTTCGAATAAATTTAAACTACTTTAATTTGATAAGAATCCCTTATTTTTTTTCAGCTATTTTCATAAGGTAACAGAAATACAGTTCGTAACACCATCGACAATATTTTTATATTTCATAACATTCTTTTGGTTTTTATTATAAAAAAAATTCACTATATTATTGAATACTAAATTAAAAAAAAAATTATATGCCGATTCACACCTTCATTGAAAGAACTACTTCTTACTAGTGCATATGTTTTATAAAATAATACAAATATTCCTTTTTAGTTCTAAAGTAAGGCTTTATTTCTTTTTCTATCAAAGTTTTCGCAAATTATGAAAAATTTTGATAAGAAATCTACATTTAAATAAAAAAATTAGTGAATATTTTTTGTATTACAAAAACCGCTCATAATTTCATAAATGTTTGATCGATTCTTTTACAAAACATTATAAAAGCTCTGTAATGTTTAATAATGAACAAACTTATGCCATTTATGCATACAACTTTATATATTTTCTTTTATGATGTATTTCTTTTTCTTGCTTGAATATCATTTTTTTTATCCTCCGAGCGTGTTATTGGTTCTCTGTTTTGTTTCTGTCAACAATTATAAAGTAATGATATGCTTACTTTTGATGTGTTTGTCGGACACTCCTCTAATATGATGTCTTATTAGACCGAATATTAAAAAGACTGACAGCTATCTGATAAGTATTATTGTTCGTATTGCATTTTGCGTTTTTTTTTCAATGATCCTTTCACTGGATGATTGATTGAACAAGGTGACGTAGTTCCTTGGTAATTCAGATATCCTTTCTAATTTGTGTATTTGGAAAGATTATTGCTTACAGCAATCCGATATGCTTGTCCGTTTGTGTGTCGTGCGGCCAACTACCCTCTAAATCTCCTTGGGTCGAAGGGGGTTCATAGGTGGAAGTTTATTGACAAGAGTCATAAAAAGTTTTTAAACTGTGCATGAATTAATGTTTATTTCTTTTAATCATATTTTTAACATTTCAACATGATTTTTTATAGATACCCGGGATATAAATAGTGCCATTTATCTCTATCATCATTTGCCAGGTTGGGAAGAGTAAATAATATTTTAATTTCGTGTTTGTCTCTTTGTTGCCGCTGGGAAGTTTTATCGAAAAGTATTCAATATGATATTAACTCTTTAGGAGTTGTTGAATAATTTGTAATGATATAAAACTTTACGGTTTTTGACCAATCATATTTTGACAGTAATATTTAAAATACTAAGGATGGATATCATCTTTAGTATATTATCTGTTCAGAGCTGAATTTTGAAAAACAGGAATGCATTTTTTTCTCTCAGTGTTCACTACTTCAAATGGAAAAGAAAAATACAATAAATATGCATATTAGTTATGTAAAAAGTTTCATTGTTGCTCGTTTGACAAATAAATCCATTGTTGTTATGTTGTTGTTACTTCTGACACTTGGACAAGCCAAGCCCGTTATGCCATTTGCTATGCGAATTTAAGTCAGTAGGGTGCTTCTTTCATTTCAACCAAAGCACTACGAAGGTGAAAGTATGACTTTGCTCTAAACTCCTCCAATAGATATCACCACCAGAAGATCCACTCCTTCACTTTTGACATTGATCTGAAGGGAAACAAATAAATCTTGTTTACTTGAATTTCTAATAATTCATAAATTTAATATGTTAAGTGGAATGATGGCTTTGATTTGTATTTTTTTTCGATCATGCGTTTGAAAAGCGAAACCAAACATTTTGAGATAATCATTTAAAATGCATGATGTTTAGATACATATTGCTTTTATTGCTGAAGCAAAATAATTGTTAATAGAATTTGATTGATTCATTAGTTTTTTAACATAGCGAAATTAATAATCTAACGGAAGGTTTGTGAGCCATCTAAATATACTATCCACTTGCTGCGTATTGGGAGAAATTGTCAATCATAATGTGTTATATTTACGCGTCGAAAATAAGAGAACCCAGAAAACTCCCAAGCACCTACTAGTTTGGTATACATGCAAAAAAAAGTTAACAAAATACTCTTTATCCATATTCTATCTTCAACTTCAGGGCTGGAACCGAGCCTAAAACCAATTTTAAAAAATACTGTCGAACTATTAAATCAAATTGAATCCTTACCTTGAATATTATTTCATTTTTAAAAAAGTCGAATTTAAATTGTCTTTTTAAAAATTGTTTTATTAATTTTATTATAGCGATGCATTCTATAATTCAATAAAAAATAATAAAAATTTTAGCCAAAAGAAAAAAACTAGAAAAATATTTTTGACCAAAGATTTTACATACGTTTTAACCATCAACATATATTTATAATATTTTTTCTTAAACTTAATTTACACTGTAGGAAAAAGATATTGAAATTAATTATTGGTTGAAATGTTATAAGAAATCAATACAATTTTGGTTTGTAATAAGTTTTAATCAATATATTTTTATAAAAGTAAAATTATTACCTCAATAAAATATTTTTAGCTCTTATCCTTTTAAAATAAAAAAGACTAATCGGAATATTTTCAAAAACACACTTGGTGATCGTAAAATCTACTTCGGTAAAAATGCAAAATACCTATCATAATTTTAAGATGCTATATGTATTCTAAAAATAAATTTATGGCTTGTTATTTTTAAAAAGCCTGAGATGGGGCTCTATCCTGGTGAAGATTATGGAACAGAAGTTATTACTAAGCGACACAGACTTTCAGCTTTATTTCATAGTTTTATCTGAGATGTGATCATAAAAGGAAAACTAGCACTGAAGTAGCTTGGATATTAATAATGAATATGCCCATTTACTTCCCCATTTATATGCCTGTTCATATTTACAAGCAGATTTTTTTCATTCTATAAAAGGTATTTGACAATGATCGAGACAAATGTGAAAAATCACGCCACTCAAGTATCACGATACTAGAAAAAAAAAGTACTTAAAAAGTGATGAAACTGTAGTTTACTTTGTTGTCACACCATAACTTATAATGGCGTCGTATATAATGTCTGATAAAAGTGTCGTTAAAGAAATGTCCTTGGAATTCATCAACTATTGAAAAGTAATCATTATATATCGAGAAAATCTTATAGGAAGCAAAGTTTGAAATTGCTTAGCACTTTTTTTTATATAATTTCTCTCTCTCTCTCTCTCCCTCACACACACACACAAACAAACAAGTAACACTTAATCTTTTTATTTGAATTAACATTTATCACTATTTTTGTTAATTTTTTTTATCATAATTTCACATTAATTTTCTAATTTGTCTTATAATGTTTAACTTTGATGGCATTTACGAGTTAATACACGACCGTTTAAAAGAAAAAATGTCATTGCATTTAAAATTTTACAAAGACTTTGGAAATATAATTAGAAAATATGAATATCATAAGGCACAAAAATAAGATATTACAAAAAGAAAAAGTTTTTTTTAAGAATGTTAACTCTAATGAAGGAGAAATACAGGCTCGTTTATAAAACAATAATTTTTTCTACAAAAATTAAGTTTTCGTTATCAATAAAAAAATCTAATTTAAGATGAGTTAAAAAAAAAGGCAATGTGAAATATACCTAAAAAACTTTCAGCTTGTTGAAAACAATTTCATAAGTAACTTTAAGTAGTACTATTAGAGTAAAATGAGTATAATTGAAATAAAAATAACTTTCTTTTTTTAACAAGTATAACTTGAATATTTTTTTAATTACGTCGCTAACTAAGAAAATAATGTGACACTACGAGCAGATTTGTTAAGAATTTTTTTTATTTAATAGAGTCAATGAGAATTATTTTTTGGAATTATAGATAGATTAAGGCCAACTTAATAAAAAGAGTTGCCCACAATTGAGATTAAAATGTATTTAATCAGCATCAAACTATGGTTATTATGACACGGGGACTTAAAATTACCGTAAATGAATTTTATTTTTCAGATTTATTTCTTTGTGAATTCTTATTTACAATCAGACCGCTTGTTTTTTTACTAAATCCTTTTAAGTACTAACATATGAATTTCTTATTTATACAAAATTAGATGCTTTCTTTGACGCACTATTTTATTCATTAAGTCTACTGTGGGTATAAATGATGTATATGCTATTAATGAATTACAAGTAAATATTAAAAATATACTGTATAATTTGAAAATTAGAATATTATCTGAGCTATATTTACAAGTAAGCTCAGATAATATTGAATTGTATAAAAAATAATCCTTTATATATATCTTTCAAAATATTTAATTCTAAGAGATTTAAATATTTCATAATATTTGAAAAATGTGTTTCTCTGTGTAAAATTGTACTGAAATTGTGTTTCATACATATAGACTGGGGAACTGACATGTTTTGAAAATTTCCAAAGAAAGCCTGCATTGTCTTGAGATGCAAAAGAGAGTTTTAGCATTTCCTACAATTTACATAACATGCAAAAAGATTTATAGTAATACTTTTATACATCGGGGAGTTAACAGTTACTCATAACATCGCAATCCTATCCCAGGGCTCGTAGTGGCCGTGGGAAAAGACCGCAATCGCATCGGAGGGAAAGCTCTACATTTGAATTCAGTCACTAGTGAACAGTGGGTTGTTCTGGTTTGTGTGTGCATATTAATCAAAATAAGAGCTTGGGATATTTCCGCATTTTCTTTCTTGTATGAAATTTTAATGTCTGTTCGTGTTATCAATATACACTACCAGACATTGAAAAAGTTAATACCCAGAAGGAGCGGCCAGAAATTTATGCAAATTTCAGCGTAGGCGCACCTTACCGAGTTATGCAAATGATGTGAAATATGCCGCTCTCCAGTGAACGTAAGATAAGATGTAAGGTGAAGAATCTGTCAAGTAAGCAATTTTCGCACATTAATTGCTGTTTGAAAAATAATCATTGAAAGTTTGTTTTTGTTTCAAAGGACAACTGTAATTGCAAAGAATGTCAGGCCATTGTTGACGGAATCAGTGCCAGCAGACAGACGAGTTTTGGAGGGACATGGTGATCGGACTGAGAAGGGCAGTTTGGCCTTTACGGCAAATCACAGCTGACAAACACCTGGGATTGTCCATAGTTCACCGGCTGTGGTGAAGATGGTTGGAACAAGGAAATATGAAACATTTGAGGGGTGTCGGTGCAGCCAGAGTGACGTCAGCACAAGTGGATCGACACGTCCGACGGGAGGTGGTGGCAATCCCACAAATCACGTCTACCAAAATTCTGCAGCATGTGTAAGACACATCGACTCCCACACCGAGCGAAACAAGACTCACGCATCGAGTGAAACCATTTACCGTCGATTGGTTGATGGTGGCCAGCGCTCATGGCATACATTAAGAAGACTGCTACTAGTTCACAGTATTGAGGCCAGCGCTTGAATGGTTGCCGGATTTGAGCGATGTGGATGATGGAGTGACACAAATCGTCTTCTCAGATGAGTTACGCTTTTGTTTCTTCAGAGATAATTATCACGTATAATAGTGACAGGTTCAATCCTGCAGCATTTGTAGAATGTCTCACGCTGCAACAACATGGCATCATAGTTTGAGGAGCCATTGCGTACGATTCCAGGACACCTCTATTTCGTATTCACGGCACTATGACAGCCTTATGTTACGTGTATGATGTGTTGTGGCCGATGACGCTCCTCTACCTTCAGGGGGTGCTCACTGACTTTTATCAGCAGAATAACGCCCGACCACACATTGCTCGCATCAGCAAACATACCCAGCAAGGTGTACAGCAGCTTCCCTGGCCACTATCAATTATCGAACACTTAGATATATGATTGAACATCATTTGCATTTGCTGTCACTGCCTTCTTCAGAGGACACACTTTCGCAAATGGTTGACAGGGAATGGAGAGCCATTCCTCAGGATGCCATCCTTAATCCTATTGAATCTGCGCTTAAACGTGTGCTTTGTCCACTGTGTGGTCCTATTTTTAACATGTTAAAGGAATGATGCAGTTCCTGCTGCAAGTTCATATATTGTATATCAACTTACATATTGAATAAATAAGAAAACCAACATATATTTTATTCAAATTAAATCGAAATTATTTATAGTCATTGAATTTTATTTGCAAATGATAAAAAATTAAAAAAGTATTAAATAATACATTGTAAAAAGATGAAAAACTAGAAAAAAATATTGTTAGTTACTGTTTTTTATGGGATAACTAGTGGTAGACGTTGTTTTTTGTAGAGAAGTTAAATTATCTATGATAAAATATTTAAATAAAAAAATAATATGGTTTTCTTATATAAAATGTATTTTTGGCTCAAAGATACGCTGCATTATCTTTTAAAGTTTTGATCGTAAATGTTATAAATGGATTTTTACGTTACTTAAATTAGATGTCTAATTAAGTGGCCTGTGTAAGTTTTCTTTTCTTGAAAGCTCAATTAAAGAAAAAATTACGGAACATTGCTAATCATGAAAATACTCTAATTTATCTGAGTCATTTCTATGAAATTTTTACTCAGAGCAGCCGAGAATTCTGTAATGAGACCTGAGGAATGGCATGTAATACATAAGTTGCGAGAATATCTTGGTTGTACTTTTGAGCTGTATTTTACATGAAATCCCTATTGAAGATGATCGTAAGTCGAAATAAAATGGCTATTCATGCTGATATTTTATGCATCGTGTCATATATATGAGAAGAGTGAAACGATGTTCTAAAAATTCTCATGTGTAAATATTCGCAATTTCAGAGCTAAAGGGAACGTCAATCGATCATTTAAGTAACTGCGTATCAATTAATTTGTTATAAAATTTTAATGGCTTATCACGTTTCTAAATGGAAACATAATGGATAACCTTTTTCAGATTTTCATGTATTTCATCGACTAAAGTATTAATTAGTTTTGAGAGCAGTTACTTTTGATTTTCTGTTCTCCCAAAGTAGCATTTGGACTTCTTTTTTTTAACAAGTCAATCTCAATCCGAAGTGTCGTAGCAGCGATTGTGGCAAGATGAGATCCCTCTTTGGCATGCATCATTCTCGGAATTATCATAAAGAAATATTTAACTTACTATCTGGGAGACTATATTGCTGAACATCTTTTGCTATTTGGTTCTCCAGAACATTCTTTGATGTTCTAAAGAAAAATTTAGATTGTTTGTTATCAGGAACTCCTGGAGATTTCTATGTGCATTCTATTTCTATATTACAATATGCATTGCATCCTTGATTTGCAAAACGGGTAGAGTAGAAAACTTCAATTTTATTCCCGAACTTCTTAGCTTTACCTTATTGCTGAAAGTTTAATCACTTTCTTTTATTGAGGATAATAAGCTACATATGAATATCAACTCGAGTTATTTTCACAGTTTGGTGTTACAATTTAAAATTTAGCAAGTTTAAATATGCATTGAATTTAGTGTGGATGAACTGATATTTTTAATTCAACCAATAGTTTCTTATGCTATATGATTAATTCCGGAACCAAAAGAGTTACCTCAAGGTTTAATGACATCCACCAGGGAAATCTAGAAAGCGCTTCAGATTCTACACACAATCCCGCAATCATGAATATTTAATTTTTATTCCTCCAACGAGAGTGATTTGAACAGACGTATTACGTAAGAAACAGGATTTGATTTTATGCATCATAAATTGTTAGAACTAGAAAATACCTTTGAGGAATTTGTATTGTTTATGAAAAATAAGAATATAAAATCTGATAAAATGATTTGGATGCTCTTTATTTTTGGATGACTATTGAAATACATTTCTTGTTTCCAAATGTGGGAGATATAATATTGCTTACATCATATTCTTGAAAAATATGTACAATGAAAATGTATTATATAGATAGTCTTTTGAAGTTACAGAAGAACATGTTTATATAATTTAAAAATCTCTTCGCATATAAAATTTATTCAATAAAGAGTAACTCCATAAATTATTCGTTTATATTTGTTATAGAATGGTTAAAACACAAACCAAAGTGTAAATGCATAAATTTTAAAAAATTTAAAAGAAAATAGTGTTTTTTTTTTGTTTTGTGTTTTTTTTTTTTTTTTTTTTTTTTCTTTAATCCCAATTATAATTTTGAATTTCTCAGTTTGCGTAGTTATTATAAGTAAGTTTTAGAACAAACTTTAAGCTAAAACAATTTTTTAGAAAAAAGCAGTTCCGTCTTAGAGTTACATTTACTTCTATTCTATGGAACAAATACAAACAAGCTTTATTTCGCTTTGGCTTACCGATAGATTGAGCGTAAGACTAGTTAACATCTAGTTAAAAATCCCGCATATGTATAATATATATATATATATATATAATATATATATATATATATATATATATATATATATATATTATATATATATATATATATATATATATATGTATATATATATATATAAGTAATTAAAAATTAAGGCTGAAACTTCATCTGTGTAAACTTTTTAGATAATGTATATTTATAGATTTTGTTAAAAATGTGTGATATTTTAAAACATGAAATTATATTTAATATGCTTGATTTTTGTGAGCGTTTCTATCCTAATTAAGATTCTTACATTATTAAGGGCAATATGCCACTTCAAAAATGGAACATCTATATAAATTCTCACATTTAATATTTAAAACTTAGCAATGACATTTTGTTTCGAGATTTTCCTTTAAATTTCTTAGAAAATGAATTTTATAAGTGAATGAAATTTTTAGTACAAGTTTTTGAGTGTATTTTTTAAAATTTTAATTTAATTAATTTTCGATAGAATACACTAATTATAAAAGAAAAAAAATCGTTTCAAGCAGTACTGAAGAGATTCGAAGAAGTTTTTCCTTATCACGATCATGTCGAATGTAATATTTCATCCGACGAAGGTTATATTTTTAGATTAACGGAAATAGATGCAGAAATCTGAGTTTCTTCAAATTTAAGAGTTCAGTTAAATAATGATAGAATAATATATTTAAGAGGGTCTAAAGTCAACTAAGCCCTCAAAGTTCTTATTATTGTTTATTTCATTTTCTTGAAGTTAAAATACGGTATTTATCGTTTGTAGGAACTTGCCCTCCAAGCGTTTCCAGATCAAACTCAACTGATTCTGCAAAGAAAGAAATCAAACACTCGACGCCTCTGGACACCGGCGCGTAAAATTACTTTTCAAATAAAACTTTTTCTAAGATAAATATCGAGTCGAAACTGGAAACCTTCATCATCCGAAAAGTTTCATCTTCCGCTTGGTAGCGATTCTCATCCGGAGATGTTTTCATCTTCCGCTTCGTTAGAACTCTCAGCTGGCAGTAAAACCACTTCCATAAAGATATAATCCTTCAAGCAGGACCACTTTTCTATGAGGGTTTTTTTTAAAAGTCTTATCTTTTCTTCCTTTTAATAATATGGAATTGGATCCGACTTTTTTTTTTCAACTTTACAAAATCAGATATCTTTTTATTCTTAAAAAAAAAAAAAAAAAATACGGCATCGTACTAAGGCAAAAGTAGAATACGCAAATGCTTAAGCCAAAAAGTCCTTACTTTAGGGGAAGACAAAATACAATAGGGAAAGAATGATTATAATCCAAAATATTCCAAATTTAAAATAAAGTAAAGTATGTGAATGGAAATACTCAGAATTTGAAATTCTGTTAACATTATTGAAATCTTGTTACAACAAAGAGAAATCATCTCAGAAAAATATAACACTTTAATAAAAAAAACAAAATGTGTAAAATTAATAGTTATGGACATCGATAAATAATGTGTGATTACTATTAGGATGAAATTATTTTATATTAAGATTATGGCCACACAGATAAGTTTTTCAGCATTCTCTCTCCATGTCTTGATGGAATTCACTTTCGGTCGCCCCACAACAATTGTATTTCATTGAGTGATTGCAGAATATTCGCTTTTTCTTGGAATTTATGTCTAGATGATGATCTCTGTCAATCAGATCAACAAATTATGGGCCATCCGAATGATAAGCGCTCTTGCCTTCAGTTCAACGGTTCGTGCGTTCGATCTCGCCTTGGGCTTGGATGCTTTTAGTTGCTCGGAATTGTGTACCAAATATATTAAAATGTAGGTACCAGTATAATTATACATCGTGTGCAAAATATAACCGTTGAAAGACAAACAAAACCAATCCACAGTTTATGGGTGTAATGCACGAGGAGTGGATGTGCTTGAATTGGTTCGAAATTCCTTTTAAACTGTATATTCTGGTAAAATTGCTATCACATGCAGATAAAAAGTGACCACAGAGAGAATGTCAGCCAAACCTTCCATAATCAACTTCAAGCCAATCAGCCAAACCTTCTGTTTTCCACAGTATAAATTGTCAGCATCTAAAAATTGTTTAAAATCTCTTTGTTTTAATATTTTAATGAATATTTTGTATGATATTTGAATATTATATCGCTATCTGCTTAAATCAATCTCGATTTTTAAAGCAATGTATATCTTTGTCATTATTTAGAAAATGCCATAAGCTAATCTACTATTTTTGTAATAATTTTCTAACTATCAAAACATGACTGCACAAAAAATTAATTTTATTGTAAAAGGAAAAAGATTGAAGTAAAATTTACATCTATATAATTGACAGAAAAATGCGGCAATAAATAGAAGCAGATATTTGAAAATAAACTTATAAATAGCATAAAATGCTTTTTAAATATATTAAAGAGGAATTTTTGCACTATTTTAGGACAATAACTTCTTATGCACAATTTAGAATTATGTATAAAAATTTAATTTTCCAATATTATGCAAAACATGTAAGAATACCAACGCTTCTTTTCAGGGGAAAATTTCACAGATTTAGAAAAAATATTGAGATAATGAAAATTGAAAATATTTTTCAAAACAAAAGTAATGATTTCTCTGTAAGTAGTCTGCATAAGTGCAATGACACACTTTTTGGTAGTAAATAATATAATCGTATTTTTCAATAAAGTAAAAATTATAACTGCGATATTAAAAAATCATAATTATAGTTGAAAGTAAAATCATCAGAAATGTCTAAATAAAATTTTGGTACCATATAAATTTAAAATGCTAATAAGATTAAATTATTTGAATATATATTGGACAAACAGTAACATTTAAAATGCATTTGTTATAGTGCCTACTCGAACTGGTAACAACACGTCAAAACATAATTATCGGTGTATCATCTACTCGCGTCCACAGTTAAAAAGCAAGTCTCTTACTCAATGTATAAAACTTACTGGTCGCATTGATTTCTCTCTCTCTTGCCTGGGAGCATGCATGATGCTCGCTATCAACTAGGAATATCTTGTTATGATATATATATAAGTAGTATATGTCCGGTCTTCAGGACACACAATTTTCTGCCCTAATGAAGCAATTTTTAAGCATTTTTGCATGTATATACCTCAAAAATTAAACTTTTTAATCAAAAATTAGCATCATTTTTAACATATCTACTCGTTGTAAAAATAATCTACTCGGAGTAAAAATTAATCTACTCGGAGAAAAAATAATCTACTCGTTGTAAATAAATTTCTACTCCGAGTAGATTATTTTTACAACGAGTAGATTATTTTTTCTCCGAGTAGATTAATTTTTACTCCGAGTAGATTATTTTTACAACGAGTAGATATGTTAAAAATGATGCTAATTTTTGATTAAAAAGTTTAATTTTTGAGGTATATACATGCAAAAATGCTTAAAAATTGCTTCATTAGGGCGGAAAATTGTGTGTCCTGAAGACCGGACATATACTACTTATATATATATATATATATATATATATATATATATATATATATATATATATATATATATATATATATATATATATATGTATATTTTGAATTTGGATCAAAATATTATTTGTTATGTTTATATAGTTTTAGGTAGTTGTGAATAGTTATTTAGTTATGAAATTTCGGGCTCACATTATTTGATGAATTTTATAACGCAAATTAATTTTTTTTTTTGAATAATTGATTTCTTAGTAATATATAAGTACAAGGTGTATGCAAATGAAACAAGACGATTCTTAAAAAAATAATAAATTTGCAAAAACAGTTAATATTTCTTTATTCGAAATAATATCCATCGCTTACTACATATTTTTCCCATCGTTCGGGCAATTATTGAATACCACGACAAAAAAATGATTTGTCTTTTGACGCCAGCCAAGATTTGAAGTTTTCGTAAGAAGTGAATGGACAGCCAATGCGTGTCCCATTGATGCAAATAGGTGATAATCGAAAGGAGACAAGTCTGGTGAATAAGCCGCATGTGCTAAGGGTTCTCAGCCAAGCGTCTCAACGATGTCCTAGGTCGGTTTAGCATGGTGGCTAGGTAGGTTGTCATCAAGGAAAATCACTTAGTGCTGCCGTTTTTTGCATTGCTCAAGTTTTTCGAGTATAGCATCGTTCAAATCAACTAATTGATGCTTGTAGCGATCAGTATTAACGATTTCACCGGGTTTGAGAAGTTCATAATACATCGGCTCCTGCTGATCCCAGAAGATACACAGCATTGCTTTGCGGCCGAAGCGATTCAGTCTTGCGGTCGATTTGTATGGATGTCCTTGGTCAACATATCATCGATTACGCTTGGGATTCTCAAAATAAATCCATTTTTCATCGCCAGTCACAATACGACGGAGATATGACTTGCGTTTGTAACGGGAAAGCAACATTTCAAATACAATTTTTCGGTTTTCTGCTGATGGTCCGTTAGCTCGTGGGGAACCTATCTACCGACTTTTATTATCTTTCCCATTGCTTTGAGACGACGAGAAACAGTGCTGTGGTCATCATTCAATTGTTCTGCAAGGTGTCATTGCGTTTGTTCATCATCTTCATCGAGTAATATTTGCAATTCAGCATCTTCAAATTTATTTGCTGGTCTGCCATTCTCCTTGTTTCTCACTTCGGAAGCACCATTTTGAAACTTTTCAAACCACCTGTAGCATTGCGCACTATCAGAGCCTTGCCACCGTATACTCCTACAAGCATTTGATGTGATTCGGCAGCATTTTTCTTCAGTTGGTAACAAAAAATTAATGCTGTTGACAAATTGTAGTCGGAAGGCATAAAATTCGACATTTTCAACGCAGTAAAGAAACACAATGCTCGCTGAAACTTGTCCAAATAAAACTAAACGTGAGTATCAAAGGTCAAAGCAAAAAAAAATCCCGTGTCATGGTTTCGTAAAGTTTGCATATATGCTTGGCGACATCTGCGAGTAATCGTCTCATTTGATACGCATAGACCCGGTATTAGTTGACTGAAGTTAAATTTACAGTTAAACTATGTTTCATGTTACCCGATGCATTAGATCAACAAAAATGAGAAATGTAGAATTCTTATCGACCATGATACAGAATACATTACCTTTGTCCTAAAATGAAATCGATAAGTGATTAAATTGTAAATAATTTTGGTTTTAATCTTTAATTAATTTTTTATGATCACTTTGATCTACGCAAGAGAACTGCAGAAAACACTTGCTTTTCTTAATTATATTTATCATTTTTTATATGTCTTGTTCAGCTTAACTAAAGAAGTTGCTCCAATTATGATTTTGCTAAATTTTCAGAAATTTTTAGTCGCTATTCTGAATATCTTGCCATTCTGATTTAACTTTCAGATAAATGGACTTTCAGGAAAGAAGTTTTCATTTCTTTTAAAAGTTTATCTGGACCAAAAAAATTTTGAAAGTCTAATGACTATTACAAGAACATGTTTATACATGATATATCTATTCTTTATCTACACCTTACAAATTTTTATTTTTGTTAATTTCATGGAGAAGTTTGTTAGCAGTCAATAGTTTTATAGAGTACAATGAGGACATTTGTAGTAATTAACAATTACTCTTGATTTTCAAGTGTAAATTCAGAATAAGATTTCCCTTTAAAAATAAATTGTTTCTAAAAGGAAAAAATTGCAAACTGAAGAAATGGGTTAAAAATATTCAAGATAAAAAAAGAGAAAACATATAGCAGAAACTTTAAAAACGGATACAAATAGCATCGGGGTATGATAATCCCTTTGTCAATAGCAATGAGACAATCATTTAATTTTAACACCTGAAATTTCATATCAAGGTTTGAAAATCATTTGATTATTATAATCTTGGAATAGATACAACTTTCAAAATAAAACATCAATCAAAAATTCATGAACAATTGAATCGAGTGCGATTTCGATGAAAAATATCTCTATATCATTAATACAACAAAGATGACTTACATAATTAAACCTGAAAAAGTCAAAGTAGTCAATGAATAGCCTGTACTAACTAATGGCTTGCAAATGGACACCAAAAGTTATCGTATTAGAAAAATTTTTGTAACGAAATACTTGATGTAAACTGTACTCATGATTATGGGAAAGAATTTTTTTTTCCGAAAGAAAAAGTATATTTTAATGTAGCATCACTGATCAATTTTTTATAATAACATATGATTCAATTTGGATTACAGAGGAATAACTTGAATTATTTGCTTTATTTTTCAGCTCAGTATTAAAAAATGCATAAAAGAATAATATTGATTGTAAAGTTTTTGTCTGAAATAATCTTTTTAAAAAATGCTTCTTCATATTTTTTAACGTTTCAGTATTTTAGTTTTGGAAACAACATATGAAAAAGTAGACAAATCCCTTAAATCCATTGGTTTTTAAATTCTTTCAAATGAAAATAAATGCTGACTCGAATTCAAAGAAATACTTTTGTGAGTTTTCTCTCAATAGTGTTTTTATTCTTAAGCATTATTTCTATCTTTAAAATTAATCCTGATAAATCCTCTTTTAATGCTCCGAAAGTTTATTTCATGGAACAAAGTGAGAGAGAAAGATTTTCTTTCCTTTTTAAATACGTTTGAGATCAAAAATAATTTTTTAGCATTCAGGAAACAATCATTATTTTATTATTAAGTTTATACATATTTTTAAAAAGGGGTAGATTTTCTTAAGCAGAAATTTAAATACCCATTTATGTAAAATGTTAATTTCGTAATGAAATAGGAATAAGATCCTTTTATAAAATCATAGTTGTTGTTTTTTTTATTATTATTATTCTTGTTTACACATACACACAACATATTTTTCTTGTAATGTCAAATTTAAAATTATTTTTTAAAATATTATGTCTTGTATATGCCAAATGATTGTGTAATTTATATATGTATAAATTTTTAAATTTTAAATAAGTTATTTAGGGCTTGTGTCAAGTTTTTGAATAATACTCAAATCATAATATATATGAATAATATTAAATGATCAGTAGTAATGAATGTCAGTTCTCGAAAAACGGAATACTTTCAAAGGTCTGAAGAAATCGGAGATCAAATAGAATTTTTTTAAGTGTGCTTAACAAACATCAGTCTATGAGAAAATTGTTTCTCATAGTATTACAGTAGGAATAAAAAAACATTCATTACACGCTGATATCATAGAACTTTCAGTTATTTATTTATTTTTTTTTTTGTAAAAAACGCAGAACAGCTAATATAAACTCATATGTGGATAAATATGTGCCACCCTCTCTTGTATTATTAAAAGCAAATTATATGCTCCTGATAATTTAAAAAATCAATGTATGTATCTCTTTCAAAGCAAGAATTTTACTCCTTAAATCCTTAAGATAAGAGCATAGCACCCCTTTCACAAATGATGCTTGAAATATGTTTAAATGAAGGAGGAAGGCGGCAGTTCTGTTAAATAAGGAATCGAACATGATCTGGGAAAATGGCAATTACATATCTATATGCATATATATATATATATATATATATATATATATATATATATATATATTGCAATTGTATTTATCAAAAGCTTACAATATTACAATAAAAAAAATAGAATTTTGTAATTTTATTTTACTTTTTTAAGTTATAGTTTATCAAAATTACTCTTGGACGTATATGTTTGTTAAAAACCCAGATATGAAATGTAGTTGAAAAGCAGTATATAGGAATCTTAGCACTCACACTCTGGGCAGCTATTTCCACTGCTTTTGCATAGTATTGTAAATTTGCGTAAATAACTTCTTTGGGATCCTTGTCAGCAGTGATGTTGGCCCTGGGACGATGCTCAAATACAGCTGCGGTGAAATAATCTTTACCAACTACTACTGCTGGCACAAGAGCGACCAAGAAAATAATCAGAGCTCTCATTTTTGCTGTGAATGAAAAAATAAAAAGTAAGATAATATTTTGAAGGGATAAAAAATACAAAAAAACTAACTTAAAATAAGGTATTTTGTACCCCACACTTTATTTATGAAAATTATAAATATTGATTCGCTAATAAAATTCGCTTAATTGTGATTGCAAGCATTTCTTTCACTACTTTAAAGGAAATGTAACTAATTTTTTTGCTATTTAAACGCGTTTTCTTTATTATTAAATTAAACACAGATGTTTTTAAAATTTAAGGACCACAATTTTGTCTAGAATATGAAACAATAAAAATAATTTCAATGAAATTTCAGCCCAGCATTCATGGATATTAATTCAAAGAATATCTTTGTATTGCAACAGCTTAGAATCTGTTAGATAATGCGAAACATTTGAACTGCAATGGTGAAATGTTTTGTGATTTGATTTTAAAAATGATTTCCTTTACTCTAATTTTAACGATGATGAAGATTCAGAGAGAAATTTATTAGACGCATATCATATAAAATACATAAAAAAAAGTTTATTAGTTATTCATCATACCTGCTACAAGGTATACAGTATAAAATATATGCTTTTCAATGCTATAAACTATAAGCTTTTTGACGAGAAAATCTTTATAATACAAAATAGAGAAAATCTATTTTTTGTGATAATTTCTGAATGAATTTAGATCTTTAATATGGGTTTCTATACAAAAGACTAGTAATAATTAAAAAAAATTTTCTTCTTTGTAATAGTAAAGATTTTTAAAATTGATGGGTGATAACGGTAAGAGATTTTCGTAAATCAGTGATTCTCAGTTTTTAATGTAATACTAATATTTTTATAGCTAATAGTATAAGCTGGTGACTAATAATATTTTAATAGAAAATAAGCTTAGGGTGAATTATAAATTTAAATGCTGAATTTTTATCCTACTAATTATTTAATTTCAAATTTTTGATTTTGCATTTTGTTAAAATGAGTTGGGAGATCTGTATTTTATAAAAAATTTGTTATTTAATCTCAACTTAATTTTTGCAGAAAAATATGGAAATAAATTCTAAATAGAAGAGAAATATTTTCTGAGTCATATAACTTTAAGAGCTGTTTAACGAATCTCAAGTCTAATAGTCTGGACTATAAAGATGACTAAAATTTGAGTAGATTTAGACCACGAAATCATCAAACTATGAAAAAATTGATACAAATTTGCATGCTAATTTGGAACATTACAATCTTAGGATTTTACCATCTTAATATTCTGCAGTAGAAAAACAGAGATCTTGAGCTGATAAAAATAAATTACTACCATTCGTTTCCCAAATAGAGTTGAGAAGTATCAGCAAGCCACCAAAAACCCACCGATTGCATGCGATATACCCGCGCGTTAAATCTGTGGAATCAGAAATCCTGTGGTTGGTCATTGAGCAGTTACTATGGGTGTAATGGTCTGGAAAAACTTCCTCCCTCTTAGATCAGAGTCAAAATTCAGGGAGTGGATCCTCTGGTGGTGCTATCTATCGGAGGAATCTTAGAGCAAAGTCATAATTTCACCTTCGTGTGCTCTGATTAAACGAAAAACGCGCCCATCTGATTTAATTTTGCATAGCCATTGGAAAGCGAGTTTGACTTGTCCAAATGCCATAAATAACAAAATATAAGGTAATGTACATCAACAGTCTTCAGTTAATATAACACACAACGTGAAAGTACAGTCATACACAGTCTTCCTAAAATAGTAGCGTTCATTACTTAAGTAGTTTGATAGTTTCGATTTACCACCGCTCAACTGTCATAACAATGTCATTGAGCCGTTAATGGCAGTGAACGGCATCTGTTATGTGTCTAGGTATACCTATAATCAAACATATTAAAGACATCTCTGTAGTCAATTCTAGACACGTCAGAATACTTCTGAACACGTTCAGGAACTGCAACATTTGCTGAAGCACAAAGGAACATCAGTCATTTAATTCCCTTCACGTGCCACTAAGCATCTGTTTGAACTGTCCAGTGCCACAAGTTTCACCACTCATTGAAGAATCCATTTTCGTGTATTGCTGCTCGTTGATAAATCAGTTTTTTGTTAAAATAATATTAATTAATATACAGGAATAATATTGTAAATGAATATTCAAAAGTTGTACTTATATCAAGTTTCGTAGTTGAGTGTCATTTCTTCCTGTTGCCATGTAGTTTTTGCTACACAGTAAATTTTAAACTTAGTCATTTCTCTTTGTTTCAATAAAGTATCCATAAATAATGTACTTGCGTAAATTTAAATTAACAAGTAAAAATATACGATAAAATGTCATATAATTACAGTTTATTCACATATTACAGTGAAAAACTGATTAAATAAAATATGTTTCATTAAAGAATAGTAGGATATTAATATCATAAATATATATATATATTTTTAAACGCTGAATTTTTTAAATTATGTAATTTTTTAGTATATTATATTTGTATAATCTTCTTCATTGCTGTAAAACATAGTAATTTGGTTTTTAAAAAATTAAAAATGCATTTTCAAAGAACTGTATATAAATACTAGCCTAGCAATTTCAACATATTTCATAATCCACAGTTATTAACATTTTTATCAATTTATTTTACCGTTCTACAAAAATAATGCATGTTTTAAATTATAGTAAAATATTATAAAATATTTTTCTAAGTTTAACAAAAAATAAATCAGTTATTATACAAATCACTTATAGCACAGAAAAATATTGAGCATATTAATAATATGAAATAAACTTTCAGTTCACTTAATACAGCTTTGGATCCACTATATAAATCTCAGATACATATTACCTTATTTTTTTTATACCTTTTAGAAATTTGAGGGTATATTCGATCAAGAAGTTATATTGCAAGATAAAAAAGCCGATGATTTCCTGTTTTACATACAACAACCAATGAAATATAATTTAGTAAAAAAAAAATCGGCTTAACATAATAGATTGTACAGTGAATCATTGTAAATCTAGGCCTTTAAAGAAATATTTTATGCTAGATTAGAAAAGAAGTGAACTTCATATTTATTTATTCTATGTTATTATCAATCACTAGCAATTTTAGTATTGATAAAAAATTTTATTAAAAATGCTTCAATTTTTTCAGTTATAACTTTTGCAAATATTAACCATGTCTTGAAATTTTGTTGCCTTTTCTAAGAACACACAAATGTGAAATAATTCCTGTTATGAATTATTTCACATTATTATTACAAATTATTTTCGAAAACATAGGTCTTTGCCAATATGTTTCCGCAAATCACTTTGTGACCCATCATTATTTATCTGTGGAAATTAAACATTCAAGTTACTTCTACTGCTCCAGTTTTTATCACCAGGTTTTCAATACTTCCATACATCTGTTTCCATTTTTATCAATTATTAATTTGGTGCAGTAGATTCCGAAAATATTTATTTCGCGAGAAATTATTTTGACATAGAAGAAATGGAAGTCTTTCGTTGTCATAAATGCTTTGTCAGTGAATCAATGGAGAAACTACTAGAGGGAATTATTGATTTGTAGCTCTTCACAAAATTTAATATTTGTTTTTTAAAAAATACATTTTTGAAGCCGGAAATCAGTTTTTTAGAAGAAATAACTTTAGAATATTAATTCTCATATATTTAAAATTTTTTGTAATTTTCCAAGTGTACAAACTTACCCATAGATAAAGTAAGTTTTATACTTTGAAAGTATACAATCATTTCAAAATGCGTACTTCAAATGATAAATATAATCACTTGAAGGGAAAATTTTTAAATTAAAACTTAAACTATGGATGTAAATGTAATCTTGATTTACTTCCTTTTATTAATTATTTTATTTGATATTTCTCTTGCTTTTCAAATGAAAAGGTAGTTTAAAAAACAAAATTTCAATTCAAAAAATAGTAAAATTGTGCAAGATATTTTATTTTTTAAACTATATTATAATTCAGAGATTAAGTACTGCTTAAAAATTCCATAACTTAAATATTAATCTAGATTGAAGAAAATCTTACAATAATGACTGACTTCTAATTTGTATATAATGAAAATATATGTGCATCTTTTTCACGAGATTATGTATCCAGATTTTTAATCACACTCAAGAGTAATTCTAAAGCTAAATAGTGGAAATATAATATAAAAGAAACACACAATCAATCATCTTTCCCGTTCTCGTTATTTCTAGATAGATTTTTTGATTATTTATGTTTTGAAACTAACTTCTCCCGTAACTCAATATGACACGAATTAAAAATGTAAATATAGTTGGAATTAAAATATTATAATAAAATGTAAATTTTATCTAAAAAAATAATTTATTCCAAATCACACACACATTTTTATGTCAAATATTTTAACACATATTTTGCCTTTTAACTGGTTTCTAAATTAAGGTTTCAATTTAATAATGAAACAGTTTAATAAAACTTATTCAGTTGAATTAAGACCTTCAATCGGAGTCCATAAATTTGACTAAGCGATACATTAAATGCTCTATATCACAGAATGGACCATTTTTATGGTTGCATAGTGCGATCTTTCATCAGGGGAGACAAACGTGACAGAGAAGATCGATGACCACATCTTAGACAAGTTATTTTATTCACTGGGGTGGCTTCTCCTTTTGAAAGTGTTTGAGGATCGTGAGTGATATATTTGCTCTAAGGATGATATGTTGCAGAAGAAATGTTCTGAAACCTAGAAAAATATTGCCTTTAGTCTTATAGGGAACTATTTTCTAATGTATTTCTGAATGTACTTTTCATCTGCATACTTTAATTTATTATGTTAGTAAAACAATCGAGAGACATCTAGAATATTCTCCGAGGGAGAAACACAGGCATGGACTCACAAGTTACAATAATTATTTTTCAATTTATGAGATTGAGTCAAATTGAAAATGTAGGTAGAAAGGGCAATTCTATTCAATCAATCCTTCAGAAAATAATCACTGAATCCATTCCTTCATGGTATTCTTCTTAATCCAATTTGGCCAGGAAAATGCATTGCATTATCTTTCTCGAATCTAGATCAGTATACTTATGTCTATTGAACTGAACATTTATTATTATTATTATTTTTTGTCTAGAGTCTTTGTGTGATTTGCTCAAATTAGATTTTTCAACTCATGCAAAAATCAGAACAGCTCGTCAATTTTTTGTTGTTTGCTTCCCATCGGCGAAAAAAAATTAATTAGATTAATATCTGCTAACAAATGCCATTGTAATCTCAGTTTTGCCAAATTTATTATAGCAGAGTTTAATATTTTAATTATTGCCTAATTTTCAATAAAATTGTGTGTGTATATAAATATTTTTTTTCTTTATGAAGTAATAGCTATTAATATAAAATCTAATTCTTTTGGTACAACAATATATAAATTTGATCGTTTAAAAGATAGTGTTCAATGACTATAATTACACTGTGTGTGTGTGTTGTGTATATGCTTACTGTTATTAAATAACGATTACAAATGATATTTAAAATTAAAGTAAGGTATTATTTTTTTAACATTGTGCGTTGTGTATTTTTTATTTTATTTTCTCTACCCAGATCCAACCCTGAAAAATAGAAGCAGAAACTGGCTTTATTTTAATAATTAAAAATTTCCTTTAATTCACTTATAAAGTAACAAAACTATTTAACACATATAATTCAATTACTTAAATCACTTATATTATTTCATTATTACAACTTTGCTACCAACATAATTAAGCATTCACGTGGAGAGTTCATAATTTACATTAAATTGCTTAAAGTTATATTCATATTACTGCTTAAAGTTATAAAGTTATAAAATAGGTGGTACCACACTAAAAAAAAAAAAAAAAAAAAAAAAAAAAAAGCTGGCTGGGGAAATAAATTTAAAAAAAAAACATTAACTTACATACAAACGGTTCATGGACTAGGCCTGCCTATTTAGAGGGCTTCAAAATCAGTTATTCGACGAGGCTTCCTTCATCTGGACCGTAATGAAGAACTCATTTGGAATAATACTACAGGAGCCAATTTCTTATTCTTCTTCAGACATTTATTATATGGAATATATGTAGGCTTTTATTATATAGAAACTTCAATTTTACAGCTTATAGACTCCAATAAAGCGTCGGACTTGAATCACTAACAGGCTCCCTTTTTGAGGCTATTAACTGAACATTTTCCTCCTTCTGCTGACGCTGATACCTCTGTTCTGCCTCCCCCCCCCCTCGCTTTCTCCTTGAAAAACCGGTTTCCTTCAAATCCTACGTTAGGGCATCCTACTTCGTCAAAATGGGGCGAATAGGGAATATAATTAAATAAAGAAAAGGACTTCCAGACAGAAAAAAAAAATGGGTAGTTTAATTTATAAAAATTATCCAGCCAGTGAATACAACACCAATAATCTACCTGGAAAAAAAAAATCTTCGATTTTTTTTCACACATTTACAATTTAATTAAAAATAGTCACAATCTAGAATACATCTTTAGAGGTGAAGTCGCGAATCTCCTCTCCACCGAATAGGGATCGCTTCTCTGGCAATCGGGACTATGCCGAGAAAATGAAACCTTTATCTATTTTGTAACATGTCAAAATTTAATGCAATTTATATAATCTATTTATATGATACCTAAACTATTTTGGCATGGCTTTAACTTGATGAACATTTTTGTCTTTAATTTTATTTTAGTATATCCCTGTTTTCTACTTAAAATCATACATAAAGTGATACTTAATAAGCTTTCTAATTAGAAATAGCACATAAAGTGTACATTTATTTACAACATAATGTTATCTTGGCTAATTTAAAATATGAAAACTTCTTACAGACTGCTAAAATTAATAAGTTCAGTCAGCAGTTACATAAGTAATGCAAGATATATAAAAATATCTATATTTACAAAACTACAAAATTATTTATTACTGTACATGCACTCTATACAATCATTTATTAATGTTTGTATTGCTCATTTAATCAGTCGATTATGTGCTACAATTCCTTCGAGCGTTCATGTTTTATTTGTCAAGATGTTCCAGGATCACATTTTGGGACAGATGCAACTCCTTTATTTGGAAGTGGCGTTGAACTATTGCTCTGAGAATTAATTACAGGGCTAAAAGCATACGCTTTTTTAACTTTTCTTCGCACACTATATCTAACCACGAGGGAACTATTTTTACTTTCCTCATTTGAGTCAGTAGATTGCTGAGGTGTTAAATTAGTTTCGTGTAAAGTCGGGAATATAATTCTATCATTAATTTTTGAAAATCAATCTATATGAACAATTTGGGTTTTTGAGGGTTCTTTTACGCATTTCGTAATTTACTGGTGATTGTTTATTCAGAACTCTAAAAAGGCCTACATTTGGTCTCATTAATTTCCTTGAAATCCCTGCTTTTGTTTCGGGAAGATATAGATATACGACATCCCCTATTGCTATTTGTTTATCAACTGCAGTCTTACGGCGAGAGATTTCCTGTTTTTCTGTTTAATGTTTTAATTTAATGTTTTATTAGCTTTAAGCAACATATAGAAACAATCTAGGTATATTTAATGTCTATACTAGCATTATTGAGATCACAATCCATGATTTTTCTATTTATACTGTTTTTCAACATTCAGAGTTAGATAATAAGTCTCAAAAAGGTTTTCTTGCATTAATCACACAAATTATGGAGGAATTATTTAATTCAAATTTTAGCATACAAACTCTTGTTTTTTTATTTCAATTTTAACTCATAAATCACTCTATTCTCTGCACAGTTAGAAGCGTTTAGCTAATATTGCATGCATTTCACTTGATTTTTCACATCATTCCTTGTATTTTATTAAATGTGCAAATCATTTTAAATCTATGGTGTATACATTTAACTAAGAACTATAATCTTATGTTATATTCTTCCTCTACAGCTAAAGAAATATCGTTAAAGGATTTTCCAAAGGAATCCTCGAAAAATTCTCCAAAATTGATGAGATTTTTTTAACTTACTAGAAAAAATCTGTAATTTTTTTAAATACGAACGCAACTTTTAAGTACTGTATGCGCAATGCTGTAAGAAACTTTACTAAAAAAAACCCTACTTAAATATCACAAAAAATAATTTGAAAAGCTTGATCAAAACTCTCACATGGCATGTTACTTTTATTGGTGATACTGAAAATTTGAGAATAGCCTTCACCTCTGTGGGTTTTCACCATTTATCTATATAAAATATAGATTCATATTGAAATTGAATCAGAGAAAGATGAATTACTTTATTTTTACATTTGTAGCTGGTTTGATCTTACAAATTGCTGTATAGGCAGTGTATAAGTTATATGTGAAAAATTATCGATACAACTAGAAGCTGAACACATCTTTCGTAAGTTGCTTTTCCTTCAGAGACAGGAATTTCGGTCAGAAAATTAAAAGTTAAGTTAATAAATCGTTCAGCTTCATTGATGATGGTGAATTACTACTTCATCTCCGTAACTTGTATTTTTTATGCCTTATGATACTTCACAGAAATCTTTCAATTATTTAACATAAATGTATAATTTCATTTCATTCTACATGTATAAATCAATGCAATCTATACGTGACATGAAACTACTTTTCTTTTTAAGATTTTTAGACCAAGAATTAGCAAAAATTACCTACTTCTGGGAAAGAGAGAGGGTTATATGTGTAAGAATTTAAGTGAGTAAGATGCATCTCATAAAACAGAAATAATTCTTTATATTTCTTAACAAAAGTTATAATGTTAATTATTGGAAAGTCATTATGATTAATCATTAATTCCTCTAAAAGTTAGTCTGCCTCTAAAGATAAAGTTGTAAATTCGGTGGGATTGAAAGTATCATACCCATTGAACTTTTGGCATTATCAAGATTTGGGTTCTGCAAGACAGTTAAATTGAATTAGATATTAATCAAAAATAAGTGAGATTAAAATTCGCTAATAAATAATAGGATTTTTAAATTTGAGCTGACCAAACTTTACGGTTCTCCGCAAAAAAAAAATCGAGATGTATGCTAGTATGTTCTAGGTGAGCTCAACTTGGTCTAGTGATAAGACCACGATCTTCGGTGTAGAATGTCCCGGTTTCTATCTCAGCCCCTATTGAACAACGGGAGATGGATTTTGCGCTTCTGCTTGCACATTTTTTAAGGTGAGGGATAATGAGTTTTCAAACTTTGCCTCCTTGCGACACATGAATAAGATCTAGTATCAATGAAACTAAAAAAAAAAATAATAAAATAAACCTGTGGCTCGACAGTTCAAGTGGAAGCAAAGGTCTATAGTGCCCGTATCCGTGGTCTATAGTGACTGAGGGCTTGTAGTGGGAAGCATATATCCTGGTTAGGTGGTCAGTCTAATGCGATTCTCAGCACGCTTAGTATTCAGTTCATCGACCGACTAAAGGAATGAAAGGTCTAGTATCTATAAAAATCCTTTTGTAAGGAAAGTATGGACTATTAAATGCAAAAGCTAATGTTGCCATGATATCTTACACAGCCTTCGGTTATTAACCTGTATGCTACGTGGCGGCAAATAGTGTGATAGAGTTGAGCTCTCCGTAGCCTAACAATACAACTACGCAGTTAGGAGTGGTAAATCAGTGGTAAATCCCGTGCTTGTTCCTATCTAGCTACCCTTGAATATCAAGAAATGGATGTTGCATTTCTGCTTTCTTCATATACATCTGTAGCAGTGGGTGCTTGGCAGTTATCTAGGTTTCTTTGCTTGTTACACTGAAATAATATGAAAAATCCTTTTAAGAAGGTAAATATTACAAAAAGTCTTACAACAGATCTTGCCTATTGAGCTGCTAAATAATATATTCAACAGCTCAATAGGCGAGATTTGTTGTAAGGCTTTTTTTAACACTTACCACATGGCTAGTGAACAAATGACGAGTGAAACGCCAAAGCAGCATTTTCAAGTTACACAATGTAGTCATTATTTATTCCACTAGGGTAATATTATCGCACTAATACATTTGTATGGAAACTTGCAAAATTCCTCACATAAGATGCTACGTTTTAGGAGTACAAATGTGAAATAAAAGAAATTCTTTTATGTACTATAAATTATTCTGTGGAAGAAACACGTAAATCATCAATTATTCACCTCAGTGATGCTCTTAAACAAAGGAGAAATGAATAATCTACCACCTTCGAGTCAACAACAATAGGACTCAATTCCACAGCTTTTCATCCAAATGAAGCGCAGTTCTAAAAATAGCATTCAACGCCCACTTTCTCAGAAACTTCAGAAAAGTCTGCATTTCATTAGCTCAATGATTAATTTGGGAGCGGTTTTTATTTATTAGTAACAGTTTACCCATTCTAATGAATCTATGGTTACAAAGTACATAAAGAGTTAAGATTTTGTAGTGCATCGAGTTTCTTTTTCTCATTTCTAAAAAGTTTCTTGAAAATGTTTTTAATCTCTGGTGTTATTTTTCGCGATTCTACTCCATATACAGTAACTAAAATTTTCAAGTAAAACTATATTAAACTCAAGTGTGAGCTTAATATGCATAGTACAAACTATAGTTATATATTTCAAGTAATTTTAAAACCGAATAATTCGTAAGGGACAGAATTATCTTTTAAACATCACATAATTATTAACTTATATATTTCAAACATAAAAAAAGTCCGTTATCCGGTTTCTCTAAAATGTTAGAAGAGCTAAATGACTAAAAACTTACAACTGAAGGGTTTAATGTATGTGTTATTGTAACATTTTGATAAATCCTACTTTAAGTAATTCTGAGTTCTTATTCTCTCTTTTGGATTGTATTCTATGATGTCCTAAAGAGATACAGGGACAGGTTAGAAAAAAAGTAAAATATGGGTCAAAATCTTTTCATTAACCTGAAAATTGTCACAAAGTGTCTGTCAAATGAATTGAATTGCTTAGTTATAAAAGTCAGTTAGTGTGTGTGTGTGATTCACACACACACATTGACCTCCACTAATTCATTTTTTATACACTCATCAGTCATTTTATTTCCTTTCGTCCCTATAGGAAAAGTCAGTAATATAATTATTATTTATTTATTATTTTTGTTTTCATTTTATAACCTATGTTCTTTTTATTATTTTTATCATTATATTTAAATTTACGAAAAAATTTCTGTTTTTAAGTGAATAACTTCGATACACCGAAAACATAAAATCAGTCGCGGAAAAACTAAAATGAGATTTTAATTTTAGTTTTCATGATTGTAATGAATGACTGGAAAAAAAACAGTGAATTGTCTCTATAAAAAATGTGAACAATTTTGACTAAAATCTATTGAATTAATAATATTAATTTCGATCATCATCAATAATTATGTTCAATATAAATCACCTCCTTTTACATAAAATATATAAAAAAATTTTTTAATAAAATTTTTATTTCAAATTTAAATTTATAGAAATAAATTTAAAGATAATTTAAATTCAGAATTTTGACAAACACAATTTAGATAACTATGTAGCATATTGCATATATTAATTATTGAAAATATTCAGAACATATATCAGGCCGAATGTAAAAAAACTAATGCCAATTTTAAAAACAATAATAAAGTCAATTTAATTGTTTTTAAAATTTATAGAGATATCTTTATAAAACATAATTACATTTAATTTTAAAAAAATTTCAATTTTAATTTCTAATATATATGAGAATAGCTTTGCATTAAATCATATGTATATGAGTGAAACGTCAAAAATATTGGCGCATAACATTGGTTTTTAAACTTTAGTTTTCTCTTTTTTTTTAAATTTTAACATTCAACGAAAATTTATTTTCTTCTAAACATTTAAGAGAGATAATAGCAATACTTATAATTCTCTACTTTATAATTTAATCTAGATGCGGCATATTTATGGTGATATATTCCATATGGCAAGGGCATTTTTTACTTTGAGAAACTAAATAAAATATTTTTTGGATTAAATTGCATAAAAATATTTATAAAAATATTCTGTTTATATGAACAATATTCTACTCCTCAAGAACAATAGAATTTCCAAAACTAAGTATCAATCAAGCAAATAAATCAAAATTAATTACTGCGTACTCAATCCTATAAGTTATCTTTTACAAAGCAATTTATTTTCCCCATATTTTTATTTCCAAAGTGTTACCTCAATTTATTGTGAAAAGTAAATTAAAACATTTATGTGCATAATGCTTAGGAACTATTAATTTTATACACTCACTATACAGGAAATCCAAACAGTTTTAATTTGCAAACCATGAAAGTTTTCTTCATTTCAGGAAGTTCCCAATCATAAAATTTAGTTTAAATTTATTAAAAAGTTCTCTAATACATCAATAACTAAAAAATAACTGAATTGAAATAATAAAGAATAAGATAAATATAAATTTCCTTACGTTATTGCATCCGTTTAAAAAAAGAGATGACACACACACAGAATAATTTTTGAGTAATAATACAAAAGTATTACTAACATATTAAATCAGAAGATTTTTCTACTTTTTTCTTATCTTTTTTTATAGAAGAACAAAGGGCAAAAATTGAAAAATAAAGCGTGTATAATCTTATCATTAGGATAATAAAGAAGAAAAACTAAAGTGAAAAATTATTTAATGTAAACGTGTTCAATATTTGAACGAGATACAGATAAAACTGATGAATTAATTTTAATATAAATGGGCAGAGTTTTTAATTAATCACATTAATTTACATTACAATTTATTTCACTATGAACAATTGAAGAATGCTTATTTCTATATGAAATCTTACCATTACACAATGGTACCCAAGAATAATTCAAGTTTAATCCAATGTCTGAAAAATGTGCACCGATTCGTACTGTTGCATTTTCTTAAAAGCAATTACGAAAGTGTGTCCCATATCCTAGATTTTGGAAATGAAAATTGTTCAAGTGCAAAATCACAAATGCAAAATTCTCAGTAACATCTTTTCTTAAAAACAAAATATCATACAATAAAATAAAGAAGATTTAAATTTATTTAGCTTAATAATTCTGCTTTTATTTCTTTTTATTTAGTTAAAGTCGTTCATATTTATGGAAATATTATTAATTTATATTTCTTTACAATTGTTTTCCTAATTTTAAATTAACTAAAAGCCATTAATCTACAGGAAATTAATTGCTGTTATTTTTTCTTCTTGTAAAAAAATAACATGAAAATAAGGATAATTAGCTGACTTTAACCAAAACCATGTAAAAACGAAGAAGATTAAAAGAAATTTAACTTAGAAAAATCCCCTTAACGTACAATACTGTCTTATGAACATAATATTTTATTTAAAATGGATATCAATCTCATTTTTTTTTTAGAAAACAAATTTTATTTTTTCCTAATTAAGTAGCAATTTATGAATTTAATGTATTATTTTTATAATTTGTAAGACAAGATAACTGTTTTAATTTGCATAATTTTTAATTTTTGTATTGCATTATAAATTAGTATAATGAAATATGATATTTGAGGAAATTTATCTTTCACTAAATATTCATAGTGCTAACTAAAGGATAAATTTCATGTAATTATATGTTTTTGGAGTAATTATTTCTCGACTGATATTTAGAAAATTGGATTATTATTATTTTGAGTTATTAAAAACAGGCTTTTTAAAATTAAACATATTAATCACAGCAAGATATGCTTTAAACTCTATGACTTTTATTTTTATCGATATTTCACGACACATGAATAAATGTATAAAATCAATTTATATTAGCACATTTAATGGGTATTCATTTTTTACTAGTCTCTTAATGAATTGGTATTTGTTATTTCAATTACTTAGTGCAAATCTTAAATGAAAATTGAGTTACAACTTTTACTCATTGATCCCAATTAAGAACTCTTTTGATTTAAGTTGCATTATTAAAAATTCCTGTTTCATAAAAAAATGTATATTGAGAATAAATGGATAAAATCAGCCTAGTTACATATTTCGTGTTACATGTTTAATAAACTGATATTTTTTTATCATTATTCCTACTATTATTTAATATGAACTAAAATTTCTTTTCTACTTCAAGTTTCATGATTTCCAATTCATTTATATTGCACTAAATATTTATATTGTGGGATTTAATTGATGAGACCTATCCAGCTGTCTATTTTTCTAACGTTTTCTTTCATGCTTAATTTAAGTAAGGATTTTGCTATCATTATTTCTATAAATATTTAGTGCGGTTTAAAAATGATACAGTTATTACTGCAAATCTATCAATCATAGTTTGGAGCTTATAATAGTATGTAAGTATTTCTGCAAATTTTTCATTGCTTATGGGTAACCACATCCCCGTTTAATATAGCGTTATCTTCCGAAACAATTTCACTCAAAACATCTACATGAGATCCGGTAAGATTGATTCATTCATTAGTGGAATTACAGTGAAAAAACTTTTACGCATTTTTAAAGTGTTTGATACGAAACTATCTAAACCCATATCCATTAGGAAATGAGAAAACATTTAGTCTCAGCATCACACAGGAAGTCATTCTAGGAAGTAAAGACTTAATAGAGTTGTATCAGTTTAATTACCTAAATGACTACTTTTCCCGCCTTAATGGCTATTTCAGAATTCTTCCTAATGACTAAAAGTTACCCGAATGCAATTATGATCTTGGAAAGAGATTTCGGTAAAATACACTTCAATTAGTCCATGAGTATCAATTAATAACTTTTAAGTCCGTTAAATCACAGCTACTGAAAATTTTGCATTGAAACTCAGGTAGGGAATGAAAGCACATAATCTTTGAATGCAAACACAGAGGAAACTTCCATAAATCACATTTTTAAACTGGCGCTTCAAGGTCAGGGATTTTACTTTCAGCAATGAATGTAACTAATGTTTATTATTATTATTATTACTATCCTACGCCCATTTTCGGCATCTCAGCCATTAATCGATGAGGAACCCAATAAAAAGATGAACAAGTATAAAAACAAGAATAAAGTCTTTTAGTAGCCTTAAAAGAGTTGTCAGTCATAAACTTTAAAACTTCAGGTCAGTTCTTGAGGTGAGCAGCATCCATATCACCATGGTTGCACAGTGGATAAAGAGCAGAGTCCATTACACCTATTCGATGCAGATGGCTTTGTAGATAGTCATGTCCAGTTGTCATCCGGAAAGAAGAGACACCAACAGCACGTGGCAAGGAACCAGGGATTTTATTGTTCTCATCAAGAAGTTTTCCATTGCCTGTCCATAGCTGCATCAGCATAAGGGGAAACTCTGTCATACATGTCACTAATGTAAAACGAAGCTAAAACTTAATTTTAAATTAGTTTCACTCAAAATTGTCTTTATACTGAGATTACGAGTCAGTCATCTAAAAACAAAAAGATTCCATCTTCCACTTAAGTGTTAAAACGAATAACACCGAGATTGATTAGTCTGCGAATTGAAGATAGATCTAAGATTTGAAGAAGCATATAACCAAATTAATTTAAAAATATGTTTTGAAGAACTCAGTTTTTCATAAGGTTACTGCAAACAAGCCTGTATTAACAATTTTATTGATGAGTTAAAAAATAAAAAAGTAAAGTGATTAAAAGCTGTTGGCATTTTTTATAAGAGCAATCATGACAGAAATTTGAAATTGATTAATAAGCTTAAAATTCAATGAAAATTATCAGAATTACTTTATACCGATGACTCGATGTATAAAATATAGGCTATTAAAAGCTTAAAAAATAAAGCTGATATTTTAAAATAATTTATATAATATATTTATAAGGGTGGGGGAAGAACTTTTACAATTATATTTGCCATAGAAATAATAATTCTCTTGAAAAATAAATGTTTAATAGACTTATTTATAGTGTGAGTATTTATGTTTATTAATGCGAAATATTAAAGAAAAAATTATTCCTTACATTAAAATGCTTTTTAAATTAAAAGTGTATTTTATATGTCACTTTATTTTCTCAGACAAGTGCTTAGAAATTTTAGCACAAGCAGGTAAATTATACCTCATTATAAAACTAAATTACCACTAAAATAATAATAATAATAAATGTTATTATTTAACATTCTTAATATGTTGGGTAGATTCATAATGGTCTGATGGAAGATAAACATAAAATGTTTATATTTTAAGAGCAATTTTCAGTTTTTGAAATAGATGTTCCTGTTTTCCATAAATCATTTATTTAATTTAATGTAACTTCAGTGTCAGAAAATATGTATATAAACAAGAAGTTTGACAAGAAGTTAAACAACAAGTTGAAACAACAAGTTTTATCTAATAAGGACGCCAGAGATTTTTAAATTAAAAATTTATTATTTTTAATTTAAAATGAACTAATAATAAAATTTAAAACAAAAATTTTGAAAATAATTGCTATGAAAAAAATGATTTTGTTTTCGGAATTTTATTTAGATATGTTTATGATTGCATTAAATGCGCATTTGGTGATAGTGTAGAATGTATTCCTAAAAATACACTTGGAGACATTTTTCGACATAGTCAGCAAAAATGCAGAAACAATCAATATTCATGACTGTTTCCGAAATTTGAATTCAGACTAGCGCGATTTGAGAATAGCTATTTTCCGTTGAAAAAGATTTATGAGAAAAAGAAGTTGTAACTGTTAAAAACAGTTTATATATTATATTTACATATTTCTTTGAAAATTGTTTTTTTCTTCTGATTCTCTATTTATTATCTTTTTTTCTGAAGTACTCTCACTTACATGTATATGAGATAAAATAATGAAAGTAATTATCTGCAAAGATATTTTAAGTCTCAAAATGTTTTAATAACTTATCAAAAAAGAAAGAAACATATTTTTAATAACTATTGTTTCATCAACTAGCTAACGTAGTTGATCGTGGAAACTATTTATAAGATTTAAAACGCTTTGAGGCTTAATAAAAAGATATTTTTTGAACACAATTTTGTCTCTTAAAGTAATCTTATGTATATTTTGAAGTAGAATTCTTGTTTTGTTTTTTGCTCTATAGAGCCATTCCTTCCAAACAAAGATTAAACTCAATCAGTTTCAACAGCTTTTAAATAGATTCGAGATCACTACAAAGATCCACTCCCGCGGAGAAAGTGTCCCCATGCGTCGTTGAACTGAAGAACAATAGTAAAATTCTAATGAATGGACTTGCGGAAGAATATTCATTAAATATAGAAAAGTTAAACCATCTATCATGTCATTAATTTTAAAATAGTAAAATAGATGGTTTAACTTTTCTGTATTAAAAAGACTTAAAAATATAAGTTATTATTCTAAAAATCCATTTCATAAATTAATATAGGAAACTAATTAAGCTAGCATTTTAACTTATAATAAAATTTACAAAATATAGAAGAAATTTATTTATAAATTTTTACATAATGTGAATTATATCTAAATAATATGCAAATTCACAAATTAAACGAATAATCAAAATTCGATAAATTTCATGTGCATGTATTCCAATCACTGCTATGTATAAAGGAAGGAATCAATCGATGCCATTCCAGGTAAGACAATTTCTCAGAATTTTCTTGCTCATTTTGCTCTCACTGATACAGAAATTTTACGTAATTGAATTCAGAGCTATTCCAAGTTGACGGTTTCTTAGGTAATGTATTATTAAAATGGGCTCAACAACAGGAATGGAAGGAAAGATTCATATCGAGAAGGTAAAAATATAATGCCTTTGACATCCTCAATAGAGATCCACTGAGTGAAGAGGGGAGCCCCCTCGGTGATCTTATACTTTATTATTATATTCTTTGTGTGTTCTCAGAAATTCGCGGTCTAGGACAGATTTTAACTTTTGCCCCCTCTCTGTGGTTTCTATCACCACACCACCTTCGCTTTCAAGGATTGATTTAGAAATTTGAGGGGAAAAACTGGCTGCATCTGCAGGCTTTCAGAAAAATGTACAATAAATGAAAAAAAGATAAGTTTTGAAATGTAATCGTTTGGAAATTTATATCTTTAAATGGGTTAAATATTTCTTACATTTACTTTAAATATTATAATTATTCATATCTTTAACTATAAATAAAGTGTTAAAACAAACATAATTTTATATATAATTGCTACTTATAATTACTATTTTACGTCAAAGTTCATGTTATTTAAAACCAGGTATAAATTTTTAAGTTTAAAAGCACTAAATATATGACGATGGAACTTATGAATTCAATGAAAAATTAATATTTTATACAAAACTTTACAAAGAAATAGTTTTTTTCTGACAATTCAGTAGCATAAAATTATATTTTTACATAAAATTATATTATTCACTAAATACCAATATATATATAATATTTTTATTAAAATTATTCATTTGTAAATGATTCTTTCTACATTAAAAAATATAGATAAGCATTTTATAAACCAAGAATACAATTTATTGGTGTTTTTCTCCAAATTTTCTTTTATTACTTTTTTTATATCAATAGAACTATGGTTCCTTAAAGAAAAAAACCCTAAATCTTATAATTATGAAATTAGATATGATAGTTAAATAGAATATTATATCTAGGGCATATTTAAGTTCTCTTGTTGATCATATTAATAACAATCATAACATATCATAACAATTAAAATATTATATTAGCTAAATGAAGTGTTTCTTTGATCAGTTTGAAAAATGAATGACTTTAGTAAAAAGAAGTACTTAAATTCAGTTGATTGATTAAAAAAAATCAATATTTTGACTGAATTCTCTGATTGAATGAAATGGCTATTGAGAGATGACTGGATTATTCAGTCATCTCTGAATAGCCATCTTATTTCTTTCAGCCTATGTTTGTTGTTTACTGTTTCTATGTTACCAAATATAGAATAGAAATATATTTGTTATTTGTAGTGTGAGTCATGCTTTTTTTTCGAATGTGATTACGAAAGTATCTCACAAACATTTATTTTATAAATTACTCTGTGACTATTTTTAAATAATATTCAGTAGTTCTTCGCTAAAACAAGCAAATTTGAGTGAAGATTAACAGGTTTCTTTCCCTTTTAACGCAATTTTCGCTTTTGTTCACATTTTAAGTAGAATTTGTATACAAAATCACAGAGTATGATTTTCTTTTATTCTACGCACATATTTGAGAAATTTCTAGTTTTTAGTTTGTATAAGTTGTGTGCATGATGTTTTCATTTTGAAGAAAACATGAATTTCTAGGAAAAATAATATTTGCTTTACTCACACTCCTAAAATAATTATAAACGACTCATTAAAAGTTGGAATATACATTTTATTGAATGAACAAAGCAAAGCTATTAAAAAGTACTATACTGACTCTCCAAAAAAAAGAAGATAATGTTCGATTTAGCGGATGATTTTTAAATATCGATTCATTTAATATTGCCAATCTGAAACAAGGCAAATAATCAGAGCACTTTGAATAAAATATTTTCACTTATAAAAGATTTCAAAAGTAAAATATATTTTTATAAATATATATATATATATATAAATTTTAAGGAATTAAAAATAAATTATTCCTAAATTTCTTAAATTATAATGATGGATGAGCTTAAAAAGGAATGAAAAATATTTAAAAACTTTGAATTGTCCTAATCTTCGTGTCTTATTTCTTAAAGTAAGTATACACAGAAATATTTCATTTATTTATTCTTGATTATTTAAACTATTCGTTAGGAAGAAAAAAGTGTCAACGAACTTAAAGCATTCAAATATATAAGGTCGAGCTTATTTCATCACCTTAGAACAAGTTATTAACGTAATTTAATTGACTGAATATCTTGCAAAAATTTTTAAAAAAAAGGGTAATAGTTATATTATATTCTAAAATCACTGAATGACCTTAATTTACAACTTCAATTAGTATCATGAAGTGATTTAAATTGACTAAGATTATTGTACGCAAATTCTCTGCAGTCTTGAGTCTAATTAAGCGCTTTCCATAACTACACTTTTAAAACATTTTAACAGCATTAAGTATTTTCTCCAATTTCTGCACTTAAAAGATCTTTGATGGTTTTATATTACGAGTATTTTCTTAATTTCGTTAACGTTTATGGAAGCTTTTGTTAACACCAAGCTAACACCCCCGTATCTAACCCAAGGAGGGTTTTACCAGTTAGATGGGAGTTGCTGGAAGGAGAAGAATCATAGGCCGCCTGAGGAGCTCGACACCTGTCTGTGAACCCGAGCCCCCAACGCAACGGCTCAGTGTTGTTGTAGGGCATAACGCAGCTCCTGCTAGCTGCCGCCTAAGGATAGGTTAATTGGACATAGAACACACAGGTTATACAAAGATACACAAGTGTCAGTAACAGTTGAAACAATTTGTTACAATTGTATTGATACTAAAGGATAAAAACAAATGAAGTTCATCGCAACCAACATGATGCATTAGCTAGTTACATAGAAAGCAAATTAGAAAACAAACAAAACACATGAGGAAAATACACCAGAATGTGGAGTTGATACTTTCACTATAGTTATTCAGTTTCTACACAGTTCAGGTGCATTAACATTCAGATAAAATAGGGAAACAACTGCATGTGGGAAATAGATTTGGCAAACTAGTACTTACCATTACTTCCAACACATTATAAGTTAACAAGAGTAAAAATACTTGGTTAAATACAAAACATTATAAAAGTAGAGTGATTCGATTAAAATGTTTAAAGAGATGAGAAATATTCATGAAAATTTACAGAAGAAAACCAAGGGTAGATATGCATCAAGAAGACCAAATCAGATTTCTGCTATTGCATAGGAAAATTATAAGACATAAGTTTTATCCTTCAAAAAGAAAGTCTAATTAGTGAGGTAGAACACAATTTGTCTACGTAAAACACCATAGTTCCTTACTCATCTTGGTCAAGAAGATCTAGATCACCGTGGATACCCTCGTCGGTTTCGTAATCATTTGGGGTGATCAGTTCTTTGTGGTCGAGAAGGAAGTTGATTAGTGTAATCAACTTAGTTCTGGCATAGGGGTTAGTGGTGATGTTTTTAGCCCAATCTTTGATAAGGTGGGTGCTTGGTGTGGTAAAGTGCCACGAGTTGGTGATCGGGAAAGCAGTTGCATAGTGGAATGGGCTCCCTATTCCTCCGCAATCGCAGTAGTCACTGGAAAGGATCCCAAACCTGTGTAGGTACGTTGGGAAGGGACCATGTCCGGTGAAAAACAGTGTGACTTGGGTTGCCAGCATTGGTGTTTAAGGTCCACTTTCGGTAGAATATCATGCACAAGATGTCCTGTTGATGCTTGGTCCCATAGCATTTGCCAGTTTTGCATGACCTCGAGGGATGCGAGCTTTCTAAAGTGTGAGCGTGGAGCTGGAAGTGGGTTACTTGGGACCTCAAGAGAAGTATCTTCTTTGGCCAGACCATCAGCAAGTTCATTTCCTATGATGCCAACATGAGCTTTGCCCCAATTTAGCTTAACATTTGGTATGAGGTTAATTTCTTCCTAAATGCGCCTGGCTGTCGGGATTGTGGTTCCCGGGTTGCCAATGGCCATCAGCTCAGACAGGCTATCAGACCAGATGATGCAGTCGTTGTTTTGAGTTTGTGCCCATTTGGTGGCTTGCAGAATTGCAAGAATTTCAGTCTGAAAGACAGTGTTTTGATCATTCAGTCTGAATTTTTCTGTGTGTGTGATGGTATCATTATGAATGACAATGAATGCTGCTCCCACTCTATATTCCATTTTGGAACCATCCCTAAAGATTTGACATTTTCCTTTGTTATTGGTTGGCTGAGTGTTTTTGTTTAAGTTTATTTTGCAGTCAACAGTGAAAACTCCTGGGTTAATTGTGATTTGAGCCATTCTGTCCTCAATGATGATCTTGTTGGTGAATTTTAGAGTATTCTTGAATTGGGCTTCCTTTCTGATAATTACGTGGAGAGGTGGAATGCCTGCAATTACTTTGATAGCAAAGGTTGCGGTGGTCTTGAAGGCTCCTGTGATGTTTAGGAGGAACTGCCTTTGGATCCTGTCTAGGAGTAGCTGATTATTAAATCTGGGGTCTTTTGCCTAGATCAGGGCTCCATGGGCAATGATCTGCTCAGCTATGGTTTTGTAAAGAGTTATCCTTTGTTTTCGTGTGAATCCCTAGGTGGTTCCTGCCAATCTTGGTACTTTTTGGTGGATTCTTGAAGCTTTGTATCCTTGGAGTTTAATATGCTTCGACCAGTTAAGTTTCTCGTCGATGGTGATGCCCAACAGTTTGATAAATTTAGATCGTTTGATCTTGGTATTATTCCAGTAAATTTTTGAGCCGGATTGCAATCTGATAAGTAGCAAGTAGTTCTATTTTTCAACAGAGATATTCAAGTTGTGCTTGTTCGTCCATTCCCGAAAGATGTTCAGTGCTTCAGTAGCATCTTGTCCGAGTTTCCGTTCCCTACTTGCAGCTACCACAAACGTGAAATCATTTGCGAAAGCTTGTAACGTTATGTGTGATTCTGGATCTAGTTGTTTCCTTATATGAGACCAGTCGGTCTGCAGGGGCTCATCTGTAAGTAAGTTCCACATTATTGGTCCCCAGCAGGAGCCTGGTGGGAGCTTATCTATTGACATTGTTCACTAGGTCTTGACTTGTACTTATTGCTACTACTCTATCTGCGAGGTTGCTGAACAGGATGTTTCTGATTTTAGATGGGCAGCCTTTCTCCACTAGGGCATCTCGGATGGAGTCGTGTGGAGCTGATTCAAAGGCTCCTTTGATGTCAATTGAAATGATGGAGCAGTATTTTGCTCTTTCTTTGGCTGTTTGGATGTTAAGCATGAGGTGATTGAGGGCATCATCAACAGATTTTGCTTTTCTGAAGCCAAATTGGCTGTCATGGAGGTGATTGTTGTTTACTAAATAGTACGTAAACCTTGAAGTGGTAATTTTTCCAACACTTTCCATAGGGTTGGTAATAGGGTGATTGAACGATAGGAATTTACTGCATGTTTATTGTTGCCCTCTTTGTGGAACAGGTTGACCAGGCCAAGTTTCAAGCTCTTAGGGAAATGACTCAGTTTCCAACATACGTTTAGGAAGGAATTGAGTAGGTCAGGGTTGTGTTTGTGGATTTGCTTAAGGATATTATAATCAATGCCATCCAGACCAGGTGCTTTGCCAATTGGAAGGGAGGTTATTAGTCTGCTAATTTCGCCTTTACTGAGGGCTGGTTCTGCATCATCTTCAATATGATTGTAATGGAAGTTATTGGTAGTTTGTAGAGGAAACAAATCCTGGAGAATTTTTGTGGCAAAGTGGATGGAATTTCCAGCTTGGGTGCTCGTACTGAATAGATTGTGGGGAGGCATTGCGCTTCTAAACGTTGCTTTATAGATCTTCCCGTAGGTATTGCCATTGAACAGGCTCCTCTCAAACAAGTCCTTTTGGCTTTCCTCACATCTTTGACAAATGTGGCCTTTGATTTTTGTAAGAGGCAAGAAGTTGTTGCTTGATGTCATTACTTGCTTGTTGGGCTTTTCTTCTAAGTGAATTAAGTGCCTTCTTCCTTTTGTCAAAGGCTAAGGTTCACTAGTGCAGTAAAATGTTATGTTTATGCCTGACTTTCTTATACGCTTTTTTGCAGCATTTAATTATGGTTGATTGCAGATTTTCCGTGGCTTTGTCTAGTTGGTGGATGGTTTGGCAACTGTTGATGTTGCATAGCAGTTCTGGTATTAGTTGCTGTAGGTATTTTAGGAATATTTGATGATTACCATATTTAGTTTTAAATCTTATCATCTGTGATCTGTCTGGGGGTTTATTTAGTGTTATTTGGATATACCTATGGTCACCGAGGGATTTAACATCGAGGACCTCCCAGTTGCAGCTGGAGGCAAGCTGAGTGTTGGAGGCGAGGGTGATGTCCGGCCACCTTTCATGGGTAGAGGAGAGGAACGTGGGTGGGACTCCCGTGGTATTTAGGAGGTGTAGGTTGTTAGCAATTATAAAATCCAGCAGGTTTTCTCCTCGATGGTCATTGTCCTTGTATCCCCAAACTAAATGGTGGGCGTTCAGATCTGCCCCTATCAAGCAGTCCTCGGTGCCTAGTTGTCTGCGGAAGTGCTCGATGTCTTTAAGTGTGTCATTAAGAGTACTTTTTGTCGTCTGTCTGTCACGTAGCCTGTGGTTTAGCGGCGGGCTGTAGGCAGAAATGATAGTGTGAGGATTTTGGCGGATGATAAACTTTACCGCAACCGAAGTTTCCCTCTGCTCTTTACATAAAAGATTTATATAAAAAGATTAGAGTGGATTGAATAATATTAAAACAGTTATGACGATTTAAAAATAAAAACATTGTAAAATTTACCCCAAAACAGCAAAAATCAGTAAAAATTTACAAAGTTAAAAAATTTTTTTAAAAAATTAAATAATTAACTTAGATTTATGAAACATATATTGTTTTAAAGTTTAAAAAATCCACTCCATTTTAAAATTAATTTCCAGTCGACAGGACCATTAGAGCGAGAGTTGTTAGCACGTAATTAGAAAAGGGGTAAAATTTAACAAGAAAATACCAAAAATACATGGTTTGTTTACTTTAATTAAAAGTGCCACAACTCTCGCTCTAATCATCCTATCTCTACAATCTATATGTCAAAATGTGCAGAATAAGCATGCGGAATGAAATATTGAGGCATCTGGGCACTTACCTTTTAATTTAGCCGTACATGTTGTCGCTGTTTGTGTCGATGGGATAGAAAATCATCAGAACATTTATGAAAACAAAAGTTTAAAGTGTTACGAGTCCACTACTAATGAAGGCACATAATCCAATTTGGTGGCGGAGGAAATAGCAGAAAATTATCTGTTTGTTGATGTTTGTAGTTTCAAAATCCTATTATTAGAACCAATACTATAGGGCAGAATGTAAATATCACTATCGCAGATTCATGGGATCCGTCTTTAAAAACCAGAACGTCATTTTGTCAGCCATATTGGATGTAAATAAAATGTTTTTAGTTATTCGATAATAGCTTCGTTAAAAATTTATGTAATCGTTTGAAATTTCCCCACTTTGTTCAGAAAAAATGTTTTCTGCATAAAACAGTATAAGAATATCGGTTTAGTCACGATTTAAAACACTATTACTATTAAATAGACGGTAGCGGGGGAAAAACACGTCTTCCCCACGCGAGCAGTTATATCAAGTAAAACCATGGAAGCTTTTGTAATAGATTTTTGATCTAACGAAATAGTCTAAATAAATTTGAGATTTTCCACCCATTCATCATAAATCAAGCATTATCAATGAATACCATACCTAACTCACCTTGCTTATTGTTAATAAACAATAAACTATTAATATTGATGTTCTGAGTTTCAAAATACATATTGAGATTTAGGTCCATAAAATAAAATTTCTCACGCATCATTTTACCACCAACTTTCTGGATGATAACTTTTTATCTGATCTTTTTGCATCTTTTTTTTAATTTAATTTTCGCTATTTCTCAAAGTTCCTTTGCTCTAACAAAAAGAGGTCTTAGTAGTGTTTGTGAAATTAAAAAGCCCAGACTATTTGTAGTCAAATTCAATTCTAGAATATATATATATATATATATATATATATATATATATATATATATATATATATAGAGAGAGAGAGAGAGAGAGAGAGAGAGAGAATATAGAATTTTAAATTCAAAAAAAGTATGCTTATAATAAATAAAAATGCGAATTATGTTGAGGAAAAGCTTCGGAATTTATTCATATTATTATTGCAAAGCGAATTTTTAATCATTCATTAGTAATTGATTCACAACATTTTAAATATTTTTTCAAGCAATAAATTCCACAAAAATTTAGTAATTTTTCTTATTCGATGCTAGATATCTTATTTTATAGACTTATACAAAGAATAATATAATTTTAATTTTTATAAAAAAATATTTGTGCTTTTTAGCACAAATAATAAGTATAGTTTGGAAAAAAGTTTAAATATATATTTCAATAATGCAATTAAAATGTTACATTATTGAAAAATGTATATTTAAACTACTTTTTTCTTTAATTTAATGAGTATATCATAATAACATTATAGAATAGATGAATTTCTTTAAATTTAATAATTGAATTATTTCGCTTTACAAACTATTTTACCTATATATTTAAAGAAAAATATTTATGAAAAAATTGTAATAAATTATATTTCCTCATTTTTGCAATATAATTAACTAACTCAATTATGTAGTATAAAAATATACAAAATGAAACATTAAAGAAAACTAACATTAAAATTAAAAATACAATTATTAAATTTTTTCTTCTGTAACATCATTCAAATTCCTTAAAACGTTTTAAAAATAAAATATAGAATTTATTTTCTTTGAATATTAATTTTTTACAATTATGGTATTATATTGTATAAATTTAATATTCAATGAAAATATAATTATAGCAAAATCCAGGAACAATTGTTTTTATTTTTGTTTTCTTTATTTTCGAACACATTTATTTTTGGAGGCATTCTCCTTTTTATGAATATATTTTTTAAAAAATAGTAATTTATCTGCAGGTTACATTTGAAATCCACAGTCTCGCAACAATTAATATTTAAATTTAAATTGTAGCGACGTAAGAAAATGGAAGTTAAAACAAAACAAACATTTATTACATTACACATAATTAAGATTAGATACAAAAAGAAAACACTTAATAATTATAAAATAAAATCAAGGTTACATAGTACCAAGGTGGTACAAGACAAAACGTATTTAGGAACCGGATGGTTCTTCCTTGCCATTTCTCACATTACTCTCCTCATCTCATTCTATGTTGTTTGTAAATTGGGCAGCAGCGCCATCTACTGTCAATATTGTTAATATCGATCTGTTACAAAATGCTTTAAAAATGATTAGTCAATAAATAAATGGTTTCAATGAATTTAATTCACGGTAAGCAATTTCTCCAAGTTAATATCAATGTAAACAAAGTTATATTCTGTAAATTTAGCAAGTAATGAGAGTTAAAGCATCTTTAGTAAAACAATGAATATCCAAATTTGTTCAAAAATAAAACAAAAGCATAAATTGGTGGATTTTTCACTGAAAATTGAACATTAATTTGATCGTTGGTTTGGAGATTCGATGACGTCACAGCTGTTTAGATTCTTCTCTGGGTTGCTACAGCAACAGATCAAACGAGGAAGAACCCACAGCGTTTTCAGAGACCTTGGGAAACGCGTAGGCGGTATGAAGCTAGACTGATGCTTTCATCCATGAGCAACATATATCATTCTAGTACCTATTTTCCCGCCATTAGAAAAATCTACTTCGGAGTCTTTAAGAATCCACCTGTTCATTACCTTCTGCATTTTAAACTATCATAACAGGAAGGGGAAAATTTTTAAAATCTATAAGAAGAAATTGAACTATTCTTTTTCATGGAAAATTCAAAATATTCCTTATATACTAATTTTTTTTTCTTATTTATATAATTTTCGTTTGATTTCTCGATTTTTTGAATAAGATTATTGATTTATAGTTTAATTTTATCTTCGTTTTCACAGCAGTTTATACGAAACTGCTTACTATTTTTCACAATAAATATACTAAAATTCCAATTTTAAGTACTTCAATTTAACGAATCCTTTACTTCTAAGAACTTTGATGATTAAAATTGATGAAAAACAACTACTATTTATTTGAAGGAGCTTTGGTCGCATTTTAAGAAAATGTATATCTGTTTTCTAATAGCCACACTATGAAAAATAGTTACTATTTTTTAAGTAAGTAATAATACTTATGATAGTAACAGAGGATCTACGCCTTATTTTTCAAAATGGAAAGAATGAAAAAATAATAGTACTTAAAAACTTTTTTTGATTAATTTTCTTTTGAAATAGTTAAATGTACTTTGGTTCTCTAGAAAAAAAATACAAATTTTAATTTATTCAAACTTTTTATCATTTTGTCCTTAGGCTAGAAAATCTAATCTACATTAATAGAAATAAAATGTACTTCAATGAAAAAAATATTAAGTATCAAAATTATTTCTTGTTCTCGTTTATTCTAATAATTGTGTGCTTATTACAAATATAAACTGCTTAATATTTATAGTAAAGATCTGTAACTGTAATATTAATAAATTGTTCGTTATTTAATTATTAAAGAAACTTAAAAATCAAAAGTATTTAATGTTCTCGTTTATACTTGTAAATAATCTGCTATTCTTGTAATATAAATATTAGAATAAATTCTGAACATACTAAAACCCAATACATTTTATTCTCATAAATGTAATTATGAGAATAAAATGTATTGGTGAACTTAAAACACATATGAGAATTTTTATTTGCATGAAAAGAAGTAAAAATATTTTTTTGCTCCCATTTTAACTTCTTTTAGTACCTGAAAATGAATATTTAGTTATTTGTAAAAGAATAATTTTAAGACAAATAATTTCATTTTTCAAGCAAATTGCTTACTAGTAACGCCAATAAAACAGTGCTAAAAATATACATTGAAAATTAAAAACACTTCTATCTTACCTTCTTTTTCATTTTGGTAACTTCATGTGAATAATTCTTAAGTAAAAATGTTAAATTATATAAAAATGGTAATGCAAAACAATCAAAATTAGAATAAAATATTATTAAGCGAAATATGGTTCGTAATTATAAATAACTTTTGACAATATGGATTTTTAAAAATTACGGTGATAAATGTTTGTTCTGTGACACACATTTTAAACTTATATTTTATGAATTAAACACGAAGAGAATTAATAGAACATAAAAAATGAGATTGCACCAATAAAATCTGGTGATTACAAATTTGTTGTTTTTTTTTTATTTATTTATTTTTATGATTTTATTAAAGTAAAATTCTCCATTTTAATATTCAGTTTAATTTTAATAGAATTAATGAGACTTAAAATAATATTTATCTCTATCATACAGTTAAATTAAGGAAAATGAATTAGATAACGTGTAGAAAATGCAAAAGGGTAAGTTTCACTTCAAATGTTTAGTACAACCATGTTATTAAAGTTTGTTAAATCTAATGAATGTTTTCACACTTCCCTGAATTTCATCACTGAATGTGACAAATATTTTGGCGAATTAATTATATGTTAACAAGTTCTTTTGAACAGCAAAATATGCTCTAATATGCTACGAAATTTTTCGAAAATCGAATATTTTATAGCTCTTTTTGATACGTACATACAGTATAAGAACCCAAGTGTATAAAATAACATACAATAAAATTTAAATTTACAGCAAATTTTATAAAGAGAGATTTCTTAAAAAATCTTTCCTAATTCTTTGTTTTAATACAATATGTATTTTTCTTGTTTAACACATGTCATAAGAAATAAATCCTAGAAAATTTCCATGCAGAAATACATGCAAAAAACACGCAGAAAACAGTACACAACTTCCATTGTTCAAAAGTACCTGAGGTCGAATCTGAAACCTCATACTCTGAAATGCGTCGCTTTACCACTGAGCCATTATCGTTATTATACAAATGGCCTCAATAAATCCCGTTATGAGTCACCAAGGAGCCCTTATTATTGTATATTATTCATTATAATTAAAGTAATTTTTACAACAACATTTATAAACTGAAATATTTTATTAATAGAAGTAATAGAAAAATTTAATAATTTGAAATTAATATTGCTTTCCATGTAATAATTTTTTGAAAGTAATATTTTTTATATTGTTTTCCATATTACATAAAATTAGAAAATTAGATATTATAGAAATAAAATTTTCTTTGTAGAATGTTATTACATTTTCAATCATTTTCGTATATATACTTTTACATATTAAGTATTTTTACTTTTCTAAGTACCAGGAGAATATTTTCTTTGAGAAATGAAGTACATTTTTTCCCAAAACATGAGTAAATTCTAGTATAAAAAAAATTTCATTTCATAATGTTCTAAAATATCATTTTATGCCGATAAAATGAGCTAAATTGACAAAATTTGCTAATTTAAATTATTTCTTGAGAAATAAAATCATTTAACTAATGAATTTAATAAATTTAAGCACGATTAAATTTTAGTTTTTCAATTAAAAAATTCGGAGCAATATGTGTTAAGTAAACTTCTTTTGATGGCCACCAATACGAAAACTCTGAGACATAAAAGTTAAAGTTTGATTAATAAATTATGAATATTATTTTGTAATAACATTTTACTTAAAACTATATGTACAATTGAATTGGAATAAATTATTTTTTATGTATTACTAAAATATTTTATACTGTTAAACACATACTGTCAAGGTGATTGCAAAATGTTTGATAAAAGAATACACGCCTGTAAATTGAAAGATTGAGTGTAATCACTTTGGGAGAGATTCTACTCAGGGACAAAATGAAACTCATAAATGCAATTCTTAAAATAAGATAGGCTTGCGTAAGGAAAACAACATGCAGTGATTCCTCTTCCGAAATACCTGTTATAGTAATCAATTCACTAACTAGTTCCTATTGAAAAGAACAGATTACATTACAAAAGATTACATTTTAAGAAAATAATAAAATTAACTTATATGTTCTGTGAAATTTTAAGAAAGTTTAAAGGTGCTGTAAGTATAAAAAAAATTGATACAAATATTATTTTTAAAGTAATATCTTTTCAATATTTATTTATAAAGTTAAAGTTATTTATAAAGTTTGTTATATTTATTTTTATATTTGTAGCATTAAAAATACATCATAAAATTTTATATTTCAACTCCTGTTTAATTTGTAATTTGCAACATGTAATAAACCAATTTATAGCACATAATAAAACTTTCAAGTTTTCATCAGAAGGTAGAGATATTTTCAAAAAATTATGAGCAATTTGTTAGCTCATTTTGAAAAGTCATTTTTTTCATAATACCGCAATTCAAACACACAATTTTCACAGATGTACCATAGAAATTTTCTTTTTCCACGTTAATTCATAAAGAAATTTGCTGCATTTCATATTATGTACTAATTTGGATACAATATTTGAAATCAACAGTTTCCAGCTGATAAAATTCGAGTATTATTTTCAATCGGATTTTTAATCAACATAATATATGATTTGCGAAAATTCACTAATGGGGCAAGACTGCGATACGAAGACTCTACAAAACATCATACAGAACTAAAAATCAACTTATTACTTCAATAACATTTATGTGACGAGGTAAAACAAATTACACATAGATGGAATTGCGCGAAGATTCAACAACACGGCATAGTCAAGCAAATAGCAGGTGATTTCCTTCAGCACTTACAGATTTCAGATATAAAACTATATTTTCCCGTATTTAGGACCATCCCGTTTTTCGTTATTTAGAGCATTCAGAAATAGGTCCCTCGCAACTTCAAACTACTACTCATAATTTCTCAAAGAATAATTTTCATAAACATATTGTTTTATGGCAATACAGTTTTCCTGTAATCAAGCCATCTCCAATACTATAAAGCACTCATATATTATTATCCAATACAAATGACAGGTACTGATTTATTGAATGGATATGAATAAAAAAATATTCGAAATCAGTAGTTCAATGTAATTTTCTTCATGCATTACCTTATTTAGGAGTTTATTAGATTCATTTTAGTTTAGGCTATTTAAAAAATATTGAAGTAAATTTTTTAATGATGAATAACAAAAAAAAAAATTCCAAATGTGTTATGTTTTTAGAATGCTTATCTTAGACTTAATCATTTTAAAAATATCATGTTGAACATGCGCAAAAAAGAAAAAAGTTCTCACCTGGATTTTTTCACAGAAGTGATTTAAGATAAGAAATAAATGCTATCAATAGTTATTTTAGGAATTTGTCTCAATATTCCTTATCATGAATAAAATAATATTTTAGCTTCTCTGAACTTTTTGCAACTTTAGAAAATAGTTTAATACTTAGGCATTTTAATTACTTGATAATAAATACTGCTCTTATTTTAATAACAACACTTGTTATTTAAAAGTTGTTTTCCATTTCTTTACGTAAAGGTTATAGTTATTGAGTCGTACTGAACTAATATGAAATTTAAGATTTGTATAGTTTCGTGACATATTTTGACATAAAATTATAATATAAGCAAAAAAAGTTATCAAAATGTAAACTAAAAATGAATTGTTGTACTATAACACAGGTGAATTTAATACATGTATCGAAATGCATTTCCTTTATTGATGCAAAATAGTTCAAAAGGTGAACACATAATTAAATTTTTCTAATTCTTGGAAATGTATCTACAACAAATAAATGTCAGTTACATACACTTCAAATTAATTTTAAAAAAAAAAAATTTTTTTTTCCTTTAATTACATTAATTTTATGCCTTATCAAAAACTATAAATTACTCAGTCAGATAAGTACATTCTTAAATGAGAAATTTATTCAGTTTTAAAATAACGAAATGATGAAAAGAAACTCGATTAAAGCATATTTATATTTTGGCTAAGTATGTGCTTTGATTGAAGTAAATATGCAGACTAGTACTCTAATATTTCCAACCAAGTTATCGCTCTAAACATTAAATCTTAGAACAATAATGTATGAAAAATTCAGTGTAAGTAAATTATATGAACATGTTAATGTTGATATAAAAATTTGTTTTTATAATCTTTCTTCATAAATATGATAAATTCAAAAAGGAGCTAAAAAGTCAACAGTAATCGAAATGTTTCAATTTTTTATTATTAAAGGGCACTCTATATTAACATGAACGAATATATTTCTAATAATGAAAAAATTCTATTATATATTCTATTATTCGTATTAAATGAAAATTAGATTTCTTTTAAATGGATTTTTAAACAGGAAATGTTTCGCAAAACTATTTTTTTTTTTTAATGTTTATCTTCAAAATATTTTACTCTAGATTTTGGTAGCATTCATGGTGATAAAAAATTTTCAAATGAAATTCTAACAACTAAAATATTTGATGATTTAATAAATTAAAATAGTGAAAAGAATATTAATTCAATTATTTCAACTGACAAAAGTATGTTTAAAAGATGAGAAGAGAAACGAAGTAATAAGAAAAAGAATAAAAACTACAGAAAAGAAAAAAAGAAAGCTTTATAAGAAAAAAAAATTAAATCTTAACTAAGAAATTCTTCTGACTCTATGTTTGTAGAAGTTCTCAATTAAGAAATAAAAGTTTGTTTTAAATGACTTCTATATTTTTTAGTTCATTAAAATTTTTCTAAAAAAAATTAAATGTTGATACCTTTGATCAAAAATAAGTAATTTTGTTTTGGGAAATTTATTTTTAGTAACTATTCTGAATATAGAATCATTGCTGATAAAAAATGCTCTACTGTTGCAATTTATAACAATTAAAAATTTAACAAATTAAAAACAAAGTTATTTCAAAACTTCAGAGAAAACAAGAGCGTTTTGAACTGAAAACAAAAAAAATCGATGAGTTGACCTTGTTTCAAAGATACATCTTTTCAGCTTATTTAACACAGAAATAAATAATAAAATTCATTTTTAATAATTATCGATTTCCGAAGTCTTGACGATGCTAGTGAGACAAAATATCTTAAATAATCTAAAATCAAGGAACATTTTGAATTCTCTGTAAAATACACCAAACAAAAGCTTCACTGATCAGAAACACAAGATTGGATATCACACGAAACTGTTTAGAATTTGCATACAATAGTTCAAATTCTATTCAAATTTGGTACCATTTTTCGGGGTGAAACCACTAAATAAATGCGTGTGTCTAAAGCCCTATTTACATTAAATAATGTGGACTATCTTTACTACCATACAATTTATATTATATAATTTAAGACACAAGTTCAGAAATAACTTTTATTTACCATCCAATGAAATTTAATTTTCTTTAATTTTCTAGATGCGCAATTAAAATTTGGGCATTTTGCTGCTAGTCTCGACAACATATTTGAAATATTTTACTGCAAGTGCGAAAAAATTATTTGTAATCGTATTCCGTGATCGGTTTCTAAGACTGAATAATGCATGAAAGTATTTCTCAACTGGAAAAAAATAGTATGGTGTAAAAGATAGGCATGGTATGTGTTACTGACTTTTCTTAATTTTTATATTCATTATTTTTCATTTTTATAACTTCAAGTAAAGCAAAAGCACGCAACGTAAAAATCAAAAATGTATAGCAATGAGCAAAATGGCATATTATAAATTGAAGCGGTAAAAATTTGTCTGAAATGAAATTCATACTTTCTAAAGTTCACACAAAAATTCATTATTCAAAAAAAAAAATACAAAGTTTGGAAATTGCCTAGTTAAAATTTGGGGAATCAATAAATGATAACTAGAAAAACAATATATCTTGAAATGTAGTATATCAGTCATTTCTTATATTCATTCAAATTAAATGTTTTATACCATCCAATGAACATTTAAGCATTTGATAAACCTAATCAAATGCATTAATGCTCATTGCACAGAAAATTGTCAATCTGAAGCCTTAAATAAAACTTCAAATCGCTATGAATGGTACTGGAGTATTTTTAAATCGTGATAATGAAGCATGGTTTTATGTAGTTATATATAAAGCAATCAAAAAACAAATATATGCATCCAAGCCATGCATTTCAGAAACGCTTTTTGCAATTGCAGAAAATAGCTATATTGTTTTATTTTCTCAGAGATGGTTCACCATATTATGTGATCATATTATGAAACCCTGTATTACTTATATTATTTTAGAACTTAGGCAGACATAACTTCTTATAGTACCTTGAGATTTCTTTACTCATTTTGAAATATATTTTTTATTTTTCTAAATTCACTAGAATGAGAGAAAAAAGAAAAAAATGATAAATTTATAATAAAAATCTTTCATTTTGAACAATCATTTGCTTTTCTTTTTTAAAATTGGAATATAATGCTTTAAATTTCACTCAACATGAAAAATATGTTAAAAGATTTTTTTTTGATTGTATAGTATCCTTTAATGTTAATGTCTTGAATCATTTTGATAACAATAAGTTTTTAGAGTCTGATGCACCAGATCTGCTTTTTATAATAAATATATCAATTAGTTGCATACTTTTGCTTTATAATTTTTGTCAAAGATGGTAATGGGTATTAAAATAAATTAATATATTTAAATATATTATAATCACACACTTTCATTTTTACATTTTAATCAGAACTTAGTTTCGCTTTTAGATTGTCTGAAAAATATTTAATTATAATCTTTTCTGCTTATATTGCAAAAAAAAAATAAATAAATAAATAAATAAAATAAAATAAATAAAAATAAAATAAAATTGACATAAGAAGAATAGATATGGTATGTTGAAAATTATACCTAATAAATATAATAAATATTTTTAAAAAAAACATTACAAAAAAATGTTTATTCTTTACCATAAGAGCATAATTTGAATCAGTTTCAAATCAATGTTTCACAGATCAGATTGATTTTTATATATGGTCAGCAATGTTTCACGTGGTTTTAATTCAAGTGTCTTGCTGCCTAACGCACAACACTACCTCGTGAAACCTGTTACTAATAATTTGGCTAGAGACAAATGTCATTTCTAATAAAGCTTGTTGGATTTGAATATCTTATAGCATGGCAACATTTTAAAGAATTATTTAGCGAATTATTCAATCAATGCGATGTAACGCGCGAGAGTATTACTCCTGGATGATCGACTTCAACTTTGTCGTGTTCTTATATGATCTACCGCTCATCGCTGAAATGTACTTACGTTCCAAAACGACAGACAATTTTTCTATGAAGAAATTGAATACATAGCTCTAAGATAGGCTCTCATTCCTCCCATATTCAACTCGCTGATGCTTTTAAGTCACACTCTATCCTCCTTCAATAGTTCTGTTACAATATGTCATACGAAGGATGAAACAGCTGCTGGTTTTTAAAACTAAAAACTGGTCATCATGTGTATACGTGAATTTAGTCATTAACATGTTTTAGATATCAACCGATCCAGTCACTTGCATATCGCCATGGAATTTCTTTCCAATGTGTTCAGTACATTTATCATGCATTCCTTTAGAGAAATGTGTGATATTTACGCCTTAACTTTCCTTATAATCAATAAACTATGTTGTTCGACAATGGAAGTACTTTATTCGAATTACACCATTTACTTGATTGTACTTCTTAATTGTTTTTAATCATTGAATACATTCTGCTTTTTATGTCTAATAACCCTACGAATAAACTTGCCGTTTATAACACATTTACATAAATGCGTAATAATTGTAAGATCGATTTTTTTTTTTAACTCGCAATGTATTTGTGCATGTATCATGCATTCCTTGATATATGATATAATCATGCCACAATTTCCTTTATAAACTTATCAGTATATTATATTTTCTTAATATAAACTAATCTATAATGTATGTAAACTATACTGTATTTGTCAACAGAAGTGGAAGAAACTTTATTCGAATTACATTATTTACTGACTGTGATTTCTTTTTATTTCCAATGATTGAGTAGTTTCTGCTTGATATTCCAATTTACTTCAGATATAAAATTATATTTTATACTTCATCACCGCGTAACATTTGTCAGATAAAATTTTATGTATACTTTATGTATAAATTTATGTATATACGTATACCTTCATATAAATGCATAATAATTATGCCAGTTTTCATTATAAATTAAAATTTTGGAGACATATGGATATGTACATTTAATTTAATTATATTAATTATGCGTACTTACTTTGCTATGTAATGTACTCCTTTGTTTCTTGTATAAATATATAGAAGTTGTAAGACAGATTTTGTTATTTTTGTGTTTTATTTATGTATCGTGTATTCTTTCAAACAAATTTAATATAATAAATTAGAAATAAAAGTTCAATAATAGTATAATTCATTTTAATTATATTGACATCACCCACAAGAGCAAAACTTATTTAAAGAATTAAGTGGGGGGCATGGTAAGAAAAAGTACTTGAACTGCTTAATAAAAGTATTGATTATTATTCCTAACAAATAAAACTTTTGCTCTCAATGCAATAGATCTTGCACAAAATAATGGTCCTTAGGTACCAATAAATAAAGAATTACAGGCTATGTCACTAATTCCTGTGGTTTATCAAAAAAAAATATATGGGCGGGCCTGTGATAGTTTTATTGTCTGCAAAAGTAAATGAATAAATTCTTTTTTCGCAACAGCAATGATTCCAATAAGCTTATTATACACAGAAAACATTTCCTATTTTACAATTACCAAAGTACTTTTAATTACTTTTAATTTTGAATGAAAAATATGGCTAGAAAATAACTTTAAGTAATTTTCAACGTAATTTTTGTCTTAATTTGTATTAATTTAAACAAGCAAAATTATCGATATACATTAGATAGTTATGATTGCATTGAGTTATCAGTACTTAGTAGAGAACCCTTTATTTTTGATTACAGCTTCACATCGACGTTTCATTGAGCTGACAAGAGTTTTAAGCTCTTCTTTCGTTATTACATGATGCCAGGAAACAATAATAGACTCAATTAGTTTCCTTCTATTTGATGGGCGCCTCATTCAGACAAGAGTTTTCAAACGGTGCCACAAATTTTCGATAGGACTCAGGTTAGTACTGTTTCTTGGCCATGACAACAATTTAATGCTTTTTGTACGAAATCACTCTTTCCATATTTTGGCCATGTGGCAAGGAGCAGAATCCTGCTGAAAAATAAGCGAAGCATTGTTGAGAAAGAGATCTCTGATGGAAGCTTTGGTTCTAGAATAGTGTCAATGTATTTTCTGGCATTCAGTGTCCCATCGATGACATGTAGGCGACCAATACCATCTGCTGACATGCATGACCAAATCATAACACTAAATGGGTTCTTCACAGTTGCTTGAATGCACTCAGGATGTAGCTCTTCTCCTATTCTACGTCTTACATATTTTCGCCCATCACTACCGAATAACGATAGCTTAGTTTCATCACTCCATATAACTTGTGGCCACTGATCATCTGTTCAATTAATGTGTTCCTTTGCCTACTGTAGTATTTTTTTTCGTTGCTGAAAATTAAGATAAGTCTTTTTTCGTGGAATTCTACCTCTCAGTCTAACATCTGTTAATCTTCTCCTGATTGTCCTTGAACTGACAGAAACACCAGCATCATTCAGATCACTTCTGATGACATTTTTCAATCTTGGAGACATAGTCTTTTTATTCTTCTGTCATCAATAGATGTGGTACATCTTTTTCGGCCTTTTCTTTCTTTCGTTTTTTATTGAATTTGTCTCCTGATATCGTAAACAAAACTTTCGGACTCCAGATGTAGTCACTGAACCACCCACCTGCCTTGCAATTTCAGCATAGGGAAGACCACTTTTTCGTAACACAATAATATTACATCTCTTTCTAGGTGTCCAATCTACTCTTTTATTTGATGTCATTGCTTCTTGACTAAATATTAAAATTTTTTACAAAAATTCCTACTTGTAATTGCTGTGTATATGAAAACAGGTTTGAAAACTCTTGTCCGAATGAGGCGCCCATCAAATAAAAGGAAACTAATTGAGGCTATTATTGTTTCCTGGCATCATGTAATAACGAAAGAAGATCTCAAAACTCTTGTCAGCTCAATGAAACGCTGATGTGAAGCTGTAATCAAAAATAAAGGGTTCTCTACTAAGTACTGATAACTCACTGCAATCATAACTATCTAATGTATATCGATAGCTATTATCGTTTAACTTTTTTTGTATTGCAAATAAATGAATTTTGTGTTTTGTATTGAATTCAGCAATAAATTCTCTTTAAAATGATACATACAATTTTACATTTGGCGAAACGTAACATTTTCTATAAGCATACAAAGTTCAAAAATATAAAAATTTCCATAAATGTCCCCAATTTTAACCACAACTGTATATATATATAGTTAACGATGCGATTCAAATTGTTTCCTAGTTTGTTACACCCTGGAGTCATATTCTGTGTATGTAATAGTTTAGTACTTTGTTAAAATTTTTAAAATAGTATTAAAAGTAAATATACACAAATCAATAAATAATAGAATTTGTTAAGCAACAACTGCTCAACAAAATCAACTTTAAAATTTTTTCAGTAAATACTACTGCGATCAAAAAATATCTGGAATGCTTCATTTAAAATTCATCGATAATAGATATCCAATGCAAATTTGTATTGAACATTTTTACTTTTGTAAGTATTTGGAAAAATATCTGGTAATTAATTAGTTTTATTTTCTGAAAATGAACTAGTTTTTAATGTGAAGAATTTTCATTCCATCAATTCTCCAATATAGGGAACTTTATAGAACAAAGAACATGATAAATTTCGCTTTTGTAATGAAATTTCAGTAACACAAAATAAATTAAATGTTACAAAATGCTTTTAAAGTCGATTGTTTTCAAAACTTTACTATTTGATTGGTATAAAAATTTCAAGAATGATAGAGAATTCGTCGATGATTAGTGATCTGGTAGACCTTTCATTTAAAGCATCATTCTAAAGCCGCCCATATACTTGCATCCATTTTGATTACTAATGAACTTATCGATCAAGTCGGGGCACAGATACTCAGTAAATTTCGCCTGACAATAAAACATTAAACAAGTGCCTATTTGGTTTCAATTAAGCAATTTTAAATGTACATTCAAAAGTGCGACGTGTTGTATCTCGAGCTGTTTCAAGAATTTTGAATTTGTTCCAAAAACAATCTATTCAAATGCCCCAAAAATGTTTTCACATGGCAATTCTCTTTTTTAAAATTTATTACTACGGGTCATAAAACTTAGATCTACGATTTTGTCACAAGCAGCTCAACAATCCAGATGAAAGTTGAAGACTGAAAATACTATGAAAAAGGCGCTCTAAAATCAACATAATGTTGACTGATTGCTTTGATTATCGCGGTGTTGTGCATAATAAAACTAATTAACCAATGAATGAATAAAAACTGTTTGTTTGGTTTGTCGCTCAACCACCGTTTTTTGCACACGAGAGCTAATTTGATAGGGGGAAACATTTTAATGTAAATTTCGAACCACTACAAACATCCACACCCAAGGTGAGATTCGAATCCCCGAATGGTTGAACCGAAATCAATAGTGCTGACAATTCGGATAAGAGATGGGAAAGGTGTTTGCGGAAACATATCACTGAAAACGCTCTGAAACATGACCAAAAAATTCCTGGGTTTGCCTCACAATTATCCTTTGCACATCAATCATTACTACTTAATTTTTTATGGCATTCAGCAAAATGACCAGCACCGATTTTCCTCTTATTCCGATGGTTGAAACTGACCCTTTGGATCTTTTTGAGTCTATTAATTTGATAAAATGGTATACATTGCGAACTTCAAAAAAACCTTCATAATAACGATTGTAAGACGGATTTTGATGAATGGAAAAACTTGGTGAAAGTACAATGAAGTCGGAATTTCAAAGTGTTTGGAAAGAAGTGAAATAAACAAATTGATCATTTTTGCCTTATGCCACTATTCATAAGTATTTTTATCTCAATAATGAAAAAATTAGATTCCTTTTTGGTGATATGTGACACTACAAAATTAACAGGTGTTTTCTATATTTCATAATATAAAATTCGTCATGTTGATTCTTATAAAATACAAAATTTTTATCGTATCAATGTGCATGTGTTCAATAAATCTGTTTCATTCCAAAAAAAGTTTTCTTCAAGAATAGTACTGATAAATGATAATTTATTTTACTTGTACAAAATGAAAACTTGTTGGACTAAAGTTTTGAACTTCTTTAATTTAAGGTAATGCATAATACAAATCTTAATTACAAATTAAATTTCACAATTTCCTTCCTAAAGAACAAATTTGCTATTTCAAAAGCTATGTTTCGTTTAGTACTTCATTTGTGTTTCCATTTGGTTAAGTAAATATTATTACGCAAATATATATAAAATTTATAAATAGATAGATATTGTTTCTTTTATTTATTTATACCATGAAATGAATACAATATAATGCATGATTGAATAATTTATGAGAATGAATTATCAGAACTTTCAGAAAATTGGCTAATTAAAATAATTTAATTTTTTTATTAATACAAATCAATAAGATAATTATAACATAGCTGTGTTGTACGAAAAATAAAAGCAATTTTGTACACAATATTGCACATCTTTCAAAAAAAGTTTTAAATAGAAATAGAACAACAATATAAAATAAGCTCAAACAAATGAATAACAACTAATAGAAGAAAAAACCTTAAAAACTAAACAATTAACAAAGATACATTAAATTACTGTTCCAAGTTAAAATCTATCTAACTTTGAATTATCAATGTAAAGTCTAATATTTATATCAAAATATATCAAACAAATTTTAATAAGGCATACAAAATCCATTAATATGTACTCCATTATTTTTTAATTAATTTAATATAAATGTGAGTACAATTTATATTTATTATACAATAATTTACAGTTAATTCATCCACATTACATAGTATAATGTTTATTGATACAATTACAATCAGAACAAAAAATACATTCGCATAAGCAAATTTAATGAAAATAATTTTAGGTGCAATGTACTAAGATATTCGCTCTTTTTAAAGCTTTCACTTATCCTTTCTTGCAGGTAAATTTTATAATGCGGGATAATTTTTCATTCTTAACTGTTAAAAACATGGAAATCAAATTATTTAAATTGATAAAAAAATCTAATAAAAGAAATAAAATAACTTCACTTACATTACATTAAAATATTTTGCATAGAATTTAAAAGGATAAAAAAATTGTAACAACCTAAAATGATTTATAGGAAATAAATATTTAGACTATATTTTTATAAATTATTTATAAAACTTATGCTACCTATTTTTATAAACACAAATAATTTTACTGTAAATTTCATGAAAATTTGTGTTACAACACAATTTAAAAAATGTAAAACTATAATTTACCCATACATTTAGACACAACCACATAATAAATGGATTTCAAAGTTTTGAATACTCATTTATTTTTGTTATTTTAGTTTCATTTTCCTACAACACTAATATGTAAAAAAAATTAAAAATATTACACGTAATGCAAGATTAATAAATACATAATATTAATTAAAATATAGATTTAGTAATCCACTCAGAGCGCGAAAACAACTGTACCAAATTTATATATATCAGCGGTGGCCAAACTTTTGGGATCTGTGATCTACTCCACATTTAAAAAATCGAAGGCAGTCTACCAATGGCAGAGCTGAATTAACGTAACTTATATGTTTATATATTTATTTTCGATAATAAGAAAAAATTTTAAATTATCTAATTTTTTATAACAAAAAAAAACTTAATATTAATAATTAGAAAATAAAAATTTACTGACGAAAATAATCAAAGTATCCATATATAAAAATTGACCCTACAATTCACGTCGTTTAGTTGAAATTTGGCACTGTATATCTGAGACAAGTTTATCATATTGTGGCTGGCATGAGCTTATTGCAATGCGTAAACATGAAATTAAACGTTCATCTGTTAAACGCGACCGAGTTTGGTTTTTATGGCGTTCTTCGTTGAAAAAGCAATTTCGCAAAGATACGTCGATCCAAAGTATGATTTCAAATACAAAATCAATTTGTAAATATTTGAAAATGTATCCTCGGAAATTAATTTCCAAAAATCAGTACCACACAGTATCCAAAACTCAGTATTGCTAGATGCTTTGGATTTAAGAAACATATCGCATCTTAATTTAATAATTTCTTCCTCGACCATAATTGATGTGGTATCTATTAAATGTCCTATTTTTTCAGATACTAAATCAATGTTGACATTTTCATTAAATGGAAATATCATAAAATTGAGTATTTCTTCCAACCTAATTAAGTCAGCGAATCTTCTTTCAAATTCTTCAAGCAAAACATCTAAGTGTTCGGCGAAATCTTCGAAGTCTCGGTTTAAATTTATGGATGCATTCTTCCAAGTTTTCGAAGTTCCTCAATTCATGTTTTCTTAATTGAGACGCATAGCTTTTTATCGTTTCTTTGAGTTTTAATCACGCTCATCATGTCTGTTAAACATTTTTTCTTTCCTTGTAGATTTAGGTTTAAGTCGTTAAGTTTTGCAGTGATATCGCAGAAAAAAGCTAGTTTCATGAGCCATTTCTCATCTTCGAATTAATAATGTACTCTCCTTTCATTGGTAGAAATTCTTTTATTTATGGTAACAGAATGCAAAATATTTTTAAAAAAGCCCCATGGTTTAGCCACCTTATGTCAGAGTGCAATAAGAGATCTCCGTACTCTGATTCAGCTTCTTCCAAAAGCGCCCGAAATTGTCATCTCTGAAGACTTCTTGAACGAATTGAATTGACGATTTTAAAAGTAATTTGCACTATATTAAACTTTAGTATTTTTGAACACAATACCTGTTGATCGATAATGCAATGATAGCTGGCAAAACAGGTAATTTCTTCATCATTATTTCACAAGGCAATAAAACCAGTTCGATTCCCGAATATTGCTTATGTAATAGAGACCAATTAATATATTGGAAATCCTGTCTTATCAATAAAGCTTTTTAATAAATTGTAGATATCTTGGCCTCTTGATTGCCCTTTCAATGGAATTATAGTTAATAACTCTTCTTTTGCAGTCAGATCTTCGAAAACCATTCTCACAAAAATGCATAACATTACAAAGTCACTAACATCCGTGGATTCATCAAATTGAAGTGATAGAAGCTTACAAGCTTTTAAATCGTCATTTAATAAATCCTTCAAATTATTATTCATAGCTTCAGTCCGTCGCATCACAGTGTTACGCGACAAAGAAATATTATTTATTGACGATATTATTTCAGATTTGTTTTTAAAATCGTGGAAAAGCACTTCTCCCGCTTTAAGAAAGCTCTTCTTTTATCAATTCTCCATCTTCGAATTATTTTTTTCGCTTTATCAAAACTTCTGTAATTCTTTAAACGACGCCAATGTTACTGCTTTGGCTTTGGTGCTTGGTTTCATAAATAACGATTGCTTTAAATGTAAATTCGACTTTAATTCATGCACTTTAACTTTTTGAAGTTCACTGCAGATTGGAAAGTCTGTGGCGTATTTTAAGTGCATGGTTTTAAAATGTTTCGACGTTTGCTTTTTTTGGTAGTGCCACACTTGAGTTACATATGAGACAAACACCTTCACCATAACAAAAAAGAAATTATGTTCCCAAACATTGTGATAAGGGTATGTTTTACTTCTCTTAGCACTGGTACCTGGCTGAGTAGTTTTGGAAAGAGATTGATGAAACAACAAATTTTCGTATCAGTGCGGTAGAAAACGAGGGATCTGCAACGTAACACGATCAACTGAAACTAAACGGGCAGGTGTGACTGGTCGACTCGCCGCTGCGCTATCATCGCGCCAGCTATTGTGGATATAATCTAAGCATCCCACTTTGTCAAGTTGTTTCTATTTAATTCTCCACTGTAAAACGACAAATTCACTGTATAATTTTGCGTAGTTTGTTTTAGGTTTTAAAGCGTAAACTGCAGTAAATTTTTATTATACATAATTCATTAATTCTATGTCATAAGTCATAAATTAAATTAATATCCGAGGTCATTATCGGGATAGTCGCGCGGACTACCTAAAATGTCGAGGTCGACGTCTTGGCCACCCCTGGTATATATATATATATATATATATATATATATATATATATATATATATATATATATATATATATATATATATATATATATATAATCCAAAATTTGCACACTTAAAAGAAAGATTAAATGGAAAAATGTATTAAAATTTAAAATTAATTTAACTTTATATGAACAAAACGAAATAAAAAATGGAATTAATTTGAGCTTCAGCAGGAGGTGCTGGCTGGAATGGCTATATAAGTATAGCTTTTCTGCAATTTCCAAGAATCAAAGTCTAGACTAAACCATTACACCACCAAAATCATAAGAAATCATAAAATAGCAAAATATATACAAAACCAAAACATAAAATTTGAGATAGATAATTTCTGTATTTATTTTGCAATTTTGCATGATTTAGAATTAAAAATCGGAAAATTAAAAAAAAAAGTTTAAATGTTGCAACATTTAAACTTTTTTTTTAAAATTTTCCAATTTTTAATTCTAAATCATGCAAAATTGCAAAATAAATCTAGAAATTAAATGACTGAGTATACATTATTATAATTTCAAGCTTCTTAAAAGACTTTCAAAGCTTAGGAGAATCTTCTGTAGTTTTTTTTATATAACTACGCCTTACTTCACTCTAATAAATAATGCTCTACAAGCCAAATAGTGTTTAATGAGATTTATTGGAGTATTACTGTTTAGTAAAGTATTTTTGAATGTTTAATTTGTTCCCTAATATTATTTAAATTGTTACATTTATACATTCCATTTAACTGACTAAAAATTACATTTTTATATTTTTTAATGGAAATTCTAAAAAATTAATAATTTACTTTAAAATAAAATTCATTTTTTTCCATATATATATATATAAAGTAATATGTTCTTTTACTTCAATAAAAAAATCAAAAACATTTTTTAATTATCATTTAATTGAATTAAGTTAAAATCCTCAGCATAAATAACTTTATGAATTCCATCAAATTCTAGGAAATAAAAAATTATAAAATCAATATATCTAAAGGTAAAAGGCATCTGAATAACATTATTTTTCATAAATATAAAAAAAATTACCTAAAAAATTTTAGACTTTATATCCTGGAAGAATATCTTTAAACTGAATGAATAATTTTTCACCATAAAATAATTATTATAAATACAGAATATGCAATAAATCTTTCCAATAATTTAAAATAATATCTATTAAAGAGCCATATTCATAAAAATAAAGCATCATTACATTAAAAAGTTGATTTATTGGGATACTAGTAGAGATCCTTAAAGTCTTGTGAAAATATTTGTGTTTTATTAATAGATATAAAAACAATTTGATCGGTTAAGTATTATTTATTATCTACAGTACATATTTAAAAATATTTTACTACTTTAAAAAAATAAATAAAAATATGAATTTTTAAATAACAGGAAAACAGATTACAAAATTTATCTATGTAAGTGTTGCAGTCTCAGGTAATGTATTAGAATTGTATTGGTTTGGTTTGTTTGTTGCTCAACAGTTATTTTTTGCACACAAGGGCTAATTAGTCCGGGACATATGATTTAAAATGGATTTTGAACCACTACAAACCTCCATACCCAAGGCGGGATTCGATAGAATTGTATTGGATTCTTATTTAGGATTTATGGCAATAAAATAATATTAAAATTAATATTTTTAAGTTCTTTTTTTTCTTTACAAAAGCTAAAAACTGTTTGAAAATAACTGTTTTAGCAGAATTAATTATTCTATAGTCTTTTGAATTTAATATTTTTTTACTTAAAAATTATAAATAGAATTTTTTTTACAAAAAAAAAGAAAAAAAAATGCTTAGTTGTTTGAGATCTAGAGGAATTACAATCTATTTTTGTAACATGGAAAGAAACAGTGTTTTCCTTACTAATATCACAACAGAATTTATTATAATTAAAAACATATCTGCCAAAAAGTAAATCCTAACTAAAGGTATATTTAATTTCAATTTGGTTTAATGGAAAAGTAAAATTAAACTCTTCAATAATATTAGAAATTTTAATTTTATCATATAAAGATTGCTTGAAGTAAATAAAAAAAAAATTAATTTTAATATCTTTACTATTGTTGAAGTTTATTTTACTAGATTTATATTTAAAAATATCAAAATTAAAAAGTTCAAAATTATTAAGATATAAATTTTTAAATGTCTAATTTATTTGCTGCCACATATTTTATAGTGTTTTGTTTTTCAATTATTATAGATTTAAAGTAAACAAATGATTTCGCATTATTATAATACATTTTTAATTTTTAAATAGATCATTAAGACAAAAAGGATTATGATATAATATGTATTTATTTTCTTTAATTAAATGCAGATTATTGTAAGTTTGAATATTTAAAATGGTGATAAATATAGTATCATAACTGAAGACTTTGAAATACTCGTTCAATATTAAAATTACAGGGTGTGGCAAGCTAACTTTCTTATTTCGTACTGCAATTACACAAAAAGAATTAAACACGTCCTTTTATTTCTACATACAAAAAGGACGTTGCTGCGGCATCATGGTGGGGGAGTGTTCTTGGGAGGAATGGACAAAGTATCTCAGGAGTGTATTCTCCTGGTAGGGTCACCTAAAGCATGAAGATCATATCACTATGCTCAGCTAAATGCAATGTAGGCATGAAGCAAAGTCAGACTTCAGCCTTTGGTTCTTGAAGTCTTGAAGCTGAATTTTAAGCCCTTTTAGCATGATTCCTCAATTTGTAAATAAGCATACTGCATCATCTGTCACACAGGTAAGAAAGGAACGCATTTGGAGTGTTAGTAGAGGCCTCCATCTAAAACTTTAATTTCTCAGATATCGCCATCTGGGTTAGACATGATACCTATTCTTCTTTGAGGAGAGCCCTTATGCATGAATGGTATGCGGAAAACTGCCCAGTTGCTGTTTTGATTGTTGTTGGCAACAGGTGTGATCAGACAACTCTCACAAGATTTCAAAGTGGAAACACTCACGCGCAAGATCATGTGGTGGGTCACAAAGTTTATACCCTATGACATAATTCAATGAGAATCAATTTGCTCCTGTCCACATTTTATCATGCATAGGTTTAAATAAAGGACATCTATTCTCAAGGTCTGAGGCTGTGCTCCATTGTTCGAAGGTGTTTGGTCTGATGGTCTTGGTTTGATGTTACTGTCAGCCAGGAGAAATAAGCCATAACACACACACATACAAAAAAATACATATTTAAAGTTTAAGTTTACAGTTTTGAATATCATACTGGATAAGTGACACCTGCCATTAACAATACTGGGTGAATCAAATTCTCCTATTTCTCTTTGAAAGTTTCTTTTCAGATCTTCTAAATTTTGCGGGTTGTCAATAGACATGTGACTTTAAATACCCCCACAGAAGGAAACAACATAGGACTATATTGGGAGAATGTGCTAGGCACTAAAAATCGCTTCTCATTTGAATGAGGCACCTAAAGAAGTGATTTTACAGCACAGCTATTGATGCCCTTGAAGTATAGGCTGTTGCTCTGTTCTGTTAAAAACATACTTTCCTTAAGTGCTTTTTATAAGTCGTGGCAAAAAGAAATCTTCTAGTATATTCACATAATGGTTTGAAGTGACTGACATCTGTGCATTTTGCTCAAAAAACCATGGGCCTGTAGTTCTAACTGATAATATTGTGCATCATGCAGTGACATGTTATGAATACAAAGGCTTCTGATGGATTCTTTGGTGTTGTCAATAGCCTAATGGAACATATTTTGTTTATTGACAAAACCAGTCGAATGAGCCTCATCACTGAAAAAGAAAAATGTGTCTTGAGGGACATGATCAAGAAGACCTTCACATGCATTTCTTTGAGCATTAAAGTCACATTTGAAAAGCTCCTGGAGAATAGTCAGCTTTTATGGATGAAAATGCAGTTCATTGTGCAAAACCCACCACACAGAATGACCTAAAATTCCAAAGGCAGACTAATATTTGGCCGAACAACCCATTGATTGCAAAAATGATACTCTTACTACTTCAGAGTTCTCTGGTGACTTGATGGGAATTCTCAATCTCTTTTTTACTACCCAGAAACTGTCTCACTTGAATGTTATCACCCATAGAAGAATAGATTTCTGCTCCAGAACAGGTCCAAAACGTGCAATATGGAAACAATTTAGGAAAGTGCGTAGGGTTGAAATAACCGAACTGCCATTTGAAAAATAAGCCTCAATGGCGATTGCATGGTGTTCATTACTTGAATGGATGATGGAGACTGAATCATAATGTCACACAACTTTATGATCATGTCTTTTGAATGAGACTACACTCACCTTAATATCTTTACCACTTTTTGTTAGCTTGCAGCACCCTATATTACAAATGAAGTTTTTATTATCAGATTTATGTAAAATTAACAAATATAAAGTGTATTAGAATTTTGACCAATGTATTTAAATGTATAAATTGTGCATTCAATAATCTTTGTAACATTGTAAGTTTCAGAAGCTTTATCTAAATTACAAAAATTACCTATTTAAAAAGTATTAGGGAAAATTTTACAAGATCTGGAATTACAAGTATTGAAAGTAAAGTATTTGTAAAATTTAAATTAGAATAATTATCATTATCAGACAAAAAATTGGAATAATTATCATAGACAAATTAAAAAGTATCCTTACTATATTATATATGTCACTGTATATCATCGTATTTACATACAGGTATTGTAATAGATAGATATCCCTTTATAGGAATTGTACCAGAAATAAACAGTAGAATTACCTACTATCTTTTTGAAAAGTGCTAATGTTTAATTATCAGACTCCACAATATTTTAAATAAATACAATAGAATATGATAATACACAAAAAATACAATTAGGAAATATACATTTATATATATAGAAAAGTAAATTTAAGACAAGAATTAAAAAATTTAACAAATTTTCTCTATATTTTTAAACTGATTGTTTTATCTTCAGTGTTATCACTCAAGCAATTTTATATTTTGGTTTTGTATGTACTTTGCTGTTTTATGATTTGGTTTAGTCTATAGTAACAAAATTATTAAATTTAAGTATGAATACAAAAATTTGTTTAAAAACAAATGACAATTTCATATTTTACAATAAAAATTTCTATGTATGTATACATGTTTTAATTATAGATTATGTGACAATTGTGTTAGGAAAACAGATCGGATAATCTAAATTATTCAAATTAAGATCATCTGTATACATATATTTATTTATATCAGTAATTCAAAAGAATTTTGGAAAGATAACACTAATGCTAATTGGCAAAAATTGAAAAAAATGCAAGTGGTAAAATTTAATGTATGTTAAAATGGATTTGAATAAAAATTAACTTTCACTGATTGCTTCATAAAATAAATATATTTTCAATAAAAATTTTTTAAATAATCTGGAATGTCAACAATATGGTTTTCCAATATTTCAGCATCCACTGCAGTGATAAAATATATGCAACTAATCCCATTATTTGAAACTGGAAAAATACAAACTATTTTAATTTTTATAATTAAAGCAGTTGTAGATATTTTTTAAAAAAGTACAAAACAACTATCCACACAAAGAAATTTTATGTATGAATATCTAATAGTAGGAATTTCCTAACCATTGCACAAAAGAAGCTTTTAATCTTAGTGGATTCAGTTTTTCTTTTTCAATGAATTCACAGAGAAGATAAGACATTTTCCCCATTCATAAACATTGTATATTCTCTTTGCAAATTTATTTATTTCTACGATGGTATTGGAAATAATTATTTAAAAATTTTTTAAACAACCTCTGTAGGTTATTTAAAAAAAAAAGGAATTAAGTTATTCTTTGTTGTTTGGAAACAACAAATACATTTTTTACTTAAAAGTACCTTACATCTTTATAGGTTTTTATTAACAAGGTGCAGTTAAATTATTAAATAAAATATGCATAATTTAATGCATATAAATACGTTTCAACGTATTCATTGAAATTAAATGCATTACATAAGATAAAAATAATCGAATATAGGATGTTTTTCCCTTACAAATAACAAAAATAAATTACCTCTTAACATTTACATTAAACAAATTGTACAATGAAGTATCCACTATATATGAAGGCAAAAACATGGCAATTACCATATTTTCATCTCAAAACGAAATTGCTTTTCAAAATCGTTTATGAATAGCTATTTCTATTATTTTGATAGTTATCTGTATGCTGCAGGAGAATTTTTTTTATTATTTAAAAATATTTCTATTTTCAAAACATTAGTAAGAAAAGAATAAACAAGTTTAAGATCAACAGTTATAAGAACTAGAAATCTATAGTACAAAAGTCAAGGGTTGTATCAGTAAAACACTTTAGTAGTAAATTTGCATTGCCTAAAATAACCTAATTGCTTCAGAGTAAATTTGCCTAAAATAACCATTTAATAATAAATTTGCTTTTTAGTGTAGAAAATCAGCTACCATATGGAAAACAATGATATACAACAAATAATAAAGAACTCAAAAAATTAATAAGTATACTTGTTTTTATAATTCGTCATGTAATTTCAATCCAGTCCACCAAGTAGCAAGATTATTAACTTGTTGCCAATCAACTAAATACCACCAATTTTCGATATATTTCAATTTTTGGTTATGTAATTTCAATATGTAGGCATGCTCCCAAACATCAATTCCCAGGATAGGAATAAATCCATCACTTATAGGTGTATCTTCATTTTTGGTACTTATAATGATTAAATCTCCAGAGTTCTCCACAGAGCTGTTATTCTTACAGAGCCAGACAAAACCTATAATAAATCAAAACATTAAAAATCAGCAGAATATTATATCAACTTGTAATTATCATTCATTTTTACAAATACATGAAGATCAGTAAAACAGTTTGTAAAATAGAAAAATAAGTGTTATTGCTTTATATTAAAAATTTTTCTATACTTTCTTTCTATAAATTAAACACAATTAGAATAAATTATTTTGTATGTACTACATAAGAAACAACTGCATAATTATATTCAAAATTAAAAATAATCCTCACTCTTATTTCACTGGTGAAAAATCAGGCAAAGTAATCTTATATTTTTCTATTGGAACTACACTTTTCTATTATTGTTTTTATTTTTTTTTTTGGTGTGTGCGTGTGCGTGTGTGTGTGTGTGTGTAAAAAATATTTCACAGTTTATTTCTCAAAAAATAACTCGATCATACTAATCACTGATCTGATTGTTTTGAAGACTGTTGTAGTCATTTTTTCTTGTTTGATTTCTGAAAATTCTATTCATTCTTATTCATTATGCTCTCGATCATTTAATCATATAATACTTCTTAAGTATAAATAGCATCTGAATTCCCATTAAAAAAGTTCTGAAAATTTTCAAGCAATAGTGTTTTATTTTTTTGTCGAGCTTTAATGATGCATAATTTGTCTTCACTTAAGTCATGAAGTAAATATTCTAAGCTTTTTTCAGTTACAATGATTTCTTTAAAAAATCCTACCCAGCAAAATGACCTAAATATAGTTTTTTCTGTGACATCATTCTAAGTGTAATTTGTCAAGCAGGCTACACATAAAACAGCAATTTCCTAAGGGAATTTTGAGCTGTGATCACTAATTACACAAAAATTTATATTTGCTCTTGATGCAATTAATTGTATTCTGATGCATGGAATGTAAGAAAGGAGTTAGATTAGACTAGAGAAATCTTACATGAATTAATTCAAAAAATCATATAATTCCTTATTTGTAATGTAATTAGCTATCCACAATTCAAAGGATGTATAATCCTCCAGTAAAAACGTTAATCATAAAATAAATAGAATCGAAATAATATTAGATAATGGCATACAAACGTAAGTGAAAAATGAATGAAAACGTTCACACAAGAGATTTGTTCTTAAATGGGAATTAAAAAGTATCATTGGGTCTATGGAACAATGTTAAAGACAGACAATTAGTTCAAAAAATCATTAGTATTTGTAAATTAGACGTCATGTAAATGAGTGTCTACTGTATTAAACAAATATAACTTAATGGACATATTGATACAGTAATTAGCTGCTATTAGAAACTCATAAATTAACTATTGATAGTAGATATATTTTTACAATATGATACTATCAGCATAAAAATGATCACAGAAAAAAATACTACTGAAAATTTAATTGTTTGAAAAATTTTCAAACACTTTTTTGCTAATATTAATGAATCAAAATCCAATAAAATATTAAAATTATAACAAATATTTATTTCCTTTAAACATAATCACTACAGCAAGAAAACTAACAATCAGTAGAAAAATAATTAGTAATGTTATAATAAACAGGAATGAAAATGAATCCTTTTCCAATCACTAAAATATAATTCAGTGGCAATAAAAGATTTCATATGAAAACTGCAAAAGATGGGAATGGTACATTTCCCAAATTTGTGTTAAAATGTATATTTAATAAATTTAATTACAAGTCATACATATACAAAATATATGTATAATTATTTAGTATTTAAGTATATACAGGGCCTGACTAAGACAGGGACTTAAGAGGTAGTTACCATAGGCCTTCACATCAGAAGTGCCAGTAAATCGAATATAAAGTTTATTTTATGTTGTCAATCAAATATAATCATTTGACAAACTGAATAGGAATTTTGTTTTTGCAAAGCAGAGGGTGCCCCAAAGAAGTTTTTGCCTCTGACTACAATTAGGCTAAGTCAAGTCCTGATTTGCAAGTATACAAATATATACTTATAATACACACTAGCTCCTTATGGATATTTATTTTTAACTAATTAAGATTTAAATTTGTAGACATAATTTAGTTATGCTTATATAATATTCAGTTATCCATAAGCCCTAAGAATGAAATATTTTCTTAATGAACCCTAAAGCTATAAAAGGTAGAAAATAGGGGAAGAATAATGAATTGAAGAAAATACCTAAACTACTGAAATAAAGTGCTATTTTTCAAAGGAAAATCAATTATATCTCATCTTTCACTATATTACAATAACCTGATGTAGTATAAAATTTAATATTACAATGATAAGAAAAAAGTAATATGTTGACATGTATAACATCTCATTAACTACTTTATGTAAGATAATTAATATGTTTAATACTTGTAATAAGAGCATAAGATAGCCATTTTGAAAACAATTAATAATCTGTGCATGCTAATCAAGACTGTAATCAAGAATCAGCCCACTGGTCTTTAGCTCACGGTTCATGATTATAACCTTAACTTCAGATGTGAATGATTGCAGAGGTTTAGAATTACAGTTAATTTTGGTTAAATCATTCTTTATAAGAAAAAGTTACCACATAGAAACAACCTAAATCCAAAACTCATGAATACCAACAAAATAAAAATGAAGACTGATACAACATTTTTCTTAATTATGCTGCCAACATCTTCTTATACATTAGCATCTTGCAGTCTAGTATAATTTGGAAATACAGCTTGCAGAAAGAAGGATTCCAAAGTTACCTTGAGAGCAAACATGAAGAAAGAAGGGGCAACAAAGGAGATGTTACAAAAGAGATGTGTGTTAAAGGGAGAGCAGAGACAAGAGTCAGCCAGGACAATTTTGAACAGATGGGCCTTCTAGCAGATAACTATGTCAGATGATAATTCTAAAACACACCACTCCATCAGCCCAAGGGAGGAAAAAAGTTGAGCACATCGCTTTTTCGAACCAGACTAGACTTGGAAAATAATGACGAAGGTTGTAGCAGATGTAGCATAACACAGGGCACACCAATCATTGAGCCACTACACTGACCCTGATATGATATGTATTCCAAGCAGACAGGACACTATCAAGTCCAGGTAGAAACTGAAAAGAATGGCAAATCAGCAGCAGTAATTTTATCTGTTACTTTACACCACTGCGCAAAATGTACTCATAGTACTGACTGAAAACTCTGTTATAAATTATCAAAATGATTGCAATTTGTAGCATAAATATCAACATCAGTGCAAAATATAGAAGGTCAATTCCAGCATATTCAAACATCAGCAGGTTATTCATGATTTCAATAATCTTTGGCTTTAAGAAACAAGTTCACTTGATTCCCTTGATGCAACACTTGAACAACATTACTTGATGCAATAAAAAATAGCAACGGATGTTTGAACAACATGTGTTTTCCAAAGAATCATACTTTGGTTAGTAACAATAGAGTAGTCTAATTAAAGTTCAGAGACATCATGAATAAAGGGCAGTTAGTTATTGCAATATTTTTCATTTTACTGATCATGCACCCAGTGTAATGGTTTGCAGTGGTATTTGATTTCATTCCTGCATCTACCAAGAACCTATAAGTAATACATTGATCAGCCAGCAATAAATCACTGAAAACTAGTAGCTTGTTCCTTTTACCTTTAAGTTTTGAACACTGCCCAACAGTGAAAATGTAACATCAAAAACAAATGGCCAGAAAATTATGTAGGCACACCTTACTGAGTAGTGAAAATGATGTGAAAAATGCAGCTCTCCAGCACACACAGGATAATATATAAGGTGAGCAACTAGCAGAGTAGGCAATATTTGCACAATTATAACTGCTTTGAAAATAATTGTTAAAAATTTGTTCTTGTTGCCAAGCGCACCTTCAATTGCATTAACATGTCCTCTTTTCCCTTTTTCACACATAATACTTAAGTTTCAGTAAATCATAACATATTTGTTGCTGTTATGGTTATTTTAGGTTAGTTTTACACCATGTAGCTGAAAGTACTTTAATAGGTTTTTTCTTTTCCTATAAATAAATATTTAACTTTGTATAAATTTCCACTTGTTGTGGATACAATGTCAGCCATTGATTCTTCTCGTCACCATGTTCTCAATCTATATTATTCATATCATTTTGAAATACAGACCACTTATTGTTCGTTGCTGTATCTCTCTGTCTGCCGAATCTTGTCACTTTCTGACAGCTCCTTCTTGGTGTTGAATTTAAAATGTCAGATAGTGTATAACATGTTAAAAGAACAATGTATTCCCAAAAAGTGCATTCAATGCTGTTTTCCTGTGTCTTAGAGTGGTATGACAGAACTCTTCAGAGCAAGATTCCAGGCTTGATTCCTGCCACTGTTGAACTGTTTGAGATAGAAATTGTGTTTTTGCCTTCTCCCTGCATGTCAGTTGGAGTGGATGCTTGAAGGCTTTTGAAATAATAACTGTGAGACAAACATAAAGCTGAAGCACATAAAATAACTTTTTATTCAATGAAGTATCTTCCAAGATTCATTTTCATTAAAAACCAATCTAATTATTTTGAATTAAAACTTCCCTGTCTTCAGGATGTTTTTCCATAAATATAGTAGCCAAAAAGCTAAATATGTGTTGTAAAATGTTTCTTTTGATTAGATTTTCATAAATATTAGTTTCGAAAAAATTCCATTTTTAACATCATCACAAATAAAATTGAAAATATGCAAAGGAGATAATATGAAAAAAATTAATTAATAAGCTTTGAATACTGAAACATTTCCTTTGACAGGACATAAAAGTAAATTTTAAATTGAAGCAGTAAATACTTAAAAAGGTCAAGGTAATATGCATACGTCATAGCAATTCTAATTTTCCTAAAATATTATTTTTTAATGGATTAATTCTTTGTATTGATATATTCACTGATATATTTTAATAAAGCATAATGCTAGGCATTTATTATTTGTCAATGAATTAAAATAAAATATTGTTTTACGGCCACATCACTTTTTGAAAGATTAATAAAACAGATCCAAGTTTTTAATAAATTAGAACTGAATAACAAAGAATTCCATTAAATGCAGATTTAGAAATCATTTTCAGTCTTTATGACTAAAATCTTCCAGAAATATAAACCTTCAATTTTTTAGAAAAGTTCTTTAAAGTCTATTCCTAATTTTCTGAAAAGTGATGCAACTTCCTTTGAATTTCCTTCAATTTTTAACATCTGGTTTTTCGTTAACAAATTGAACAAGCGTTTGAATTCTTATATCATTCAGCAAGAAACAAGTTATTTGTGGAAGTTTAAAACATTTTATCATTGGAGACTTGTCCTCAATTATAACCAGTTTCAACTCAATATGGTATGCATGGTTTATGACTACAAATGTAGTCTAATTGCAGTGTGTTCTTAACATTGGAAGGTATTTAACAATTTTTAGGAAGTTGAAAAAAAGAAATTTAATAAACAACTTATAACAGCTTTCCCAGATTAGAAATACAAATCATGGTATCATACATTGATTTCACAATTTTTTATAAGTTAAAAACTATATTGACAACACCAAAAAAGAAATTTGAAGAAAAAAATTATATATATTTTTCAGACATGCTATCTATATCAAATGACAATTACAAGAAAACATATCAAGAATTGTGTCTATGATAAGACATTATCCTTTTAAATCAAAAATCACTAAGCGATTTTAGACGTTCAGAGTCTGATTTAATATTTTTATTTTATGTTTAAATTCTAACACAAAAGCGAATCAACTATTCAAAAATGTTAGGAAAATGTTTTTATGGCAACAAAGCATTTTTTTGCTTAAAGGTATGAAAGGTATGTCCAGAAAGCTAACCATATTAACATATTAAGTCCCTGAGAATTAAAAATAAAAGTAACAAAAAAAAGAAAAAAACAAAAAAAAAAAAACCTAACAATTTAGAATTCTGAACAAATAGTGTTAATCAAGTTCTACAGCATATTAAAATAATTTGCTTTGACTCATTTATCTTTTAAAGCCTGTTTTACTCTTTTTTAAAGGAATTATGACATTTCAAACAAATGATTATATAGTTTATATATGTGAATGTGAAATTAAATGTTGTAATTTAAATTTGAAAACAAAAATGAAAACAATTGAAAATTATAAATCCTTAAACAATTGCTACATATAACGCTGATATATCAGAATAGGAGCTAAGAAAAGTTTTAATACAGAAAATTTGTTAGATTGAGACAATAGATTGGAAATCAGATTTTCTTTCAGCACAGTACAAATAATTAGTAATGTTATGTTTAATCATAATTTGTAGAGGTGAGAATAAAAAGCTAATTAAAAGCTTATATTTAAATTATTATAGTACACTACAACCTTATATTCTATCAATTTTGTTAATAAGCTTAAGACTAAGTAATGCAAAACAGGAAAGCAAACAAGAACATTTTCATTTGCACAATATTAGCACTTTAGAATAGTTGTGCCAAGTTAATCACAATTCACAGAATCCTTAGTAACTATTACAAATTTAAATTGATAAGGAAGTAGCTAAGTGAAACTAAATTTGGGAAAGCTATGGCTTGATTTCTAACATTCGTCTTAAGCATGCTGCAGTTATCTACCCAACCTAAATTACCTCACTTAGCACAATATCCAATAATCAAAATCACTCTTAAACTCTAACTTTGCACATCATAATTTTACACTATTTTTGATTTGAAATATCAAAATTTAGAGTATTTTGTTAACCCCACTACAATTGTTAGTTTAGTATTGGTCTATATATTTTTTCTTATCACCATATTTATTATTCATTTAAAATATTTGCAATATTTTCTTTTAACTCTCTATTCTGCTACGATATACCTATATACTGCTATTCTACTTTTGTATTACTAATGCAATTGTATTATTTTGCTGATCTGACATTGCTGTATTCAAATCAAATTATTAATTTATTGTATTTAATCGCTATTAATTATATACATATGCCAGTTTGTCAAACGAAGCATATCACAGCTATTTAAAAGTAGCAAGTTGGGAGAATCAAAAAGTTGGTAACATGTTCATAGAACTCCTGTGTCAGACAGTTTTGGTTAATGTGCAAATAAATCCACATATACTTGGTTTTAATAGCTTATTTATTTTTGTTAGTAATGACAATGAATTATTTAATGGGTGTATTTTTGTTTTATCTGTTATCAAATTTTAAATTTTATTTATATGTTGTAATTATTTTTATCATGTTTTATGTCAATAAACTTACTTTTATCTCAGTCTAATTATTGATATATTATTAGTTCTAAATCTATCAGGTTCTATTAATAAAATGAAATATTTTTATAGATACCTAAACTTATAGCTAGCATTTTGCTTGCAGCAATAAGCAATAAATGATTTTAGCTCTATTTATAGTTATAACTCTTTGGAAGATAGCCTAATTGTGTGTATTGGTAACAGAACATCTGTCTACATATACTTAAACCCTGTTACAGGGACTAACACATTTCATTACAATTATTTACTACGGAAATATTGCAAAATTAGTAGCTAGAAACTAATTTCCCAAATTTTACAAAGCTTACATATTACGAAACAATGCAAAATAACGATAAAAATCAATACTCATATTCTTATACAGTTAATAAAATATACATAATCAATTTTTATAATTATTTTCTTTCAACTAATCAAAAGAGTACAAACACTTTACAAATACCTCATATATAACAATACAAAGCACATAGTAACAACTGTACTATAAATCTATATCAATTACATAATTAACATACATTTTTATGAAAACTCTTATTCTCTTAATCTAGCATGAGAGACACTGTGCAATAAAGCTAAATCAATATGTAAACAAACATTTATATAAAAATTCGAGTTTCAAACTAACAAGAACTACAATTCACAAAATATATAAATGCATTTATGTGACAAATACTTCTACACAATAAACTAGATAAATTATTACATACAACAATTTAAATCAAATAGCATATAAAGTAAAAGTACTCACCTAATCACCAATTCCAAAAGAATTGAAAATATAAAAATACGAAAATTCATTTTATCACTATCGATATCTTTCACTTACAAATTGAACTTAAAAAACAAAATATAGTTTCAAACACTCAAATTTCCATCAATAATTAAAAAATACATATACCAAAAGCTTCAAGGGTACTAAAATTTCTTGTATGCACACATCATGTTACTTCATAAAATCACAAGAATCCATTCTGGTGCAGTAATCTATAGATTTGATAATTTTCACAAATACTGATTAATAGGATTTAGTTGAATCCTTAAAAGTCAGCTTGTTAACCTTTGTAACTCAGCTTGTTTACCTTTGTAGAGAAAATTGTAATACTTTTATCTAACAGAAATAAAAATAGATTTTACAACAATTGTAAAAAAACTAAAGAAATCATAATTTTGAAAAGTAAAAATTGCTTAAAACAGTTTATGTATAACTGCACATATATAAATGAGATTTATTTATGTAACTTCAAATTTTTATGTCATTTAGTGCTGAACATGCATAACTTTAGTCCAACTATTTTAAATTCTTTCAAAACAGCATTTTTCATAACTTTTGTTGATTTCAAGCCATTTTAAGTTTACATAGTTGAAACATAGCCAAGTTTAGTTTACATAGTTGAAACATAGCTGCATGTAACATTAATATTCTTTTAGAAATAAAGTAACCTGATGTGATCAATATTTCGTAAATTTACAGCAATATAACATATATTAGCGATTATCGGATAACTTTTTCCTCCAGAACAGTATGTATCACTAGGAATCTCTCACCAAAATATTTCCTGAGAAATATCTGATCATGATTCCTGAGAAATATCTGATTCCTGAGAAATATCTGATCAAAATATCATTATGTGAAAATTCTATAATGAACAGAAAAAAATAAAAAAAAATTTAAAACATAAAAAACTGGTGCTTGGTTTATGATATTTAACACCATGTGAATTTTTGGTTTAATTTATTTTTTACTGCAAGCCTCTCAAAATTTCAAATTTAGTGTTTGATCAAGTAATGCAAAACTTTTTGAGCTAATTTCATTTGTTTAAAAATAATGAAGTGTAATAAAAATGAATTTTATGCAAAGGAAAACTAATAAATCAAAAATGTACTTTCTCATTTAATGAAAATATGTATTTTTAAGACTTGTACACACACACACACACACACATATATATATATATATATATATATATGTATATATATATATATATATATATATATATATATAACAATAAAAATATAAAGTTAATATCTTCATAAAGTGCATACTGACATTTAATATCTGGTGTTGTATATATTTCATTAAAGCTAATGGAAAATGAAACAAAAACAAATAACCAAGTTACTCTACTCTAGGAAAAAAATCGATTTTCTAATCAACAAATATCACTATCAACAAATTTATACTTTATATATACAGACTTTCAAAAAGAAAAGTTGTTTTCTTACAGATTATACAATGTTTTTAAAAAATGAATCAAGTTTTAAAAAATTAATAAGACCATCAGTTGTGAATACAGAATGGTTTTAATAGAGCTGCTTATGTTGTTTCAAAGAGAATTTTATTCCCATCTATGTATTACGGAAACAACATCAATAAATTTAAGTATTAATTTTTAAACAGTTTGCAGATGATTTGGATATAAGTTACTGTAAAGATTATACAAACTCACATGAGATCAACTTCATTAAAGTGTATATACAGGAATTAGAATCATGATATTTTTGGAAACTAGACTGTTACATAATTTTATTTTTTTATTTTTTATTTATTTATTTTTTTAAGTTTGAAACACTTTTTAGCAGTTTTAAATCTTAAATGGAATTTAACACATTAACTTAAATGGACTTTAACAAAATAAGGAATGCCAAGGGAAATGAAATAATTCTTACTATTAATATTATTAAAACTGTTTTGTGCTTATTTTGGAGTATTTATTAAGAATGATTTTCAAACATGTATATACTAGAATTATAATACAAAAATTTCAATTACAGAAATTTAAAAAATGGAATAGCATTTTTAGGGAAATATTTTATGTCAAATGAGTTGTTTTGGAAGTCAGTATGAACAAAATAAGATTAATGAATTCCCAATTTATTCTTTAATGTCTTAACATATCAAAAAAAAATTTGACTAATTTTCTAGTGAAGAATATTAGATCTTAGTGATTTGATTATTGTAATTAAGGAAGAACTAGTATTTATTAGCTAAATGAAACTTTTAAGCAGTTAACTTTAGAAGATTTTATTTTTTAGAAGTCACTGATTTATTTTAAAAGTTGAATTGAATAGGCAATGATCACAAATCAGTTTGTTAAATACGAAAAATCAAAATCAACCAATTGCTTTTATAGAGAAACGAGACATTGAAAATTACCAATAAACAAAATCCAGAAACTAATTATATCAATTATTTACATTGTGACTATCAATATAAAGTGCTTAAAATTTACTCTAGAAGTAATAAAAAATTTCAATATTCAGGAGTTTGCCAGTCAAATATTTTGATAATAGTTTTTAAAAACATAGTTTTACTAAATTTATACATTAAAATTCTTTGCTTCATGTTTGAGTTTCATTCATTATAAATTTAGTATTTTAATAAAAATGCACAAGAAAATAATGATGAAAAATAAATAAATGAGTAAATACTACAAGAGTAAGAATTTCAAAAAAGTAATTTTTCTCAAAAATAAACCATATATTTTTAAGTATGAAGTTAAGAACAAAAATTTACTTACCAGAACCAAATAAATTAACGGCCACATCTGTGAATGTTGACTTAAATTCCAAAAATGATCCAAACTGAATATTTATTTGATTTGCAATATTTCCAGTAGGAAACCTATTTTCACCTTGGGAATTTGGAGATATAGTAGACCAGTATAAGTTGTGATTTAATAATCTAAACACAATAAAATGAATAAAGTTAAAAAACAATGGAAAAATAAAAACATTTTTTTATTTGTAAATAAAATGAGTGGGATAAATAATTTGTGTTCGCTTATACATCGTTTTACAAACATTTGGCCAAAAATGCCACTATATAATTTATATTGTAAGAAACATTCTTTATGTACATATGAGTAACAGGTTTTCTATACCTTAAAGAAACTAAACAAATTTAATAACGCAATTTTTTATGAAAAGTTTTGAGTGATAATTTATTAAAAAATTAATTTTTGCACGCATTCTTAATACTTATTTTATGTGTGTAGTATTATTCTAATGATCAATATAATAGTAATGAAATTAATATTATACATAAATGTTATTAAAAATAAGTATCACTGTTCCTAATAAAACACATAAAATCAATAAAATACTGCTTTAAAAAATAAATAAATAAAAAAAATATTTTATAGCACAAAATATAATTCTCATTAAAATATATAAGCAATTTTACAGTTGGTTGATAAGACTTAAGGAAAGGAAAAGCTGATAAGACTTAATACTCATTTTATTAAATATATTTATTAACTTAATAATTAAAATTAACTTAATTAAAATCATAACAATTATTTAGAAGTAAAAGTCTCTTTTTTATTTGCAATACTCCTCTCTAAGCTACTATACTTTTTTAACACAACATAATTTTAAAATCAATTATTCTTTGATATTATGGTTAAAGGATAATTATCATTTAAGTATAAATGTAGAAAATCACATACAACTAATCCTATACCACAATAAAATCTAGCATTTACAAATATTTCCCGTACCTTTTTTGTCTGTGCTGGATTTACATGTAGGCAATATAAGATTCAAAGACAAAATTTTGAGGAGCTGTAAACTATATAAGCAGTTTGGCATAGAAAAAGACACTTAGCACAACCTGTGTGGTTTGTGTCCCTACAATCACCTGCAATTCAACTTGAGACTAAGTGTAGTGAAACATAACAAACCTAAACTTTTGTCATATCTTTTGCTTTGTTTTAATTAATATTAGAAGGTTGGTTAGGTTTGTGGTGCAAGGTCCAAAAAAGCACAAGCTGCACCAAAACTAAGATTTATGTGTAAATTTATTTTCAAAACCCAAGCAATGTTGAAAAATTAAAAAACAAAAATATTTGTATATATAATACAATTAAAATATAAATACATATAAAATGATGAAAATTAACTGTATATAAATAATCACCCAAAATTTAAAAAACATATCAAATAAACTATAAGAAACTTATAGTTCTTAGAAATGAAAATTGTTTCTGTGGGGTAGATCCCCCAATAAATCAAGCAAAGTTAAAAGATCAGATTTAAAAAAGAGTAAATGAAAATACTTAAAATATGGACATGAAATTAAAATATGGTAATCAGTAAATGGTTCATAACATGTTTAATCAATTAACATTAAAAAAATTACATATTATAACATGTGAAATTAAGAAAGAACTGAGTTTACTTTAAATGATACAGAAATGGAAAATGGAGTCAGTTTTTCCATAGCTGTTTCACATCTTATATTAAAAGAAAAAAATATTTAATGTATGTATACACACATTAAATATTTTGATTATACATACATTATCACATGTATAACACAGAAATATATAAAAAAAAGTGCTTAATGATTTCCAAAGAGTATTCATAATTAAACGAAAAGAGTAGTTTTAATGCAGAATGATTCTTAAAAACAATAAATTAAAAATATAAGCTGCATGTGATTCAACAAGATACAAGTCATAGATAACATAAGAAGCATAAATTTTGAACAGAGCTAATTTATTTATGATGCATAATCTGGCAAACTTTTACACTTTTCAACTATGCTAATACTGTTCTTTTGCTCTAATGGAAAGATAATACTCCCTTGTTATGTTTGGTTTTTAATTTCATCAAATAAAAATTTTTTAAAGAATTTTAGCTTAAGAATACTTTTTACTTTATGAAGAATTCAGATAAAGTAAAAATAATTTATCTAATTAGATTTGACACATCAGAAAATTATCATTTTAGTCATTTGTTCAATGGAGTTGCAATCAGGCATCCAATTTAAATTAAGTACTTTCTTGTTTAAGCACTTTTTTAAAAACTTTCCTTTGAGTTTTTATTATTTTAATTACTATGATAATTAAAAAAAGCAGGGTACTTATTTTATAGATTTGAAGTAAATAAAATATTTTAAATGATTTATCATAACCGAGCTTTAGAATTGTGCTTTTCTGAACAAGTCCTAGGTTTGATCCACAGTTGATAAAAGATAAATGTATATTTCATTTTTGCATACAGATTAATTGGGATGTGTGCAGAATTTTTTCTCCTTTGCAACACTACAATACAATCCTATGAACAATAAAGATAAAATACTATGATAAAACTTGACACAAGACGTGTGACAGGAATTTAAAAATGCCTCATGAAAACCTTCAGCTGTTAATCTATCTCCTATGAAATTTCAATATTATTTGAAAAGGGCTTTTCCATGTCCTAGTATAAAGGTGGGCAAATATGATTATTTGTTAAACCAAGTATAGCTCACATTAAAAATTTTACTTTCAAACAATATTAAATATGAGTTGATGCAGACAGTTTTAGCCAGCACATATTGAAAGAGTTAGAAGCAGTTTTTGGAATTCAATGAATTTACATTTCTAGTGTTACTTTTTACTTTGGCTAGTTCATGCAACATGAATCTGAACAGAATTTTTGACTTTGTGAGTGAATGTGTATACATGTAATAAAGTATATTTACTAGCACTAAATATATTTTATAATACTTAGTTAAAAAGGTAATTAAAATTTTTACCATAATTATTTTCAATTTTATGACTACATATTATTATTACTTGTGAAAATATGCAACTACATTAAAAATGTTTTGAATTTGCATATCTAGATGTGGTATACACAATTAAAAATATTTTTGTGGCACGTTATAAAACATAAAAAATTAGTTGGTCTTTCTTGTATAAGTAAACACTGCATACTTACTAACAAGATTCCATCATTTAATGTGAAAAATCTAAGAAATATTTCATATATTTTAATTGAGAAAATAGCACTTATGATGGTGGGCAAAGTAAGGAAATCTTTTTCTGTTTTAAATCTGACTTAAGAGAAAACTTATTATTTTAGTTATTTACTTCATGTAATTGCAGTCAAGTATGCAAGTGAAATTGAAAAGTATTTGACAGTTCAGACTTTAAAGAACAAAATTACAGCATCTGTTTTCTTCATTCTAATTATCTAAATAACTTCCTAGACACTGTTAAACAATAAAACTGGATAATGCATACAAAGTTGGTTCATGAGCATCTGTTGGAGTGAGTTCTGGGGAGTTGCCTTAATTTTTTACTGTGCAACACATGAATATAGATTACTTGAAAAGTAGAAAACTATTCAATATAATCAGATATATGCAAATACAGCTGCAAAGAGGTTACTTAATACTTGATGTCAAATATATACTGCGTGACAACAATTTCTAACATACTTAAGAAAATACCATAACAAATAAAGTAACTCCTAACTTTTATAAATTATTTAAAATTTGTAAACAATCCTAAATAAATAAAGTAATTCCCTTCCTGCATTCAAAAAAGGTCAGCTTTAACAGATAGTTGTTTTGGTTTTTTATGAACTTTCACGAGTTTTCCAGCAATCAGGTCTTGAATTTTCTAATTTTCAATACTTTATCTAAGAGTTAAATTATTTATCATACATTATACAATAAAGACAATAATCACTCATAAAATATTTCATCTTACTTAAACTTTTTGCTGAATTGTGATTTCTAACTCAAATATTATTTCTTCTTATCAACGTGTTTCTTACTTTTCTTTGCTAATGTAGAAAATTCAATGCGAGAATGAATTTAATTACATTTGAAGCTAAAAATTTAAAAATCTCTAGTTTTGGTATGTTTTCTAGGATGAAAAAAGGTTTTATAATTAATGTATCATAAGGTAGAGGATCAAAGACGATAATATATTTAATTTCCCATAAACAAAATAATGATATAAAATAAGCTAATAACAATAAATAAGGAAAAAAATAGAAATATTAGTTTTAAGTTAATAATGCAATATTTTAAGATATTCTCTAAAAGTCAGAACTTTATAAAATCATATTTCATCAGTGCCTCTGTTCAATTCCAAATACTAGAAATTCCCTACACTAGTTTCTGCACTAGTTAAACAAGATACTGTATAAAATATGCTAAAAAATCATTATATGTTTTAACTTCAAAAGATAATAATTTTTAAAAAATATTTTACTTAGTTAAATGAACAAAAACAAGTTTTTTAATATCTTTTTTAAAAAAATATTCTAGAATGTTCTACTTTTAACTTTCAATATTATTAAATGTAATTGATAAATTAATGCTGCTGTTCATTATTTTCAAAAGTAAATCATAGTGAATATTAATTATTTTTTATCTTGAAAAATTTCTATTGAAAGATAAACTGTTATATGCTAAAGAAATATTGGAAGAGAAATAAAATGATAAAGTTTGTAACATCACACACACACAATACATATAATATTCAATTGAATTTTGAAAAGGATTCAAAATTTGAAACCTTGAATCTTAGTGGCTTTCCTTTCAAGCATGAAATATTTCAAAAACACATTAAGAATTTTAAGTAGTAATTTTTAAAAAATATTTTATTTAGTTAAACACATTAAGAACACATTAAGAATTTTAAGTGAAAATATAAATACACATACAAATACAAATAATACAAATAATATAAAAACACATTAAGAATTTTAAGTGAAAATATATTATCAAAAAGTTGGCTTGCAAAATGTAAAGTTCAAAATTTTAAATTTATTGCTTTGGCTCAATAATGGAAAAATGACATTTAAATTGTGCCACTTTCCGATTATTAGTAATAAAAAATTTTAATATATATTCTTATATTTTTTTATAGGATAAGTATTCACAGCCTTAAAATAACTCTAGTAACAATTTCTTTGGTTTAATTTACAGTTTCATTTGAAATTTTTAATAAATAAAGGAAGAGTTTTTGTGAACAACTCTTTTGTTTTTCATTTAATATAATTTTTATTATAAAGAATTTCCAAAATCAAAAGAATATTGTTCAACTTTCCCATTAAGTATATATGTACTTTTTCCTATTTTTATTTCAGTCACAAAATTTATTTTGATAAATAGTAAAATCAAATATTTTAAATTTAAATTTGAGAAAATTTAGCATATATTCATTTTTTTAACAAAAAACAACTTAATTATAATAGCAATTAAAAATTTGTTAAAGCTTATTATAATATCAAATATTCTTAAAATTTGTAATAGAAATGAATTTACAGAAAAACAATTTTATAGAAACCTGAATTGAATAAATATGTGAGAACTATAATAAAAGATGCTGACACAATATTCAGTAAAAATACATTACTTTCATAATGCACTATAAGATATCACTAATTTTTCCAAGCCTATACAAAATTCTTAAAAAATAGAATACCATTTCATAATTTCAAAACTAATTACCAAAATCAGTACTTACTACAGTCGCTGAAAAATAAAAGAAAAAATAAATATTTTAAAAATAGTTTTGCTTTGTTAAAATCAAATAGTAATATAAATATTTTTATATGTTAAAGCTATTTAAAATTAGAATAAATATATCCTGTAAGTCAATCTAAAATCAATTTAGGAGAATGTCAAACTGAGGAAAAGCTTGATGCTGCAATTGTATTTAAACATAATCAATTGTACATAATCAAGTTTTATATGACCTGAAATAGCAATAAAGTTAAGGCATCTAGGTAAGATTGTGGTATCTATTTAATATGAAATTTGCATTGTGATGGTTCAGCAGAATTGCTAGTAGTTAACTAATGATTTATATGAAAAACATACATGATAGATTAATAAAGAAATCTACTTTAACTATTAATATAAACAATACAAAGCAGATTACAACTTCCAAAAATCAATAATCCCAAAACTGTTTAAATAAAAAAAAGGTGCTTATTTGCAATTTTGTTTATTGCACTATGAAGAACTCCTAAAAAATTTACCATACTAAGGCATCATTAATCATACATAAAGAGTATAATAAACACATAATAAACCAAATACATAAAATATTATGAAAAATTATTCAAACATGCTCTAATTGTTTTACTGTTAATGTTATAATCCATTTCAATCCATAATCCATTTATTATGTAAACCATTTTATTAGCAATTACTCATTACTTTTATCTTACCCACTTCCATAAGTTTTCATGTCAGCTCTGAATTGTACAGGTATATGAGATAAATTTCTTAAGATGTCAATGATTGAGAGCCTAGAAGCATGTTTACCCTACATGGAAAAATTTAAAAATAGAAATCAATACAAAATAAGAAATATAGAAGAGAAAAAAAATTGAAATCTATTCTATGTATTTAGGCTGATTATTTTTAATTTGAAAAAGATAAATAGTTTTAGATTGAAATTACAAAGAATTTTAACGTTTCAAAAGATCCATAATATATGATTGAGAAAATAACAGAAATATTATTAAATATATTACTTTGATATTACTTCTACGCCATCTCTTTAAAATAGAGTTAACTTCTTGAATATATGCACCATGGTACTCAAAATAATGCATTTTCGCAGTTGATTCATCAATATAAGGCTCTAATTCATCAAATGAATATAAAAGTGGAGGTAGTTCATATTCTAATGCAGGGCGTTCTAAGCCATAAAATGCTGGTGCAATTTCACTAGATGTTGCAAATTGAGTAAAAAATGTAGAAAAGAAAATGCTAAGTATGTTTGAAAATGTGAGTACCATTATTTTATTAAGATTTAAAATTGTAATAATCGCATTTTTCAATAAATCACTTTAAAACAATTAATTAAATTATATAAAAGAATTATTAATGTACTCGATTCTTAAATCAAATATCTATCCTTGATAGAATAGTTTTCATATCATAAATCTGAAAACATTTTTCTAGATAAATTCTTGTGTTCCGAAAATAATTCCGACACATCCAAAATGTCATATAAATCTCACCATTACTGGCTTCAAGTAGCTCATGAAGCATGTAAACAAAAATATGTTATGGATAAATAACACAAAAATAATATCAATCACAACACGATAGATGGCAGCACGAAATGTTAAAAAATATCATATTTCACAGTAAACAGTTAAATTCAGTGTTCATATTTAGTTAATTTTTATTTACATTTTATGTCATACAGATTAATAATAAATTAATTTTTAAATATAATTATTGTAAACTACTATGACTGTTTTAAAATTAAAAATAACAAAACTTTTGATTAAAGCATAACTTTAAGCATTAATTTTAAGTTAAAATCATAATTAGTATTCAATGTTAGAAAATTCCGCATTTAGAACTCAACCAATTTTATCTGTTTGTAGAATGAAGATATGACTCACACACCGGAAATATTTGCATTCATTCTTGTGAAAGAATAAAATAGATATTACGTCACTATGTTGACGTATGATTACCAGTCTTGGCGCGTGACTCTTTCAAATATCTAAGCAACGTGTTTTGTTTACATTTCTTAGTTTAAAAGGTCTGATGCCGTAGCTGCAGATCCTAGAGGAATTCCTACTGACGTTCTGACAATTTGTATCGTACTTCAAATTAATTTCCGTAATGGCAGACTACGAACGTGCTCGTTTACCTGATGGAAGAATAAAACGTAAGTTTGAAACAATTGAATTAAACTTTCTCGCTTTATGTGAATGATTTTATCAATACATATTTTGCAGGAATGAAATTTAAATTGATTAGAAATATACTTTGAATGACGCCTTTCTCTTATCTGTTTTTATTCTGCTTAATCAATGGCAGTAATTTTCTAAAATTTGTAGTTTCATCAAGTACATCAATTTTATTTTTCGTGCGAAATGCTTTAATTAAATTAGATTAATTTATTCTTTTACAATTTTGTGTAAGTTGTGATAATTTGAAAATCTTGAATTAAGTCTAGAGACTTGTAAACATTTCTGATTGTATTTGGTAACATATTTTAAGTTAATTTGAAAAATTTTATTTATGTTTCACAAATGGTGAAATACAGATTTGTTAGCTGTGTGCTTTTAGTATGTGTATTTAATAATAAAAGAACTATATACTAGCGATAGTTTTAATATGTATTTGTATATTTATTTTCCATTAAACTTTTAAAAAATCTAGTTAAAATGTACAGGAATTGTAGGAATTTAATAAATGTTTTTAACTTTATTATTGAAACTTTTTATTTTCCCCCTTAGTGATTTTGCCGAAATAAAGTAAAATCGTAATTTATTTTTAAAGATATAATAGGATTTTCTTACCTTTTTATAGTGTGTATGTTTTATTTCAAATAAAACAATCTTTCCCAAAATTAACTTTGACATTTTGTGAGTAAATTAATTGGATCATTAAATAATTTACAAATGTAAGTAATTGTTGATTTTGTGGCAGTATCTTTTATCTTAAATTAACTGTTTTTCTAAATAAACTGTTCTTAAGTTTGCAAACTTATTTCTTGAATAGGAATTTAAAATGGTGATATTTAAAAATACGTAATAGTACAATATATATTTTGTACATATTTTAAGTTTTTATCTTTTGAGCTATTGAATTTGTTTTTGGAGAACTGAATTTAGTTTTGGTCATGTGTAAGTATTGCTATTTAGACTACTCATCCTAATAGAGCATATTGCTTTTAAATGGCTTGAAAATCTATTTTAATTATCTAAATTTCTTATGAAATCTGAGGATAACATTTGCTATTGTATGTATTGTCTACTTATTATTGGACACTAGATTTTTAAAATAAATTCAGTAGGTAAAGAAGATGCTGTACACATTTATGGTTCTAGATTTTTAGAAGAATTCATATATTAAATATGCATTTTGCTTTAAGTTCATAATATTGTTTTATATTGCATTTTTTTCAATTATGACAGTTAACATGTTACAGTATGTAAGAATTAGGTGAATCTGTTATAATTTTATTTAAATGTGGTTTTGTATAGATATCTAACTATAAAAATTATATATTCCTTAGCTCCTTTTAGTCCTCCTGACTGCCCTTATGTTTCTATTACTCCTGGAACTAGCATACCAGATAGTGCAGTTGAATTCGGAAAGTTAAATGGAGATCCTGTATACCTTGGTAGAGTATATGAGGATGAATGTTGGTTAGTTGGCACAGCAGTTCCTAAAAAAGGTCTTTGTCACTATTTAACCAAAAAACTAGAGTTAAAATCTACAGATTCCTATGATGTAAGTGTTTTAAATATTTATGATTATTCACATTGCAATTTTATTAAATTCATATAAAACATATTTCTTTTCTTTTAAAAAGTACTCTTGTAAAAAGGGTTACCCCGTGAACAAGTATTTCTTGGTTATCAATTAATGTATTTATTTATGTATAAAAATTTTGAAACATTGACTTTGTTTCCTATAATTCTGTAATTTACCTAGAGAAGTTGACTAATTATGTGCTTTTTTTAATAACCAAAATTTCAGTGCTTTTAATTAGAATTGCTTTTATTTTGGGATTAGATTATATAATTTTTTCCTTCTATTATTTTACTTGGAAATATTAAACTTCCTAATTAAGAGAATTTTGTAAAATTAAAGATCTCGATACTTTCTCTCTCTCTCTCTCTCTCTTTTTTTTAATAGTTTGTTGTCTGCATTACATGATTTAAAACAGTTGTTTTTAATTACTTTTTTCCCTTGCTTCTTCATCTGTGAAAGGGATTTTTTTTTCAATTGTTATGACAGTTAACATGTTGCCATATGTAAAAACTAGTTGAATCTGTTATTTTATTTAAATCTCATGTTGGTTTTGTAAGGTGTCTAATTATAAAAATTATTTTTTCTTTGGCTCCTTTTAGTCCTCTAAATGTAATTTTACATAAAATTATATAATATTTGCATGATTGTGTATTAATATTTAAAATGTAAGGAGTATTGAGTGAAACATGCAATATATAACTCAAGAATGAATTCCTATAATATTTTAATAAATCTTCTAGTAAACTATATATGTTAATGTAATACACTGTTAACTAAACTTAAGTCGGTTTTTGCATGTTAATGTTTATTTTCAGTTTATATATATATATAAATTATTTGTATTATATACTTATATATCCTTTAAATGTTAATTAAAAAGCTTCAAGTTTGTTCAAAACCCTGTTAAAATTTATTTGTTTTAAAAGAAAAATCTTAATTTTGATTTTTCTTAATTTTATTGCTTTTACCTGTATTAACTAATAATCTTAATAGTGCATGCCTTTTTTATTTTAATTTTTTTTAAGTTTCTAATTAGTTTATTTTATCTTAGATACTGACAGTTGAATGCTCTAGTCCTTTGGAATTTCAGCCTCGTGATTTTGAAAGTAATCTGCTTTTTGTTGCTGCTGGAGATCAAGATGGTTGTTTATATGCAGCACGCCATATTGATGGAGAAAATACTTATATTGGTTGGGTTGATAAAGAAGTAGGAACTGCACATATTCCAAGAGATGCAGCTCTTGGACCTAATCAACTCAAAGACAAATATGATGTTTTGATTCACAAATTTCTTGATCGCTTATGTATTTGTCCTATGGCACCACCTTACTCGTATTAATCGTGTGGAGATTTTTGCATGTTAGTTCCTAATGAAATATTTTTCAGATTTTCTTTGCACAATTTTCTTGCATTTTTAATTTTTTATATCTAAATTTAAACTACTTAAGTATCAACAGCAAGACTGTTATCTTTTTCAATAACTTATATTTGATAAAGACTTAAAACATAGCATTTTGCTGTCTTTTCAGAATGATTTCCTTGTATTTACATTCATTTAATATATTGCTGTATGTTGCTGTGCAACTGTCTGTAGAAATTTTATATTAAATGCTTCAATAAATTGCTCTTGATTGTCTACTTGTAGTATTTTTTAAAATTTTTATTTAGAAATATATATATTAAAAACAAAACTTGCGCTATAAAATAATAATATGTGTATAATAATCTGAGTCAAATATTAATGAGGAAACTAAATTTTTCTATTTTTCATATCTTACTGAAATTCTCTTTTTGAAAACATTCATTATTCTAAAATACAGTTTATTAAAATCCAAAGTTAAAGTAAAATATATTGCATGTTTTAAATGAGAGAACTTTTATGTGCCATGTAATAATTGCAATTCAGTAAAAAAATTTAATTTGAGCATCAATGTGCTAATAAAAAATAATCTATGTAGAGCTCATTTATTATATAATTGTTTATAGACATGTATGTATGTATGTAAACTTTAAATGTATAAGATTTTCATTTTTTTTTGGATCAATCTTTTGTAGCACTTTTACCTTTTGACAAGAAAATACTTAGCTGGGAAACCATGTATAATTTTTATATATTGAAATAGAATGATGGCTGAAATTTTTACATTAAAAAGATTCTTCTAAGTCTCTCCTTAAGTGTATATACATGCTTTGCAGGGGATAATTGAATATAACAAGGACTCTTAATATGAAAGACAAATATAGATATGACTATTATTTGTATGACTGGAAAAGATATATTTTTATTGTAGAAAACATGTCTTATATTTCATAGATTGCAAAAATTTAAATATATATTTGTACAACTAGTCTTGATAATCAAAAGGAAACTAAAAAGCTTGTACGACAATCTTTTGGAGGCTGTTTAAGGGGGTTTTGAGTTGGTGTGGCAAAGTTTTCTACTATTTTCATACCAAATCAAACTATTATTTTTTAGAGGGCAATTTATTAATATGACTAAATTTTAATTCAATCCATGTATTTCTCACACTCAGATATTGGATATGGAAAAAATAAGATTTATGTCTGGTCTGGCTATTGATCTCTTTAAATGGTAAACTATATAGGATATGAGTCATCTTGGTACTTATCATAAACGTTACTAATGATTTTCTACGTTAATTAAAATGATCACAATTCTTGTATGAGTGTCCTCCAAATTGCTTTCATATGGTCTAAAATATCCTTAAAGTTGAATTTTTTTTTTGTAGCAAAGAAAATTTGTTTATTAAATATAACTTTCTGAAACTATCAATTTGAATTATAGTATTTTTAATTTTCAAACTTATGCTTTTAAATGGGTTATTGCTCATACTACTTTATCACTCTATTTCTTTGTTATTTGAAATGGTATGGGTTTTTTTAATTTCGCTTAGTCTGAAAGTAATGAGCAAAGTTAATAAATATCAATATTTTAACTTAAAATAATCTATTTTTAAATTACCATATTTTTACCATTGTTTTCATTTTTGAGACTGACTAATCATGTCTTCAAATCTCGTGTAAAAAGAAAAATACTTTAAGGTCTTTAATATTTTACTTATACTTTATTGCAATATTTAGGGGGAAAGAACTTAAAAATTGAGGAGGAATGTTCATTTCAATTAACATTTTTTCTTTCTCAATCATATATACATTGGTTTGAATAATGCCTCAAAAACAATTTTCTTTCATATATTTGTTATTTTACGAAATAAATATTTTAAAATTATAGTGTTTACATAAAATATGAAATGTATATATTCATATTGAGTAAACAGCTTAGAAATGTTTTAATTAAAATAGTTGGTGTTCAAGAAATTTTTTACATATCAAGTATTTACCCTCCAACTTTTATAAATTCTACATTTGCTTTTAGTGGCAGAAATATTTTACATGCTTTTGTTATCAGAACAGAGAAATTATGAGAAATAATTTCAAAAAATATTCTTTTATTGTTATAATATATATATATTCTAGTGAAAATGCGGACCTTGCGCCACTAAAACCAACCACCAACTAGTGAAAATGCTTCTCAACGAAGTTCTGCAAGTGTTTACCATTTAATATTCTTTTTCTTACTTTCTTTGTGAAGAAATTATTCTTACACACCAAATGGTAGACTGTTTAGTCTCTTGGCTAAAATAACCATTCATCTCTGACCTTCCACCCACTCCGCTGTTAGTTGATGTTACCATAAATGAATTAAAGAATCAGTTGTCTTCATTACAAACTAAAGACTTATCTAAGTTGAAAATGAGAAGATTCAGTTTATAAATATTGTCCAATTTCATGTTATCTTTGTTAGTGATACCTGCTGCAATACTGAGAAAGAATTGGGAAAAAAATGAGCTATAAAATTTAATATCTAATAATCATTAAGAAAATTTGTTTAAAATGGAAACAAAGTGGTACAGTGTTTTTTTATGAGTAGGAGTACATACGGAAAGGCTAAATGAATTATTATGACAATGAGTTCTTCAAGCTTAAAGTCTTGACAATTTAGGTGTATTGTCACATGTAATAATCTCCTTAAAAGCATTATCTTTAAATATTTAGAGAAATCCTGAATGATAGCAATCTAGGTTCTATGATCGTAATTTAACAAAACATTTCATTTTTAAATAATTTAAATATGAAAATAATTAGAGAAGTAAATTAGTTAAAGAAATACTAAGAAAATCTATACTTTATAAAGCGGCATAATTTTAGAATGTAAAAAGTTTTCTTAAAGCATTTTTCTCAAAGTATGCAGGTATACATCTTTAATATCTTCTGTAAATCGATTTTTTTGTGTGTAATAAGCAATTTTAATTTTTTGTGTTGGCTTTTCAACTCTCCAGAGAGAAATAAATTTAAATAATAAAATAAGATTAATTTAAAAAACAAAATAATGGGTGATAAAATGTTAAATTTCACTTAGTAGTGTAAAAATAGTAAATATATGCATATTATTTCATTTTCAAAAGCCTATGTGTGTTTTAGTTAGACTAAAGTTAAACGTGTACAAAAACATCTATTACACTAAATCAATTAAGGAAAAAATAAATGACATGTCGCTTGTAGGTTGGTTGGGTTTTATGGCGCAAGGTCCAAAAATGGACATGCTGCGCCGATATGTCGCTTGTGGAACCACATAGATTTTATAGTACAATTTACACATAACTATATGTACGTATGATTTATCTATATAAAGAGAGGAAGCTTCCAAGTATATATATAAATGCGGGATTATATATATATACACACACAATACTAGAGGATATTAATCGGGCTTTGGCCAGTCTACAATACTTTTTTCCCGACGACCTCCAAGAATTTTACAGGAGCTGTATTAATGGTATATTAATATAGTGGGCGTGCCATCGTGAACCCGAAAGTTGATGGGTTTTCGAAATTTAGAAGCAGCAATCAAACTGAAGAGTCCCAGGCTTGACCTAACCACTCACAAAGATATTATTTGACTTGAAAAATATGGAAACTACAGGACCTATTTAGCGTGGCCCACCCTCCGTGTTCACTAAAGTGTGAATACGACTTCATTCTAACTCACTATATTCCAATAAATTGAACGTCGCCCTAATCAGCCAGGCCACCGCGACTTGCTAAGAGGCTAGAAACTTGAAGTAGTGAGACATTTTAAAGAAAACATAGACTTTAGGTATGTCATTTTTCTTTCTGACCAAGTACCAATATGAACGATGATTTTTCTATTCACATTGGGCACAAAGAAAGACTGGATACTTCTAAGTTTATAACCTGTGATTTTTTTTTTAAACTTACATTTTCAATAAAATATTTTTAATTCTCTTTTTAAAACTTTAGTAATGGTATTGAATATTAATCTTATAACAAGGTAAGCTCAGAACCGTGTCTTGTGTATAATTTGGATAGAATCTATTCAGCCTATCATCCATGTTTCTAATTACAAAAAGAAACGTGGATCATAGGCAATTTATTTAGCAAAAATTCTAAAAAAAGGAGAAAAATAAACAAGATGTATGTTTTTAGTATATGGCACTATCGATTAAAATCTTGGAATAAGACTAATTTACTTCTGACGAAAGAATTTTTTATTTCACTGCCACTGAGTGCAAAAAGTGTTTTCAGAATGACAAGCAAATAAACTAACCTTCCTCTTAATTCCGTTTTTCGATGGCTTATATCATTATTTTTTTCGTCATTTTACCTCGAATAATTTTCAGCTTAGATTACGGGTACTCCAATAATCGCAAATCTTCTTAATTAGTGTAGTTAGCTTTGACTGTATATATGGTTTTAAATATTAACGCGATTAAAAAATTTTACTAAAATTTTATAAAATAGTATGCAAACGTGTTTGTGATTAACGTAATTCTAAAACTAAAGTATGTGGCGCGACAGCCCATGTGGGCCAAGGTCTACAGTGCGGGCCTGGTGTGCGAAGCATTTGTCCCGATAAGGTGGTCAACCTAATACAAAACCTCAAGCCTACTTGGTACTCAGTTTATTGACCCTACAGATGGGAGGAAGGTCCTTGCCCAATCCGAGGACTGATCGTCGAACCTGTGCCTTGGATGCGAGAAACGCTACCACTAAGCCACCGGGCTTCGTTTATCGATCGAATTCTTTGTGGTTGTATCTTTAAAAAAAAAAAAAAAAAAAAAAAAAAGCAGGATATTACGTGTTTAATACGTATAAGACAAACTAAAACCTCTGTTTCCTGATCAATTTGTGAAGAAGTATTCAACCTATCCAATGTGTGATGGTTGCAAATAAATGATATACCCATATTTGATTTTAATATTCTTAACACTATTTTGTTCATAAATCAAAGATTTTTAATTATTATTTTAGAGCATTTTATCTTGTTAAAAAATTTGAAAATAGAAAGTGTCAGAATTTTTTTTTTTTTTTTAAGATATACATGAATTTATTTACTAATTTTCTAGTGATTGTCCAAATAATTGAAGAGCCAGTTAAATTAAAGTTTAGTTCCTAATTATTAAAAAAAATTAAGATAATTTAATGTTTTTATATGATAATTTAATACATTATTCGGTAGACGAATAAAAGACAAGGTAAATTATTTGTTCATAAAAGCAAGTTATAAATGCAGAATTTATTTAAACGGTTTATCAGACTGAAAAGGCATTATTAAGTTTTGATTTGTGATTTTAGACATTTCCATATTTATAAATACGTTTTTAAAACTAATAATTTGATGAATCATTTTGTAAAAGTATTAATTAACCCCATGTATTGTATACATAATTACTTTTATATATAGTTATTTTAATGAAATATAAATAAGAACTCTTTATTTTTAATAATTGCATTCTACATATATAAGATGCGGAATAATTAGTAATATGCACAAAAAATATTTATAGGCGCTCTTCCATCAGAGTACATCTCTCTATGCAACATATTACAAAAGTTTTTTTTTAAAAGTTAGAGTGAGATCCAATTTAGTATGTGTATTTTTTGTGCAAGAAAATGTAACATTGCAAAAAAAAATCCCTCGAAAATAGTTTCTTAGTGAGCAACTTTATAGATCGTGAATTTTTTAAATGCACAAGTTCTAAATTGTTTTACAACGATGACTTTATCAAATCTGAAAAATATCAGAATTTGTTTGAAATTGGATATTTAGGAAAGTTTGACATGTTTGCATTTTGCTGAGAATTTCCGTTTACACTTGAATTCCTCTTATCACGTTTCCATGGTTAATAAATGTTTAAACATCATAAATGCCTGACAAAAAAAAAAATAAAATAAAAAATAAAAAATAAAAAAAAAAAACTTACAGATTTTAGAAACTGAGAACAAATGCGCTGATAAAAAATGTATGTTTTTTTCTTAGCTTAGAGAGAAAAGTAGCTGTACCACTTATTCGAAATGCGTTAACGTTTCAGAAATTAAACGCTGGCATATGGTTATTGTTAACGTTTTGTTGATTGGTTTGGTAGCATTCTGCTTATAAACAGATAATTAAATGCAGTTAAAAATAAGCATGAAACTTATAAGCAATTTTGCACTTGCATTGGAACCAATTAATATATATATATATATATATATATATATATATATATATATATATATATATATATATATATATATATATATATATATATATATATATATATATAGGTAATTTTTAAACTGACGTAAAAACTCTAATGAAAAACTTGCATCTTAAACCAAATACTGTAAAAAATATATAAAATAATCATTTATTTTTGAAAGATAATTTTTTTTATTTACTAATTTATTGAAAATATGTAGTTAGGACTGCATCTTAAGAATTGAAATTATGATTTTTTTTCCTTCTATTTATATAGGATAAGGGGAATTAAGAAAATATAAATAATTTATGATTTAGACTAATGAAAACAAAAAATTTAATAGCTCTTTTCGGAAAATTCTTATGGAATGGTGCATCACTTACACTTGTGTCCATAAATTAAGGATAATGCAAGTTCTGGCAAAGAAAGTGAGAGATTCAAAATAAAGGTGACTTATTTGTAAAGTCTATTAATTAAACAAAAGGTAAAGAGCAAAAATGGTATTATATGTTTGACATCATTAATAAAATTTGAAATTTTTACTCTTTGGAGCAAATTTCAAAAAAGAAATTATTTACAAAAACCGATGTAACATGGTTGGTATGATGGTTAATACATAGTGCCCCCTCCCCAGACGATGCAATACAGGCCGTACAACGCCTAGGCATGCTGAGTATCAAATTATTAATCTGATCTTGGAAAATATTACACTCATCAAGCAATGCTCTCCAAACTTCTGGTAGACAGACATCTGAGAGGGGGGGTTGACGGGTTGCAATTCGTCGTCCACGCAAGTCTCACACATGCTCTATTGGAATCAAGTCCGGTGAGTGTGCTGGCTAGTTCATGCGCGTTATATCTTCCGATTGAAGGCATTCGTCTACAATGTTTGCATGGTGAGGACGGGTGTTGTCATCTACAAACAGAAATTTTGTACCCATTGCACCCCGAAATAAACGTACATGTTGTTCCAAAATGACATCCAGATAGATGTAACCTGTCATGGTTATATTCTGAACATCCAGGTTAGTTCTGGAAAGAAGAGTAATTCTTCCCCAAACGAGCAATCCTGCACCACCATAATGATGTCGTTCAATGGTGTTCTCTTGGTGGTAACGGGTACCTGGCCTTCTCCATATGAAAGTCCGGCAAGAATCAGATTGAATGCTAAACCTGGACTCGTCGAAAAATATCACAAAAGACTACTGTTGCAGTGTTCACATTTCATGCATTCAACTCCAAACTAACCGTAGGCGACAGTGAGTTGCGGTGAGTGGAACATATCTGACAGGCCTACGAGTATATAGAACAATGTTCCCTAAGCGTCTGTACACGGTTTGCCTTGAAACTGCCGTACTAGTAGCTGTAGAGAGCTGACGAGGCAGGTCTGATGCTGTGCTCTGTCTGTTTCTTTTGGCAGTAACTGCCAAATACTGGTCCTCATTCGGCGTTGTAACTTGGGCGCGACCTGTGCTGTAACGTCTAGTGACATTACCATCATCTTGGAACCGTTGCTAAAGCCTGAAAGCCCATGGCACTCTGGGCAATTCATAGATCATCGGATACTTCCAGCTGGGTACGTCCTCATTCCAGACGGCCGATAATTCTACCACGTAAAACATCATCCAAATGCTTCCTTAGTGCCATAACTATGTGGTTATTGCACTAAAAGGCTTTTAAAGCGCTTATGAACAATTTTACTTCTTTGCAACTATTCCTTATATATCCCTCTCTTACACTCTCGTCATTATGACGTACTATCGGCCCCATGTGGTGGTTTCTTGTAATTTGCATATTATTCTTCAACATGACTGTGATAATTCTAAATGTGAAATTTTTATTTTAGAGTTCAGTTTCTGGGTGATTCTGAATCATCCTTCATTTATGGACATGAATGTAAAATAAAAACATGGTATATTTTCTCTACTCGTTTTGTAAGGAGATTAAGAAACTAAGAAAATTTGTAAGGAGAGAGAAAAAGAAATTTAAAAATAAATTTGGACAAATAGTCTGAGATAATTACTTCAAATATGATCTTGATGTTTGTATTTAAGAAAATAAAATTATATATTATAAAAAATAATAAAAATTATTATCAATTAATTTTTATCTATTGTTTTTAGCTTGTAAACTTTTTTCTTAATGATTATTTTTTTGAATACAAAAAATATAAGTTGATTCTTCTAGCAAATTTTTCAAAAACATAGACTGGTATTTCTATCGTATTTATTTGAAAAGTTTGGTAGCATAAATTCGACAGAACAAAAAATAAATCTTTTGCAATTTATTTAAGAAGCGTCTATTTTATATTAGAATTGATTTTAAAAGGGAAAACATTTTTATAAATTCTTAAAATTGACAATATTTGTAGATTAGTATAAATTATACACGTGTGTCAGTTTTGGAATTATTTAGATTTTCTGATGAAAATTTGGGTAAGAAATTCAGGAATAGGGTTGATTTGTAGATATATATGGTTAAGTAATTAATTTTAATTTAAAATACTTCATTGTCATGAAAAAAATTTATGAATTAAAAAAGAAACTGTTTCAAACTAAAGGTAAAATCTGAAAACAGTTTCCAAAACATTTGATTCTAAATTAAGGTAGCTGGCAGAGTATATGTTTTAGGTAGACAGCCTAACGTAATCTGTTTTATGACATTTTATACATTCACCGTGTATTCCCTTCGGGAGATATTTTTTCATTGATAGTTGAATGAATTCATGTTACAAAGGCGATGGTTGATTGGTTTTGTTTTATGGCGCAAGGTTGTTACAAAGGATAAATCCTGAGAAACTCCCAAGCACTCACCTTGCTTGAAGAAAGTAGAAACGGGTTACTTATCTATAAATGCCTAATAATCTAAAATAGAGCCGAATAATCTAAAAAACATGGTCTTACTACAAGGTTATGGTGACCTCATAAACCTGCTACATTTTCTTTTGTACAAGAAGAATAAGTTAACGGTTGCTTTCCTAAGTTTCTATTTATCAGAATATGGTTGTAGTATAGTATTTTAGACCTTGAATAAGCGAAAAAAAAAAAAAACTGCTCGTATATTGTAAAGAAAAAAGATTTATTATTAAGAAAGAAAGATTATTATTACTCACTTAGAATTAGCTCTCGAGAGCTAATTCTATAAGGATCTACGGTAATGGATTTTAAATAGTTACAAGGAATCACGCCAGAAGTCAACCCACGAGTTAATGAACACAAAACCAGACAACCGAATATATATAGCCTGGCATATAATATTCAGTGTGCCAGGATTTGTTTAATTGATGAATTTTATGGAATATTCAATGAAATTTTCAATAACAAAAGTTAAATGCATTATTATTCAAATGTATTATTCTTGTGCTGAGAAGAATTATAATATAATTCTTTACAATACAATTTAACTACGATGCTGAATAAATCAAGTTCAATGAATTCATTGAACCTGATTTATAATATTAAACATAAGGTAATATTTACTAAATTTTCCAATGAATTACGCTAAAATTAATTTTGTTATAATTAAAATATATTTTAACTATCATTCTTCTAATGTTGCTTAATGTTTTTAATACTTTTTTATTCTATTTTCAGACATATAAAGAAAGAAAAATGTATAATTATTTCAAACTACATAGATATTAGGCTTTTAAATAGTATATTAAGTAGGTTCGACATCCACGAGTATGGAATCTGGTTATCTGCTCGGTAAACTAATCTATGGTAATTCTAAAAGGATTTTTAAGCCATTCATAGAATGTCACGTTCTCATTCTTGGCAGTGTTATTATTGCCAGAGTGACTGTAATGTTTATCGAAGCCAACAAATAGATGATTATCTCATTCTAGAACTCCCAAATGCTGATACCTATCTATGACATAACAGCTAATCATTCTGGGCGAAAATAGTCAATATGAAAACACGACCAGCGCGTACTTGAAATCATTACTAATACAATGATCAAACAACTGTTAGTAACTTGAATTAAACTGATATAAAGAAATAAAGAATAATTGTTTGTAATAAAATACTTAACAATAAAGTGTAGAAAGAGAGAGAGAGAGGGAGAGAAGTATAGTTTTTATAATCATACATATGAATTATATATTAAACACATAACTAAGCTTTATGAAGCTAAAAGCTAAAAACATATTCTAATTTCCGTTAAAAAAGTAAATTTTAGTTTCTCACCGTAATGTATGTATATTTAAAATATTATGAATATTGAAATTTGTTGTGAGCTTCGATTTTAAATTCATTTTTTTCAGTCAAAAGTAATACGACCGCGGCCCATAACTGAAAAGGGTTCTATTTTAAACATCAACATCCGATGTAAGAATCAAGCTGATAACTCTCAAACTCAAGGTTTGAGTGTTAATCATTTATCTTCCAGTTCAGATATATGAACTTAAGTGCATATTTCGAAAAACAATCAGTTTATTCAGTTTCCTTAAACAATTTGACTTATTAATTCCGTAAATACTTTAATTATTGCATAAGTTTCAGAACGTTTTTACTATAAATGTGAGCTCACAGACATTATATGTATATTTAATATTAAAAAAAGATAACAAATGAAAAATATTGATTTTATGTTAATGTGCAATGAAATATGTCCTTATTTTTTCTGAAAAAAATGTATGCATTTTTTTATAAGCGAAATGGAAATAATATTAGGGATAAAGGATTTAATGAATGACGATGTTCCAAAAATATTTTACTACTATTTTTCTCGCAAGGAAATTAGTAATTGCAGATAAACCTAGGAAAAGATTCATTGTATAATGGCGTTAGAATCACACTCTTGTTGTTCAATATCAGTTTTGTTTTTAATTTGGACTTAAAATCTCTTAACAGGTCTTGATGTAAAAATCTGTTTTGAAATATAGTTAAACATATACATGTACTATATATCTTATTTCTATATATTTATTTACTATTATTATATTAAATAGGATTTATACAGCAATTGAAATAAATTATAGTTCTTCATCACCAATAATGTTTTTGAAAATACTGTTTGAATGCATTTATGGTAAACAATATTGTTAATATAATTAACAATTACAAAACACACATAATACGATAATAAGGTGTTGTAAGATACAGAGCATTTGGAAATTTGATGTAACGAATTAGTATATTAAAAATCTTTGAAAAATCTTATAAAATCTAAAAGAACATGCATTGAATGAAATTAAATTTTTGGCACAAATTTCAGAAATAGAAAGCGATTATCTTCAAATGACATATTAAGTAAGTTCTTAACGAGTTTCTCTCTTTTGAATAGCTTTTAACGTTTTTCTTATTTAATTTTGCGATTTTTGATATTTTAGATGATATTTGACTTAAAATTTGCATTTCCTGATACCCTATTACAGTACATTTTACCATACTATTTGTAACCCAAAAATAGCAAATGTGCAAAACATACTATTTTATAATCTTGACCACAATGCTAAAATAACATAATGGAAATTTAGTTCAAATTCCTTTAACAAAAGTTAATTTGAATTCATTTTAATCTAAAGTAAATAGCTTTATTACTGCAATGAGCCTGTGATTTTAAGTGAACCGAGAATAGTTCTAGAATATTTATTTTTTATTTCATTTATAACGGCTTTTTTTAAAATTTAAATGTTCTATGAAAGGAACATGCAATAAACCTAGAAACATAGTCCTTTTTATAGCTTACTTAATTTATTATTATTTTTTGTTATAAATATTTTAAAATTAAAATAGTAAATATGAATTATTTACTTTATTTTTCTTAATTTATTATTGAATATAATTAATTCTTTACAACTTCGTTTGAATGGTTATCAGATTGGAAATATACATCTTTAGATTAAGTATATATATATGAATGTGTGTGAGCTTAATCAAGTTTTAAAATATTCTGTTTTTAACAAGCTAAAAAATCTGATTTCTGTAAAATATTGAAATTATATTTTACAGTAGTAACGATGGGCATGAATAGCTCTAAATAAAAAAAATTGTACATAAAAAAAACAGTAAGTATTTCATTGATTAGATTTTTTCCTGTAATTACATATCAAACACTTCTAAATAAAAATGGTCATAAAGATCTCCACCATAGCAATACATAAACAAACGAATCCCAAATAAAAAACAAGAAAGAAATCAAATAAATTCCCTCTATTTATTAATAAAATAAAAAATCCCTGTTTACATATCTGAATTTTCTAATGCTAAGAATGTTTAATAAATACACAGTCAAATTACGAAGAGCATTTTGCCTCATTGTTCTCAGCCACGTACTGTTCCTCTACTTCATGAAGTTCGAACGGAACTAAAAAAATTCCCTGCAAAAGAAGAAAAAGGAGGAAAACTAACTTTCACATGTCCAAGGAAAATGACCTTGAAACGTTTTTATAGTATTATACCGACAGAAATGTTTTTTGTGTGACCCAGACGTAGGGAAACACTAACGATCAGGGAATTTCAGTTTGTGCAACGTAATGAGAGGGTGTGAAATTATGTCGTACCTTCTTTTTTTTCTGTTGTGTAAATGCGGATTGGTGAGTTTATTATTTTTAAGTATAATAATTCGGGGGGTTGTAATGTACAAAAAAGAAATACTAGTGGTATAATTCCCCCGACCAGTGCCGAGGTTAAAACAATGCTTCTCGCATTGTGTTTAAGAAAACACACTAAAAGCATTCTAAGAGATATAATGAACATGGTTTGATTTCGTGTGTCATTCTACGATAATTTTTAAAACAAATGCACATTTGACAGTCACTCAGGACTTATATTGGATTGTGAATTAATACAGACACAAGGTGATGCTGAATTGCAAAAATATATAGCAATTTCATTGCTTAATAATCAAGTTAATATTAAATATTAATTTGTCTGAAAAAAAAAGAGTGAATATAAATTACAAAAGTGGTATTTTTAAATTTTTAACGATATGCGCTATTTATATACAGGTATAAGTTTTATATTTTATATGTTAATTGTTATTATGATGATTGTGTTAATTTATATTAAATCACTGATTTCCTATTTAAACAGCTGTAGATCTGCCGTTTTGACTTCTCTGCTGTAGGGAAAATTCTCATTTATATTTATATAATGGTAGTTTTCCTTTTAAAAATTTAAAAAAAAAAAAAAAATCTAAGATAATTCACCGTGTAAAAATTTGAAATCAGTTTATTTTGTTTTTATTTTAGTTTTATATAATAGAAATTTAAAAATGTAAGGTGTCCTCGTTCAGTTTTGATTAATTTCAATTTAGTATTATGTAATTACCTATAATTTTTAACACTAGTATAACTGGAATAACTTTTTACAATTTTTTTTATATTCTAAAATCTCTTATTGTGTGAAATCTATTTAATAACGGAAATCTTAATAATTTTGTGTGTGAGTAAGAGATTACCAAAATCCCAATTATAGATCATTTAAATAGCTTCGAAACTTCTTTTATTAACACATCGAATTTAATTACAGTAAAGTTAAACGAGAAAAACTATAATAGTATTTATGCATTCCTTTTACACTTTTACTTTTATTAATGATGTGTAAATGTCATTTTAATATATATATATATATATATATATATATATATATATATATATATATATATATATATATATATATATAATAATAATAATAATAACCCTTTTAGTAATGATCCTAGTGTAATAGCTCTAATAATAGTCAATTAGTGTGACAGATAATATTGATGAATTTAAATTTGGTTCCATTTTAGTCTAAAATAGCATAGGAATTAGCATAATTGTTATCAGCTTCATCCATATATGAGCCGGACTAAACTATGTAATTTTTGCACGAATTATTCTCAGTCAATAATTTTAAATCAATGAAAATTCAATGAGTTTGCTTTGCAAGTTGAGATAGCTGTTTTTAAATTGAGGTTAGAGTAAAAAGATATTTCTAATTTAGTTCTCACAACATTCATTACCTTAGCCAATAAACGTAGTTAGAAATCATTGTTTCATTTTATTACATTTTTTTTACCGTCAAAAACATTTCAGGTGAGTTGTAGTTTTTTCCCTTATGTGGTCGAGTAGTTGTAATTTAATTTCTCATATTTTAATTTATATATATCCTCAATCTATCCGCTTGTACGGGTGGAATTCCAAAAAAACCGACCCCACACGATCTATTTTTACTGAGACTTAACGGATGCATCGACATTTCCTTTTACTCTTGTGCATTTAACAAATACTTCTGTGTGTATTATTTATGTGCTGTGTACACTTGTGCAGTGCAATAAATTCTTATACTTTCATTTTGTTATAATAATTTGAATGATATGGTATTTTTTAATTTGTAAGAAGTTTATAATAGTATAAAAATTTCACTATATTTCAGAATTGTATTCTTCAACAATATTCACACAACAGTATATTTAAAAGGTAAGTTATTTGAATGAGTATTGGTATTTTTAAGGATATGTTATGAAAAAACTAATTCTACATTATTATATTTTTTCCTTTATAAATTATGAAATATAACATAATAATCTAAAATAAGGAATATTTTTAAAAATATTAATTTATTTCGATCCATAAAAGACTTAACTTTAATTCTTTCTCATATGGAAAACAAGTAGTACAGAATTATATATATATATCCATTTCGAATAAATTGTAATTTATAATGTTATTGTAATTTTTTTAAGTAGAATTTCCAATATTTTATATTAAGTACTATGACTTTATCAAACTAACAAGAAACTGGGCTCAACATCGAATATCGTTAACAGCATCTTTATATCTGCTACAACAACATTAAAAGTTATTGATAAAATTATATATGTATTTAGTTCGAAATGATTCAAAATTGTTTTCATTAATTTTAAATTGATTTTATGCTATAGGAAAAAAATAAAAATAAGGAAAACTGAAATGATTTCAGTATAATTTATTAGAATATTTAGTCCTTTTTCCTAATATCTTTGCTTATGAAGCCAATAATAAAAAGTGATGAAATCATTTATTACTTAATTATCAATTTTAAATTCTAATTAAAACTTTAAATATTTTAAATACATTAAATAGAAGCAGATGGCGCCACTTAGGTAGAGCTAAAGAAACTGCTGTTATAACTACTGTTTTAATTAGATTTTGTGGAGACCATTAGCAATTCAATTAAAAACAGTCACATTCAGCATATTGAAATGTTTTGAAAATAAGCAAATTCTAGATTATCACAAAGAGACTTACATGAGCATACAAATGCTATGTCGATTTACCTAATGGCGCTCTAATACCTAAACTGCGTGAACGCCCTGGTCTATTTTCTCGGACACTGATTTCAAGTTATACCCGAAGAAAAAAATCATAGTTAATCGAAAATATGTGTCTAATAAAAGTATAAAATGTATGCTTAATATCGGAAAGCTGATATAAATCAAACAAACAAAAAAATTCTTATCTTTAATTTTTTTTATTTCAGATTAAAGATTTATTTCGTTTACTTAGAATAAATTTCAGTTTAGTTAAGACATGCCACACACATTGAACAACACAATCATAGCAATCTTTAATGAATAATTCAACAATTAGAACATTTTTAAAATTAAAAATGTTATCAGGAATCTATAAGCAAATGATTTGTTAACTAATTCTAGTAAGTAAGCATTAGTCTTTAGAAATTGATTCTAAATATGCAGGATCTAAAAACCTAGAATATTAAATAGCAGTTTGATTATTTGTGTGAAATTTTAAATTATTGCACGACAAAATTCTAAGGATAAAATTGATTTCGTTTGAAACCATTCTTGATCATTTGGTAGTCCCATTTGAGAAAATGTTTCACTAAAGATTGTTTTGGGTGTTTACTTTTTATTAGAGCAATTTAGTGAGTGATGGACTAAGGCAAGCTTAGATTAAAAATTTTTCATCAAAAGTATGTGTATTCAGTATTTTTTTAAGCACTGTTCACACACACACACACACACACACACACACACAGACACACACACACACACACACACACACAGACACACACACACACACACACACACATCACACACACACACACACATTTTTTATTTATTTTTTTCAATTAAGCAAAATTGTATTATCCATTCATTTCATTAAAAGTTATATGTATTTATATGTCTCATTAATATATATAATGTGCATTTTTCATATAGTTTTTTTTTTTAAATATTATCCTCAAAATTCAATAATTTCAACCTTGAATGAAAAAAGTCTTTTTTTATCTTTTCGATAGTATAGAACTTAAATTTTAAAATGATTTGGTTTGAAGCAAGACATTTTTGCTGTAACATTACACTTGTGTTTTACTTGATATTTTTTATAAATTCAGAAACTTTAAAAAAATCAAGTCTCATGTGTCATTAATATTTTTTCATGCAAAATAAATTTTTAAATTGTATTGTGGCTTACAAATTTTTACAGTAACACAACTGTATATGGGGCTTTTTCTTAAGCCAGATTCTTATTTAATATAATGGTTTCATTTCCTCATAACATCAAAATTAATAAATAGATTTAAAAAAAGAAATGTTTTCACTACATGATATAAAATACTTGCTGCATTTATATAAATTCAGAATTATTTACACGCATATGACAATACAAATATAATACTGGTTGTAAGATTTCATTCTCTTTTGGAAATTCAGAACACTTCAAATTTGATATTTGATGTATTCTTTTAAGAAATTACATATTCTTGCCTAAAACAAATGGTTAAATTTAAATGATCATTTTATAACTGACCTTAATTTTAATTAAACATATGATTTTGTAAAACGCTGACTCTAATAAGTTAATTTTTTAAAAAAGATAATGGTGTCAAATGTACGCTCCACCGTCAGCTTGAATTACTACATCATTTTGATAGTAGATATTTAGAGCGGTTTTAAAATTCGACTGCAAAATGTTTTCAATTCTCCTGTATTCTTAAACATATTAATTATTAATTATTTAATTAAAAAAAGATTGCCTAAAGTATAATACTTAATTTTTAGTAATCTTACATATGGTTCTTCATTAAAATTTTATAGATCCATTAGGATCTTAAATCTTGAATAACATAGACAACGCATTAATCTTAAATATAAATGCGTGTGATATTTTTATCATTTTATGAAATGGATTCTATAAATTCACGAAGTAGGATTTTTATTAGAACTAGAATAAATTATGAATTCAAAAGATAACAAAACAACTGTAACACGAAATTTCAAATAATGATAAAATAACTGTAACATGAAGTGAAGTGAAAAATCTGCTATTTCTTTGAAAGCTTTGTGGAGTTATAATTTTTAAATTATTGAATTATCACACACATCTTCATGCTATGTTTTTCTTTTCTTTTTTTTTTCAATAAAGAAAATTTTCTTGTTAAATTTTGCAAAAGTTTTCGTAGAAACACAAAACATACTTTTAAAATATGTTGCTCATCTGAAATAACTGTTCATTCCTTTTAAGAGAATCTTTATTATTAAATGTTTCATATTCAAGGAGCTTTCAGTTCTATGTTTAAATAATGCAGAATGTTTTTTTTTTTTTTTTTTTTTTTAATTGTATGTTCTTTTTCTCCAAGGTTGGAAACGCAGTGAAAAAAAGAGGAAAATACATTGAAAAAAGGGCGTAAAATGTTTTACGCGTTTCGCTGTAAACACGCGTAATATAAAAAATAAACCAATTCATAGGCACTGTGTACCCAGCCTTTTAAAGTCCACTAATACTTCCTATTTTTTTAAAAAAAAAACAACATTAAAACGGAAAATAGAGAACAATCCCTATTTACTCACGATATGAGTACGTAAGTCGTGATAAAAGGGGAAATGATTGGTTCTTACCAAGTTTTTCGATAATAATGATGAGGCTTTTTCATAGCTTTTTCCTTCAGGTAGGACAGATTCTACGAAAACATATCATTATATATGGTTATAAAAGTTGCTTCTTGTTTATTATGATAGATATTGGGCAGATAAGATATTTTTCTCATGAATGCACTCTGGTATCTATCGCTATCTAACAACTAATAAACTTAACCAGTTGAGCATTCTCTTTCGGAAAAATATACCTATGTGCAAGAACTTGAAACATCATTTGTGTTATAAATGAAATAAAAAACTGTTTAAAAATGAATTTTGCAATAATTATAATGAAAATAGTTTTTGTATCAAGGAACTTGTTAATATGTATGTCTCAGTTATTCCATTAAAGAATTTTATTTAAAAGAATCATTAATGCACATTTGATGTATTATTGATATATATATAATTAAGCCACTGATTTTTTGTATAATAGTGGTATTAATAATGCTTTGAAGTAAAATTACTATGTTATTAGAATGATATCTTTATTTTAATAAAAATATATAAATAATGTATGTAAGACTAATATAATATGTGACTTTTAATACAATTGATAAAAATTTAAGTTGTGCTAAGATTTTTAGATTAAAATCTACTTTTTTAGAAATTTAGTGAACATTGTGATTACATTTTATGTATACTGATAATTTCCCTTTTAAGCTTAGGAAAAAAATCTGACTCCACGAAGGAATACCCTAAAGTCATAAAACTTTTTGTGCGATAAAATGCTTATATTTGACAGCATAAACATTTCATCGCATATGTTCATCATGGATATCTGTAAAGCACATTCATATGAAAATGAACAGAAATATGTTCTATGGACTGGAATTGTATTCTCGTGTGGTATTTTTGAATAAGAAAACTCAGTATAACTGGTTGGAGAAATATGGTTACAAATCGAGCAAATTTCTCAGAAGAAGAAATGTGATTTGAAAAAAATGGTGTATCATTCATCTGAAATATTCGTGTTTTTTTGGACGTGATTAAGCCACTGTGATGCGAATATGCAATCAGTGGATTCAGTTCAGGATGGGGCAGCCGATAAGAACCGATTTGCCACTTGCCATACTTGAAAGCAAATACAATATAAGCTTTGGAGTGTGGGATTACGGTACAATATCGAGAACCAAAATGCTAGAAAAAGTGTCAATAAATGGTAAATGCTGATGCAAATCATTATACATGAATTGTTGCACTACAATTTGTATCAGAGCGTAACATTCAAAGTCACTTGAATTACACTACTGGCCATTAAAATTGCTACACCAGGAAGAAATGCAAATAACAAAATGATATTGATTGGACAAATATATTATACTAGAAATAACAAGTGATTAAATTTTCAAAACATTTGGCTGGATAGATCCTGAGATATCAGTACCCAGAACAACCACCTCTGGCAGTAATAACAGCACATATACGCCTGGGCATTGAGTCAAACAGATATTGGATTGCATGTACAAGTACAGATGCCCATGCAGCTTCAACACGATGCCACAGTTCATCAACCGTAGTGACTGGCGTTTGGTGACGAGCCAGTCGCTCGGCAACCATTGACCACACATTTTCTGTTGGTGAAAGATCTGGAGAACGTGCTGGCCAGAACAACAGCTGAATATGTTCCGTATCAAGGAAGGTCCGTACAATACCGGCAACATGCGGTCGGGCATTATCCTGCTGAAACGTAGGGTTTCGCAGGCCTCGAATAAAGAGTAGAGACACGGGTCGTAATACACCAGAAATGTAACGTGCACTGTTCAAAGCACCGTCAATGCGAACAAGAGTTGACAGAGACGTGTATCCAATGGCACCCCATACCATCACGCCAGGTGATGGGCCAGTATGACGATGACGAATGCACGCTGCCAGTGTGCGTTCACCACGATGCCGCCAAACACGGATGCGACCATCATGATGCCGTACACAGAACCTGGATTCATCTGAAAAGATGACGTCTCGCCATTCGTGCGCCCAGGTTCGTCGTTGATCGCACCATTGAAGGCGCTCTTGTCTATGACGCAGCGTCAAATGAAGCCGCAGCCATGGTCTCCGACCTGAGAGTCCATGCTGCTGCAAACGTCGTCGAACTGTTCGTGCAGACACTTGTTGTCTTCTAAACGACCCCGTTTCTTGACTCACGGCTCGTGACGTGGTTGCACGATCCATTACGGCCATGCGGATAATATGCCTGTCTTCTCGGCTGCTAGTGATAGATGGCCGTTGAGATCCCGCATTGGCGTTCCGTATTACCGTCCTGAACCCATCGATTCTATATTCTGCTAACAGTCAGTGGATTTCGACCGACGCGAACAGCAATACTGCGATAAGATAAGCCGCAATCCCGGTACGCTACAATTCGACCTTTATCAAAGTCAGAAACGTGCTGGTACGCATTTCTCCTTCTTACACGACGCATCACAACAACTTTTCACCAGGCAACAACGTTCAAATGCAATTTGAGTATGAGGAACCGGCTGAACAATTTCCTCATTTAAACACAATATAGGTGTCGCTACTGGCCCTTGCTTTGTTTGAATGCGCTGAAAAGCTAATCATTTGATTATCACAGCACCTTCTTCCTTTCATATAAATTTCACGTCTGTAGCATGTCGCCTTCTTGGTGTAGCAATTTTAATGGCCAGTAGTGTATATAAACTTTGCAAAAGATTCTTCGCTAAGATTGATTTTAATTCCAAAGAGCAAATTATTTCGTTTATATTTATAATATGAACTCCAGAAATGAATAAGCTAATGAGAAGACATTTTTCTTTTTCAAAGGAAACATAATAACGCCCCACAACTTCATGCCCATTTGCCAATTAACAAAACAGTCCATTCTATGTATATTTAAAAGCCAGTTATAATGTTCTAACCTCTACTAACAGATTGAATTTCAACGTTTTAAGAATTTTTCTCAGGCATAAAATCACACGATGGGACAAGGTGAAGCGGCATTTTTGGGACAATATTTAACAATTTTTCTATGCTAACCCGATTGCACTGCTGCCATGTCCAGCCCATTTCCCGGATTTACACGAACACGTTTAATCAATGTTTGTTAATCAGTGTTTGTTGAATCTGTCACCGACTGCTAGTTAGTCAATCAACTCTGACAGTGTTCGGAAACAGCATGAACGTACGTACCCGAGTAAGAATTAATCGAAATCTTCTTTCATTCAATTCCTATAACAATTACTATCAACCTTTGCAATTTCTCACATCACTGAATTTTTCAATTTGAATTTCAGCAAACAGAAGTGCAATGAAATTAATCCTTCATAATTGTATTTAATGTTCTTTATCTAAAACGGTTTTTAATTTGATACCTTTTTCTTTTCTTTGTGTTACATTTTAGCTGGCCATCATTTGTCTTTTTAATTAGAGCTACAATAAGGTTCAGAAACGTCTAAAAGAAATTAATTCGCCAAGCTTGATTGACTAGTTTGTGGAACTAAATGAATACAGATACCATTCTGATGGTGGCGTATGAGACTTGATTTTGCAAGAATTCAATTAAGTGAATTAATGGTTGGAAAAGAAGTGAAATAATGTCCACATAAATGTGAGGTTTTGTTTGAGCTCTATCAAATGGGCTAATATTTTGAATAAGAATTATTGGATAGTGTTACCAACGTACCAAAACAGTTTCTTCTTATGATTATATAGATCTAATTTGGTGGATCCTTAAACTGAGAAAACATTCAACGGACAACATACGGACAACAAATATTAATTTGACTGAATAAATATTGTAATTTAAGTAAGAGTAAAATGTTAAAACATTACTTTTCATTCAAAACTGCGCAAGAACTAGACCCGTCCAGGGACTAGATAACTACTATAAGTATATATAAAAAGAGTATTATTTATATAATTTTTTAAGGAAATTGTATAAGCTGTGTGTTTAGATAAAAAAAAAAAGCTATCTTACATATACTATTACTGATTTCATTTTGTAAATGCATAAATATTTCCATATTTCATATTATTTTATTACATCATTTCTTTGGCATATTTGATTTTATTTATTATTCTATATTTATGCTGAAAGTATATATTTTTTTGTTTTTTTGTTACATTTATTACATGTATATCTTGTTAACTTAAAATTTAGATTGAAAGTCAAACAAACTTATAAAACTAAAAAACATTTCTTTCGACATTACAATTCAAATTAAAATATTTTTCCCTTTGGATATTTTACATAGAGATTTTCATGATTCTTTAGAATGAAATTCATCTATAGTCTAGATTGGAAAGAAAACGATAGTCGAGTAAGAAAAAATTGAAAAGACTTATTAGCCAAAGTAAGAAAGTTTCTGATAGGATATGCTACCAAGATGATGACAATGATTTAAAACTGCGGAGTTATAAATTTAAACTATTTAAACAGAAAATAATCATTTAATAGACGAGCGTGAGAGTTTTTGATCCATGGTAATGAAAGAGACAAAATTATTGGCTGTAATAGATCACACAGGTTCTGTTTATAATTTTTCTCAATTTGCAGCACATCTTCGCTTACAAAGGCTCAAATGTTAAAGCGATTTAAGTGAAATTTTAGACCATTTTTATCCGATGCTTTTTAATTTAGGTCTTCAGTTTTGTAAAAAACATATAATGTTGTGATATTAATAAACATTGATATACAGTTTTTCTTTTGTAATTCTGTTAAGTTACTGGTGTAAATCTTCTCATTAATGTAAGTATTTTGAGGTTTAAAATAGAACAGTAATTATTCAGCATGTAATTTAACTGACAGCCCCAATTCCTATTCTTTCAACTAAATAAGATTTTTTTTCAAAACAAACGAATATAATATGCTTATAAAAAACTAATATGTCACCAATATCTTACTATAAGAAATACATACAGTAGTTAGGAAAATGGCTACGATGGAGATTCTGAGTATCCCTCCCTCCCATCTATCATCGTGTACATAATATAGTACTATCCAAATATATATATATATATATATATATATATATATATATATATATATATATATATATATATATATATATATATATATATATATATATTACTATGTCTAATATATGTTGTCATTTCTCTTGATATGATATTTTATTATATCACAAAATATACCAAGATTATTGTATCAATTGTATCAAGAATATATTTTTACTGTATCAGGAACTTAGAAAAACTATTTTAAAATTTCTCAAAAAGTAGGTACTTACTATATCATTATTAGCAGCCAGAAGAAAGGAAAAACTGACAGAATACTGGGAAAATCATTCCGTCCCAGGAATTTAAATCATGTACCTAACTACATAAGTAATTGTGTTAAGGTCAACAGTCAAAAACCACTGTTGAAATCTTGTGGGAAGTGTATAATTATGAAAAATCTTTATTCATAATGGAAAGGGACAATAAAATGATCATTAAAGTAATTTTCTAACATAAGTAAAAATTAAATAAAAATTTATGTACCAAAGCTTTAGAATACACGCATCATCAGCACAAGTTATATCTTATTTGTTCATATTTCTTGAACTTTTCTTGAGTATAACTTGCTCCTTAAAATTATTGGTAAATAAAAAGTAAACGTAAAAATATATTTCAATATTTTACTTTGTGTGGTCACATTATTAATTTATTTCTATTATAATAGTACGGTTTATGTTAAAGTGCAATGTTTTCAATATATCATACACACTATCGAATAGCAAGCAATACTAGATAATTTTTATAGTTTTCAAAATAATTTAACATTAAAATTTGTGCACATTTTATTCAAATAAATCACGAAAGAAATTCCTTTACGTAGAATATTTTTACTCATACATTTTTTCTTTAACTATATTTAAAAAGAATATTTAAATTCTAGAGGAAGAATTGGTAAATTAATTTGTAACAGAAATAACGTCAGCATTGAGGTTTCACGATTAAAAGCTAGAAAATTCATTTTTAAGGCATGTAACTAATGAAAAGTTCTTTGAGCTCTTTATATGAAAATCGTACATTAAGAGCTATTTTAAAATTAAAAAGTTGCATAGATTTAGTAAACAATCATAACAATGAAACAGATTACACTTGTTATTATCCTTTGAAGAAAAATGACTCTCCTCTTTTATATTTTTTGCGGTAAAAACACTTATACACTTCTCAGAAATAATCATTAAAACGTTTAAAAATGGTAACTGCGGAAAACAGAAGAAACTATTTAAAGTTACTCTGAAATCGGGCTATAAATTAAACTTTTGTTTTTACATATGATTACTTAAAATACAATTCAGAAATTTTAGCTTCCAGATAAACGTTGCATATGTCCTTGAATAACGATAAAAGTAATGCCTGCCATTAGAATCGTAAATTTTGCAGACTAGTTATGCTGCACATTTAGATAAAGTGATATAATTATCATACATAAAAAGTGTAAGAAAAGCCGTCGATAATTATTTTAGGGTCCTCTATTTCAATGACGTCATTCATTGTGGTCTAGAAATACACATGTACTTAAAAACGTCCCTACTTAGGATTTTTCCCCCTTTTTATGGTATTGAACAAAGCAGTAATGATTCCATATTTCAGTAAGTGCTGTTTTGGAAACAAATGAATGCGCTTTTCCGCAGTTTCCTCTGAGTACAGAAGCTGCCTACTAAAGTCCTTTTTATACCAATAGGTGTGGTCATAAAAGTGGTGTCTGGATGCTGACAAAGTACTAATCTCTGTATATAAGAAACTTACAACATTCCTCCAAGATCAACTGAATCTGTCTTGAAATCTGTACGAAATATTAAGAAAGAACACATAGCTGTACTCTTAGTTGATGCACAGAAAGAAATGATGGCAAAAAACAATATGTGTAAATTATGTTTGTATTTGGTCATGATACGCGAATTTATGACGCCCCAAACCCTAGATGAAACTAAAAAATGCTAATTCTCTGATAAAATCTTTTCGAATCATAGCTCATTGTTAAAATTCAGGATTTTCATTGGCAGAAAGTAATAAAAGAAACCTGGAAGAAATAATAGAAAAGTAGATTCTTATTTCTTTCAGGTTTCTTCTGAAGTTTGTAAAAAAATTAAGTACTATTTTCACAAATTCCAGCCTCTCTTCAACAACGTTGCATTTATTAGCTACTGTGTGCTTATGAGACATTCCTGGAATAAATGAATTGAAATTTTACAACATCATAAATATTTTATATTCAAATCATTAAATAAATTCTGGCTATAATGAATGATTACATTTTTATAATGGGGGATTTATTTTTTATGTCTTTATTTTTCATGAATCTTGTAAAATATTTAAGTATTAGAAGCTAATATGTTGCTTAAATTATAATTATTTAAGCTTAATATGCTAATATTTATTACTAACACGCTCTAATCGTTTCATCTTATTATACATTCACTTGCTTATAAAATAGATTAATTAAATTTAAGAGTTGTTTCCCTAAGTTATTGAATTTGATTATTTTTGAGAAAAATCCGGGAGTGAGGAGGGAAGTTTCCATAAAGTTCAATAATAGTTGACGTTAATATCATTCTGTTCAAAAAAAAAAAAAAAAAATCCCGTTTTATCACTTTATTTTAATCTTATTGTTTCAAGATTACCCTGTAAATTTCAAATGTATTCAGTCAAATATGTATAAAAAATTAAGCATATCTAAATACCTTCCTTATAAAAAACAAAAAATATGAATTAAAGTTCCATAATTATATCCATAAACAATTTTAACAAATTTTTGAATAACGTTTATTATTGATAAAGGGATAGAAAAAAATTGTCGTAATTATTTTTGATTAAGCCTTTGATAATGCTTACTTGAGTCCAATATTTACTCCTTAGTATTTTTTCTGATTAATATTTTTAATCCAATGAATACGCAAAAATGTGGGCCGTGGTAGCCTAGTGGTTAAGGTATCGGCCTTCCATCCGGAAGGGTGGAGTTCGATTCCCAATGCCGCCTCAAAGACCCACCGAGTACATGCGATAAACGTGCTTGTTAAATCTGTGGAATCGGAAGTCCTGTGGTCGGTCGTTGAGTAGTTACCATGGGTGCAACAGTTTGGAGATGTTTACTCCCCCTTCAGGCCAATGCCAAAATTGAGGGAGCAGATTCTCAGACGCTGCCATCTATCGGAGGATTTGAAGAGCAAAAAGTCGTACTTTCACCTTAATGGTCTCTGACTAAAATGAAAGACGCTCCCATTTCACTTAAATTCGCATAGCCAAGGCAGAGAGAGCCTAACTTGTCTAAGTGTCATTAGTCACAACGCAAAAATAGAGAATAATATCTAACATTTATTAAAACTTAATTAATTTTTTCGAAAAACCATTTTTTTCATTGAAGTTATATATTTTCCGAATTTTCTGTTTTTAGTTCCTTATATTAATTTAATGATTTTACGTAGCAACCTACTAATATTTTTTGATAGGAAAAAATATTTTAAATTCTTCAAATAAATTTATAATATACTCAAAGTTCATTATTCTTATAAATTCATAAGTAAACTTATACGAGTCACGGAATTAAAAAGAAAATTTAATCCGATTTATTTAACTGAATACCTCCAATTTGTAAAAGCAAATTATCCTTTAATTTTAAAACTAAATAAAAAAATTTGAAATTTACTCGTATTTGATTATTATTAAATTTTAAAAATGTCTTCGAAACAACATTGCATTGAAAACGAATTGGCAATTTTAACTGAAGTTATACGATTACTTTTTCCATAGTTACGGGGTAAAAAAAAATGCTATTTTGTGCTATTTATCTGTGATGTAGAATTAGATATATATGTAGTGTGCAGTTTTGATTTTAAAAATATCTTATACTTGCCCAAATGACTTTTATTGGTTCTAGTTCGAGGCCGTCAGCCCTCATTCCTAAATAAATCTTGAAACTAGGAAGTCTTTTTTATCAACTTAAATATATTTTCAGTGGTTCTCGTTTTTGATTACGAAAATAATTCTTCCTGAGTTATTACAGCTGTTATAATGACATTTCACAAAACAAATTCGAGGACTGAATTTTCTAACACTGCAATTTGTAAATAGTGTCACAGAATAAGAATAACTGCTACTTTCTATGTTAACAGAAATAAATTACTATATAATAATTCATAATAAGAATAAATAATTCAGAAATAAATTTATGAATGTCACATGCACATTTATTTTTCGGTTTTCTTATGATTAATTACTTATTCACGTAAAGCGTATATTAACAATTTAGGGCTGGTCAACTTGTCTAGTGATCAGCGTGCTTGAATACGGATAAGGAGGTCCTGGGTTTGAATCTCGGTTCAGGCATGGATGTACTTTCTATCTCTATCTGTTCTGTCTTTATCCTTTCCTTGTGTGAATGGTTGCCTACCCTATAAATGGGTCCCTATGGTATGTGTGTGTACTGAAAAAGTCGGACTCCGCACCAAATACGGTTCAGTTGGAAAAGTGGAGCAGTGCACCCCAATTTGCCAGCCTAGCTGGTACACGAGAACAACAACAACAATTTAGGTAAAGCAAAAACAAAATATTTATTTTGAAGAAAACTGAGGTACAAATTGTTTGGTGATCCGACCATATTCCAAATATAATTATTAAATCTCAATTTTTTTCATTTTTTCGCTAAAATAATAGTAAGTTTATTTATGTAATGTAAGTTTGAAATCATCGCAAAACAAGTCGTAGGTAAGATACTGTTACGATTGTGAAAATGTTACTTGAACTGGTGTAAAGGAAATATAGATTCAGTAGGGTAGAACACCGTACAATAACATATGTTTTGTCTGCATTTAGTTTTTTTTTTTTTTTTTTTTTTTTAATTTACAGGTGATTTAGTATTATTTGCAATAATTTGTACTTCAAAAGAAAAAACTGAGAATCTGTAATCGGAGTCTACAGTTTCGGTAAATCTCCTAGAAATGAAAACATAAAAGGAAAAGGAAATTCAGATTATTATTATTATTCTTATTATTTTGGAACTCTTATCTATTCCAAGTGTTATATCTCGTGGATGCGTCAAAAGTAAGAATTTTTGCATTATAGTTGTGTGTTCTTCTCGATTTGATCCCAGTTTAAAATCAGAAAATTATAGAGCTATCAATTCTCTTGCGTCAAATCCATTTTTTCTTATTTTTAATGTTAAACTACCAATAACGTTAAATTGCCCCTGTTATATGAGGGTCTCTCTGAAATTTCTAAGATAATCGTAGGTTAGAAATGGCTGGGAAAAAGTAATATTATATTTGAAAATATGAACTTTTGAAAATTTGATTTTTGTTGATCAATCGTTAGTAGTTAATTGCTAAACATAAGAAAAGTTAGAGTTTACTTGAAAAAATTGTCATGTTATAACTGTCTCTTTTTAAAGTGCATTCAATTCAATAAATTAATTTTAAAAAATGCATTCAATGTTTACAATTATTATTTAGAAATGATGGCCTAAATCATGTTAATGTTTTCAGATGACTTACAGAATTCACACCGCAATTTTCTTCAAGAGCTCTTTCAAGATAACACACAAAAATGGTTGTCAGCTGTAATCCTGGATAATGTGTCCGGCCTGCAAACAATGTTCAATCTACGATAATACTTGCTCTTATTAAATGATACAAAAATATTTATATTATATGTCTACGGTCAGTGATAAAACTATTGATGAAGAATTGCATACGAAGTATGTCGCTAAGTTCCCCATAATTTAACAGAGCACAAAAAGAGTAGTTTGTCATAATTAGTAAAGAAAACTTTAAAAATAGTGGATATCATATTATTGCTGAAATCAGAACAGGTGCTGAAATGTGCATAACATTTTTCGTATTTCCAAGTATTCAAGAAAATAAAGTATGACTCTTTGAAGATATTCCCATTCCCACAATATTGAACAGACAACATACCATGAAAATAACAATGTATGCTGCTGCTATATATATATATATATATATATATATATATATATATATATATATATATATATATATATATATATATATATATATATTACAGAAGTACAGGTTTGGTTGTTGTTATTTATGACACTTTGGCAAGCCAAACTCGCTATGACATTGGCTATGCGAATTTAAGTCAGTAGGGTGCGTCTTTCGTTTAAACTGAGCAGCACGAAAGTGAAAGTACGACTTTGCTCTAAACTCTTCTGTTAGATGGCACGATCAGAATATCCCTTCCTTCAATTTTGACATTGATCCGGAGGTGGAGGAAATTTTCTCCAGACCATTACACCGATGGTAACTGATCAACGACCGACCACAGAGCTTTCGATTCCCCAGATTTAATGAACACGTATATTGTATGTACTCTGTGGGTTTTTGGCGGCATTGGGAATCAAACCTCGCTCTTCTACAGGTTCTGTTAAGGTCCTTAAGCCTGAGAAACAAAAAAACAGAAATCACAGCTAATTGGTGCACTACCATATACCTTCAAGAAATTCTTCAAGAAGTGATTGTTTTTGAGATTCATGCTCCACCATGATGAAACATCTTCTCATTTTGGAAGATTAACTGTATCGTTTTTGGAACAAAAACACATAAAAAGTGATAGAATATCCATCTTATTTATCTGATCTAACTATAGTGACTTTTGATGTTTGATTTTAATAAAAAAAATACTTATGTAGACATTTTTACTATGAAGATGAGATTAATGGGGCTGTAAATTCATTTTCTTGTTCGATCCCAAGAAAGGAATTGCTTTTTTGGGCATTTAATCCTGAGAAAATTTACCTGCAGAAAGGTATCGAAGTTAGAGGGAGTGACTTTGAATGCTCCTAAAATTTCGTAATTATAATTTTAAAAGCCTAAGCGTATCATGAAAATTTCAGAGCGTCCTTCATATTACTGACAGTATACTTTTTCCTACATGACGAGCTTTCAATAAAAAATTACATGATTGTACTCGTAAATAGATTTATAACCTGTTTTGGTGTCCTATTAAACATTTCTTTGCCCTGATAGAGACAAAGCATATTTATGTTCTGATGGACTTTTCACTTATATTCGATTACTAGCCTACTAATACATTTAAGGGCTAGCAGCTGACAAGCGGCATCCTAAAGTTTCATCTATACTTAACTATTTGTTTGCTCTAATCATTGAGAGAGTTTACTTATAAATTGCTTAAATTTACTTTGTGTTCTAATCAGTTTATAACAGATTGCTTTTTACTCCCGAACAAAACCGCAAAATACAGTTAATCGTTTTGTAATTATGAATCATGGTCATGTGAAGCATGTTACATTACTCTATTTTCAAAATTACGTAAAAAATTTTAATTTAAATAACACTATTGTAAACAATGATCTTTGATAGGTTAAGGTATCAAACATGTTACCTTTCAGATACAAAACCAAAATCTTTCTTTTACATACAGCTACAACTTTAAAATAAAGCATGTTATAACAATTTTCTGAATTTTCAGAATAAATATGCAAAATGTCCTTCAGTATTTCATTTAACTTTCTATCGAATATTTTCCACACATAGTATATTACTCCTTCTCACATTATATTTTCTTCAAAACAATGAGCCAAGCTGGGAGCTGAATGATTCGCGCTCTAAACAACAAATTTGTGGTTTACATTCTCATAGAGAGGGAATTTGTATTGGTTTAGTGTCCATATTTAACAATAAACCTGACTTCAATTACACCTCATAGGCAAAAAGCGATCGTAGAGTAATAAATGAATAAAAAATATTTTGAGTGATTCTTTCGTTCAAAAATATTTTTTTTATATCTTCTAACTCCTTTGTCTTCCTTCAACATAATTTTAAATACTTTCTATCTGTTTAATATTAGAATAAATTTAAACAATAAAGTAAACTTCAAACTTTAAACATAAAATAATTATTTTTGTATACAGATCAATATTTGAAAATACAAAACAATCCAATTTTATTTATTTAAATATCTTTTACTTTTCAAAATTCTACTTCTGTGCTTCAGTTACTGAATAGGATTTTGATGCGGCCTTAAACTTCACAGGCATGTCAATTTTGTTGATGATGGGACCAAATATGTGCAAAGAAATTTTAAAAAGCCGATACATTTAGCTATACATTTAAATACCTTCGAAACGTCTATTTTTGAATACACAACTTATAAATTAACAGAGAAAACATTTTCAGTCGATTGAGCAATGTTTTTATTGTGACTTTGATTTTTATTTTCGAATGCGACTCTTGTTTTTTTTTTCAAAACCACTGGATTCTAAACAACTCTACAATGCGAGTTCAACGGTTCCTTTCTCATTCACATTCTATCAAAGATTAGCACCTGCTACATCTAGACACGCTGAAGTAATATTGTTAAGCAAATAGCAGACGCATTCGACTGCAGCTGTCAGAGGCTTAAACTGCGGCAACAATGTCGGAAAAAATATTAATTCATATTATAGTTATTATTGATAAACGTGGAGATTTTACGCCATTCAGTTTGATGTTATTTTATATATTAATCTATACTTTTTTAAACTCGAAATTTTTAATTAGACACGAAATTTTGTTAAAAACTATGTCAACATAATGAATTTTCCTTTTGAAAAATACATCAAAAGTTTGTAAAGAACAACTTCAAGAAATGGGGGAAATATATAGATTAAATACCCGGGAAAAAGGTAATGTATTTTTCTTTTTTCATATATTCTATATTTTTTTTATTCACACACACATATATTCATTTTGCTCATTTATTCCATATTTTTTCGGTTATATACATCTATATTTTTATGTTCATGTATTTTTAATAATTTCTTGGGAGAGAAAATGTACTCATTTCTACGTTGGAAATTTTTTGTTATAAATTATCTCCAGACTCATAATTCAGACATTAATATTGGGTCTGATGTTATATGTGTATTGTACAATATGCTATTACGTATAATGTTTCACTGTTGGAATTAAAATTGTAACTGAGTCATTGTCCATAATCGTTATTCACAATATATATATATATATATATATATATATATATATATATATATATATATATATATAAATTAATATTTATTTCACATAAATATTATCTAATAGTGTACACATAATATTATTTAGTAATAATATCTAATGAATGAATGAAATCCAAATGAATGAAAGAACTAAAATTTAAATCATTTGCCAAGTTTGCAATCATGACTAGAGGATTTACCACTTGAATCGTTCATTGCAGCCATTTTGTTTAAAATAAAATAATATAGAACGAAAGAGATTATAATCGAAAAAATCTGGATTCTTGTAAATGAGTAACTATTTTACCAAGGATCCTTTCTATCAGCTTCCGAATGAAAAAATGGCGTTTTTGACTTATATTTGGAATAAAGATGTTTTTGTTTTCTTAGTTGCGTGTGATCTAGGAATACAAGTTATTTTAGAAAAGCGCGTTTTATTTAGAATTTTTTTTTTATTAAAACTTTCATTTCTAGCGAAATTACTATACTCCAGGAAATTGAAATTGGCCAAACAGTTTCTTTCTAAGCTAGCTAGTAAAAATATTTGTATGAAAACAGATATTATATTTTTAATGGTATTTATGTTTTTTAAATGGGTATTTCCTATTCTATTACATTTTTGAAAAGTAAAGCAGTGTTTTTGTACAATCATAATAAAAACGGGGATTAAATATAGTATGATATTTTAGGGGGAAGTAATGTATGTGCTCTTATGATATTCAAAACACAATATGTTATTTTGTACATTAAAATGCTTAAGAGAATGTTACATTAACAATTTATTTGTCATATTTTTCAAACAAAAGTTGATCGAAACAAGACTGGCATCAGTAGTAGCTGTTAGATAGTTTTAGTTTTTGAACAATTGCTTGCTTTTTACTTTCTTTTGTTCAAACTGATTGCACTTTCGAAAGATGGCTTTGATTTTTCGCCTAACGGCTTACTTCAAATGGTTAATCAAAGGTTAAAACTTGGCATAATACACTTAAAATTATATTACTTGATTTGTGTGTAATAATATAAAACAAAAAATGTTTTTTCGTGTCATTTTTGAAAATTTTAATTAACAAGAAGATACATATTATCGTCCATTATAAATTTTATTTCTTATTCAGTAACTGAACAACATAATTTATTGACTTTCAATAACGCTTTAAATAACAAAAAAATCGATAATATAGCAATTATTTTTATATTTTGAATACATATATTTAAAAAATTATTTGTATTGTGAAATGAAAATGATACTTTGCACATCATATTACTACAGATTATGTAGTAAACATAACATATTAATTTCTTATTACAATATATTTTTAATGTTTTGTTTGCATCCAAAACAGGATTTATTACAATATTAGGAAAAGCTTAGCAATAAATAACTAGACACCACGTAAACTAATACAAAATTAAATAAATAAAATATTATACAAATGTTTTTTTCTGACATTTTCTTAAATTTAAGAAGCAGCTGTCCTATTGCTGTAGTTAGTTGAAACTTTATACGAATGTGTGATTCATAAGTTGCACCTATGAATATTCACTTAATAAAATAATCAATAAATCAAATTTTAAAAACCCTTTATTTATTCTAAAAATCACCTATTCTTGAAATATTCATGAGGACAAGCATGTCTTTTTTTGAGTTTGAGATTTGAAGCTTAATTTTTATTACATTCCTTTTGAAGTCACTAAAACAGTATAGAGATTTTGAAATGCTAGCTAAGATTTTAAACTCATTGGAATTCGGAGAAAGGATAAATAATAATGAGACTACTATATGCTACTACGAAACATTGTGCACCCTTCTTTTAACTGTGAAATTCCATCCCCAGTGATACATTGTTAGCAGATGTGTTATCAAGGTATGACCTTGAAGTACTAGTTTGAATCTTGAAATAAAGCGCACATGTGTATTCCCTCACCTGCCTTTTGTAGGAGTGCCATTGTGTAAAATCGCCCCTCAGACAAGCTTACATTGTGTATGAGAATTTGGTGAGTTGTGTGTGTTCAAAGCTGTTTTGCTGTCTGGGTTACTAGGAATAGACGAAAGATAGTCCTGTTCCATTCACTCTACTTCACAAGCCGAAATGGTGAGAGAAAGCTTGAGTATGTAACTATTTTAGGTAAGTATTTTCAATTAGAAAATGATTTATATGAGATCACAATGCTGTTTAATCTGAGATTACTTTTAAATTGAGAAAGTATATTTATATATTAAACATATAATAAGTGAGAAAAAGTAACTTTATATGCGGTCCTTATGATTCGTAAGGGCATTTTCTTAGATAGTTAGGCGTATCCATGCAATAATAATAAACAATTTTTCGACTCTTTGCTGTTATAAAATGTTAAATCCCGTTTGTATGGTGTTAATGAACTTATTATAGTTCATTTTTAAAGTACCATGTATATATATATATATATATATATATATATATATATATATATATATATATATATATATATATATATATATATATATATATATATATATATATATATATATATATATATATATATATAACGATATTTAATAACACATTTAATATAGTTATATTATTTTGATTTTCTTTGATACGCGTTTTACGATTTAATATAAAGTATTAATTTGTTTAACTAGATGAATTTTTGATAAAAAACTAATAATATATTTTATAAATTAGAGAATATGTAAAATCTATTCATTTTTAGTATTTCAAAAAACTATTTTCTCTTGTTACGATTGAGTTAAATTATTCAAATGGCTGTCAAATTATAAATAGTCATTAATTTAAGTTACTGTTAAATGGTGTTCACACAGTTTATGTTATCGTATTTGATAGGATAATGTTCAAGTATATTTTTTTCGGCATCCCCTTTTCTGGGTCATGCATGTGATATCAAATCGCTTAGAGAGTGGTCTCTCTTTTTAATTCAAGCCTGAAAATTCAAACATTTGCGTTTAAATTTTTGGTCATCAAAATAATTTTGTAGAATTCTTTTTAATGTATATCAATTTATATAATATTTTATATAAATGTTTTACTTCAATTGCATTCACATAATATGTTCACACATGTTTTAAAATTACTTTAATCTTGGAATTCTAAAGAATAAAATAAAATTAATTTGAAATATATTTTGATTGTAAAATTAGACGAAGTTTTCCACATACATAACAAGCAATTTTAATTCAAACAATAAATATAGTAATTTCATTATGAAATAATATTTCAGATTTTCAAATATAGTTCTGTTGGTAAGGAAATTAATGACCATGAAAGTTCATGAAATCATAATTTACTTATATGCATGATACTTTATTCATTAAGCAAAGAATATGTAGTACATATAAATTATTTTACTTTTAAGTAAAGCTTAACCTAAACGCATAAACTGTTATTATGGAAGTTACATCCTTTATTAATATACATAATTTCCTTTTTATTTATTATTAAAATCATTTTAAATAATGTTCAATATTACATAAAATTTTAACAATTTTGCATAATTTTGAAATTCAGTTGAAATGTGTTTTTTGAAATCATAATGAACCTTTTGAGCTATAGTAGTTTTATCAATTTTGGCCATGACTAGAATAATATTTTTAAATTTACAAGTTAACATGATAGTAATGTTTTAATAAAGCTAATAAAAGAAATCTTTAAAAATTTGATTCCATGTTTGTTTTGAATAGCATATACATTTAAACTGTTTTTTTGTGAATACTACTTATTTCCTGTTACTTCCTTTGTGCAGCGGCAAAAAATTTATTTAAGCATGGAAAACTAAAGCAACAACAACTGGTTAAAATGTTGCATGTATTTTATGAATTTTTTAGATACTGTATACCAATATTTGTTATTGTGTTTTAACATATAAAATACACAAAAATAATTTAGTAGTAAAATATTTTTCAAAAAGTTAAATTCAAATATGAAAATGGTTTATTTTACACATTTCTGTCAAAATTTCATTTTCATATTTGTATTAATCAGCATGGAGCAAAGAACTATAAATTTATTTTCTTGACATCATTCACATTATTGAGTTAAAATGCCGCGATGGCCTGGTTTCTAAGGGCGTCGTTCGCATTACAGGAAGATAGTGAGTTTGAATCCCGACTTAACTGAAGATCCGTCGTGTTCACTAAAGGTGGCTGGGACACGTTAAATAAGTCTTGGTAGCAATGCTCTCCAAGTGAAATGATACGTCTGGAAGTGGCAAGTCAAATATTGGGAAAGTTGGTGAAATGAATGAACTTATAGTCATTTCTTTCCTTTGAAGACATTCCTGGAGCCATTTTCAACCAAATTATTTCCGCTCACAAGCCACTAGGGATGTTCAAGGTCTCTTTAAGTTGAACACAGAAATTTTTCTTTCTCGCCTGTTTATTCTTGATATGTACGGATCTTCATTGGTTAGCTTCTTGTTCCTGATTCAGCTTCAGCTTCTACATATAAAATTTGGTCCACATAAAAGCAATATTGATAACTCATCTCCCTACAAACATTCAAAATCTATTTGATTCCATACCACATCGTATAGCAGTGCATGATGACCGTCAAATACTGATTTTGCGCACTTAACACTTTTTTTGATTTGATAAATTAATTATTTATTTGTACCAATAAAAGTCGTGCGTGCATTAAGTTTTAATCCCACATCAGAACTAAATTTTGATGATTCTTTCATAATGCTACAATTTTTTTCAAGTGTGAATTACTTCCCTGTTGGAAGCATTTATATAAAATATAACATTTGAGTAAGTATTTTTTTTCGAGGAAAAATTAAAAATTATAATATTATGGGGTGTGCAGAGAATTGTCAAAAGTTTTTATTCTGTTAAAACAAAAGCAGTTGAGGATTATAATCACGAGTAAATTCTTAAGTTCTTTTATATGTAAGTAGTAAACATTTCTTTGTATGTTATGATTGGGGTATCCAGGCTTTAAACTTAACAATCAATGTGAATATTTTGTCGCAATTTAAAATTTATATTAAATTGTTTCAAAACTTGATCAGGCACTTACTTCTTTACACCATAAATTCATAATAAAATTTATTTTATTATAATTTTATCAAAAGTGGGACATAACTTACTGTCGTTGAAAGTTACATAAATCCCATTCAACTGATTTGGAATAGACTCATCCTTTTATGTTCGAAATGAAATTTGAAATCCCTTAAGTGAATTTGCTGAAAATGATAGTTATATAAAGTCACAACTCAAGTCTTTCATACTTGTATTGTTCATCTAACATTAAAGTTTGCAACTTTTATCGAATTTAGCATAGATATCTTGCACTATATCATGAAAAACAAATTAGTTAGCGAATATTTACTGTGTATCGACACTCTCAGGATGGGGATTTCTGATTGCTTCATGGAAGTGCAAATAAGAAATATTCTTTTACACTAATCTGATTTTCACAGCTTAAATGAAATAAATAGGGAATATTAAATAATACAAATTATTGTCACTCTAAATGAATTTCAAAAATTTATCCCTTTAAAATACATTCATACTTTTCACTAGTAAAATACTAGAAATATTTTTAGTATTTGACTGCACTTTTAAGTCTTTTAAATCTTTTAATTGTTGTTAAAATTACATTTTATAAAATATTTCTAAGTTCTGAGTAAAAATGTAAGCCTAAAATGGTTAAAAACTTCTTTCTTTTAGATGCTGCTGCAATAAAACGTTAAAATTATTCTAAAATGTCATTTTATACTTTAGTATATCTAACAAAATTTTTTCAAATCTGATGTATAGAGATATCGAATTTATTTTACTGTATCAGAGGAATAAAAGATATAAATTTTATTATTTTTATCCGAAAAATAAATACATCTCTTTCCTGATTCAAAACAGTGAAGGATTTAAAATATATTCTTTACTTTTCTAAAATGTCAGGTACTTTTAACGGATCTTTTCTATCGGTTGATAAAGGCGATGTTTTCACGTGGTATTAAAAAGGATCAATAAATCTAAATGTATTTCTTACATTTTATGGAAGAATTTTGTAAGAAACATATATGTGTGTGTGTTTAGGTTTTTAAATAAAATTACTAGGAGCAACTCTTTTTTATATTTCTTAAATCAAAAGCATTAATTTTTAACCTTTTTACAACTGTTGCTTCTCTAAGGAGTGAAAAATTTTTCAACACCCTCTTTTGTGAAAAAACTAAAATTTACAAGGAAAAGGTACTGCAGAACGTTATAAGAATTGTAAATGAATTTAGAACATTTTAGATAATTTTTAAATTCATTTACGAACAAAATTTGTTTGATTTAACTTAAGGCTTTTTCCTGGAAAGTAAATGCATCTCAATTTTGTTAAAATTAGGAATATTTATGGAAAAAATGCTCTTTCATATTTAAAAAAATATTTATATTTGATGAAAATATTTATACTTGATTACATAATCAAGTATAAAGAATTTTTATAGCAAACTCATAACTTTTTGCTGCAATTTACAATCAGCGAAAAACATGAATGTAATATCAATCAAACAATAATGATATCATTTGGAGGGATATGGTTGATGATTCAGACATAGTTTCTGAATATTCAGTTCAATATTTTTTAAGAGATGTAGTCTTATGTCCCCTCTTCCCACGATTTAGATTCTATTTCTCCTTTCACCAATTTGTTACATCTGTGAACATTTGCTCGACAAGGTTGGAGGAAGAGAAGGCAATTAAAGATGTATAGTCAATAGTCCACAATCCCGAATAAAGGGAACATTTATATTAACAAGATATCTGACTTTATAGTCAGTAACTGACATTCTCTAGAAGACTATCATTATCATGTAATTATCCTTCTTTTTTGAAAGCGAGCTTTCAAAGTTTCATTATAATTGAAAGTTCAACCAATTTCTCTTGAATCTGAGTCTCTGCTGTCTCAATATTTGTAAAATGGCTTTTGATCCATTAAGGAAGTTTCAGGGACAAAACAACTGTAAAACACTCAGAAAAATCCATGTGGGAAGACAATACATTTGTATTTCATCGGAGGGTATTTCAATACGTTTATGTGAATCCGACAAAATGAGAGATTGGTTTCCGATCAAAATTCTTCTACTACAAAGTAGGATTTTTTTAGGAAGGCAAAAATAACAGATTTTTCTTTATGAATAAATTGAGGTTTTTAATTTGAAAAAGTAATTTAATTCCATTAAATTTTTCGAATGAATCAACATCAATCTTATATCAATATATCAATACTAATTTGCAGCAATCTGTCTCTCGGAGTTATTTTCTTCTCATCGAGAAACTCAAGAAGACACTAGAACCTATTGAGGTATGCACTTTTGAAGCATTTTTGGACTGAATTTTTTTGAAGCAAAGATAACAAGCAGTAACTATTGATGCAATTCAGTACTTTCTATAAGCCATGATACAGCTATTTGCATTGATGTAACTTTCTTCAAAATGGAAAAATTATCCACCATTGCAGGAACTTCATTGGTTGTAAAGGGCATAATGTTTGCAAGAGAAATTTTTTTCCCATAAATTATTCCTTGCATTGTATTCAAACTATAGATTCATCTTTAAATGCCAGAAATCAAGATTTTTGTAAAAGTATCTTTTGAATAATTTTTCTTCCTTCATAAACCGAAGATTTACACTAACACCAATTCACTAGATCCTGGTAAGAGTGATTCGTCACTATGAAGAGAAAATTCGTTGGGTATCAAAAATAAGGAAAGCACAAGGAAGTTTCAACACCTTCAGATATGTTATCAATTTTCCATCCTACTGTACCATTTCAGAATGCCGGATTGTCAGTCGAATGGTTATCTCTCTGGTTTTTGGTTCAACAATTCGTGGGTTCAAATTCCATGTTGGCATGGATGTTTGTTGTGGTTCGGAATATATTTTTAACTGTAGTCCTCGGTTAAATTGACCCCTCGTAAGCAAGAAATATCCGTTGAGTGAAACTAAGCAAAATAGTTCTCAACGAGACATTTTCTATAACATTAGATGTGGCTGGATGGCTCAAACTGTCCCTAAAACTTAATTGACAACCATCAGTATCAACTCTTTGACGATAGAATAAGTTGCCTCCAATTTAGTAGCATTTAATTTTGATATATTATACGAACCTATCGAACCACTGGTACATTTTTCGTTGAGGTTGTTAGGAAGTATGGAGCAAACAACTTCTTCACCTTCAGAACATTAGAATATTTTCCATGATGTTCGTAAGAGACTACAAATTTTCTTTTTTTTATCGGGATGAAATTTTTTTGCGGATATTCCTGCAAACGAAATAGTTTCATTACTTTACTAGATAAAGTTTTGTTACAAAGCAAATACACGATTATTTGCGACTCCGACGATGAAAAAATAAATTAGATTTTTAAATAGAATAGTATTGATAACACTTTTGTTTTATTAATATTGTTGACAGCAGCAAAGTATGATGAAGGAAAGATTTTAAAATTGATTTTATATTCAGGATTATAATAAAAAGAACTAACAAACACACTTATCTAACTTAATGATAAAATAAGTAATGAAAGAAAATCGAAACTGGAAAAAGGAGAAAAATACCAATGAAGCTAACAAAAAGCAACACACGAAACACTAGTTAAATCAAACATTCGTACTAAAACGATATTCTTTGTAGATACTGTACCGGTTGTGACCGAAGATAATCTTAGTCTGGAGTGTTTCTAAATCATTTAGAACTAAACCCTACAGATCCGTTTGCAAATTCGTCTTATCATCCCACAACAGACTACAAATTGGTTTAACCATTCTCAGAATTGCGTGTGTTAACCGTCTGGTATGTTTATTTTATTGCTGGTCAGATGGTGAGAAAAACCGAATTATCAAATTAAATATTTTTGGGTTTAATTTTAATTTTAAATAACATATATAGCATACGATTTTCTCCTACCTCATAAAACATGCCCATCATCACCCCTATCCTCCAAAATAAATTCCCCACGCCTCAGCATCTTTCCGAAACGACACTATGATGTCACCGCCTCCACAGCGAATTAATTATTTAATGATTTGTAACTTCTAAACATATGAATGCATATTCGAAATTATAAGTTTTTCTTATAGATATTTGTGTGTTCAAATATCTTTAAAACTAAACAATGAGATGTGAACCATCATATAGATATATTCAAAGACAAATCTAGAAATATTTACTTTATATTGTAAGCGCACGATCTAGAAATAAGATTGATACTTCTTCTACAATTTTCTTTCTCAAATTCTACATCACCTAAACCATTTGTTTATTTGCTATCCTTCGGTTGCATTTTGCAAGACGCATAGATTAAATTCCGAACTATTACAATCACTCTTGAAATGGGAATCGAGCCTTCTAATTATTGAATTGAACGCCAAAGTACTAACCGTTAAGCTTCCTGCTCGGCTTCACAATAATAAAGATTAATTTGCAAATAAAAGCGCGCAGTCCTTGTAAACACGCTTTTCTTTGGCTACACCAATATTAAACACGTCACTTTGTTGCCTCGAAAGCAATTCCTTTATCACATGATCAGTTTATTTATTTGTGAAATCAGGCATAGCCCCACTGAGGCTTACATTGAAACCGCATTCTTCAGAGTGGGAGGTCCCAAGTTCTGTCCCAGCTATTGTTGAACAAATGAAGATTACTGATGCATTTCTACTTTCTACATTCATAACTGTTGGAGTTTACACTTTTTTCTTTCTTGTGACACCCAAATATAACCTACAACCCTTTAGCTATGTTCCCAGAAGACTGAGATTATCGAAAAGTTCTACATTGAAAACAATCAAGCTTTCTAAAAGCGAAACTACTATATTTTTATTTTTCCCAAAATATGAAATTTAAATATTTTATCTCCATTTGACACTGTTAAAAGTGCTTTTTCTTCGTGAATATTGACTGATGTATGAAATAATATTTCTGCTGCTCTCGAAAGTCTTGTTTATCAAATTGTGTCAAATGAATCTGAAAGTTCCTCAGTTGACGTGGATTAGACTACTTAACACAATGTGACAGCGTTGTTGTGTAGACGTCGCCAGTCTCCGGTTACCCAGTTACAACATCGTAAAATTCAAGAGCTTGACACTCTCGACTTTTTATTGCACTTTTTTTTTCTACTGACCTCACCCTTCCAAACTTCTTTCAACAAGTCCGATACTGTTCATTACTTAATGCATACATTATCAAGCTGTGCTTTCTTAATCGAGCGTTGAAACTGAATAAATTAGATTTGAAAGAAAAACATCTCTTGGAAGAATGACTTATTTTTTCTGCCTAACGAGTCACTATCTGGTTTTAAGATTTTGCATCTATTCCTTCGAATTGTGAGAAAAGGACTGATCTTAACTTTTTTATTTTATAATATTCCATACTCATTTTATTATTAAGAATTATTTTAAATTCGTAACAGATAGTTAACACATAAAAATCTTGCTCTTATAACGTTTTGTTCAGTAAATTTGAGTTAAATTGTTTTATTCAAGCAAGTTAGGCTTTTCTTGAGATTTATGTGCTCTAGTGTTGCTTTAGTCACAGAAAATTGTATTTTTTATGGGCTATGGAATTTATTTTAAATATTTTGGTAGTGTGTCCCTAATTTACCTATGCATTCAAATTTCGTAAATATTTCTCCAATTTAAAATAAAATATTTTCTTAATAATAATCTGAAAAATTTGAGTCTGTAAAATAGAATATAACTCGAGTTATTTATAAAATTTAAAAAAATTTACCTATATATTTTGAAAAAATTAAATCATATATTTAGATTATATCTGTATTTTTTAAATCAATAATGCTTTAGATTTCAATTTTTTATCATTTACAAAATCTAATATACAATTCCTGAAAAGCAATCGTAAATTTAGTATATCATGGGCATGATACAAACTCCATTTTTAATTAGATTTTTTTCAGAAATTCTACACATAATAATTGTGTTTCAAATTTTGCTTTTCCTCAATATTTGTGGAAAATACGAGGAAATATTGTGTTTAAATTATTGTGCAATTTTATAGATATTAATTAAAAATCTTATTAACTTATATGATTATTTTAATAAGTTATAATTAAGGCAGCATCTATAATATATTTCTAAATATAAGCTCCTTTTTCAGAATGGCTTTCTGTTGATGAAGATGCCTTTCAGCTAGAATTGATGTGATTTTCCTAGAGAAAACTGATATAAAACATTGTGCTTCTGTAATAATGCTTACCTGTATATTGCTATCCTGTATTCAATGAAGTTCATTGTGTCAAAATATGCTCTATAGATAAGTATTGAATTTGTGAATATAAAAATATTGAGTTTAAATATTTCATTCTGTGTGTGAATGTCATTTTATATATAGCGTGTTAATTAATTAATAAACACCTTTTAATGAAAATTTCTAGTGAGTATAAAGTTAATGCCAGATTAATTTACAAAACTCATTTTCTTAAAATGACCTTAAGTTAATTATACTTTTAAGGTATTAAAGCATTTTTGTAAAGATAAATTATATATTTCTTTTTTGTAAGATATTTTTTTTTAAAGCTAATTTAATTGGGCAATGCTATTAAGTAACTATAGGCACAACTTATTTATTGAATAACAAAATAATGTAAGAATATTAGTCATTACTAGTGTTAATATAATAGAGATTTTTCATGCTTTATATCTACAATTATCTAAAAATAACAAAACTGATAAAAAAATCTCATTTTAATAATATGGAATTTACCTTAAATAAAAAATTTAAACTGTAGCTTACTGAGTTAAAGCTATTAGGCAATATGACTCATAGAGAGTATGCATAGAAACAACTACTTATTTAAAATATAAGGTAAACAAGAATGTTCTTGCAGTTTTTAATGACTCAAAAGAAAACATGACCTAAGGAAAGCTTAGCCTATTGTTAGTCCTCGAAGTAATCAGCATCCAGCACCTTCTGCCAACGTGTCTCCAGGTGTGCTATTTCCTTGCAGTAAAACTCGGCTGTTTTGGATGCGAAGAAATCTGTGAGACCTACGAGCATGTCTGCTTCATCGGTAAAGGATTTTCCACGAAGTTGATTGTTTAGGCAATGGAAGAGGTGGTAACCTGACGGTGCAAAGTCAGATGAGTAAGAAGTTTAGTACAAAATCTCCCAATCAAGTCCCTGTATGGTATTCCTAGTGACCATTTGGCTCATTGATAGCAGTTCATAGTGAACTACTTGACGATTAATAGACCTTGCACAAAGTAAAATCTTGTGTGGGTGCATAGGTGGGCTTCCGCTGTGTGGGATAGAATCCCAGGGTGACAACCAATATGTGAAATGCTTGGGACTGTCATACAGGACCTACTTTTTTACAGTGGTCAACACTCAATGGAATATGGATGCTCTACGGTGGCAAGTAGGCAACGATGAACAGGTTGTCACTTATTGCTTATGGACTTTCCTCAGCTTGTGAGGAACTCACTTGCTCAGACAGTACGTCTTACTTAAGCGGGGTGCAAATGAAGTCTAACTGTTTCACCGGAAATGTTCAGTTGTCTGGCAAGTTCACCGACGTTTAATTACAGTCCTCTTCAATGGCCGCCTCAAGTCATTCGTCATTCAAGACTCTGTAGTCATCCATTGCAATCTCAATCACAGAGGGAGAAATCTCCCGACACGAATTTGTGAAATCAATATCTTGCCCTATTTCCTTTACAGCACCATCCTCAAACGTTTGACACATTGGGTATGACATATTGATGCAACAGCTGATAAGCCCATTTGGAAGTCGTAAAGTAAACAACACCGAACGCGCTCCTTCGACAAGTCCATTTCTTTTTGCTACTGTATAAGTTATTATTGATGAATGTGCGTGGTGGACCTATTTTTATAACCACTGATATTCCTACTCTCGAATGATCGGTGTCTTAACCACATCATACACTAATTTGCGTACATTTTCTCACTTCATTCAATGGAAAAACGAAAACGGCAAAAACTTTCTTGTTTACTTTGTAAAATAAGAAGGCAATTATACTAGAAGAAACATAGCAAAATTCATTTCACCAAATTAAAGTCAAAAACAAACAAATACCATATTAGATAATTTTTTATATAAAATTATTTCCTTTAGTCATAGGTGCACAAATAATTTGAAGTTTTGTATTTCATATTTTTTTTGTTTTAAAATAAAATATACTATTAATCAAGACATTTATATATTATTACCTTACATAGGTAACATATCGTGAACTCCAGAAAGGTCTATTGACAACGCCATCATAAAATGTGAATTGAATATAATTAATGACTTGAAGAGAATGTTAATTTGAACAATTCAACGATTTAAATACTAAATATAAATTAAATCTGAATTTAGGTTTTAATTTATTTTATGCTAAAGAAAAAATTTATTTAATTTGGAGTAGATAACGAAGAATAAACACAAGAATAAAAAATTGGTAGTTATAATATTTACTGCACATAAATGGAAGAGAATAACAGAAAAAGGTGTTGCTTTCTAAAAAGAATAGAAACCTTAATTAAAGCATGTGTAGATTAAAAAGCATGAAACTATTAAAATATTTGTGGTTATGTGTACGTTTACGAATATTTTAGTGTATATATATATATACGGACAAATTAATTTCATCCAAAAATACATAGTATTCTTAGAATTTTCTTAAATTTTACAATATATAAGAAAAGTAGTGTTATCTTTATTTTATATACTATGGAGTTTATGCTGTAATTGAAAACGAAACGATGAGGTTTTAATCAGGGTATTAACTAGTTATAGAAAAAATGCTTGATCAAAAAAAATGATTTGAAAAAATACTCTATTTTTTTCTCACAAGTTATATTTCGCTTTTGTAAATCTCAAAATAATTTCCTTTTCTTTTTTTTATCTAATAATTAAATATAAAATTCTGAAATCATATGTGAATTATTGTCCGATTACAGAGAAGTGCGATTAAAAAACCGAAACTGAAACAAAGAAAATGAAATATCAATGAATGTAAGACATTATTTTTGAATGGCGCAAAAAATAGCGAATAAAAGTCTAACATTGTGGTGTGGGCAACATTTTTGGCGGGAGAAAAAGCGAATTGCGGTAACCCTTGGCGAAGAAGTTTGGGTCAAGAGACCAAGGCACACACATGAAACAAGCAGACACTGATTTCGGCTATCGGCTGTAACGACTCTCACATTGACATTCCTCGAAAAATCTGTTTTCCGTAGTGATTAGTGTTTCTGTTCGAAAGTTTGTGATTATCTCGAGATACAATCTCGAAGAATTTGTTTTACAGAAACTCCTTTGTTGTGAGCCGGGAGATAGACAACCTGTTGATCTTCTTTTCAAAAGTTAGTTGTGTTTATATCCCCGGTGTTTCCAGTTTTGGACCGGGCCCATTGGACGCTTCCTTCACTTGAATGAAAGTTTTCACAAACACTTCTTGAGAGTTCCATGCCATACGGTAAGCACGAAACTTCTTTGTTCGTTTTGTGGAAATTTGTTTTGTTTATGCATATTTTGGCATTTATTATATATAAAAATAATTTTTTTCTCATCTCATCTGATATTTCGCTGCAATTTATTTTAATAAATGAAACAGCTTCAATAGTAGAAATAAGACAGTTTCAATAAATTTTTTCTTTTGGAAATTCTTATGCAATGCTAATTTTTTTATGTCTTTCTGTGTTTTTTCGCTTCTATTTAAAAACAATAGTAACGAAGTTATGACGAGAGTCTGAATATGCAAGTTGTTGAGCAAATATGTTTCTATAAAAACAGTAATTTAACATGCATTCCTAAGGGTAACTGTTATTTTATTTATAGATTTTGACCTTTGGAAACATTTTTTCCTTAATGAAATAGTACATTTTTTAATTATTTGTTAAAATTTAAATTATATTTCTAGTAATCAGTTTTTTACGGCTGTAATAATTATTTTGAATAATTTTTATTATCATATAAAATGCCACATCTATATATCTTCCATAATTCATTTTTGTTTGGAACTTAAATATAACGTCATTAATATGATATTTTGAGCTGGTTATTTTCTTTATCATGATTCTTATCTTTTTCAGAAACATTTCATAAATCAAAAATATTATATTAATGTTTATATAACTTCTAAAAAATTCAATAAATACAGCTGGAGTTCATAAAACAGGTAGCTTAGTTTTACTTCAGAAAAGTGTTCATTTTATTTATATATATACATTTTGAAATTCAGGATTTAATTTAATTTGAGATCGTTTGATTTTAAAAGAATGTAGTGTAAGGAATCTGAAATATCTGAAAATTTCATTCCATTATAAATATTTTTGATCTGCAAAAATATTTAGAAAAGAACGTAATGTATGAATTGGAGAAAAAGAATCAATCACTTTGCCAGGGATTTTGGTGAGGGAGTATTTTTCCCCCAGTTGGAACAGAGTGATCCGATTGTCTTTTATTTTTCGTATTATTTCGTATTTATGGATTACTTCACAGCACGCAAGAAAGTTTTTTTCAGCTGTTTTTTCTTACTGCTATTATAAAAAAAAAGATCACTTTTGTTTCATAATAAAATAATTACAAGGTAAAACATAGTTAATTGAATATTTTCCTTAGGAATTATTGTATATAATTGTTTTGATTAGATATTTCTTAAATATATATTTCATTATGAAAGTGTTCATTAATAGGAGTGAATAAAATAGAGAAATACAGGAGGGTTCTATAAATATATAAGTGTATTAACTTATTTACTTTAAATGTAACTTCGGATAAGAGAGTGATAGAATTTGAAACAAATCAATATGGTTATATAACCACTATTAAAATTTCCGCCATATTTATTGGGTTTGATGACGCAGATTTGAATTTAAATTTTGTGGTTATTATGAAATATTACTTTAAATATTTTTTAGATTTATAAATAAAGAGTTGATTATAGATGGAAAATTTATATATAAATTAAAACTTACAAATATTTCGATTTTTTTTTTTGTAATTGCGAACTTCCTTTTTCGATTTTTAAAATTTCCTTTCTAAATTAATATTTGTTTCAGCTATAGTTTTAACTGCTTTTACTTTCGTAATGTAAGAATCTATTTTATTATTCATTTTTTATTTATTTATATAATGTAAGAGCATATTTATTAGATTTTGTTGCAATAAATAGATTTGCAGCAAATGATGTATAGAATATACATATATATATACATACATATATATATATATATATATATATATATACATACATATATATATATACATACATATATATATATATATATATATATATATATATATATATATATATATACATATATATATATATATATATATATATATATATATATATATATATATATATATATATATATATATATATATATATATATATATATATATATATATATATATATATATATATATATATATATATATATATATATATATACATATATATATATATATATATATATATATATATATATATATATATATATATATATATATATATATATATATATACATATATATATATATATATATATATATATATATATATATATATATATATATATATATATATATATATATATATATATATATATATATATATATATATATATATATATATATATATATATATATATATATATATATATATATATATATATATATATATATATATATATATATATATATATATATATATATATATATATATATATATATATATATATATATATATATATATATATATATATATATATATATATATATATATATATATATATATATATATATATATATATATATATATATATATATATATATATATATATATATATATATATATATATATATATATATATATATATATATATATATATATATATATGTATATATATATATATATATATATATATATATATATATATATATATATATATATATATACATATATATATATATATATAGCTGGAAAATTCTTGGCTATTTTATAAGTAAATAAGTTGAAAACATTTCAATATATGTGTATTAATGAAAACATATTTAAAAATATAAAAATTTAGTAAAATATTTGCAAATAAATTTGCAATTATTTACCTTTGGTAAAATTGAATATATTCAGTTAGATTTAAGCTGTTTTCATGAATATTTTATTTTTATAAAACGACTTCAGAGGAAATGAATAAGACTTAAAATTGAGTTTTTAAAATATTTTTTATTTGGTTTAAAGGAATATTGGAAGTATTTTAACGTAATAAAAATGAGAGCAGTAGTTGTTACTTTATTTTTGAACTTGGAATTATTTGGAATTTTTGAACGTTAAATATTTGTAAATATATAAAATGTTTAAGATGATTATGAATTTTCACCAAAAAGAATTAAATCTCTGCACTCGTATAACAAAGATAATTTTTGCATTAAGTAAGACTAATTATTTAAATATTCATAATTTTTATTTTAGATTTATTTTTTTACTTTTTCGCAATCGCCTGATTTGGGTAATTTAATATGAGCAAATTTTTATCCATTTTGTTTACTCAATTTTATTCTATTAAAAAAGCCACAGCGTGTTAATTATTTGCACATCTAATTAAGAAGCTCATTTATTCTATAGCACATTTTACGTTTTTCTCAACAATTTTTTGAGGCCAAAAAATGCTAAATACTTGTTTGAATGTGGTATTTAAATGGTAACGTGTATACTTATTATGTTAAATTAATAAGTTTTATGATCTTTACGAGTTTCATCTGAAAAGACATATGCCACTTTTATTTTCACAGTTGAATTCTAATGTTTTTTAAATACTGTTTACTGAAACAACATATATAATTAATACTGTTTCATAATTTATATAATTTATACTGCGATTGTGCTAGATTTTGTGCGTTCTCATCTAACATTTCAATTGGTATTATTTACTTGTAAGTCGCGTTTGCATATTTTGCTAGTATTATATATCTCAACTTTATTCTTATTATAGGGTTAAATGCATTTTCAACAATGAAGCATATTTATTTGCTAGCTGTCAAAAGTCAAGCAACTTGTTCGAATTTGTTATTTGAATATGTTATGCGCTTATTTACCAAATGAAAATAATTCTAAGCACATTAAATAATTTTTTATTGTGGAAGACACATTTATTCTTATGGAAAGCACGAAACACGTTTTGAATTTTTACACTCAGAAGAAATAAATTCAATACACATTCCTTCCTTCCTTACACTGTGATAATGCCCGCATTTTCTCACTTTTGAAGCATTAATTTATATATAACGCATTTAATCATGTTTACATAACAGTTGCTCCGTTCAATTCGTCAATTGCGCTCTATTCATTAAATGCATAGTGATGCACCAATAGTCAGCCAATTAAGCTCATTTATTTTAAAAGAAAGGCTCATTTTATTTGTAAAATTTCCAAAAGGAAATCTAATCTTTTGAAAACTGATTTCAGGCTCACAGAGAAAATTATATAAGCAGCTTTTCAGAATTATTTATCTTGGAAATTCAAACATTTGAAAATGTGTCGATGAATTGATTTATGAAATATTTTGGAGGAAAAAATTAATAAATATTATTAGGTATTTTATTATCTTTTTTTTTTTTATAATTACAAATCATCGAAAGAAAGGCTTGATATAACCTAGCGATAGGATATCCCTCCTTAAAGCGAAAGGTACTGGAGGTCGATGTTACATTTCTCCCTTTTGGATGCACGTCTATCAGTTTGAGCGTTTGGTGTTTCCGGGTTTCCTCCCTTGCAACATGTAAATACGGCGTATAAAAAGCCCTTAGACTAGGTAATCAACGCTGCAGATATTAAAGTAGTTTATAATAGCCTTATACCTTTAAGCTGCCACCAACACTGCGTCAAAATTCTGAAAAAAATATGAAAAAGAAATTTTTTTTATCATCTTTCGGTGATTCATTGTTTATTAGAAATAAACTGTTTCCTCCCTTAGAATGCACTCTTGTATATTATTTCTTTAACCAACCGATGGCTGAGTGGTTAGCGTTCTTTACTTCTGATCTGTGGGTTCCATGTTTGAATCCCGGATCGGGTATGGATGTTAATTTCTATCTCTGTTCCCTCTGTGTTTCTCTGTCCTTTCTTCTGTGATGACGTATGAATGTGGTGCACCTTATAAACGGATTTGTGGTGGTATGGCGCAGGCAACGCTACTCGCCTCCGTCACTTGGTTCACAGATGCCCGCTGGGTAACGGCAAATGGGTAGCAGTTTCTGGCATTGTTGTGGCATAGGGTTCGTCACCCAAGTGCCCACCGTTGTAAAAAAATATTATTCCTTTATTCTGGAGAAAAGCATATTGTAGTTATGATTAAGTTTAATTTCATTTAATTGATAAATATTTCTATATCTTTGGTTTTAGAAGGAAAATGTTCTTTCTCTTAAAATTAGTACTTACCATATTTATATTTAAATGTGAGTTTAATGTTATGTTCATGCGTTCTCAATTAATATATAGAAATTAATTTTGGAGTTCTTTTACTACTTACATTATTATGCGTTAAAAGAACAGATGACAGATATAGGTAAACATTTCTACAATTGTCTTATCCCTTTTTCCGATCAGTTTAAATCAAAACAAATAATTTTTAGAAGCATTCAATCAATGTCATTACTGGAAACATGAACCAGTCTTAAAGAATTCTATACGTATTTATCTTGATTTTTTTAGATTATCTTTTATCCCAATCAAATGTTGAGATTCCATTATTTCATGGAGTCTGCAGTTAGGAGTTAAAATAACTGTCACACACAGTGATAAATGTTCAGAAAATGTGTGCCACATTGATATATCTTGATTGCATTTGGAAAGGATTAGTTTATCGAATGTAGAATGAACTTTAAGCTATGTTTATTGGACGGAATATTGCCTCAACATTTCAGAACTTTTTTTTTTAATATACGGCAAAACTGCGAGATTGGAACTTGGAGATGGAAAGTTGGAGTGATATCAACTGATATTTTTTTCCTTTGTTATTTTTATGACGATTGTTTTTGTAATAAAAGCACAACATTTTTTATATTCACTTACATTGAAACTTCCAGAACAGTATGATATCGTGAACTTTTCTTTCATCTCGCCATTCTTTATATACATCCTTAATTCGAAAATTTTGAATGGAAGACTGCTAAATTTCCTTAAAAATAATCAAAGATGCTTAGTATTACTCTGGTTTTTCAAAGGACTTACTACATTTTTTATTTGTTGGATTATCTGTGTCAACTAATTTGTTTTGTAAGGTAAGAAAGATAATTCCAATTATCTTGTTCTGTTTAATAATTTAAGGTTTTCACTGAAAAATTTTTCTTTATAATACTAGGGTCATTTGGAAAGTAAATTTCCCATGACACATAAAAAGAAACAGAACATAATTTCCCAGAAAGATTTCTTGCAAAAGAACAATAATATTTCACTTGCTTCTTAATATAAGAACCATCAGAACAGTAGCACTTGTCATACCGAGGGTTAAGTTTTGTATTTCAGTATCATAGAATCTGCCACCTAGGAATAAAGCCAGCATGACACAGCTGTCCTCACGTCTTTTACTGTGACAGAAATTTCTTCAGGTACAAAAAACAGAAGTCACTGGAAGCAATCTCGACACTATAGGGTGGATGGTCAAACACTTCCCAGTTAAACTTTTCCAGCAGTGTTTTGTTGAAGTTCGTCGTATGAGGACAAGAGTTGTCACTGGATAACAAAATTCCAATACTGAGTATCTCACGCCATTTGTTCTGAATGGCTCGTCGCAAACTCTATAAAGTTGCGCAGAATGTTTAATTTTTACTGTTGCACTTCGCAATCAATGGTCAGCTGAAAAGGAACTTAGAATCAACATCTTTGCGCATTACGACTTTAATATAAGCTATCGGAAAATAGGATGACAGCATATGATACTCACGCCCACAATTTACCTTTCAAGTACGCTTGCGTTTCGGTCATTTTGCAGAACCCTCTTTTGGAGTTGTGGGAAAACTTACTTTCCGGAAGACACTTGTGTTTTTCAAACATGAATGAACTTAATTATTACTTGTACTATATAAAATTAATCTAGATACATACATGAAATTCTTTTGATATTTGTTTAAATATGAGTGAATACTGTAAATTGTACCCCATCGAATTTTTGGAGTAATTCATTAATAATTTTTTAACTTTTTTATATTTAGATAAGTGAGATTTGATTGAAGGAAAACGCAATTTTTTAAAAATCTTTTTAAAAATAATTGCAATAAACTGAAAAATTTACTTAAACTATCCCATTCTAAGTCGTTAAAGTCATCTTCAACCACTTCAACTAAAAACGTGCTCTGTAACTTAAAATAAACTTCAGTAACTAAAAATGTGCTCTGAAATTTCAAACATGTTAACAGCTGTTTTATGAATATAGAAATAGGTGCTTTCATGACAGCTGTTTGATGAACACAGAACTTTGATGAACTTTGAAGTGTAATTTGAGTTGCAGAAAACATTAAGTTTTTAATTTAATTTCCAAGGATTCAATTGCGTATGAGTTTTTTTTTTATATTTAAACTACATTTATAAATTTCATATCATATAGTTTTGCTGAAAATATTGCAGTATGGACAGATACGCAGAGCATTAAAAGGCTGTAAAAGTTTTCATTTTCACACATTTCTGCAACATTTAATAAGTTATGTTACGTTTTTTAAATTTGGCATTAAAATAGGTGACAAAACTTCACTTTTAATAGTTTATTTAGTGTGCAGTTAATGTGTTTATTTTGCAGTTAATGCGCACCAAAAACTTCAAAACTAGTTAACTATCTTTCTCACTAAATCTTTTTCTATTTATGGTATTTTCATTGCTAAATCAAGGTATGTCTCTTTCCTATTTATTTATCCCTTTTGCTCGAGCGTCATAGAGGTTATCCCTTTCTAATCATTAGAAAAGTTTGAAATTCTTCTCTTCAAATAGAATTTCTGGAATTCCATCCGAAATGGATGCCTAAAAGCAAGGAAGCGTTTTACTCAAAAGGATGAAAGGGAAGGAAATCGGTACATTTAAGGTGTCTGCTTTTCTAATTTAATTCTAAACCGTCTTGTGATTTTATCGAGAAAATTCTTTGAAAGATCCCTTTTGAGAATCGAGAAAATTCGGTTCTGAACAATAATATGAACTAAAGTTTTTGAAGGCAAAATATTTCAACTAATTAAATTTATATTGAATTAAATTTACATAAAATTTATTCAATTTATTAATTACTATAAACTTAAATTTAGAATTACCATTTGTGAATTAATACATTTTATATAAAATTGAAATTTAAATAATCGAGATGGAAATATATTCGTCATGCTGTAAAATGTTTGAAGCATATATGAAGGGAAATATGCACAAAAAATTGAAATTTATATAACATATTTCGATTTATTTACAATCAAATTTTAAAACCATTGAAAGCTGAGGTGTGATTATTTATCAAAGTTATATTATTCATTCACTCAGAGAAGGCTTATATGGAATCCGGAAGCTAGTAGGTTCGATGCCTGTTTTAGCTGAAAACTACTGTATTGAAGATTTTTAGATGTTATAAGTTCTGCAGAATTCAATGTATTATTTCTGGTATGGCTTGGAAGGAAGGTGTGTGTACAGGGCATACTTCCCTCTAGTTAACTCAAAAAGCTGTACTGTACCATTTCGGTGCAAGTGTCGGTTGGGAGTTTTTGTAAATTAGAAATAAGGAACAAGATCTGCCTCCCCATATCATAACACTTTGAGGACACACGTTAGCAATGTCCTCGAAATCCTCAAAGCTCGTTTTGTCGGGATTCAAACTCACTTACTTCCGATAATAAAAACTACGTTCTAACCCCGGCCACCGTTGCTCTTTTAGAGGCGGTTCCAATCTATGGAGTGAACCGCCATACTTACTTAAGTGAGCAGAAGTAAACATCTGGAAATATGTTGCGATAACCCTCTCTTATTATTCAATTTATTAGAATAACTTAAATCAAATTCTTAAAGATAGTCAAAAATGTAAGATTATATACATACATGGGTATGTGCGTGCATGTGTGTGATGTACGTGTATGTATGTATATATGTTACGGTGAAATACCGAAATGTGGAGAATGTCGACATTCACCATGCACTAAAGGTGAATGTTGAACATGTCCGATATTTATATTTTTTCTCCGTAATTCAGTCGCGATAAATTTTTCGCCTATCTTTCTGAGAGGAATAACTAAGAATTTAAAACATACAGTACTTTTAAAATGAGAAAGGAAAATTATCGAAATTAAAAACTTAATTATACAGTACATTCAAAATGAGAGAATTTTTTTTAGATGCTACATGTGGGGAGAAATCTTCATGTTTGAACTGCGGTTCAATCCCACTCCAGTACTGTGAGATTCAAAATGAGAAAGGAAAATAATAGAAGTAAAAAATTTACTTAATTATACAGTACGTTCTAAATGAGAAAATAAAATAATAGAGTAATACAAAACTTACTAAATTATGTGTGACTCAAATCTTATTTATTGCAACAACTATTATGACACTTTGAATTGCACACAAGAGGCCCTTACTTTTACAACTGCATTTATTGGTAGAGCACTTCCTTTTGGAATGACAGCGTGTATAGTCTTGCCCACCGCTTATCGAATTAGCTGCAGCTACTTCTCTCAGCGAAATTTCTTGAAAAGAAATCTTATTCATGGAAAGGAAATTTCGTTACAAATTTCGAACTGATTACGTGTGCAAAACTGCATGAGAGTACCATTTTAATTCGCAAGTTTATAGAAGTCGGAGTCTGCTATTCCAACAACAACCACTAACATATTCCGTAATCTGTACTACCACGGTCGACATCAGAGACTTGTATTCGTACAGTATCACCAATTTGAGTAGAAGGAAATTAATTTTGTGAGGTTCGCAATATTTTTGTTGCTTACAGTAGAAGATTCTCTTTCGCGGCAGCTCATTTTTTATAGAAATTAACTCGTGTTTTTCATTCAGAACTTGATGTGAAGACGTGGTAGATTGCAAGTTTTCTTCAATATTTTTTTTAAAATTTGGTTTTCGGTTTGAACACCGCTCAAATTTTTTTTCACAAGTATTACCAGTTTCTTCAAGCTGTTCTTCGGTTTCAAAAGTATTGGCGATTTCTTCAAGTTTTTCCTCACTTTCGATACTTGCGATTTGCTCGCTAGGCAAAAAGACGATGCTATGTCTCTTTTCGCTTTAATGTCAAACATGGGTTCATAAGGACTTTGGCGTATCCCTTCGTGGTATGTAGTATTCTTGGCAAATTGAACAAAGGATAAACCTTCTGACCATTTATTTGTATTGTTATCGTTCATCCATGCAGTTAACATAGTCTGTATATCCTGATTGGCCCTTTCAACTGAGCCTTGTGTTCGATTGTGACGAGGTTTTCCATGAAATATCTTAACATTTTTCCAAATAGCGCATATTTCGGATATGTCTTGATTAATAAATTCTCTACCAGTATCTGATTGCAATATTGCTGCAGCACCGAATGTTAAAAATATTGGAAGAATGTGATACGCTACTTCTTCAGCCTTCTTAGTTTTCAAAGGTCGTAGCTGGACAAACTTAGTTAAATGATCTTGATACACCATTATGAACTTATATTTACCATCTGAGTTTGACTGCAGATCTGTCAGATCAACTTGACACCTTGAGTTTAACTCAGAACTGATCATTGGTTTCACAACAATACTTTTCTTAGGCACACTGCGTTTCCTTTGATACTTTTTGCATAGATTTAAATAGAACATTACAACTTCATCTGTAATATTTTTATATTTATTTTGCAACTCTTTAAGCATACGTGTTCTTCCTCAATGGCTTATCCTGGTGTTAGTTTCATATAGTATACTGAACAATTCCTCATTGGTAACATAATACTGTATATTTGTTTCTCCTGGTTTTAATGGTACAATTAACTTCTCTTCATCATTAATTTTTAAAATGTCAAAACGTTTTAATCGTCTGTAATCCAAAGGTGTGTTGCACGTAGTTTTAGCAGAAACCACTTCAGAAAGAATTTTAAAGTACTTTTCTCGAGAAAAATAAAAGCAATTGTCTTCTCGTTTACCTGCATTTAATACATTTAACTTTTCAAGAAAAAGATCACGATTCACAGCAGTATCTATTCTGTATAAATCAGTAAAACAGAAAAAAAATTAAGAAAACTTTGCTCTCACCATGGAACCTTGCATATGCATAAGACTGACGCCACCAGCACATAGAATTTGGCTGCAAAGAGTCAGTCCCCAGGATTTGGCGGAAGACTCCATTAGAACAAAAGATTAGGCGAGAAAGAGTCAGTCGCCTCTTTGTCGGTTCCTCTCTTTTCGACCTCCACCAGAGCATATCTGTGACTGTCGACATACAACGGTGAGGGTCCGAATGTACAAGAATGTAATGAAATATTCGATCTTTCACCGACGTATTTGGTGTTTGTTGACATTCTCTGATTTCGGTCTTGCACGGTAACATATACATGTATGTAAACGTATGTATGTATATATATGTATATATATATATATAATCACTCAATTGTAATAAACACTTTTATATATATAATGTATGTCACACTTAATTGACTTACTTATTTTGCGTAGTTTATTTTTTCTGTTTTATTATAACTTTTTAATTTTTTTTTGTTTTTGATTTTATTGTATGGTGTTTAGATATTGATTTGTCATTTCCCGCATTTTTCTTTTTCATAATTTTTTTCTCGTTTCTTTTAAATATTTGAAATATGGAAACACTTCATTATATTAACTGTTTGTTTTATACTGCATTTATCATTTATCATTTTTTTTTAAATTGAAGTTGCTACATGAAGTTGTTCAGTCTCTAAAATATGTCAGCTGTAAGAGGATCGCCCTAGAAAAACAGGGAGTTAGTCGTTTTCTTCCGGTGAAACGCCGTATTGATAGAAGAGGCATTTTTTCGATTGTTTTAAAGGAAAACTAAATGCAAAAGACAAAAAGAAAACATTGAAACTAATTTCCTTTCTTTCAACTTCTGGTCACTTCTCAGGTTTCCGTAATGAGGAGAAAGAAAAAAAAATTCACCAGTGAACTGTAACCCAACATGTTACATTGCAGTTTCAAGTGCTTTGACGATATGCTAAGTAACGATACGAAAGACCGTTACTAAATGAGTTAAACGAGGTTTATGATGTGGTTCCTTATAAAATATGATTTTCTGGAGAAAATCGAGAATTTTATACGTTTATCACGTATTGAAAATGGGAATAGAGTTTATTTAGGCTCATAAATTTCTTGAGTTATATCAGACGGTTTCAGTGTTTGACAGTGCTTTGATCTGAAATGCGCATGTCATTAGCCTTAATAGGTTTTTAGAGATTTAAGGTGTTTTTAGAAATTGCTACTGAAAATTTTCGCCAATTTGACTTAAAGAAAATTAAATCAAAAATGATCACGTTTCAGATTTTTGGCAAACAGGAAGCAGATGGACATGTAGAAAGTTTTTAGTATTATTTGTATGAAAGTATAGGTGATTAATTTTGAATTACTTTCACCTACTTTTTTATACATCAATAGCGTTCACTTTTGAAACAAAGTAGTAAAGCTAGTAAATCAGAAGGCTTTTTAAATCAGATATTTTCCATGTATAATATGTTGGTTTCCGCTTAGATTTTTTATTATAATGTATACTTTTTTTGCTATATTATTCATTTAATTTTTTAGTAGAAAAGAAAAATCAATACCTAAATAAAAGTGAAAACATACCTTAAATATACTCTCATATATATATATATATATATATATATATATGTGTGTGTGTGTGTGTGTGTATATAGATATATATGTATGTATGTATGTATATAGATATATATATGTCTGCCCTGCACTTCGAAAGACGTCTTTATCTGAGCTCTGTTGGGAAGCTAGAGACATGTTAGATTAATAGAATTTGTGGCAGTATCTTTCTGTGTTATTGTTTTATTCTTTTTATTTATTTTACTGTAACTGTCTATAATCTGCCATTGGAAATATATATACATATATATATATATATACATATATATATATATATATATATATATATATATATATATATATATATGTATGTATTTATATGTATATAGCTTTATAGCTTTATTATCTGAAAATCTGCGTTATAAAGATATTTAATGTTAAAAATTTGTTAAGAATTTAAATTAACTATTCTATATCAAGAATAATAATTTAAATGTTCATTACCTAAGAACTTTTTTCTTAATGTAAAGTAAAAATAAATGAGCTATATCATTATTTTTATCTTTTGAAAATACACACAAAATAAGTTTAATTATAATTGATAGTTATTATCTTAACTGATACAGAAAATGGGTAAAGCAATTGCTTTATTAAATTTATATTTTCGTGTTATTTCTGAATAAAGTATATCTTTATATTTAACAACTATAGTATTCAAATAAAAATACTTTAGAAAAATGTATAAATGTATATATATATATATGGGAATTTATTATAAATCTAACATATTATGTTTTAAATCACAAAGTTTTTTTTTTTTTTCATGTGATAAGATATTTGAGAGAAGGTAACGAAGAAATAAATTGTAGAATATTATATAGTGGAACATCAATTACTTATTGATACTTTATAACTTACTGTTGTTTGCCTAATAAATACTGTTAATTTAATAATAAATTTTATTTTGAAATATAATTCTATAAAAAATCGAATTCTCAAATAAATTTTAAAAAGAAATTTATAAACTTCTTATTGTTATTTAGTTAAAGTTTTAAAAAATATTTTAATGACGCAGAATAATTTCAAAACTCGTAATTTTTTTAGACTAGATATTTTAACCTCGTTACCTTAATAAAAGTTCTCAATGTCAACATGTTTAATAAAAAAAATCTTAGAAAGTGATCGCATGAAAAATATGACTTAATAGGATTATGAACACTCTATTAGGATCTTTTATCAATTAATGTACTCTTTATATATGTTCCAGTAAAACTCGCATCTAAAGGAACAGTCTTTGGGGTTTAAGTTTGCTGTTGAAAATTAGACGCCAGTTGTTTCAGAGAAAAGACGAGCCTAACAACTGATCTAAAAGTTATTCACAGAACACTGAAAGTTGAGGGACTGAGGGGAGGGAAAAATAAATCTGCATTTTTGTTCCATTTTTGAGCTCTCAGACTCTTATCCATTCTGCCTGCATTGCCAGTTTGAGCAAAGAATTTTCTTAAGTGGCTGTCGAATAACAGTTCGGCAGATGACATTTTTAACGGAATAGAAAAGGACGAGCCTCTCTCTCTCTCTTTTCTAAACGGAAATAATTAAAGCTATCATTTAAAGCAATAATGGCGCTGCTTTTTTCTTCTTTTTGCGCGTGTTCAGACCACCTTACAATGTAATTCATCGTTTCACTTAACTTCGAGAGGCGCATTTTAATTATATGGAAGCGCCATTTATATTTCGAAAGAACATGATCGCTGGCAAGAACTGTCTTCTTTGTCTATTCAATTAAAGGGGATTTCATATTACAGAAAAAATGATCCGTATATTCGTTTTTAACTACAATGCTACTATATTAAGTTTTTTTGAGACTTACAATAGGCACATGTCACAAAAATAAGGACTCCTTAAGAATAAACTCACAATAAAGAGATTTATTATTACAAATAAACACAAATGACTAGTTTGGTTTATAGAATTATAATGTGGTAATTGCATCACAAAAGAGATTACTTTCTATTCATTTACTCAGTTTTACATTATCATAAATGAATAGAAACGAATAATCATGAATGTTTCAAATCTTTATACAAAAATTCGTTAAAAAATTGATATTGTTAATATTATTTTTTAAGTTTTAAAATAAAAATTAATTTAAAAATCATCTTATGTTTGATATTTATTTATTTAGTTGGTTAATTTATTAGCATTCAAATATAGATGATATGTATGAAAATTAATAAATGTTCATAGAATAATTGCCTTTATAGTTAATTATAAGTAAATAAGAAATATTTATTAAAAAACTCATTAGCACAAAATTGTTAAATTACTATTCTCTTTGAATAAGAACAATTAATTTTACATTTCAGTAAATTTTTGACATTTGATATTTTGAAACATTTTTAATTAATGAAAATGCATGATTTTATTATCTGTTAAGAGCACGTTTTAAGAGCTCATTATCTGATATTTCATGTTTCCAATTACACATTGCGCAAAATAGATCACGTAATAGATTATTGGAGATTCATCGCTGGGATAATTTGGCAAATGATTTTAATGAAATGAATTTAACCATATTTGAAATTGAAGGAAAACTAATAATTCTTAAGCTCAAAGATTACGGCAGTTTTACGACGTTTCATCAAAGGTATCATGTTGATTTTAGTTTTTGATAAATACTTCAGATAATTTACTTGATATGTATTAATAATTTTTCTTAATAAGATAAAAAAGAAAAAAAAAAAAACATAACGGGAATAGCACATTTGGAGTATCTAAGAGGGAAGTCTAAAAATATAAATGCATATGTAATAAGGTTTATACCATATAGTCATAGTTCTGAAATTTTGAAATATTAAGTTCTAAGAAAAACACAGCTTTAGGAAAAGTGATATTAACTAATAGAAGTTTCTTTCGAGTGAAAATAGTGAAAGAAACAATGGGTATTTTTAAGTTTTTTTTTTCCTATAAAGAAAGTGCTTAAACTTTGCGTATTGCTCAAATAGCTTTGTTTCATTCAATCTCATTTATACTATATAAGTTTTAAATAATGACCTATCTAAATTAGAAAACTTTTATCCAAAAATTACTCTTTAAAGGAAGATTTTCTAGGAAATATACAGGAATAATGAAGTTTTACCAATAATTAAGAATGAATATAGTTTCAGCAATACTCCTAGGCGATTAAATGCATTCCAAATCAGATATTCTTAAGAACTAAAGTTTCTGAATATAAAGATCAATGAATGCATTTAGGAAGGGAAAGAAACAAAAATAACTAATGTGTTCAAGAAGGTCATGGAGATAAAGCTACTCTGTCAATTAAATAGAGATAAAAGCCAATATATTAGACTAATTGAATAAAGACTTCTTCATGAATATGGAAGTAAATTGCAATCAATATGGACAGTTAAAGTTAAGTGCTTGTACTTAACAATCCTTGTCAGATTTCCAAATGTGCTCATCACTGTCAATCCACAAGAACTTGATACTTTATTTTTCCTTTCTAGCGTTTTTCTTCATCCTTAAAATTAAATGATGTTACCTTGTGTTAATTATCATACATAAAATTAAACACGCCACAGTATAAACTTTGCTGTTAATTATTATTATTTTTTAATTTTAGTTTAAATTATAAAAGGCTATAAGAATTTGGGTTTTTTTTTCCAGTATTTTGCAACGCGTACTTGAAAAGTTATGGATTTTTTCATGAAATAGAAACAACAATGTTTAAGAGTATTGATAAAAAGAAGCTAATGTATACTTTTGTGGATGTAATTATAGTTTTTACGTTATATTTGACAATATGTAGTTTTGATCCTCTTAAACCATATATTTATACAAGAATTACTTGCATAAAAATTTTTCCCGTTACACAAATACTTATAAAGGCCAGAAACAATTTCTTTAGATTACTTTAATATTTTATGCTATTATTTCCATTAATTTTGTAAAATGTGAATATTCTTAAGAAACAGAAGGGGTTTCTTATTATACAAGAAACAATTAAGATAATTTAAAACTCAAAGTAAGATATTTTATTACTTAAAGTGCACATATATATTTGCAACAGTGCCCAAAAAATACATCATGAACAAGTAAAAATAAATATGCTTTAACAAATACTCATCGAACTGGGTAGCTAAGTAATGGTTACTGAGAAAAAAAATATTTGGATGATAGTGATTGCCCTCTTTCTGAATATTGATGTGTTGAAAATCTAAAATTGATTTTGTGATTTTAATGACATTGTCACATTTTTGAATTCTGTAAAATCAAAATAGACTGAGTAAACAAAAGACAGGATATTTTTTACATGCCTGAAATATTTTAGATTTAGTAGAGTATGAAACACTGCTGTGCATTCCATGAAATGATTATCCTAAAGTTCTCTGTATGATGAGTATAAAATCTGAATAAAATCTTTCACGAGAGATGAAAATTTTAAACTCTTTAGTAAAATATTTTTGAAATCATTAACTTTAAATACATGTAAAAATGTAGAAAATTCATTTGTAAATAATTTATTTTTAGAAAATGTTGTAAAAATCTATTTTTCTTACTCTTTTGTTTTTAATTTTAAACCTTTATTTACTTAGGGAAACTTTAAACAGAACATAGCCTTATTGATTGCCATTTAGTTTTTACTAAATGGTAAAAACTAAGGTTATATAGCTTTAAGGTTAAAATATTAATTTTGTATAGATCACTTTTTATCTCATATATATATATATATATATATATATATATATATATATATATATATATATATATATATATATATATATATATATATATATATATATAATATTGTATACTATTGTATACTCCAGAGAATGCAGCGCCACCGCTACTGCCACCCACTTGAGCTCCTCTCATCTACCCATACATTGCGCGGGGAGATGGATCAGCCTGAACGTAGATAAAAACGCTCCTGTAACCTAATCTTTTGTATTATTAAATATCTTTGTTAGTTATTATTCAATCCTTATTCTACAAACCCCTAGACACCTCACTACAAAATGGGATCTCCTGCTGGTCATCATCTCAGCTATTTTTAAACTTGAAATAGAGAAAGTCGCAGAATATAATGGCGCACATGTAGCGTTGGTCAACATTCTCAACGTCGCATCAGAAAATAGCCAATGAAATCGCTCCTGGGATCAATTCCACCGTCCTACCAGCTCAGAGCCAATACTACCGCTCTAGAAAACCAAAATCCATCGTTTCGTCAAAAAAGAGCCAATACCACCGCTCTGAAGATCAATTCGATCGTCCCTCAAAACACGAGCCAATATCACTGCTCCGGAGATTCAACTTCATCGCTTCAACAAGAGCCAATAAATCCGCTCTCAGGAACAGTCCCACCGTCCGACCAGCAAGCAGTCAGTAACACCACTCTGAAAAAACCAAATTCATCGCTTCAGCGGAAACAAGCTCACATACTACCGCTTCGAGAACAATCTCTCCGTCCCATCCACCAACAAAAACTACAAACATATTTTTACTATAGTAGATGCTTTTACAAAATTTGTTTGGATTTATGCAGTCAAATCCACTTCAACACATGGTGTCTTAGAAAAATTGAAGCTACAACAAATGAATTTTGGAAACTTACAACGAATAATTTGTGATAAAGGACCAGATTTTACTTCAACAGAATTTCAAAAATATTGCAAGGAAGAAGACATCGAAATTATTTTAATCACCATAGGAGTACCACGTGTCAATGGACAGGTTGAAAAAATTCAAGGAACATTAATATCAGTTTTAACAAAACTATCACTTGAAAATCCTAATCAATGGTACAGGCACACATCATCACTACAACAAGTTATCAACAGCACCATATCAAAAGCCACCAAATTTACACCATTTGAGCTTTTAACAGGCATCAAAATGAAAAATAAAAATGACATCAAAATCAAAGACCTTCTGGAAGAAGAAAATTACCAATCAGTATTACAGAATAAGCAGCAAATGAGAGAAGATTCCAAATTAAACATTTTAAAGTTACAAGAACAAAGTAAAAGACAATACAACAAACAGCGAAAAGAAGCAAAGAAATATAACATAAGAGACAAAATTGCCATAAAGAAAACCCAGTTTGGTGTAGGAATGAAACTGCGCCCAAAATGTTTCGGCCCCTACGAAATTGTGAAGGTCCGGTGGAATGATAGATATGATGTCAAGGAGATAGGCAGATACGAAGGCCTGAACCTGACTTCCACATCTGCAGATTTAATGACACCATGGGACAATTCCGAAGAACTTTAATTAAAAAAACTATTGACTCGCTTTTATCTTTTCAGGCAAACAAGAACAATTGAACTTTAATTTTTGCATTTTTTCTTTATCTTTAATTACTTTCTTTTTATATCTTTATCTAATAATTAGCAAATTGGTAGGGAACCGATCACATCAGGATGGACGAGTGTTGTATACTCCAGAGAATGCAGCGCCATCGCTACTGCCCTCACTTGAGCTCCTCTCATCTACCCACACATTGCGCGGGGAGATGGATCAGCCAGAACGTAGTAAAAACGTTCCTCTAACCTAATCTTTTGTATTATTAAATATCTTTGTTGGTTATTATTCAATCCTTATTCTACAAATCCCTAGACACACCTACTACAACATATATACAACACAAATCTTGTCTCAATATTTCTTTGCAATCAACTAAAATAATTAATATACATAATAATATATAGTTTATAATAATGTGTTATAACCTCAGTATAGTAATATTCAAATCTTTCTAATATTTAATTTTTCCATTTTCTGAAAATTTTTTCTCGCTTTTAAGTTTTTACTTAGGTATTTCTAAAATGATTTTTTAAAAAATGTAAGATGTTTACAAACAAGCAAACCTTCATGAGGATGCTCTGAGTTCCCATATATCTGGATACAATGATATCTTGAGAAACTATACTCTCTTTTTCTTACTCAATCCTTAGGATGTTTCATATAATACCATCATTTTCATTTTTATGAAATCTGATTAATTTGAATGAATATTAGAAAGACTTTCTGCTGTTTCTTCTACTGATTTAGGGACAATGAGGACCTGTATTTTAACTGAATACTGATATGTAGAAGAAAAATTTCTCAGAAGTCTAGCAAACTCAAGAAATATTTCCTGAAAATATTTTTGTTGTATGAACACATATTTAAAATAAATGGGAAAATGTATTGATTGATTATGTTTTAAATATCAGTTCGAAGAAAATTAGATTGACTGCCTGCCTAAAAGATAGTTTACTAAAGTTCTTTAATCTGTTAAGTTTCATATATTAAAAAGTAATTAATTAGAATAAACACTGGTTTCAAAGAATTTCAATTTCCCTTCCAAAATATAGCTTTGGGGCGATAATTGTCTGCTCTTTCGCTGAACGTTGATAAGAAAAAAATTAGATTGTAGGAAGTTAACATGTTTTATGTTTTTGCTTTCGTTAAAAAATTCTGCTTGGCTACAATAAATACTGTACAACTAATATTTCTAGCTTTTCCTTATACAAATTGTTATTTTTGATAGCTCTAAACTATTCAATTAATTTGAATAAACACACATATTTCTATAGATTTAAGGTGAATAATCTGTTTTTTTCCCCTGAATTTTAATTTCGTGGGAAAATAAATTAGACTGATTGCCTAAAGGTATTTCATTTATAATTTTAAGCTACAATTTTTACATAGGTGAAAATGTGCTTTGGGTCCCCTGCTTGGCGCATTTTCAAAAAATCGCCAACTGGCGCGTTTTTGCGTGTTGTCTAGCGTAGTTGAATGATCCGAGAGACACTACGCAAAACGGCGTTTCTATGGCGACGAAACCGAAATCCGTATTTTTAACGAATTTCATCGTTGGTATGGCAACGAGAACAAAAACAATATTTTTTTACTAATTGTTTAACAAAAAATACACATATAATTGTATAACAAAATATAACAAAAAAGACGGGATTCCCACAAGGAGTGCATTTAGAATGAAATAATCAGGGTTACCACGCTTTGCGCGTCTATCGCAGATTTGGCGACAAAGGTGTACCCAAACCACAGATTAACCTTTACATATACAAAAAAAATCTGATAAATTTGTTGAAATAAAGGAGGAAAGGTCTTAAAATTCCTTCACACTGTATTCATGGTAAGTATGCTGCGTCTTTTCTTTGCATAGTGATATGAAGAAAATTTGTCGGACTACCTTAATGCCTTGCCATTGAAGTATTTGATTATTTTTTGATAGTTAGGAAAATCTAAAACTTTTAAATGGATACAAATGATGATGATGAGGTATGTAGTTTTCTTACATCCATCTTAAGGGGAATGACAGTCTGTTTTTATGCGTTTTGAATTCTATCTCAAAAGAACTAGACTCATTGCTAAAAGTTGTGCTATCTACAATTGTAAGCTACAATTTATATTTATGGATATCTATATGTGAGGATAAGAGATGATCTGTCCTTTCTCTGAATGTTATATGAAGAAAAATTATCCAGACTACTTAAAAATTATATAAATGTTTTTAAATTGTTTTGATAATTGGTAAAATTCGATAAATTTGATAGGATACACATCATGGTGATGGTATTTCCGCTTATCTGATACATATATAAAGAAGAATGGTCATCTGTCTTTTCCTTAAATGATGATCGGTAGAAAAATTGTAATGACTGTGTAAAAGTCTAGCTTTTTTTAAAAGTATTTAAAATGCTATTTTTAACAGTCTTGAAATATCCAAATAAAATATATATTAGAAGATATTTCTGCTTTTTTAATAACTTTAGGGAGAATGATGATCTGTCTTTTCTCTGAATTTCATATGAAGAAAAATTAGACTGATTACCTAAAGTTACTTTATTTTGGATTTTAAGCTGCTGTGTGTTTATAATTAATAAGAAAAATCTGATGAATTTGCCGGAAAAAAAGATCTTAAAATTCTATCACATAGTATTAGTGATAGAATTTTAAGTTTTTAATTACTATGATGCTTACTTACGCGAGTAATTTTAAAATTTGACCATTAAATAGAAATTTTTTTTTCTTGAAGCTGTTGAAGGTTTTGCGTCAAAAATCTATTTTCACTGCAGATGGTTAAGTGTCAAAAAACTTAACGACAAATACTCGATACCGTAGAAAGAAATAGATTTTACTCCAAAAATATATTGGCTTTTACATTAATTTTAAACTCAAACCAACATTTCATTGTTTATTGAAAACATATTTCAGTTTTAATTAATTTATTTTTAAAGCTTTACCTGAATGCCTTCCAAATTACTAGAAGTACGATTGTTTCCTTATATTAGATTATTAAATTCGAAACTAAATGAGAGTAAAAAATATTCGAAGAATGGAAAATTGAATAAATTAGACTTATTTTTGTTAACATACACAGATAAACCTAAATCTATAGATTTAGGTTTATCTGTATAGCTATGCCATAATAAAATCATGTATAGCTATGCCATATTCAATATAGCTATGCCATAATCAGAAGTATGTGTACAGATAAACCTAAATCTATAAGATTAAGGTTTATCTGTACACATACTTCTGGTTATGGCATAGCTATATACATCTGCATGTATAATGGCATTCGTAAAATTAAGCAAAAAGTAATGAAAATTAAGTATTTATGTAAAGCCAAATGCCCATACCTAATATTGTTCTCTCAACTCAATAATTGTACATATGTGAAATTAATAACCTTTGTACTCTTCTTTGTCAAGATTTTTCTGTCTAGTTTTCGATAAAACGGTAAAAAAAAGGCTTATTTTTTCAAAAATTGTTCATTTCTTCTAAGCTCAAGATGATGTTTCTTTTTTGTTTAGAACAAGATGATGTTTCTTTTTTGTTTAGAACAAGATGATGTTTCTTTTTTGTGAATATTCATTTAAAGAAAAATTTGACTGCCTAAAAGGCACGCTATAAAAGTATTTTATTTATTTATTTATTATTATTATTTTTGATAATTGGTAAAACCCAACTCATATAGATGCACCCACACGATGATGATAATTTCTACTTTGCTTATGCTAATCTGTTTTCCTCTGAGTTTTGAATTCATGCTCAGAAAAAGTAGACTCATCGCCTAAAAGCTTAACAATTTAGAATTTTAAGCTATAATTTTTATTTCTATTGAGTATTATAAGGGAGCATGAGGATCTAAAGTTTTTCTGAATATTGATGAGAAGAAAAATTAGATTGACTGCTAAATTTTTTTGATAATTGTTAAAATCTGAAAAAATTGATGGTGCACATATCATGGAGATCTGTCTTGATGATGGTCTGCCTTTACCCCAAATAATGATATATAGACCATTAGTAATTACTGTGTATCAATCTATTTATTTAAATATTTGAAATGCTATTTTTGATAAATTTAAAATGTCCCGATTAATTTGAATAAACACACTCATTAACAATGTTTTTGAATTTTTTTGTAGCTTTAGAGAGAACGAATTCTCTAAATTTTAATTTCATGTGAAGAAAAATTAGACTATCTGTCATTTAGAGTTATAAACCAAATATTTTACTTATACATAAAAATATTAATTAGAACAAGTAAAGAAGGAAATATCTTAAATCTCTTTAAATATTTTTGATAATTTGTATAGTCAAAAAATTCATAATGCACACACTATGGGGATGAATATATTTTCTCTTTTGTTATATGTATCCCAGGAAAAATGATGGTCAGTTTTTTCCCTCTAAATGGTGATCTTTCTATTAACATATTTAAAACATTATTTTTGATCGCTTAGAAATATTCGATTATATTGAATTAACACGCAAATTAAAAAATATTTTCTGCCTTTTTACACGTTTTAAAGAGAATGATATCTTTTCCTTAAATAATATGTAGAAAAATAGTAAAAATTATAAATGTCTTGCTATAAAAGAATTTAAATTGTTATTTTGTATAGCTCAGAAATTTCCGTTTAAATTGTATCATTTGACATTTTGCAAAATGTTTCTGCTATTTTTGCAGTTTTAGCCAGAATGATGGTCCGACATTTCTCTGAATTTTCATTTCATGTGAGGAAAAGTTTGTCTGACTGCGAAAATTTTTTTTTATATAAAATAGTAAGCTGTAAATATAAATATATTATTTTTACTTATTCAAAAAATCTGAATGATTTCGACAAATAAAGCTGGAAGAATGGAGAGAAGCTGGATGATCTGTTTTTTCTCTGTTTATTCCTATCAAGAGAAATTTGTGGTAGTCTGCCCGAAACTTACGAAATTAAAGTAATTTAGTTTTTTTTAGTTATTTGTAAAATGTTACAATATTTAAATGATCACACACAATGATGGGTATTTCTAATTTTCTTACACACGTCTTATAAAGGATGATAATCTGTTTCCTCAGAATTTTGAATTCATTCTCAGATAAAATAGATTGATTGCCTAAAAGCTGTACAATTTAGAGTTTTAAGCAAACAATTTTATTTATATTGAATACTATAAGGGAACATGATGATCTGACATTTCTCAGAATAATGATATGAAGAAAAAATAAGACTTATTTCTTAAATATAAATATCTTTAAAGTGTTTTTCTATATAACAGCTAAAATCCAAAAAAATATTATAGAGCATGGATTATCATGATGAATATATACGTGAAATTTGGACTATATTTACAGTTTTAAGTTAAATTTTTATTAATATAAACAAGTATATCTGAGGATGATAAGTATTTTCTTTGCATACTGATAAGAAGAAAAATTAGACTAAATCCTTAAATAATACTCTGTATATTTCTAAATTGTTCTTATTATTAGAAAAATAAAAAATTATTAGGTACATATGATATAAAAAATTATTAGGTAATGAATACATATCTGAACCCTGACATTATTTAAATATATAAACTGCACTTTTTAATTATATAACGAAGCACAAGCGATGATGATCTTTTTATTCTGAATGATTAAATGAATAATATTTAGACTGAGAATTTAAGATCTCCTCTACGGATTTTTTAAAACTGTTTATATAGGGATATGGTAAAATACAAAAAATTATAGGACTCACACAATGGAAGAATATATAACAAATATTTGACTCGTTTTAAAGTTTTAAGTTACAAATTTTTATTTAATATAGAAAAGTGTATGTGTCGATGATGATCTGTCTTTTCTCTGAATATTGATATGAAGAAAAACTAAGTATTCTTCTAAGGTTGATTTTAAATTGTTTTGATATCCAAAAAATTATAGGGCACACACTATGAGGACGAGTATATGAAAAATGTCTGAATCGTTTTATAAGTTTGAAGCTAATATTTTTATTTGATGTAGTCAAGTATATGTGTTGATGATGATCTGTCTTTTCTCTGAATATTAATATGAAGATAAATTAGACTGAAAATTTAAGCACTACTCTATCGTAAATTTTAAATTCTTTTGTTGTTTTGTAAAATTTAAAAAAATAATAATAATGGGCACTCACTGTAGTATATAATTATAGCTGTATTGTTTTAATTTTTGTGCAATATCTATTTAATATAGAGAAGTGTATGTGAGGATGATGATCTGTCTTTTCTCTGAATATTGATATGAAGAAAAATTAGACTGAAAATTTAAGCACCCCTCTATGGTTAACTTTAAATTCTTTTGTTGTTTGTTAAAATCTTAGAATATGATAAGGACACACTATGAGGACGTGTATATAACTAATATCTGAATCGTTTCAGTTTTAATCTACATTTCTAATTTAATATAGGGAAGTGTATGTGTCGATGATGATCTTTCTTTTCTCTGAATATTTATGTGAGGAAAAATTATATTGAAAATTTAAGCACTCTTTTTTGGGGTATTTAAAGCTTTTTGATACCCAAAAAATTGTAGGGCAAACACAATGAGTACGAGTACATGGCAAATGCCTGACTCGTTTTATAGTTTGAAGCTACAATTTTTATTTGATGTAGTGAAAAGTCTTTGTTGAGGATGATCTGTCTTTTCTCTGAACATTGATATGAAGAAAAATTAGACTGAAAATATAAGCACCCCTCTTTGATTTATTTTAAATTATTTTGATAATTTCTAATATCCAAAAAAACAGGGTCCCACACTGTGTGAGCACGAGTAAGTATATAACTAATATCTGACTCGTTTTACAGTTATAATTTATAATTTTTTATATATAGTAGAGAAGTGTATGTGTTGATGATGATCTTCCTTTTCTCTGAATAATGATATGAAGATAATTAGTTTGAAAATTTAAGCACTCTTCTATGGTTGATTTTAAATTTTTTGATATCCAAATAATTGTCGGGCACACATTATGAAATCGAATATATGACAAAAGTCTAATTCGTTTCACAGTTTGAAACTAAAATTTTTACTTGATGTAGTGAAGTGTATGTGACGATGATGATCTGTCTTTTCTCTGAACATTGATATGAAGAAAAATTAGACTGAAAGTTTAATCACTTCTATATGGTTCATTATAAATTGCTTCTTTTTTTGATGAAATCCAAAAATTTTAGGGCACACACTATGAGGACAAATATATGTCTAATATGTGATTCTTTTTAGAGATTTAATCTACAATTTTATTTTATGTAGAGAGGTGTAAGTTGCGATGATGATCTGTCTTTTCTCTGAATACAGATATGAAGAAAAAGTAGACTGAAAATTTACTCATTCTTCTGTGATTGGTTTTAAATTGTTTTGGTATTTTATAAAATCAAAAAAGTAATGCCTGCACTATGATCACGAGTATATAACTAACATCTGGCTAATTTTACAGTTTTATGTTACAATTTTTATCTAATGTAGACAAGTGTATGTGACGATGATGATCTGTCTTTTCTCTGAATATTTATGTGAAGAAAAATTAGATTGAAAATTTAAACACTCTTTTTTGGTTGATTAAAAATTTTTTGATATCCAAAAAATTGTAGGGCCACACACTATGAAGACGAGTACATGGCAAATGCCTGTCTCGTTTTAGAGTTTGAACCTACAATTTTTATTTCATGTAGGGAAAAGTATGTGTTTATGATGATCTGTCTTTTCTCTGAACATTGATAAGATGAAAATTTTGACTGAATATTTAAGCACTACTCTATCGTTAATTTTAAATTCTTTTGTTGTTTTGTAAAATCCAAAAAAATAATAATAATAATAATAATAATAATAATGGGCACTCACTGTAGTATATAATTATAGCTGTATTGTTTCAAGTTTTAACTGCAATTTCTATTTAATATGGGGAAGTGTATGTGACGATGATGATCTGTCTTTTCTCTGAATACTGATAGAAAGAAAAATTAGATTGAAAATATTAGCTCTTCTCTTTGATTGATTTTAAATTATTTTGATAATTTATAAAGTCTAAAAAAAGTTATGCCTACACTATTAGCACCAGTATATAACTAATATCTGGCTCATTTTAACGTTTTAAGTTACAATTTTTATCTAATGTAGAGAAGTGTGTTTGACGATGATGATCTGTCTTTTCTCTGAACATTGATATGAAGAAAAATTATACTGAAATTTTAAACACTTCTATATGGTTCATTTTAAATTACTACTTTTTTTTGTAAAATCCAAAAATTTTAAGGCACACACTATGAGGACAAATATATATCTAATGTGATTCCTTTTAGAGATTTAAACTGCAATTTTATTTAAAGTAGAGAGAAGTAAGTTGCGATGATGATCTGTCTTTTCTCTGAATATTGATATGAAGAAAATATAGACTAAAAATTTTAGCACTTTTCTATGGTTGTATAAATTTTTCTTGATATTTTGTAAATTCCAAACACATTTTAGGGCACTCACTATGAGCACGGGTATAAAACTAATATCTGACTCGTCTCACAGTTGTAAGTTACAATTTTTATATTTAGTAAAGAAGTGTAGGTGTCGATGATGATCTGTCTTTTCTCTGAATATTGATATGAAGAAAAATTAGACTGAAAATTTAAGCACCCCTCTATGATTAATTTTAAATTCTTTTGTTACTTGTTAAAATCCAAGAATTTGATAAACACACGGTATGAGGACGTGTATATAACTAATATCTGAATCGTTTCAGTTTTAATTCACATTTTTAATTTAATATAGGGAAGTCTATGTGTCGATGATGATCTTTCTTTTCTCTGAATATTTATGTGAGGAAAAATTATATTAAAAATTTAAGCACTCTTTTTTGGGGTATTTGAAGCTTTTTGATACCCAAAAAATTGTAGGGCACTGACTATGAGTTCGAGTACATTGCAAATGCCTGACTCGTTTTACAGTTTGAAGCTACAATTTTTATTTGATGTAGTGAAGAGTCTTTGTTGATGATGATCTGTCTTTTCTCTGAACATTGATATGAAGAAAAATAAGACTGAAAATATAAGCACTCCTCTGTGATTGAATTTAAATTATTTTGATAATTTATAAAATTTAAAAAAGTTATGTTTATACTATTAGCACGAGTATATAACTAATATCTGGCTCATTTTACAGTTTTAAGTTACAATTTTTATCTAATGTAAAGAAGTGTATTTGACGATGATGATCGGTCTTTTCTCTGAACATTGATATGAAGAAAAATTAGACAGAAAGTTTAAACACTTCTATATGGTTCATTTGAAATTATTTCTTTTTTTTGTAAAATCCAAAAATTTTAGGGCACACACTATAAGGACAAAGATATATCTAATATGTGATTAGTTTTAGAGTTTTAAAGTACAATTTTTATTTAATGTAGAGAAGTGTAAATGGCTATGATCAGTCTTTTCTCTGAATATATATATATGAAGAAAAATTAGACTGAAAATTATGCACTCTTCTATGGTTGATTTTAATTATTTTGATATCCAAAAAATTTTAGCGCACACATTATGAGGACGAGTATATGACAAATGTCTGACTCGTTTTACAGTTTGAAGCTACAATTTTTATTTGATGTAGTGAAGAGTATGTGTTCATGATGATCTGTCTTTTCTCTGAACATTGATAGGATGAAAATTTTGACTGAATTTTTAAGCACTACTCTATCGTTAAATTTAAATTCTTTTGTTGTTTGGTAAATAAATAAATAAATGGACACGCACTGTAGTATATATATATATCTAATTTTTTTAAAGTTTTGCTGCAATTTCTATTTAATATAGAGAAGTGTATGTGAGGATGATGATCTGTCTTTTCTCTGAATAATTTAAGCAACCCTCTATATTTAATTTTAAATTCTTTTGGTACTTGCTAAAATCCAAGAATATGATAAGCACACAGCATGAGGACGTGCATCTAACTAATATCTGAATCGTTTCAGTTTTAATCTACAATTTTAGTTTAATATAGGGAAGTGTATGTGTTTTGATGATGATCATTCTTTTCTCTGAATATTTATGTGAGGAAAAATTATATTGAAAATTTAAGCACTCTTTTTTGGGTTATTTAAAACTGTTTGATACCCAATAAATTGTAGTATACGCACTGTGAGGAAGAATACATGGCAAATGCCTGACTCGTTTTACAGTTTGATGCTACAATTTTTATTTGATGTAGTGAAGAGTCTTTTTTGATGATGATCTGTCTTTTCTCTGAACATTGATATGAAGAAAAATTAGACTGAAAATATAAGCACTCCTCTGTGATTTATTTTAAATTATTTTGATAATTTATAAAATCCAAAAAAACAGAGGCCCACACTGTGAGCACGAGTATATAACTAATATATGACTCGTTTTTCAGTCATAATTTATAATTTTTATATATAGTAGAGAAGTGTATGTGACTTTGATGATCTGTCTCTTTTCTCTGAACATTGATATGAAGAAATATTAGACTGAAAATTTAAGAACTCTTCCTTCTAGGTTTATATAAAATAAATTAAATATTTTTGGTGAAATCAAAATATTTTAGGGCACTCACACACACACTATGAAGACGTTTATATAACTAATAACTGAATAATTTAATTTGTAAAACATACAAATTTTATTTAATATAGGAGAGTGTAAGTGTATCGATAATGATCTGTCTTTTCTCTGAATAATGATATGAAGATAATTCGATTGAAAATTTAAGTTTTCTTCTATGGTTGATTAAAAATTTTTTGATATCCAAATAATTGTTGGGCACACATGAAATCGAATACATGACAAAAGTCTAATTCGTTTCACAGTTTGAAGCTAAAATTTTTACTTCATGTAGTGAAGTGTATGTGACGATGATGATCTGTCTTTTCTCTGAACATTGATATGAAGAAAAATTAGACTGAAAGTTTATACACTTCTATATGATTCACTTTAATTAGCTTCTTTTTTTCGTAAAATACAAAAGTTTTAGGGCACACACTAAGAGGACAAATATATATCTAATATGTTATTCCGTTTAGAGATTTAAACTACAATTTTATTTAAAGTAGAGAGGTGTAAGTTGCGATGATGATCTGTCTTTTCTCTGAATATTGATATGAAGAAAATTTAGACTGAAAATTGTAGCATTCTTCTATCGTTGTATAAATTTTTCTTGATATTTTGTAAAATCCAAACACATTTTAGGGCACTCACTATGAGCACGGGCATAAAACTAATATCTGACTCGTGTCACAGTTGTAAGTTATAATTTTTATATTTAGTAAAGAGAAGTGTATGTGTCAATGATGATATGTCTTTTCTCTGAATATTGATATGAAGAAAAATTAGACTGAAAATTTAAGCACCCCTCAATGATTAATTTTAAATTCTTTGTTACTTGTTAAAATCCAAGAATATGATAAACGCACAGTATGAGGACGTGTATATAACTAATATCTGAAGTGTTTCAGTTTTAATCCACATTTTTAATTTAATATAGGGAAGTCTATTTGTCGATGATGATCTTTCTTTTCTCTGAATATTTATGTGAGGAAAAATTATATTGAAAATTTTAGCACTCTTTTTTGGGGTATTTAAAGCTTTTTGATACCCAAACAACTGTAGGGCACACACTATGAGTACGAGTACATTGTAAATGCTTGACTCGTTTTACAGTTTGAAGCTACACTTTTTATTTGATGTAGTGAAGAGTCTTTGTTGATGATGATCTGTCTTTTCTCTGAACAATGATATGAAGAAAAATTAGACTGAAAATATAAACACTCCTCTGTGATTTATTTTAAATTATTTTGATAATTTATAAAATCCAAAAAAACAGAGCCCCACACTGTGAGCACGAGTATATAACAAATATCTGACTCGTTTTACAGTTATAATTTATAATTTTTATATATAGTAGAGAAGTGTATGTGTCGATGATGATCTGTCTTTTCTCTGAATATAGATATGAAGAAAAAGTAGACTGAAAATTTAAGCATTTCTCTGTGATTGATTTTAAATTGTTTTGGTATATAAAAAGCCAATAAAATTTATGCCTATATTATTAGCACGAGCGTATAACTAATATCTGGCTCATTTTACCATTTTAAGTTACAATTTTTATTTAATGTAGAGAAGTGTATGTGACGATGATGATCTGTCTTTTCTCTGAACATTGATATGAAGAAAAATTAGACTGAAAATTTAAGCACTCTTCCTTATAGGTTAGTATAAATTTGTTTTGATATTTGTTGTGAAATCAAAATATTTTAGGGCACTTACTGTGAAGACGGTTATATAACTAATAACTGAATAATTTAAATTTTAAAAGATACAACTTTTATTTAATATTGGAAAGTGTAAGAGTATCGATGATGATCTGTCTTTACTCTGAGTAATGATATGAAGATAATTCGATTAAAAATTTAAGTTTTCTTCTATGGTTGATTAAAAATTTTTTGGTATCCAAATAATTGTTGGGCACACATTATGAAATCGAATACATGACAAAAGTCTAATTCGTTTCACAGTTTGAAGCTAAAATTTTTACTTGATGTAGTGAAGTGTATGTGACGATGATGATCTGTCTTTTCTCTGAACATTGATATGAAGAAAAATTAGACTGAAAGTTTATACACTTCTATATGATTCACTTTAATTAGCTTCTTTTTTTGGTAAAATACAAAAGTTTTAGGGCACACACTAAGAGGACAAATATATATCTAATATGTTATTCCGTTTAGAGATTTAAACTACAATTTTATTTAAAGTAGAGAGGTGTAAGTTGCGATGATGATCTGTCTTTTCTCTGAATATTGATATGAAGAAAATTTAGACTGAAAATTTTAGCATTCTTCTATCGTTGTATAAATTTTTCTTGATATTTTGTAAAATCCAAACACATTTTAGGGCACTCACTATGAGCACGGGCATAAAACTAATATCTGACTCGTGTCACAGTTGTAAGTTATAATTTTTATATTTAGTAAAGAGAAGTGTATGTGTCAATGATGATATGTCTTTTCTCTGAATATTGATATGAAGAAAAATTAGACTGAAAATTTAAGCACCCCTCAATGATTAATTTTAAATTCTTTTGTTACTTGTTAAAATCCAAGAATATGATAAACGCACAGTATGAGGACGTGTATATAACTAATATTTGAAGTGTTTCAGTTTTAATCCACATTTTTAATTTAATATAGGGAAGTCTATGTGTCGATGATGATCTTTCTTTTCTCTGAATATTTATGTGAGGAAAAATTATATTGAAAATTTTAGCACTCTTTTTTGGGGTATTTAAAGCTTTTTGATACCCAAACAATTGTAGGGCACACACTATGAGTACGAGTACATTGTAAATGCTTGACTCGTTTTACAGTTTGAAGCTACACTTTTTATTTGATGTAGTGAAGAGTCTTTGTTGATGATGATCTGTCTTTTCTCTGAACAATGATATGAAGAAAAATTAGACTGAAAATATAAACACTCCTCTGTGATTTATTTTAAATTATTTTGATAATTTATAAAATCCAAAAAAACAGAGCCCCACACTGTGAGCACGAGTATATAACAAATATCTGACTCGTTTTACAGTTATAATTTATAATTTTTATATATAGTAGAGAAGTGTATGTGTCGATGATGATCTGTCTTTTCTCTGAATATAGATATGAAGAAAAAGTAGACTGAAAATTTAAGCATTTCTCTGTGATTGATTTCAAATTGTTTTGGTATATAAAAAGCCAATAAAATTTATGCCTACATTATTAGCACGAGCGTATAACTAATATCTGGCTCATTTTACCATTTTAAGTTACAATTTTTATCTAATGTAGAGAAGTGTATGTGACGATGATGATCTGTCTTTTCTCTGAACATTGATATGAAGAAAAATTAGACTGAAAATTTAAGCACTCTTCCTTATAGGTTAGTATAAATTTGTTTTGATATTTGTTGTGAAATCAAAATATTTTAGGGTTTTACTGTGAAGACGGTTATATAACTAATAACTGAATAATTTAAATTTTAAAAGATACAACTTTTATTTAATATTGGAAAGTGTAAGAGTATCGATGATGATCTGTCTTTACTCTGAGTAATGATATGAAGATAATTCGATTAAAAATTTAAGTTTTCTTCTATGGTTGATTAAAAATTTTTTGGTATCCAAATAATTGTTGGGCACACATTATGAAATCGAATACATGACAAAAGTCTAATTCGTTTCACAGTTTGAAGCTAAAATTTTTACTTGATGTGGTGAAGTGTATGTGACGATGATGATCTGTCATTTCTCTGAACATTGATATGAAGAAAAATTGGACTGAAAGTTTAAACACTTCTATATGATTCATTTTAAATAACTTCTTTTTTTGGTAAAATACAAAAATTTTAGGGCACACACTAAGAGGACAAATATATATCTAATATGTTATTCCGTTTAGAGATTTAAACTACAATTTTATTTAAATTAGAGAGTTGTAAGTTGCGATGATGATCTGTCTTTTTTCTGAATATTGATATGAAGAAAATTTAGACTGAAAATTTTAGCATTCTTCTATGGTTGTATAAATTTTTCTTGATATTTTGTAAAATCCAAACACATTTTAGGGCACTCACTATGAGCACGGGTATAAAACTAATATTTGACTCGTTCTAGAGTTGTAAGTTATAATTTTTATATATAGTAAAGAAGTGTACATTACATGTTTAGGATGGGCGTTGTCATCCACACACCAAAAGTCTGCACACATGACAAACTTACGTCATCCCGATAGATGTGGACTTTTATTGTTATTTTCTGAACATGCAGGTTATTTCTGGAACCCAGAATAATTCCTCTCCAAACGTGTAATCCTGAACCACCGTAATGGTGTCGTTCAATGTTCTACTCTCTTTGTGGTATCGGGTACCTGGCTCTCTGCATTTGAATGTCCGGCGTGATTAGGACTAATAGCTAAACCTGGACTTGTCGGAAATTTCACACGAGACCATTGTCGCGGTGTCCAGAATGCACGCTCTCCACTTTAAGGTAACTGCAGGCGACATATCTCAGAAGCCTATGAGCATATAAATCAATGTGCCCCAAGCGTCTGAACTCTGTCTGCCTTTAAATCTGTAGAACCGGTTGCTGAAGAGATCTGACGAAGCATGTCTGATACATGCTCCATTTACTACTATTTGTTTACTAATTGCCTGTTTCATTTGGCAGTAATTGTTAAATATCAGTCTTCATTCTGGGTCGTAACTCGGGTGCGACGTGTAGTGTAACGTCTACTTACATTACCATCATCTTTGAACCGTTGCCAAACTTTGGAGATGAGACTCTGGGCGATTGCAAGCTCCTCGGATACTTCCAGATGGATACATCCACATTCTAGACCGCTGATAATTCTATAGCGTAAAACATCACCCCAATGTTTCCCTTGTGCCATAACTATGCGGTTATTGCACTGAAAGTCTTTGAAAGCACTTGTGAACATCTTTACTTCTGTGCGACCATTCCTTATGTACTCTCGTCATTGTGACGTACTATCGGTACCATCTGGTGGTTTCTTGTAATTTGCATGTTATTCTTCAAGATTTGTTATAATTCTACACGTGAAATATTTATTTTAGAGTTCAATTTCTGAGTGAATCTGAATTATCCTTAATTTATGGACCTTAGTGTATAATAGGGCACAAGGTAATGTGATTATTCATCCTCATATTTGAACAATTTGAACTATATTTATTGTTTTTATTTGCAATGATTATTTGTATAGACACTATGAGGACTTAGTGCACACACTATGAGGACGAGTATATGGCAAATTCCTGACTCGTTTTACAGTTTGAAGCTACAATTTTTATTTGATGTTGTGAAGAGTATGTGTTTATGATGATCTGTCTTTTCTCTGAACATTGATAGGATGAAAATTTTGACTGAATATTTAAGCACTACTCTATCGTTAGTTTTAAATTCTTTTGTTTTCTGGTAAAATCAAAAAAGAAAATAAATAAATAAATAATGGGCACTCACTGTAGTATATAATTATATCTGAATTATTTCAAGTTTTAGCTGCAATTTCTATTTAATATAGAGAAGTGTAAGTGAGAATGATGATCACTCTTTTTTCTGAATACTGATATGAAGAAAATTAGACTGACTGCTTTAATACTACTCTATGTATGATTTTACATTGTTTTGTTAGTGACAAAATCAAAAAAATATTATAGTTCACACACTATGGTGACTGCTTTTTTTTATCGATGCCATTACGGAATAATCTGTCTTTTCCCTGTATAATGATTTCATATGAAATAAAGTTTGAGTGCATACAGACTAGATTATTAATGATTTAATGGTATAATATCCGTTAACTGAGAAATAATCCAATTGATTTGAAGGTGTAAAGTAAATTTTGGATTTTAAATTTATGATTATTGTGAAGAGTTCTGCTTTTTGCTCATTTGAGAATATGGTGATTTCTTTGAGAATATGTAGTGACAATTGAGGCATTTATTTTAAATTTATTTTAACAGTTTTATAATAAAATTGTTGAAAGTACAGAAAGTGTTTTTAAGCAGTAGTATTTGTTTTTTTCAGCTATTATTTTTTAGGCTAATTACTATCATGATTTTTCTGTCGAAATATTTTTTCCTAATATTGCCATTATAATTCTATACAAACAATATTAATAATTTTAAGTATTATTATGGTAATATATATATTATATATGATTCATATTTCAAAGATCTGTTTATATGTGTTATGATATTATTTATGTAACAAAAGTTTTACATTATATATAAATTATAGTTATAAAGATTGTATTTTACTATGTATAATAATTATTACAGTTAGAAAAATACCGTCAGTGGAAGATGGTGGTAACAGATTTAAATATTGATAAAATTTTGCAATAATATTAAGGGAAAAAAATTTATTGACATGTAAGTTTGTGCGGCTTAATTTTTTCTTAAAACTGCATATTTAAGAACTAATGGAGAAATTACAATGAATTTTTTTTGCTTGTATGGTACAATAATTTTGTATATACTCATAAACATTAGTCTCCTTTTCCTTCTTTCTTTTGAACAATGCTTTAGTTTGATTTAGGTAGTAAAGAAGAGATGACATTATTTTTGTTTCGGCTAGTTTTAAACTCCTGGACGTATCCTGGAGAAAGAATAGAAAATATATTGCATTATTATTTTCCTTCTTTTAGAATAAACTTCCTTGATTGGTTGGCTTATTTTTCGCTTCATTGTTACTGTTTTGTACAAAATATAAAAACATTATTTGACGGATATATACTGTTCAAATTGGGCTCTATTATTTCTACGAAGTCACACCCACGCTGGGAATTGAACTCAAAAACTGTTAAACTAAACCAGAGCTGTAACTATGCATCCTTCAGGGTAGCCTATCATGTTGAGTATAATTGTACAAGTTTAAACTATCTTAATAGCTAGAGTGAAATATTCATAATTAAGGAAAGATAATGACAATTATATGATTTTGCTAAAGCCTCATACTTGCATAGTTAAATTATTTGAAAATGCATTTATTTACTTCTATTTGTAAACTGTTTAATGCTTTTATATTATAGAGAAATATTATGTTATATGACATAATATTAAGATAAATATATATTATAAGATAATTATATATTGTTTGGGAAAGACATTCTTTAATGAATTAATGTTTGGTACTGCCAATGACTTTTACTAAAACAAATTTGCCTTAAAAACAAAAATATCTATTCACATAAAAATTACGCTTTTCCATTTTCAAGAAAATTTCAAAGAATTTTATCTTAGAACGTTTCGAATTATATAAACCGGAATTCCATTGCGAAGATGATGCTCAAGTTAAAATAACTGTCCCTCAGAAAATCCACTTTGCAAACGGGATTAAAAAGGTTCTAGTATAAGCAAATTTTCTTAAAAGAGAGTAAAAGTTGACTTCGCCATTACATTCCGTATTGGTGCAAGAGATAGTGTTTCGTATTCCCAGCCGGCACGTCTCAGTTCGAATCTCTGGGAAAAACTGGAGTTTGGTATTTGTTGTTGATATCGTGTTAAAAACGCAGGTAATTTATAAATGTTTCACGCTCTCCATTTAAATATTTGTAGCCATGTTTTATTTGTGCACGAAGATTTCCGAGGGAGAAGGATGATCTGTCTTTTCTCTGAATAGTCAGTGTGGAGAAATATAACTGACTCCCTTGTTTGTTGTCTAATAGTTTTTTGTTATTCTTATTTTCCTTATAAAATTCGGAATAAAAAAGAGGACATTAGGTATTTCTTGTGACTTGTAAAATAAGTTGGACTCCGTAACAGAAAATCAGTCTTGGCAATTATACAGTGATTTTTTTCTAACTTCACTCATTATAATAACCATCTCGCATGTTATCACTGTGGTCCCGTGGCTTGAGTCTCTGCCTCATGGTTTATGACCCTGGGCTTGAATCCTGGTGTGATGTGTTTGCGATATCATTTTTCTAAAAATTATCGCCCAACTTTTTTCAAAATCTCACTTCTGACATGTTATATTTCATTTACTTTTTGAACGTTTAATTTAATAACTTCTCCGTTTTTACAGAAATTAAAATTTTTAGTCAATTATATAACATTAAATTAGCTGCGAAAGATGCTGAATATTAAAGATTTAAGAAAAATATGCCACAAACAAAATTTTATGTCAAATTACTATCAAAGTAAGCAGTGCAAAAATGTATTTTTCTTCTGAATGCACTACCACACATATGTGTTGGAAAAGTAGACTTATTGAAGTGATACACAAATCAGAAGTTTTTTTCTGCATTTTCTTTACTTCGTTAGCACCTAAATTCTGTTTAGAAGGGATGGCTTTAGTCCATTTGATACTTCAAACAATAAAACAATATTTTATGATAGTATATGCAGGTACCGAATAGAAACAAAGCAGATTATTTCATATAATATATGTGAAATATTTTAAATAATTGCATAATGAAATAAAAATTCTGCTGACATAAAATCTACATCATTTGTGGAAACATATACAACGTAACAACTGTATAAATGATATTTAAAAATATGTTACCCCACAAGCAACTATTTAGGGGAGGATGATGATCTGTCTTTTCTCTTAATACTGGTATGTTGAAAATCTAGACTGACTCCTGTGAAGTGGCAATAATAATGATTTTATAATAATTAATTTTATAAAATCTGTGAAAATTTATCCACTTAAATACTGGGTTGTTCGGAAAGTAATTTCGTTTTTCCTACATGGATCAGCTTTTTGCTAGTAAAAATCAACCACTTTATGACTGTGGTACCGTGCCACTACCAGAAAGATTGTTCATTCTAGTCCAATAGCTTTTACAATGTGCAATGCAATACAATATTTATCTGCTGCACGTTTTTCATTTTCATGAAAAACGAAGTGATTTTCCGAACAACCGAATATTTCAAATTGTATAATAAATGAAACTTTGTGTGTTTAGTAAATAACAGCAACACTTCCAAAAAGAAACATAATCAACATGCTTGTTATAGTTACGAGAAATATTAAATTATATAATCAAGCTTTCTCTCTCATTGCTGATGTATTGTATCTGTAATTATCATTAAGAGTCATAATTTTTTATGAAATTAAAACTAGAAATAATATTTATTTTACATTCCATAAAAAAAACGTAACATAAAAAAACTTTAACAAGTAAGTTGACGTTTCGAAGAGGATGATGATCTGTCTTTTCTCTGAATACTGATATGTTGAAAATCTAGACTGACTCCTGTGAAGTGGCAATAATAATGATATTATAATAATTAATTTTATAAAATCCGAAAATTTATCCACCTTAAATACTGGGTTGTTCGGAAAGTAATTGTGTTTTTCCTACATGGATCAGCTTTTTGCTAGTAAAAACCAACCATTTTATGACTGTGGAACCGTGCTACTACCAGAAAGATTGTAAAAACTATTGGACTTGAATGAACAATGTGCAATGCAATACAATATTTATCTGCTGCACGTTTTTCATTTTCATGAAAAACGAAATGACTTTCCGAACAACCGAATATTTCAAATTGTATAATAAATGAAACTTTGTGTGCTTAGTAAATAACAGCAACACTTCCAAAAAGAAACATAATCAACATGCTTGTTATAGTTACGAGAAATATTAAATTAAATAATCAAGCTTTCTCTCTTATTGCTGATGTACTGTATGTGTAATTATCATTAATAGTCATAATTTTTTGTGAAATTAAAACTGGAAATTATATTTATTTTACATTCCATAAAAAACGTAACATAAAAAAATTTAACAAATAAGTTGACGTTTCGAAGAGGATGATGATCTGTCTTTTCTCTGAATACTGATATGTTGAGAAACTAGACTGACTTTTTTTGCTAACGACACTTTATCTATGAAATCCAAACAATATAAATGAACTACTGAAAATATTTCTTGTTATAGAGGCCTCAATTTTTTTTAAATAATTTTATAATAAAGAGAGCTTTTTGCTTCGTATATATGTTGCGGTAAAAGTAATTAATTCGGTGATTATACATAATCACCATTAAACATGGTAAATGTAATAAATTCTAGTGAGTATTTATCACCTATACCGGTTTATTTATAAAATCCACAACTCTTAATGGAAAATGCAATAAATTCTGATTATTTTTTACGGTAGTGATATCTTAATTCGCAAAAATAAATATTTTCAAGTAACATTAAACATTTAGTTCTTAGTAATTCGAAGAAAATCATGATGACTTTACAATAAAACTTACAATAATATTTCAATTCAAAAATTTTAATAAGTGTCTCCCCCCTTTGTTCTTTACTTTCATTAGATTTCTCAAGAACACATCTATTAAATGATATATATATATATATATATCGTAAAAGATATTCATAAATACAAGAGTCAAAATTAAAAACAACATAAAACATTGCTTGTTATTTTAGTAAATGCTTATGTATAAACAAAATTAAATTTTAATAATAACTAATATTTCTAAATAATTTTAGTGTCTTGTTAACTGAAAGACCTGTATAAAGAAATTAATTTAGATTGTTAGAACTTTAATAAAACAGTTTCGTGTTAAAAAACCCATATGGAAAGCGATGATTTTTTAATACATTTCAGAAAAAAGTTAAGAAATGTTACAAGTGAAACAGTTACGATTTACATAAATTTATGTGAAAGTTATCAAAAGAAGTCCTAAGAAAAGACTCATGGTTAAGCCAATGATCTCCAAAGAGATAAATTCAAGATGCAAGTAGATCCAAATGATATGCAGTTGCAAGCAGATAATGATTTTAAATTTATATTTGAATATCAAGACTATTTGACAAAATTTGTAAAGCTGCGCTTTCTAAAAAAGCAAACGTGCATAAGAAGTTGCAGATCATTTAATTTATTGTATATTTGTGAACCCCAGTTTATTTTAAAGCTATAACGGTCTCGAGTTCAGTAATAAGATCGCATGAGAAGAATGCAATGTGATTAGATTTGAAAATGGTGCTTGGAAAAGTTCGGTTCAGCTACGAATCAGGATATTGAAAATATACAAAATTCTTGGTTAGAAAACAATGAAACTAGTAAATGATCCGAAAGTACAATTTATTTTAGGAATATATATATATATATATATATATATATATATATATATATATATATATATATATATATATATATATATATATATATATATATATATATATATTACGTTTTGTACAATTTATAGTATGAAGATATTATGTCTCCAATGTTTAGGATGCTTTTAAAAGTAGATTAAGAGATTTATTTCCAAAATAAATCTAAAATATTAAACAAATGAACTCCAGACTTTATTAGAAAGCATTAATGACGCTTCTAATGATTCCAACCGCGTGATAAAAGATTATTCTAATATGAAAGCTAATGATTTACTGCTACATGTTTGTTTATTTGTAATTTAGAATAAAAAGAATGAAGTGATCCATTTTAACCAGACAAATATTTTAAATAGGCAAGAAAAATAAGAAAAGTTAGAATAAGTACTAAATAGAGTTTAGAATCACAGGCAAAGAAGATGTTGAATGCTTTAAATTTTCTTCTGGTAATATTGGTGACGCAGTATAACTAGAGATCACAAAGATGTAGACAGAGCAAGAAATATCCACGAAGTTTATTAGCGATGATATGTTATTTTGAGCATTCTATATTTTTTAATATTTTTTACGATGCATAAATTATGATTTCATCCAATAGATCTGTGTTTTAAAGAAAATACAAAGTAAAAATAGGGCTCTTTTATTTAGGCATTTATATTGAAATTTTATAAGTTTTATTCCTAGTTATCATGATCTTAAATTTCTTAATAACGAAACATTTAATATTACTGGAAAGTATTTATTTCTTTGATAATTAAGATATCATTACCTTAAAAAATAATCAGAATTTATTATATTCCCCACTACGAGTTGAGGATTTTATAAATTAACCTGTGAATGTGATAAATATTCACAGTAATTTATCATATTTATCAAGTTTAGAGGTAATTATAAATAATCAGTGGATTAATCACTTATACCGTAACACATAGACTATGCCACATCGGGAAATGTCAATCATGAAGATCAAGTAAAAATAGGCATAATATTAAAATTGTAATAAAAATATTTGCGTAAAAGCGAAAATATAGAAAAGAAAGATGATTTGTCTTTCTTGAGAATACTCTGAAGGTTTCCTTGAAATTCGAGAAATTAAAGTGATTCCTTTGAAATAATAACTCTCATGTTAGTATTTCAGAGGTTTGTTTTATACAAATATCTTTAAACATTCTGCAAAATTGGAATAATCTGTGACCAAGCTGTTGAAAACATTTATTACCACACGTATTTATCTTTGTGATATTTCGAATATGACTAATGGTTAGAGCAAAATAACTTTTCTGTTAGGGACACTCCTAGTAAAAAACATCAAGAAGATGCATGTAAAATTATAAATATTATATTATTTTAAAATTTATTCAACTTTTAATAAGAAAAATTTTCATAGAATTTATTTTTGTAAGAATGGCGATGTCGTGCTATATATATATGTGTGTGTGTGTGTGTGTTTTGTTTTATTCTCTTTCACTTATTCTATAAAATTAAAAATAATTTTGAAGAGAACAGTCTAATAAATTTCCCTAACAACGTTGAATAGATTGTTTACATCAATAATACTCTTCTGCTCAAAATGTATGCAGTATAAAAGCTTTCATGAAGCTTACATCATAAAGATAAATAGAAAAAAAAATATTCATATTTGGAAACACTTATTCCGTTATACTCGTGTATTGAGAAATTAGGCTGATATAAGTTTAAATCTAATAAAATAATTCTAGCTATTTTTGACACTAAAATTATGTTGAACGCCCTTAATCCGATTAATCATTGTATGTAATCTCAAGTTCCCCGCATCTAATGTTTCTGGTAACTTACAAAGGTGTATTTTCATGCTCATGTTTATCTATTTTAACTACAAGATTTCCAAAAACATGTGGGTGGAAGTTTAATAAATTACAGGTTTAATTTTACAACTTAATTTTATAGATTTAATAGAAATATTAAATCTGTAAAACTTAATTTATTTTAATAAGAATGCTTTAAGATGGATAAGCGGATAATGTTTGATGGAACAATGTTATGTCTATTAGCGTTTTTTTTACATTTTGGGCTCTTATAAAGTATTAATTTTGTACTGATGAGATGTTTTAGATAATATTTCATATTAAATATTAACTATTTAAATAGTTGAATAGAATAGAACCACATAGAACCTATTTTTCTGAATTAAACCATGTCGATGATGACATACAATGCTTGGGTCTAATGATTTTCGATATACATATGTATGAATCGTGTGAGTTAATCGGTTTTTTCATGTTCAGAGTATGTGTCATGTCACACTGTGATACACGTAAGCAGAATAGTAACGTTTTTCAAATTCGGTGTTACATTTTTCTTTGAATTACATACATTTTCTGAATTTTCCTTCTTAATTATTGTAATATTTTAAACAAAGCGTGATATGACATTAAAATTTATATTCATATTTTTTCTATTAAGTTACTAAATTTCAAAATGATTTATAAATTTTATTTTAATTTCTTTGTGAATAATAAGGGTGTTAATTTTAATCGCACTTACTCTACACATAAGAAAATGATAAATTTTAAAATATAGAAAAAAATTGGTATTCTATATTTTAAAATTCATTATTAGTTATAAATTTTAAACATAGAATACCAATTTTATTATTAAAATGAAAATTTTTATGCAATTTTAGTATGAGAAGATACATGCAAGATATGTATTTTGGGTATTTTCTGAATTAGAATTTCAATCATATTTCTTATAATTAACAAAGGAATGGAAATTAGATATTTCCTTTTTAATTATTTTTACTTTATAATAACTTTAATTATGTATTTTTCTTTTTATTTCGGAGAAAACTATTAACAAAGTTGAAGTTTAATGCACAATTTTCCCTATATGAGTTTCTCCTCAAACTACATCCTTAACTCAGCTTCAGTGTATCTATCAGATTGCATATAGTAGAGTGTTTTACGATTGATGCTGATTTATCAAGTCTCTAAATACTAAAATGTGGTGAAATTAGATTGAATTCAGTATGTTAACCTACAAAATTGATTTTTGTAATTATTGTCCTTCATTCTATAAAATGCAATAATATAAATGAATACATTTGAATACACTTAGGAAAAAAAAATACATAAATGAAAATGCAAAAATAAATAGAAAACTACATTACTTTCAGAAGACACTAAGTACGAAAATGAATACTTATTAACTTCTGGATGAAACCAAATGTCTTTAAAATGGTTTGAAAAATTAAAAAATAAATCTACTTTTAATTTAATTAAAGATGCTTAGTTGGCATAAAAGAAAATATTATGGAGAATGGTTGTCATGTTACAAATCAAACCAGTTAATTGTATAAAAGAAAGGTTATTTTTATTTTACAAGATACGTATGTTATTTACTAACTTTTAATGTTGAATCTCAAAAAACATGAGTCTTCTTAAGTGGATTCAGTTTCAGTTAATTTATTGAATAAAGGTTGTGGACTTAAATCAAGGCATTAATAATGATTGGAAGGATTAAATGATGATCATTTCTGAAATTTACTGAGTAGCGTTTTTAACACTTTCTTCATATTTCACACCGCACTTTCGCATAATTAATCTCTAATTAGTATATTAAAGTATAAATTAGAATTCTCATTTACTTTGCAACAGGTATCGCGTGAATCGGGAAACAAATCAATAAGCGATTAAAATTCCATTCAAAATACCTTGGAAACAAAGTTTGTTTTTGTAATGTAAGAATGAGAACTCATGTATTTTCTTTTGATACTGGGGAAACTGACTCCTTGAAATGTGTTACTTTTTATTGCTTGAGAAATTCGAATAATATCAATGAAAAAGAATTAATCTTATTCCTAACATACGTTATTCATTTAGAATAATTTTCTTCTAAAGCAGCAGTAAATTTTCAAGGCTTGTGATATATTTTAATTAGTCTCCAAAATATGCTTGTCTAATTTTTCATCTTCCCATGTGATGAATGTGGCTTCTATTCCTGATGGAGAATCCATGATGATTTTATTTTTGGTATCGTTCTCTTTTTATGCACGTGTTTAAAAATTGTCGATGGATATTTTCGAGGGATTGAACTCTGTACCGTTGTCCATAGCATAAATTACAACTCATTTCCATTTTCCTGAAATCATGCTCAATAAAGACATGCAAGAATTGAGGAATATTTTCCTTCTATCAAAAGTATTGTTGCAAGGATTATGTAGAAATGTTTTTAAGAAGGACGATAATCGTTTACCGAATTCTGTTACGAGAGAGAAAGACACACTTACTGATTGACTACCTTTTTTGTTCTTTCACTGAAGGATGTTTTCTAAGATCTTTTTGCTGATGTAATTGATAACTTTAATAAACTACTAGAATTAACAAAATAATAACTAAATTTATTTATCAGATAGTTAATTATCAATAAATAACACAAATTATAAATATTTATAAAATTTTTTTAAAAATGCTGTTTATTTTTATAGACAACTTTTTTCTTAAACTTTATGGTTTGTTTTGTACGAATATTGTTGATATTTTGAGGTATTATAATTAACTGAGGGATACTTTTCACATTTGTGAAATATTTCATTACATTTCTTTGTACTGCCATTAGATTTGAATTCTATCTATCAATTATTTTGATACTAAAATATATGATATATTTAAGAAAATTACTTGATAAATGCATTCGACTTGATTTAAATAAGTCTTAAATGAAGTTTTGTCAATAATCTGTGGCTTTTAGTCTAATTTAGTCTTTTTTAAATTCATACTTGAGTGATAAATGTTTTCGTTCGATCTATATTTAAAATTTATTGATGAAATACATTTGGAGCAAAAGTGATTAAACTTACTAAACTGATTTTTTAATTCACACATTTAAACTTACTCTCATTACCTCTTGACTTGTGATTTCGTAATCTCACGGTGACGTGTGATTTTAAATCGCTATAAACATCCACGGTGGAGGTGAGAGTTGAACCCAGAAACAGCTGAAGTGAAGACCATTTTACTAACCATTCAGCAACCAGACAGCATACTGAGCGGTTACCACAATATAAATAAATAAAAACTGTTTTTATTAGGTGCTTTTATCAGTACAGTTTTCGATTAATATAAAACTGAAAGTTACTGACTGATCTACGAATAAGTCAAAAGATAAATTACTATCCGTAAATAGTATTTTTCTGAAAATTAAGTGCTTTTGAAGCTAAATTTGTGAAGATCTTATATGTATAAAAATAATGAATTAGAAATGTATGCGATTTTTTAAATTCTTTTTATTAGGAATAAATAATATTGAAAAGTAATAATTATAATCAAACGAGTCTATCAAACAAAATAAAAAGACAAAGCAAAGCTCTCGTCATATTTTCGAAGAACAGGCTAAATAAAAACATTTACTTTGCTAAATGCTGAGGGCAAATCGGATGAATTATCTGTTGCAGCAACCATCTCTTTTGAAATCTTTCAAAACTGAAGACGTGAACTTGACTGATGAAGATGATTAGAACCTATTAATGACTTTTTATCATTTTTTTATTGTTGTAGAACTTTTTATCATTGTTGTTAGAAAACGTATAATGATGGGCGGATACTAAATGAGACAGCTATTATATATAAAGAGTGTAATTTTTTTGCAGCTAATTGAAAAACGAGGTAATATAGCTATTAAAAAGACTAAATTGAGTTTAATTAAACGATATATCGAAGTATTTAGTAAATTTATCAGTTTTTTTTCCTCAGGGCAATATTTAGTTTTTTTCCTCATACTCTTCTAAAGGTTATTTGAGATATATATATATATATATATTAGATAAATTTCTTTATATCTTCGATAACCTTTTAACCGATAGCTTTTAATTATACCGATTTCCTCTTTTTATTTCCATTATATTTTTCTTTAAAATTGAAAATTATTGAAAATTAATTTCTACATTCAATATACAGTATATATGATAAATGTTTTTTACTTCGTCTCCAGAAACTAATCGTAAAATTTAACAATAAAATATTATTTCTTTTTTGGATATCAATATAGAGATTAGATTAAGTATTAAAAACTATACAACTTTTTGGGGAAGAGCTTTTGCTTATAAATATTAATTACTAAATTTTGTTTTATAGTTTATAATACTGTAAAATCGTATCTTTTGTTGTTATGAAGATAACTTTTTACTAACAATTGAAATTATTTTCTGTCAGTAAAAAATTAGTATTAAATGTGGGCCACTTTTAACTTAATTTTATAATTTTGTTTATTGTGTGCGTGTATGAGAGGGAAAAAGGATTCGTCTGAATGTTTTTTTTTCTTCCCGCACCAGGTATGTTTTTATATTCCAAAGCTTCTACTACTGAAGTTGATCTTGGAAATAGATTTTTTTGAGTTTGTTCCCTCTCAGGCTCACTCATCGAATGTTGTAGGATTCGTAAGACTAGAAAATCATATTTCTATCTATATATATATATTAGAGCATACTAAACTCCCATTTTCAAGAATAAATGTTGGATTTTATATTCTACACTTCGTTACTAATAATCATCTAATATGTATGTCTAAGTGCTTAGACATCTAATATGTCTAAGTGCATATTATGAATGTTAACACTTCGTTGTTAATAATCATAATATGCACTTAGACACAACTATGAAATTTCTCATGCTATCATATACGTGAACAAAGGCACAGCACTAATGAGTGCTGTAGAATCATGCCACGCGCATATGATCTGTGGAGAAAGTCGGATTTAAGGGGAAAGTGTGGTATGTGATACATGTTTGCAATCACAATGATAGATTGAGCATACGATATTCACATAAAAAATATTTTACGTGTATTCTCAGTGGTGTTACACAAATTGTTGTTAGACATCGAAATGGATTTTTTGTAGGCTTTCAAGAGGATGATTGATTGATTGACCAGATTGATTGCTTTATTGGACTATTGGTTGGGTTTTATGGCACAAGGTCCAAAATTGGACATGTTGCGCCAACTTTATTGGACGAAGTGATGTTATAGTTACCCATGTTCAATTATTTGGTTCATGTCATGGTAACAGAACCATCATTTGAGGTATACGTTGAAGTAATTTGAAGTTAAGGCATCATATTGGTGATATTTACATAGTTGCAAGGCATTATGAAAGTCGTGCTCCTATAATTTGGGCTCTTTGAAAGCCTGCAAGGTTTGGCATTTTATATTTTTGACAAAAATTCAAGACATACACTATTTGACTTAAGATAACTCTCATAACACTATAATATATACTTTTTATATTAGAAGAAACTGGTATATCTATGGAGGCGCATTCTTAGTCATTTTTATTCCCAGGTGTTTTTATTATTTTGATAATTACCTGTACATATATCTATATTAAGTATTCTATTACGTTACTTTTAATACATTATTGATTTTCCTACATTGATACCAATTTGATTTAAACTAGAATAGTTTCTTTGCAGCAATGAGTATCTCTGATGTTTAACTAAACCACAATAATCTTAGTTACAGTTGTGAATTACCATTATAACAGTCAGTTTATTTTGATAAATCTAGATGTAATGATAGGACGGGACTAAAATTATACCAAAAAAGTCTAAATATTTTCTTTTGAATTTCTGTTGTTAAACTTCAACTCATTAGTTTTTCCAAAGAATGTGAATCAAAATGCATTGTTCATAAAAAAATAAATAAAAATAATAAAAAATATAACGTGATTAATTTTAAATTTACATAAACATAGTATATTTCTTTTGCAGTAAAAAAAAAGACTCACAACTTAACGGAATTATTTCCATTTCCTTTATATGTTATTCTTAGAAATTCGAACGTAAAACTCTTTCAGTTCTCTTGGCTTACTGCTCATAAATAGTTACATCCATTTTTCAGATCTGACGAATTGGCAGTCTTCAAAAAGATTTTTAAAAAATTAAATATAAAAAAAAAAATTTTGATTCTTCCCTCAAACTGAATATATCTGATATTTTTCCGGTTTTCCCTAATTATTAGGCAACTTTTTCAAGTATACATTTTGTGAATAGAGGCCTTTCTTATGTTCAAAATTTGTCATCACTCACATTTTCCAGAGAATTGCTCACGAATGTATCAAGTGTGCGAAGCGATGTATAGAGATACCGTATAATACTTCCCCTTTCAACCATGTCAAAAGCTATCTCCGCTCAATCTGTTTCAAAATAATTTCCAGTCGTTTATCTTCTTCTGTCTAAATACTTTCCATTTGTATTATCCTAGTTTCAATCTTCATCAATATTTTTGCTCTTTTATCTCTTACAATAACATGAAACGTGTTATCAGGGAACATTTAGTAGAACAGAGAGTTTATGCTTTTCTCTTTATTTTTTTGCTGGTTTTAGGAGTCAAAACTGTTGACTGCAGCTTGATTGAATACCACCTCTCACTTCCTGTCTAACGTATCGGCTGGAGCTCATCCGGACGATCTTAAATGCTTCATATGTTCTTATAAAACCTTTTTCTTCGTAATGTTCTGAAGATTTGCAATATTAAAGTAATAAATCAATCTTTGAATTATTTATCATTTTATTGAAAGCTTGTTTAGCTAGTTTTCTACTTTCCATTACTGAGTGATTCAATTTTCAATAGTAAGCAGTAGAAATTATGTCCGATGTAGGATAAATATATGTTGGAGAAAAAAGAGCACTTCCTTTCCATTTAAAAATTAGTATCTAGCAAAATAACACTGTAAGTTGCACTATCTTAGTTTACAGATTTAACTAATTATGTTATGCGGAAGACAGTAAATGACAATTATTGAGTGCATTTGTTAAGTTATTGGTAGGTGTGCCATGAAAGCTTTATTATTTATTAAGACGTTTAAGTGCATGTTCAGTAAGGGAAGCATACCAACCATGATGTAGAAGAATAGTTATTGAAAGGGATCGCACATTGGCCCTGTAATGAGATCGCAATATTCGGGGTAGAAGAGATTTCGGGCTTTATCCAAGTCTTTGTTGAATAACTTCTTATGTGTGGTGCGTTTCTGTTTTCTGCATGCTATATATTTAAGTGAAAATTTGGGAGCTTTCCAAAGTTTTCTTCAATGAAATACGGAATTACACCCCGCTATCTATGCCTTAAAGCAGCCATCATTTATTAGGTTATCTATTTTTGTCGAAATATTAACAGGGATTAATCTCTGTTTTGGCCTTAATGCGTAGTTTTTAAAATTTTTTTCTTAATTTTAGCTACAAAAAAGCTTGATGACGAGTCGTAAAACAATAAGATAAATATTCATGAGCTTTCAAAAAATATCTTTGCTGTTAAAAAATAAGCCTGTTCTTATTTTTAATTAAATTACTTAATTTATTTCTCATAATTTTTTTTAAAACCATACATTATTTTATAAATGAATTTTATTAAAATTTATGTAGTTACTTTCAAGCATTTTAATAAAAAATTACATAAAAAATTTTACATAAAAAATTTTAGCATTTAGTGTTAATATTTTTAGTATAAATTTTGATTCTTTTAAAAGGAGCGTTTATTGAAATTTGAAGAATTTTAATTATAACTTCTTATTTCCTCTTATTCTTGATTGATATTTTAAGGATATAATCAAATAAGTACAAAGGATGTAAAATTTAATCATGAATATAAGATTGGGAAGGGAATTTTTAAATAGGTACTTAATGCATTCTTTATTGCTGGGTTCTCGGAATTTCTGATTAGAGTTTCTGCTTATGGAAGACTTTTCTCACTGGTTTACGTTAAATGAAGTCTCGTTGCTATAGCAACACATTCTAACTAATAAAAAGAATTTCTATGGAATGTATTCAGAGCTTTCATGTTTCCCTTTTTTCGTTTTCTTTATTAAAAAAAAACGTGAAGAATATTATCATTATACAGCTCAATAATATCACAATGTTATAAATAGAATTTTCTTAAGAAATTGAATCAAAGTTTTCAAAATTTGTGATTCTTAGATTTGAATTTACTGTGTGTGTGTGTGTATGATTTATTTATTTATTTTCAGAAGTATGAATAAATAATCCACGGTAATTAAGTAAATGAATTCAATTATTTGACAAAGTGTATTTGGATGAACACAATTTTTTTATCTGTTTCCAATTGTGAAAGTAATTTTATCGCTTTTTTTATTAATGAATTTATAATATAAACGCATTTTCGCTAGTATACAATGCATTGAAAAATTCCTGAAAAAGCAAATAAAATTAATTGATTTACAACCAATTCATTTTTAATATACCACGTAGATAAAATAATCTACTTAGCAACATAAATTTCTCATCTAACACTTTTTAGTGCTAAGGTAATATCGATATACAACAGATCAATTTAATGAGAGGATTACTGTTCTGTTACTATGTAAATGTTTTTATATAATCTTTTTATAGAGTTAGATATCATTTTTACTTTCTGATTGTATCGCTTAACTCATTTTCTTATAAGCCTTCAGTAAATAAATGCATATTTTGTAGCTACTTATTTTATTCATTCACTTTTTAGTGTGAAGGAAGTAGTTTATAATGAAAAACATATAAAAATATAATGAGAGAGAGATTTGTGTGTATGTAATAGGCTTTTGTTCAGCGTCGAAATATTTCCTACAGATTTGTTCTAAAATGAGTTAAATTTAAATTCTATTTTCTAATATTTGTACCAGCTAAAGTTTTGTAAAATTATGCATTATCAAAGTCTAAAAATTAGTAATATTATTTTCTAAAAATTATATGCATGAGAATATTTTTATTTATTTTTTTATTATTTCAGACATTAAGTATTTCTATCGCTTTGAAAATTCTTCTAAAGCTGCTCATCGAATTTTAAAATTAAACAGTTACATCAAAAAGCTAGGAGTGATCTATATCAAATAATATAATTTAGTCAGAAAAATCAGATATTTTATAGATTAAACAAAGTAATAGTTCTCTCTCGCTAAAATCTAGAAAAATCCTGTTTCTTAACAAGATTAGTTTAAGGAAAAGTTCAAACACTTTTACATAAATAATAAAGAAATATAGTGTAATAATACATCAAAACTGATATATTTTCAATATTAAAAAATTAATTAAAAAACGAAGATCACATAATTCAATAGGAAAATTCAGACACATTAATTGAAAAAATTGGGAAAAAACTAACCAAATTTGTCCTTGTAATCCCATTGTCTTGTTGAATTAACAGGTAGAATGACTGAAAAAGATGACTTCCTCTATGTTATTGCTGTGAAATCATTTATCGTCTATTAGACATATTTTAATTCATTAAAAGGTTGCTCACGCCCTGAGAAATGAGGACATAAACGGATGATATCATACTTCTCATTCTGAGCAGGTAAAAGAATCTTAGACTAAATACTAATTAATTAAATGAATAAAACGGGGAAAATATCCGCAAACCTGGGTGTGACTGTTATTATGGGGCTTGGTGCTCCACCACAACACAAAACCTTTCCCTTTGAAAACTCATGAGTATAAACTTCCTATGAATAGCAATATGTAATTAATATAATGCCCCAAAAAAGGAAAAAAATATAAACACTTTTGAACTCTTAGACATCGATATTCATTGCGAAAGTGAATCGCATCCTTCTAACGTTTACTGATTTGTGTATCCTCATTTGATCTATGAATTTAAAACTCAAATAATGTACGCTAAACTAGTTTTATGCAAATTATTGTGTGTGTGTAATAATAATATAATATATGGCATTTATTTATATTAAATATATCTATTTATATTGTTGCTTAGCTGGTATCTGAATAGACAATATTATACTTAACATGTCTTGGGATCAATTTCCACAACAGCTTGAAATTTCTCATGATCTTTTTTGAATCGTATATCCTTCCTTGGAAAAAAAATTTCAGTCACCAAAAAATAAAAATAATAAAAAAAATGAAACTAATTTCATTATTATTATTTTTAGAAAGATGAAAATGCTAATATGTACTTGCATGAAAGATATTCCAAATAATATTTACTTTATATTCTTTAGATTAGTTAAAAAATTATTATATCATTTTTTGGTCAAGGTAGTCTGGTAGAGTAAGAGTGTCGCATCCAGAATATAATAAGTTCGATGCCTGAGACAGCCGAAGATCGCTGTGCTGACAGAGCAAATAGATATCAAATATGTCTTAGAGTCGTTTCCGTTTTCATGGATGTGTGGAAAAATTGTGAGAAGAGGGGATCATCTCATGTGTTGGTTTCGTCACTTGTTTGTGATTCAAAAACTGCACAAGTATCGAGTCTGTCTAGAAATTTCAGTCGAGAAATTAGATGGCTGGAAACAGAAGGCAATAATTAAGATAAGATGATGTTGCAAGATATATTATTACAATACAATAATAATTTTCACTTTAAAATCTGGGTTATCTTAATTTGCTTGGCTTTTCGTCACTTTCTTATCCAGTACAGTTCTTCAAGAATATATATGTAAAAAATTTATGATTGTAAGAATATTCCAAATTCCGTGTTGCATTGTTTTCTAAGGAAATGAGTGAAATTATTCAAGAGAAATGCAAAGAAGAAAAGCAAGTAAATAGAAAAATAAAGTATGAAATGAGAGGCAAATTTGTCCGTGTTAATATATCTTGGTTTATTGAAATCTACTGCTTTCGGTAGATTACAAACCATTAAGATCATTTTTGCGCTTAGTTGGAATTGAACCGATGAACTGTGATATAAAAAGCTAGATAAGAAAATTGGTAAAACCCTGTGATGACGTAATAGTACATTTGGTGCTAATAGATAACTGTTTTGACTTTTGTAATTAATATTTTTAAATGGCTTATTTGTGTTTTCGCAATTTCATTCAAAGAGTCCGCATTGCTAAACGCAAGATATGACTTTTTGTGACAAATGCACTTGCAGTAATAAATTATTTTTCAAACTTCAGATTTAAATAAAAAATTAAAAAAAAATCAGTTGTGAACAAATTATTTTTTCGCAAAAAGATAACATTAAACGAAATCTGTAATTTCATAATATATGAAAGTTAACATAATGTTTGGAATACTATAGACAGTCACACATAAATATACAATTTGTCAAAAATAGCACTTATTAGATTTTTGTATTATTCGCCGATTTTTTTTTTTTTTTTTTTGCAACAATACCTGACTCAACCTGTTTCTAAAGCCAGGTATTTTCAAAAATCTAGAAATTAAATACTTAGTTACTTGACGATTCTTCTGGAGGATTTTCGGTGAATATGACTTCTGATCTATGAACGTAATGATTCTGAATGATAGATGTCACAATTATGTGACACACTCAATTTAATTATGGTCTCATAGTTCATTAGCTGCGAAACATAAATGTTAAATCAGAATTAATGGTAATTTTGCTTAAAGGAAAAAAATAAGACTCGAGGTAATTTACTTTCTTCCATGTTAAAATGAAAAGAAAAATAGAAACCTTTTATCCAAATTTTTAAATACATTCCTTTCAAAATCTCCGTCACTTTAAAACTTTTTTTGGAATTTTTCAATTATGTCAGTCATTTTATCTTTTTGATTTGATTTTTTTTTCTCATTAGGTTCAGGGAGAAGTATAATTGAGAAAGAGTAAGATCAAATCCAGAGTACTTTAGCATACACATGACTCTGTGACGTCATTCCATTCTGGGGGATGACGTCAGAAGCTCCGCCTACCGTTTCCGTCAAAGCACGGGCCAAGGAGATTGAGGCCCGCTCGTCACCTGCGAAAGTTCTGGTCCCCAAATCGTCCCCACCTGTAGCACCCTCACGAGAGGTATCTCCTAATGTCAGCCAACCGGTAAGTGCATTTTATTTATTTATTTTCTTATTCCCTTTTAAATGATTCTGAATTTGAACCTTCTGCGAAGAATATTTCAATGATATATTCTTTATCCAATATTTTTTTTTATCCAAATTATGATTATTTGAAAATTTATTTTTTGTTCAAACTGAAATAACTTTTTTGGAAAAAAATATGATAAATTCAATATTAGCATCATTTTTATTCAAGAATTATTTTGCAGCTGCAAACCAAAAAAAGAAAAAAATAGTTATTAAATTTGTTGAAAATATTCTACATATCAGATGTTAAACTTTTAATTTGATCCAAATGGTAAGTGTACTGAATCACATGATTAGAGGGTTATTCCAAAACAATTGATATTTATTTATGAACTTTTATAAATTAACTTCTTTTGAAGCATATATTTTTACAAAATAATGATTGCCAACTATCCTTTTTTATTAAATTTTTTTTTCAAATATTCAATAAAATTTTATAATTAATGCTGCATTCGTCATCACTTATTATAAAAATATTTATTCGAAAAAGAATTTTATGTAAACGAGAATATTAAAGACCCCGATGTAAAAATTTAAAATAAGAAGAAATTTCTCAGAAAAATACTGTCATATTTTGGGGCAATGATGTTTATATAAAAGATTTCCTATTCTGAACCACTAAAAAGTGTATTGTCAATGATATCAATCAATCAACAATGGCACTACAACCCTGTGTGGGTCCTGGCCTTCTCAATGAGCTTATTCCACCTTTCCTGTACTCAGCAACACTTTTCCAATTAGATGTTCCAATAGTGTTAAAGTCCCTATCAAGACAATCAATCCATCTGATTTTGGGCCTACCTCTGGAACGCTCAATGATAAATATATCACTTTAAATTGTTTTTATATATTTTCTCTCTTTAAAAATACTCTGAGCAGGTCCAAACTATTTTCATTTCTTCCTTGCCATTCAGTCATTCTGTTGATAAAATTTTATGACCAAAAGCCATGTTACTTTTTGTCTCAGACCCATGTTGTTAATTTTTCCATGCATTAAAAGGTAAGGTTACAGATTTTTTGAGCAATTTTGATTGGAAAAATTTGTGTTTGAATGGAGTAACACAAGTAAAAGTAGTACTTGGAAAGGAGTCATCCTATAACTAACGAAAATCAACTTAATCATTATCCTAAAATTGCTAAGTATCTTCGGCAGAAGGTTTAAAAAAACGAAAGTAATGGACTAAAATTCATTTCATTATAAAATTGAGGTTTCAGAAGTAGTTATTTTACCAATTTTGCTCCCGAATATAATATCTCCATTATTATAGGATTAGGCATTTAATTTTCTTTATACAAAAGTTTTCGAAGCAACTTAAATCTCATTTTCCAAAGCATATATGTTAATAATAAATAAAACTGAGTAACATTAATTGTTAATCAATTAAGGTTATTAATATGGAAATTTCAAAGTAAATGCAAATTTCTACGAAGTCATGAATGATACAATCTAATTTTTATTTTTAAATTTTAAGTTCTTAGTTCTTTATTTGCCGTTAAAGAAGAAAAAAAAATAGTTGATGGTATAAAAACGAAAACTATACTCAAAAAAGGAACGGACAGATCTCGAGATAAAAATAGAATCTTATTGGTCTGTTTTGCTTACATCGTATTTTTTCTTTCAGTTAAGTACACTTAACATTAAATGAAATAAACATTTTCTGTTAATATTTTTTCATTGAAAATAGGTATAAATTATTTTAATTTCTTTGAAAAAATTTCGTCTTGTGATTTAAAACATCGATTAAAAAGATTCAATTATTCTATTTCTAATATTGATTTTTTCGTATCTGAAATTTTCGACTGTTTTTATTTCCTTTGCACATTAAAGTACTAATTAATATTTCATGATGCTTTCGTTAAGAAATTTTGCTTCTAGAGAAATTACAGATTAAGGTAAATTAATGATACATTAAGACACGAAAAGAAGTACATACGTTCTTGAAATTACAATTTATTTGTACTATTGTGTAATTAAAGAAATATTTATTAAAAAATATTTGTATTAAAAATTATCAAATAAGAAACTGAAAGCTTAGAGATCGAATACTTAAAAAAAATTTTAAAAAAGAGAGAGAGTGAATTATAATTAATACTGTTTATTTCCGAAAGAAAAACTATTTTTACATTTTTTCTAAAATATTTAAAAAAATTTTTAATTTATTTTTGATAGAAGATTAAATTTATTTTGAAATTCATCTGAAAATGATAAGAACGTCCATTTTTATAGAGAAAATGTACTTAGTTCACTTCATATAACTATCAGAAAAACAAAATTATAATCCAGTCAGTCAAGTTACAATACTGGCCATTAAAATTGCTATGCAAGGAAGAAATGCAGATAACAAAATGTTTATTTGACAAATATATTATACTAGAAATAAGTGATTAAATTTTCAAAAAATTTGACTGGATAGATCCTGAGAAATCAGTACCCAGAACAACCACCTCTGGCAGTAATAACAGCAGTTATACGCCTGAGCATTAAGTCAAACAGAGATTGGATTGCATGTACAGGTACAGATGCCCATGCAGCTTCAACACGATGCCACAGTTCATCAACCGTAATGACTTGCGTTTGGTGATGAGCCAGTCGCTCGGCAACCATTGACCAGAAGTTTTCTATTGGTGAAAGATCTGGAGAACGTGCTGGCCAGGGAAACATCTGAACATGTTCCGTATCAATGAAGGTCCGTACAATACCGGCAACATGCGGTCGGGCATTATCCTGCTGAAAGGTAGGGTTTCGCAGGGCTCGAATAAAGGGTAGTGCCACGGGTCGTAACACACCAGAAATGTAACGTGCACTGTTCAAAGCATCGTCAATGCGAACAAGAGGTGACCGAGACGTGTATCCAATGGCACCCCATACCATCACGCCAGGTGATGGGCCAGTATGACGATGACGAATGCACGCTGCCAGTGTGCGTTCACCACGATGCCGCCAAACACGGATGCGACCATCGTGATCCTGTACACAGAACCTGGATTCATCTAAAAAGATGACGTCTCGCCATTCGTGTGTCCAGGTTCGTCGGTGATCACACCATTGAAAGCGCTCTTGTCTATGACGCAGCGTCAAGGGAAGCCGCAGCCATGGTCTCCGAGCTGAGAGTCCATGCTGCTGCAAACGTCGTCGAACTATTCGTGCAGACATTTGTTGTCTTCCAAACGACCCCGTTTCTTGAGTCACGGCTCGTGACGTGGTTGCACGATCCATTACGGCCATGCGGATAATATGTCTGTCTTCTTGGTTGCTAGTGATAGGTGGCCGTTGAGATCCTGCATGGCGTTCCGTATTACCGTCCTGAACCCATCGATTCCATATTCTGCTAACAGTCATTGGATCTCGACCGACGCGAGCAGCAATACTGCGATAAGATAAACCGCAATCCCGGTACGCTACAATTCAACCTTTATCAAAGTCAGAAACGTGCTGGTACGCATTTCTCCTTCTTACACGAGGCAGCACAACAACTTTTCACCAGGCAACAACGTTCAAATGCAATTGGTGTATGAGGAACCGGCTGAACAATTTCCTCATTTGAACACAATGTAGGTGCCCCTGCTTTGCCTGAATGCGCTGAAAAGCTAATCATTTGCATATTACAGCACCTTCTTCATTTCGTTTAAATTTCACGTCTGTAGCTTGTCGCCTTCTTGGTGTAGCAATTTTAATGGCCAGTAGTGTAGCATTTAAAAGTTTAGAAAAAAGTGTATCAAATTCACATACTTTTGAAACGTAAAAAATGTCTTATGTTGACGTGCTTATAAAATAAACATTAAAAGAATTAACTAACAAAACATTATTTTTTTTAGAAAACTTTTCATTCACTTCTAGATGTTGAAAATTTTTTAGGGAACAAAGTTTTTAATTTTCGATGGACTTCGCGAAATATACCGTACCTCATTCCAAATCTGAATCTGCAATACTTAAAATAGTTGAGAAAAGTACTTCATTCGTGTTGAGAATTGTCAATGTGGAGATATGTCACTATTTTTTTTTAATCATTAGTAATGACATAGAAATGAACAAAAATATTCTGCGTTATTTTTACAAAAAATATGATGTTTCAAATTCGGTCAAATTTTCTAAATGTTTTCTAATTTAATGAGAAAGCAAAATTCCGAATCAATATCAAGTTTGATTTATTTGTTTGAATTTGGAAATTTGAAGTCAATCAAAGAGATTTACATTATAAATTAATGAAAAGATGGTAGCAAAACGTAAATAGCAATTATCTTAAAGTTGAATTTGAATGCCCAGCTTTCGATATTTTTTTTTTTGTATAGTTAGCTATAAGGAAAATTGTATGCTTTGTAAGGGTGAGTACAGGAAAGCTTTCCTTTTTTACTCCGTTTCAATACGTGGATATTATCCAATATCAGCAAAATTCCTCTCAGAAAGCAACACTTTGAGTTAATACCTTACAACAGATTTTGGCTGTTAGGTTCTCCGCTGCTTCACGTCAAATATTTTAGTAATGACAGTTCATGGTGAAACACTGTAGAATTTTTAGTGTGGACACTTGTTGTTCTGCAAGCAAGCCAAGCTCCTAATTTAGGATACCTGACGTTATTGTATGATCTTGAAAAATTGAAAAAAACAATAAGTTTTTTTGCTCGAATTTTAATATTTCTAAAACGCTAATATTCTCATGAATGCATTTCTTTTCCCTCTCGTTTGTGTACGAATTAAAGAATTTTTTTCGTGTTACATGTCCATTTTTAAACCAACTTCTACATACTATTTTAATTGCAGAATTATCCTTCCAATATTATTTTTTAAACACCATTAAATGCAGCAATGAGATTTTCATCTTCCTTTGTGCGAGAAAAGTTATATCACACTCGTTACAGAATACTTGAGAATTCTTAGCCAGCGTTTAAAATCTATAAACTCCCAAGAAGCGCTTATAGAAAAATCAAATTCTTTCTCCTGTTCGATATTTCTCGAACTCTTGTTTTTTGAATCAAATGGATTTAATACATCAAATGAAATCAAAAAAGTTAATCATTCTATTTTTCCTTACTTGTTTCCTTCTTAATTTGCATAATGCGATAGAAAAGAAAAGTTATATCTGAGTCCTTCTGAAACATTCTGATTTTAGAATAGTAATGTATAAATAAACTACATTAATGTCAAATTATAAATTAGCGGGGTATAAGGATATTTTACTTTGTTTCACGCTCATGTTTACGTTTTTAACGCCGGGAATAAAGCCAAGAGTGAATCTGCCACCAACCGAATATTTCTATACACAAATGACTCGTCATTCGCACTTGGTCTCAGAAGTACACTGAGTTAAAAGCTTTCTACGTCAAAAGTAGATAAAGAAATATGCTTATGGCCAGTTTTTTTTTTTACACAACAGAGTTGTTATTCCTGAAAAATGACTTTCTTCACACCCCTGTGAGAAGATCATCATTCACTTTTGCTTATGAGTTGTTGCTATTGCCAACTTGTGCCATGCACTCGTTTATTGCATTTTATCATTTTTTAACAGCAAAAAGAGTCAGATTTGAAATATATATCAAGCAAGACTAAGAATTCTATTAAATTTCCATTTTAAAGTGTCTTTCGTATGTGCTTGGACGTGGATAGCTACTGTTTTCCTTGCAAAAGGAAATCCATTTAGATAATTTTGTTGTGATTATTTAAGAGAATTAAAAAGGAAATACACACAAATTGATAAGACAAATAGGCATAGCAAGAAAAATAAATAAATAAATAAATAAATAAAAATAAATAAATAAATAAAGGATAAAACGGTTAACATGAAATGTTGCGATTTCTCGATAAGAAGTGAAAATCTATGATATTCTTTGTTGGAATATACTTTAGGTATTTATTTGCCTTACATTTTGCGTATCGTTGGACACTCTTTTTTAAACGCATTAGCATGTGGAATCATTGTGTACATTTTCGTGGTATGAGTACTTGATAACTACTAAAAGTGATTAAAAAGTTTTTTTTTTTTTACTTAAAAATACAATATTTTGCTATTGGTGATTAATTATATAAGAGGTTTAAATTTAATGAGATATTGTTCCATTGCCATTAAATAATATGACTTTTAAAATGGAAAGGTTTTACTTTATGGCAAAAAGAGAGTTCTTTAAAAATGGGAGAGCGATTTGTTAATTATATATATATAAATTCACTTCACAGAATAAAACATAACAAAGCACATAATAAATATATGATGTCGTTGTAAATAATAAAGAAAATAAATTCAAGGAAGTCAGTGTATTAACTGTCATTAACAGATCACACACACACACAAATTGGAAAGGCAAATGTAAATTTATATTTTTATAATACCAAAATGTGGTAAGCATTGGCTATTAGATCTGTATTAAAATACCAAAAGTATGTTAAAAATATACATTGAACCCCGCTCTTTGAAATGTACTTTAATCACTTTTTTTCAAGCACCATATCTTCTGATTTAGTTTTCTTTTCTATTTTCTCAAAGGGATAATTTTGACATGCATTATTCTAGAAATGTATATTTTTGATATATATACATCTGATTTAATATTAATTAAGAACGTAACCTGTGTATAATTATTCTAATGGAAGATTTGAGCATAAAGATACTGATTCATGATATTTGTTGCTTTTAGTTAATTTAATATTTTTGATTATTAAAAATAATTGTAAACTGGCTTAATGTGTGTCCATCACATATTGTAAATCACAAGAACTTGCATGTAAAATATGGTAATGGAAATGAAATATAATTTTTCAGGCATAAAACATGTAATTTTAAATCAAACTAAACTGAATGAAAGTTTTTATAACTTTTATGTTTTGAAAGCTACGAATTTTAGAGTTTGTTGAATCTCAATAAGTATGCGTAACTTTTCGTGAGTGATATCTACATTGTGTAGATAAGGTTCATTAAATGTAAGCATACGAAAGAAAAAAAGAAAAAAAAACGCATGCCTTAAAAATGAATAAACTTCTAACAAAAAATATTTGTTCGTCGTCATGTGCATGCATTAAATGAAATAGTTTTCTCAATTTATGGAGAACAGTGATGTCTGTGTAACAATTAATATGAACTCCTTTTCCTTAACGAAGTAACTTAACATCAATTTTAAACCTTAGTGAAATTTTTTCTTAAAAACTGTTAAAGAAGTTGATTTTACAGTAATTTAGCGGTAGAGCCGTTTTCTTTAATGCAGAAGAGGTCCTAGGATTGATACCAGCTTTTATTCAACAATGCTAAATGGGTATTGTGTTTGTGTTTTGTGCATTCATATAGTCGTGCTGTTTTTGTGTTTTGGACACACACACACATATATATATATCAAATTTTTTTTATGCCGGATCAGAAATGAAACTATAATTTGTTTAACCAATAATCAGCCAGTCCTAGTTGTGAGTCCTTAAAATTACTGGGTAGATTTTAGCCTAAGAAATTTAATAGTTAGTAAATTGTACTCTTAAAAGAAAATACGTTTATATTTCAGAAGTGTAACAGGTAAAAATTTTGCTTGTGAAAACAAATAACGTAAAAGACATTTAAAGTTTTCGAGAGTATAATGCTCTGTTCTCTTTCACAACCTTTCACAAATTTAAAATTAAATTAAAAGAGAAAAATGTATGATTATTACATTTTAATAATGTTTTAACTTCTTTTTTTTAGTGAATTGTGAGAGAGAGAGAGAGAAAAAAATAACAAAAATATAAAATGTGATCTGTTAGGTGAAAGAATATGGGGCTGCTTATTATGTATAAATATATCTTCACATGCTAAAGTTTATTGCTTCTTGTGTGTGTGAAATCGGAAAATACTTCATTTTGAATAGTGAGTGATCTATATCAAAAGAAAGCTGCTTTCAATGTTTTTATCAGTCTGACCATATCCTTCGTTATTGGAGGAATGACCTTTATTAGCAATGAAATAAAATAAGGAAATCTATAAGGATGTATTTCCATACTTCATTATAAAGAATCTCAGGTGAATCAAATTTCAATTAACACGAGTATTAAAACTTCATATATTGGGAACTATAGTATCATTTATTTCAGGTAGTAAATGGAACATGGAATTATATTTTCCTGAAAAAAACGGAATATTTCCGTCTTTTATCACCTATTTATTCTTTACCGTCGAACTTCTACTATCAAGGTTCTATTTATCAAGAACTACAACTTTAATTACTTCAGATAGTAAATGGACCATGAAATTTTCATTTCTCATCCCCTATTGGTTCTTAATATTATTTAAGGAAAATATTTTATATCATATTAAAGACATAATTGCTGAAATTAAACGTGGAAGATTTTATTTTCTTGATAAAATAGCTTTAAAATATTTAGGAAAATGTTTTCTAAGAAATGACATTCTTTTCCGATCATTGACGTTCTTCTAACAAAAACAAAGCTTTGTTGTTAAAAAAAAAAAAATTCAAAATATTCTCAAAATTGAAATTATGTAAAAAATTATAGAAGGAAACAGGTGATAAAAACAACTAATTAATTCTCTGTTTAAGGTAATGGGAACCAAAATCTTTTGTTTTCTGCCTCGAGTTCTTTCCATCCATATTAAAATAAGTTGAATGCCTGCTATTGTTTGATTAGCTTCGCTTTCTTGAAATGAAAAAGATTGCTTGGAAACAGGTTTCCTCGAAGATAATAATATGATATTAACATTCATATAGATTTTCCACACAAATCAAGCAAGTTATGTGTTTTTCTTGGCTGATTTCTACTCCACAATTACAAACATGAATAAGTTATTTTACTCAGTTTTTACTTACATTTCACTCTTTGTAATATTACGAAAATACTATGAAAAATGTAAAGGTATAGTTATGCTTACAGGAAAAATCACATTTTTTTCTGCGATCGAATAAAATTATTAGTTTTTCAAAATATGTTGTTTTTGACTGCAAATTATACTTTATTTTTTTAAGTAGCTTTAAAAAATGTCTTATTTTAATAGGTTTTATCGATTGTTGTTAAATCTGAACACTTGCAACAATTGAACTGAAAAATAGCGATTTCTAGCATACAAAACATGTTTTAGGATACCTTTTCATTTATTGAAGATATATACTTTACAAAAAAATCAATATATATTAATAGTATTGATTGCTAATTCATTTGAATATATATATAAATAGCTTCTTGAAATGATTCAATTATAGTTAATTTTTTAAAAAAAAATCTTACTTAATGTTCATTTGATTGTTTTCGAAATTTTTATTTGACTATTTGGAATTCAAATCTTTGGACATTACTTTGCATGTTTATTATTTTAAACAATTATTTTAAAATGCTTTAATTATTGGATGCATCTCCATATAAATATTAATTGTCCCCAAGTTTATGGCAGTGAGACAAATTCTATTTTGGTTTATTACTTTAATTAGGAATTATTTTTAACCATAATAATGACTTATATGCGTTCAAGGAATTTCCTTCTTTTGAAACTTTTAATTAGTTAGAGTGATGACTAATTCCTATCTTTTGAAGAATATACACAGTTCGATAATAAGTAATTACATGAATATGTATAGCAAAATGAACAAGTTACTATAAATGAAATGAATTAAAGTAATGAATACTACTTTTATAAGTTTTCTAAATTTCCTTTTCCACGAACAAAAGGAAACCATTCAAAGAAGAACTTTGCTAAATTTAACATTTCTTCATAAAATTGCAATAAAATACAGAAATGGAATAATATTATGTTAACTGTATTATTGCTCATCTTTTTATTTTATTTTTGTAAATGAAGTATTATTACTCTTTTCTCTTTAAGCAATTTTTTCTATGAAAAAGTGATGTTTTTGCTAAGTTTTGTCTTCTTCCATTGATTCTTCTCAATTTAATACACACATACATATATACTCGTTATTTACTCTTTTTAGCCCACATCCTCCTGTGAAGATCAACTGCAACAACAGTCTTCAAGTGAAAGCACATGGCCCAGGCGTTGTAGTGAAGGGGATATTTTTTTGCGTTGTAAACCCCGCCAATCGGCTCCGCCTGTAGCACCTAAACAGAGGAGGGTTAGTTTGGAGCAGACACCCCTTCCCCCAGTCCCCGAACGGCGGTCCACCCCACTCAGCAGCGTACTCGAGAACTCTGGCGGAGGCTCGGAGAATAGAATCTCTTCTAAATTTGCCCCATTCACAGCCAGTGGCGTCACTCGCGGTGGTGAAGAAAAAGCAACTGACTCTATCTTTAGCTCGAGTCACGTCTTCTCTGCTGCATCGAAGCAGGAGTCTTCGTCTACTTTAGATGACATTATCACTACCTTCGAGAAGATATGCGACGAGTTTTCGTTGCCGGAGTCTAATCCGCCATTCCCTGATAGGCGTTATTCCAGTCCTGATCGACCCTTGGAGCTCCGTGAAAGCGACGATGTGTTTGAGAAATCTGCCAGCCCTTCTTCAGTCCGGTCTCTTAAAAGTGACCATCGTAACATCATCAAATCTAACTACCCCCGTGATTATGGAGTAACCCGCAAGAATTCCGCTGATCCCGCAATCTCTCGCAACTCTACTAAACATGATCCTCAGCTGGTGTGCCAAACGTTTGCCAGTAGTTTCCAGTACGGAAATCCTTTGAGGGTACCGGATGATTCAGCGGATGAACCAGAACCTGTTATTTACCGATCAACGTTACAATTTTCGCCTAAGTCACAAGGATCAAAAACTGTAACTGGTATTCTACAAGTGTCATCACCAAAACGATCTTCTGGCGAAACTGGAAAACTTAGCTCTCTCTCTTGTTCTGATGTTTTAACATCTAACGAGAGAAGCCACACAGCGGATAGTAAAATAACAACCAAATGTAGTAGCGCGAGTGTGCTGCATAAAAAATCCTCCAATAAAGCGGTTGAATTTAAATCAGTTAGCTTTGAATACAATGCCTCGCCAGCTTCTTCGACAAAAGCAGCTAGTAGCCAACGCATCAGCTTGCAGTCTTCAGATCATTCAGATCGAACACATGATCCCGGACGGGAAACGCATATTTTAAAACCTGACTCCAAAGCCCAATCAAAGTCTCTTATCGAGACTGTCCCTAAACTTGAGTCTAGAATTAAAACAGAAGCTAACACAGGCAAACGAGTCGTAGCTTTGAAGCCAGATCTGCCTAAAGTTCTGTCCCCTACAAACAGGGAATCTTTGAAGGTTAATGTTACAGACAACCGGAATGATGTGAAACGTGATAGGAGCCCTTCAGAAGAGCTCGAGATAGTGAAAAATATTTTGGATAACTTAGATTTTAAGAAATACAGACGAAGATATTCTTTGGAAAGTGATCGAAGACCTCTAGAGATGGAAGAGAAGTCTCCTCGGTCACCTAGAAGTCAGAAAACTAACAGTGGGAAGTTTAAGGATCTTTTTGATCTTTTAAAGCCAAATTCGGATAGTTCTGGCTCGAATAAGAAATCTTTCGGGCTTTTCAGAAGTTCGTCTTTCACGAATGCAGAACTCTTGTCAGAGGATCGAACTTCGCCTGATTTTCTTACTGTAAATGAACCACAAACAGCACCCATACAAGAGCCAGCGAAGAAGACTGCAACTTTACCACGAAGGAAATCGCCATCACGCCAAACAGTTAAGGTAAGTGGAATAATGCTATATTTTCAATTATTATAGGTACTCATAAAGAAGTTATTCAAAATTTCACTCGCTATTACTAAAAACACATTATTTCTAGTGCTTTATGTAAAAACATACAATGTAAACTCTGTATTTATGCAAACAAAATTATCAGAAGTAAATGTCAGTCATTAAAATTGAAATTTTAATTGATTTCATGTTTATTCGAAATGTACATTAGTCTGAGAGTAGTAAGAATAAAATAGCATTTTTAAGCGAGAATAAATCACTAAATTAGTCAAGCATTTTCAGATTTTTGTATTTAATTAATATTTGCGAAAAAATTAACAAATAAATAAGAAAATAAATAACTTTGCCATTTTTATTTTGTATCAATCAAGTGCTTTAAGTTGATAATCCTTCCACATCAAATAAATGATTCTCTAACGAAGCAAATAATATTTCAAAATTTTGATATTTTTATAGCAGTACTTTCATGATTGCTAGATGGAAGATCATTCGTTTATATTTTATACTTTAAGCTTTGTAAAGTTTTTCAGCTCGAATTATATTTATTATTTTAAATTTAATTCACATTTAATTTTCTTCATATTTTGAATCACATTGTTTTGAAAAATTATCTTTTTTTTTGTAAGGTGGTTATTAACTATTTATTCAGAAAATTACTACAATCTTGGTTTCATATGCTAAACTAATTGAAATTTATGCTCTTTTATTTCGCTGGAAATCAACAAATAATGCCAGTCTTTTCTTAGACGAAATTTAATTGTTTATAAAATAAACATTTGGTTGTATGGAAAAAAAAAAAGTTTTTGAACAAGTTAGCAATTTTTTTAAAATAATTTTTAATATTTTTTTCTGATATTAAGATATGGATTTAATGATTGAAGGTCCCTTTTTGTCTATGGGATATTTGAGATACTTATATTGAAAATTACTTAATAATTTAAAAAAAAACACATTTAAACCGTACGACTACTACTCTTTTAATAATACAAAAAAAATGTATTGGATAAAAGCCCGATTTTTTATATTGCAACAGTCTTTTATTTTAAGAAAAGGGTTTACTTTAAAATTTTACTTATATATCAACATTATTTTTTCTTAGAAACTTATGAGATGTTACATGTACCTAATTTAATTTTCTAAATCTAAGTAAATTGTTTGTAAACATTGTGTAAGAGGGTCTCCATTTGATTTTTATATAAATACTGGTTCTATACGAAGGGAACTGCGTTGTGATTTCTTTGCTGATCCCAATACCGAGAAAGGTTATTATCTATAACTAAGCTATATATATTTAGCAGACATGCTAAGTGCAGAAAAAGTCACTTCCCCTTTTCAGTTGCATATAATTAACTTCTACAACGAATGTTTTGTGATAGCCTTTAACTACAACCGTAGGGAGAAGGACAGATTTGCTGCCGCAAGGTTGTCATTATACTTAGGTTTTTGATGACGACATAGAGATTTTGTTTTCTTTCCAATCGGCAAGATACAGTTACGCAAAACTATCTGAACGGATTTCATTATTTGTAAAGGAATTAAAAAAGGAATTATGTATTTATCATTTTAATGAGCAACATCATATAACTGATTGAAGGATGTTTGATGGAAAAATTTTTTTTTTCTAAAGCACTTAAGTAAATGAATGCAGAAAATATTAAAATGTAACTTCGCAATTTATATTCCTCTTAATCAAAAGATATATAGTATTTTATTTCACTCAATAAATCTTTCTCAGTATGCAAAGAAAAAGGAAAAAAATTAGAACAAAAATATGAAGCATTAATATAAGCAACTCTTTAAAATCTTTTATTACTTTTAAAATCAGTATAGGATTTTTAATAAAATATGTTAAGTAAATGAATTTTTATTAATGCTGAATAAAAATAGAAATATTATGCCCATCAAAGGTTCCTTAATGTTTATTTTTAAATTAAATACAGTCAACTACAAATTAAAAGCAGCCCATTTTATTGAACTGCAGATATATTATTGTAAGTACCTTTACAATTTTGACAGATTTGATTCAAATTTAACTAAAATATTTTTATACTCTAAGAACGCATTTTTAGAAATAAAAAAATTTGGATTTAATGAAATAAAATATTAATTATATCATGTTTTTTTAAATCTATACCATTTGAATTAATGAAACCTTTTTCCGGCTAAATTATGTGTTTTTGGTATTAAATATGCTAAATGTATACAATGCTATTAAAAAGTTCGATAAAAAAAAAAAAAAAAAAGACAGTGTTAATTCTTTGACTTTAAAACTGTGACACAATTTTTTACAGTGTGATTTTTTTTTTTACCTTACAAATAAAAATGGTTTGAGATTTAACTTTTAAATTGCGAAGCATAAGCAAAATGAATTTTTTAAATTTTTTTCATATTCGGTGTGAAAGAATCTGAATATTTTCAACATTGGCTTATGAATAAAAATATTTAAAAAAAAAATCACAACAAAAATTTATGAAATTGAATTTAAAATTGGATTATGCAAAAATATCTCAAAACATTTTATTAACGCTATTTTTTTAAAAAAATATTTACAATATTAAATATATTTTGAAATTCTTATTTCACGTTACGTGTGTAACTAAACTGCATAATTTATTTTGTTTCTGCGTGATAAATTTTGTATTTTAAATATTTATGTCCCTTTAAATTTATTTCAGCTAGTTAATTATTAAACTTTTTCAATAACATTATTTATTAGAACTTTGGAGCGGAATTATATTTTATGTAAATTTGCGATAAATAAGATAATTCTATGAAAAATGCTAATTAACCTTCAGGTTAACTTTGTAATATCAGCATATTAATGTTTCTTATTATGAAGTTTAATTGTATTTAAACTTTATTTTGAATAACAACTATGAGTTGAAGTAAATATTCTTAGAACTACTTATGATTATTTCTGTATAAAATTTTAAATCATAGTTCACAATTCACTCATAATTGAAACAGCTTTAACATGAAGCTTGAAATGAAATGTTTTATTATGAAGGAAATTATTTTTGTATGACAGTACTTATTTCCCATTATTTCTATAGAAAATTTTTTATACTTTAATAATGTAACGCTGAGTATTGAGAAACAACTTAATAATAAATACATTGTGTGTATTCTTAACTAGTGAGTGAAACATAATGTAATTAATATATTGAAGTATTATTTTTTAAAGTACATAATTTCATCTGAAAATCGTACACAGAAAATAGAAGCAATTGTTTCGATTTCGACTGAACAAGATAAATAAATAATACATGTTTATTTTTCTTTATGAATTCTAAATTCACTTATTTGTCAATGTTGTTATGTTTTTCTTATGTCCCGGAAAAGAAGCAATTATTTCCAGCATACTATTTCGAAGGAATGGCATTAATGAATAATTTATAGCCATATTTATTATTTTTGTGAATTCGAATTTCACTTGTGCTATTCAACAATTTGTTATAATATGAAAAAAAAATCTCAGATTACTTCGAATTATTTATGTCATATACTTACTTAATATAAAAATCATATTTGGAAAGAATTACAAAGACATTTATGTTTTCAATTATTTTATCGTATTAGTGTATCTTCATAAATAAACTATATTTCTTCTTTTAGATGATATATTGTTTTTGTAATATGTTGATATTAAACACACATGAATATTACACTTACATAAAATTATATAAGTTATTATTAATTTAGAATAGTATGTATTAAGAAGTATTTATATAAGAAGTTATTAATTACTGAAATTAATCTAAATTGGTATTTTAATTTATTAATATTCTCATATTATTTACATTGTTAAGAAGTGTGGTTATTTTGAATGAAATAATCGATATCTCCGTTTCACAAAATTATGAACTAAAACTATGCGAAAGATAAATTTTAGCTTTTTTTCTTTTAATTTTCGCAAAAGTTATTCATCGATTTTCAATGTCTCCATTAGTCACGTGTCTGTCTTAAAACTGCTGCTGTAATGCTTTGAATGAAGCGATTTTTAAAGAACCCTTTTGAAGTTATCTATAATTTTATGACTTTCAGTAATCATTGTATTCCAAATTCGTACAAAGTTTGGTAGTTATATGATATACAACCAATAATATATTCTAAATTACTTGATAATCTAGAAAGTCGATATGTTTAAGTGAAGGAGAAGTAAATGTTTTTGTATACGAAACAAAGCTACAGAGATTGATTGAAACTGACATTTTTAGAAAGTAAATTGTGATGTAAACATCTTTTTGTCAAATATTAACAGGACAATTATGACTTTTAATGTGAAAATTAAAAATACATTATAACGTAATATAAATTACGTTATAATGTACTTTAAATTGTATAAATATTAAATCACATACATTTTGTACGTTATAATATACAATGATTTAATATTTAGTTATTTTTTTTGTGATCATAACAGTAGTTTACAAACAGTAATTTGAAAATTCATAACAGTAATTTAAAAATTCTTTTTCTTAAAAAAAATATAATTCGTAAACTTTCTGCTTAAAATACGTGCGATATTTGAAACATAACTAATTCAATTTATGACATATAGTTAAGAATATTGGTATAGTGATAGTCACAAATCTATATTAAGTAAACCTTGTACATATTTTTGTCATTCATAGTATATTTTTTAATGCGAAAGGTATACAAAAGATATGAATTTTTACTTGCAAATAATTTTTTTTATTCCTTGTCAAAAATATTTATAAAATGTATTATTTTGTTCGTTTGAAAAACTCTTCAATAATAATATTAACGCTAATACATTTCTAAAAAAATATAAATATTTAAAAATAATTCTTTTTTTTTCTTTTATACTAGCTATATGATTATATTAATACCAAACAGAAAATAATACAAGTACTGGAAAGTGAATTAGAAGATCAACTTTCCTAACCGCGCATTGTGAATTAGATTACGAAGCTAGTAAATCAAATTTATATTCCAAAATAATTTCATATAAGGAGGAATTCTTGAAATTGATTACATCGTTAACTGCAGACTTTCTTTGTTATTACTTAGAATTACATAAACATTCCTTGTTGTTGAATCAGTTAAACTTAAAGGTTTTGCTTGCATTCGATTTTTTGAATATATTTAAATAATTTTACCGGTATATTTTATACATTTATTTTCGCGTAAAAAGTAACAAGACATGATTTTTATAACTATTTAACATGCAATAAGTCAAAGAATTTTTAAAACTTCTAATTGAAAATGTCTGACATCAATATTAATGAGTGAACTTGCATGTACAAATTAGAGAGGGGCTTCATTTCTAATAAGTACAATTTCAAATTTTTTCTGGCAAATTAATCTCATTTCAATTTAGAATTTTTGGTTAGCAAAGATGTGAATTATTTCGTATCCAAGAATACTCGTCTGACCTATGTTTTAGTCACGTGCTTTTTTTGTTTTTTTGTTCATAGTTTGTCTTACCTTATATATATATATATATATATATATATATATATATATATATATATATATATATATATATATATATATATATAAAATGACTACATGTCAACAGCATGGAACCAGTTTTAAAAAGAGATTGATTAATTTTTCTCAGTAGTATCCTGAAATGATAGTCATATGATACATTTTAAGCTCTTGCAAATGAAATGACTCTTACTTCGTTTTTTGTTTTGTAATTCATGCAAAATTTTTGATGAATTCTCTTCTGTCACTTAGTTTCGATTCTTAAGTTATCTCTCTCTCTCTCTCTCTCTCTCTTGAGGGATAGGAATCTTTTTTGAATCACACACTTAATTTTTACAAAACAAAAATTAAATCTGTACAGGTTTTAAGAAATTCGTAATTTTCATATGATACATTTTAAGTACTGATGTAAGTACTATGATGCATTTTGAACTTAAATACTAAGAAGTTTCAGGCGAACCTATTTTTAATAACCTATTTTATTATAAGGATTATTTTGAATAATTATTGTATAAAAGTAAAGAATATAACTCAATTTTCATAGACATATATTCAATATTTTAAATAAAATTTTAGTAACTGTCTTTACTAGAAAGTAATTATAAATAAAATTTTAGTAATTGTCTCTACTAGAAAGTAATTATAAATAATTTCTTTTCAAATATGTTCCATAAATTTCATAAATAGTGTATTCGGAAATTTATGGTGAATATCTGTACCGTTCAGTGATAATATTAAGTAATTAAATTAATTTTATTCCAGAAAGATACTAAGCAGTCTTTAGTCTAAATTAATTCCATATATTAATTTTAAATTCTCAGAATAGTTCGTTTAATGATTTTTTTAAGAACTGGTTCCGAAAATTTTAAGGAAAGTGTAGAAAGCAATAACAAATGTTATCTGATTCGAATGTAATAAATGTGGGGATTACAATGATTTAATACTTGATTGGAAAGAGTATCATATTCAGCACACAACTGGATTTAAATCAAATTAAAAGATAGATATCATGTTATGCTTAGTGATTATTATTTTAATTGCACTTATTATGAAATACTTTTGAGATTTTATTTTATGTGACATTAAAATTGTTGAGGTATTTTACAATTTTTTTTTTGTAGTGGAAGGTTTGCTTACAGCGGCGAATCACAATAAGTCCAAGTTTTTAAAAATTTTTTTTATCTTTTTCTGGATTTGTTGAGCTTATGGAATTTAAAAATCCTAGTTTTTCATAAAATATTTTAATTTTTTTAGCTAAAATTTGTATATTTTACTTATAAGACTACTTTTTACTCAATAAATATTTTTTACCCTAATTTAATATTTTTTTTAAAATAATACCTATATTTTAAAAATTTATATTTTTCAAAAAAAAAAAAAAATGAAGATATTAGTTTGGCGTTAATTAAAAAAAATTCATAATAAAAGGACCAACTTATAAAAAACAGCTGCAAAAGCGAATTTTTTCACAAGTTCATTCTTATACTAGGCAATTTCACAAATTATAGTTCCCCCATGGGGCATAAGGATTAGAGTTCATCTGCCTGGCCACACACAAGTCAAAGTTTTCCATCACAGGTTGTCGAGTGGAGATGGTAATAAAATATTCCACAAAGGGTAGGGGGTTGCCTTAATCTAATCACTGTCCATGAAAGATGTAGATTGCGGTCACGACACGAGTGATCATTCAGTTTCGTAGAATATAATGTTATCATCTTCTTTCTTGTGTTATCAACAGGCCTCATCCTCAGTAAGACTGCCATGGTTGGCTTATCTCTGACCTTTCGCGTTTCCTTTCTAATTCCGAGTTGTCAGAATGGAAGGGGAGCTCTTCAAATGCTGTTTTCCCTTCTTTTGCTCCATCATCGCTCTTTTTATACACACTTATTCGCCTTGCTCCCGAGAGCTCGTAAGAATTGGCTCCACGAAGGCTGCTCTGTTGAGAGCGAAGAGATGTAAAAGGGTGAAGAAAAGACGCTGTTTATATTGTTTTTTATGTACATTAACTTCAGAAATAAAAGAATTCCCGATTGTTTTATCACTTGTATCTTGGAGCAGATAATGTCTAATAATTTGTTATTTGTATTTTTTGGCAAATAATATACTCTACTCATTAGATGTTAAAAAGTGGTAACTTTTTAAAAGTACTGTTTGACATATGTGCTTATAACATAGTCGCAATGATTCAATTGTTATAAAAGTTGTTCTATTGATAGGAAGGTATTTCCAGAGTGGATCTGAGCACACTGTATTTATTACTGTGTAATGGAAAAATTCCCCTGGTGGTGATAAAGTGTAGTCATTATTTGACTACAGTTATAATCTAAGACATGTCTTCGGATGGATTTCAGATAATTAGGCTATTGATGGTATCACGTTATGCAAATCTAGTGGGACATAATCTCGCTAATATAAAACTTCCACTTTTAAGTTGCTTATAACATAAAAACAAAACTTTGTTTTTATCATACATTACTTACTCATGTTAAAATTAATACATTTTAACACTATTATTAACTTTTTATTAAACTAATGTGTTTATCAATCTCTGTTAACTTTTATGAGAAAATATTTTCAACTTTATTTTTTTTAACATGAACAACATTAATGTTATATCAAAGCGACTGCTTTTATATTTAGTTTATTTTTATTTAATTTTCCATATAAAAATTTCTTAGACATTCAAAAGTAAATTTTTGAATGTAATTTAAATGTAATGAGCTTCCTGTTCTTCTTTTTGGTTATTAAAATGTGTTAAGAAGAAAAAATATCATTAAAATTTTGTTTACCTTTTTAATAAAATGTGCCAAATATTTCCGTTGGGTCACGCATCTGATTATTTTAGCTTCACATATTTTTTCATAGTTGAAATATTTTTCCCCCTAGTCAAACTTAATGTTCGTATGAAAGGCATTTACACCCCTCTTAGAAAATCAATGTATGTTATTGTTTTGTGCAATGAAAACTTTCAAATATATTTTCTCGTTGATATTATTTCCGCAAATTTTTTTTACTGTTTGTATATAAATCTATTCTATTGGTCAGTTTGTTTGAAATTTTCCTTATTTTACCGATATTTTAACAAAATACTTTTAAGATAATGAAGTAATTTTCGGAATATAATTTTTTTACTTAAATAAAGGAATTAATTCAATTTATTTTAAGACAAATATGCAGGAACTATAGGTAAAAAAGTGTTGTGAAAGAAAATTGCAAATCAATTTACTTATGTATAAATAATGTGTCTAATGCCATTCTGTAGCTGCATAAACATTTATATATTTATTGCAAAATATTAAATGAAAAAAATTTTATTTCTGTAACAATATTTTACAATTCAATGTTTTGAAACACAAGGTAAAGTTTATAAGATATTTTGAAACTAATTTAATTTGACGATATGCTATTAGGAAACCTTAGGCAAAATATTTATTCAGTTACAAAATAATGTAAAATTTGTTATTACTACTGTTAATAACATATAGATTTTTCATGCTTCGCATCTGCGATTAAATGGTTATTCTAAAAGTAGAAAAACTGATAAAAAAAAAATCTGACAAATAATGTGTGTCGTCAATATTTCTTATTAGTTTATTATTAATGTAGAATTTATACGTTAAATATATATAACTTATTTAAAAAAAACTGAAGTTTACTGAATTAAAGCTATATACTAGTTAATATGGACTCATGGAAAATATAAATGGCAAACTGATACTTTTTTTAAAAAAATACACGATAAACAAGAAATTTCTTGCTGTTTCTAAGGTACCAAAAGAACATGACCTACAGAAAGTGCAGCTTGTTGTTAGTCTTCGAAGTAACTATCATTGGCATCCGATACCATCGGCCAAAATGTCTCCAGTTGAGCTAACTCTTTGTGGTAAAATTCGGGTGTTTTGGAGGCAAAGAAGTCCGTAAGTGTTTCGCTCAAGTCTGCTTCATTGGTGAAGGATTTTCCACGAAGGTGATTGTCGAGAAAGTCAAAGAGATGGTAATCTGACAGTGCTAGGTCAGGTAAGTAAGGTGGTTCGCAGTCTCCCAACCAAGTTCCTGTATGCTATTCTTGGCCACTAGTGAGACATGCAGCTTCCCTTTTTAAGCAAAAAACAGTACACCTTTGTGATTAACCAGTGATGGTTCCTTCTGTTGCAAGGCCTGTTGCGCACGTTCCAATTGCTGGGAGTAGAGACCCCCATTGACCGTTTGGCCCGTTGGTAACAGCCCATAGTAAACCACTTAATGGTTAGTTCAGCAGACGTAAAGCATATTTTTGCGTGGGTGCGTAGGGCCTATTGTGCAATGCGTGACAGCATTCTGGGAGACAACCAATGTTTAAAACGTTTGGGAATGTCATACAGGACCCATTTTTTGTCACAGGACAGTATTAGAATGAATGTGGATGCACTACGGTGGCGAGAAAATAACGCTAAACAAGTTGCCACTTGTTGTTTATGGACTTCCAACAGCGTATTAGCAACCCATTTGTTCAGCCGGTACATCTTACGTAAATGGAGAGATGAAGTCCAACCGTTTCACCGGAAACGTTAATTGTCTTGATGCAAGTTCATCACACGTTTGTCTATTGTCTTCCTCAATTGCTACGTGCAAGGCTTCGTCATGCAAGACCTGTGGTCGTCCACTGCGAGTTTTATCACAGAGGTACAAATTTCTCGACTTGATTTGTGAAACCGATAAATTGCCGTACTTTCATTCACAGCACTATTCCCGAACGCTTGACATATTCGGTAACTTGTCGCATGAGCTGATAAACTCATTTTGAAGTCGTAAAGCAAACAACACCAAAGAAGCTTCTTCGACACTTTCTTTTCACTACTGTACGAGTTACGATTGATGAATGTGTACGGTGGACCTGCTTTTATAAGGACTAATATTCCTACTCTCGACTGACCTCAACCACATCACACAATAATTTGCATACTTATTCCTATTTCGTTCAATGGCAACGCCAAAATGGCAAGAACTTTATTGTTTACATTGTACTAGTAATTTTGAGTTAACATTTTTTTTTATCTTATTAATAATAGTTTTTAAAAATAAATTTTTAAAAAATGTATTAAAATAATGTTTACATGAATAGAACTTTTGAAAACTCAAGAAAAAAATCATTTGGCAGTATTTATTAAATTTATTTTATTCATTTAAATTTTAACCTTAGAAGGATTGTCTCAATTAATTTGTACCAAGAGAGGGCCTGTTTTTGTTGCTAAATCTTACTTTGTTGCGAAGACTTTTTCTATGAATGCTCTGTGATGAAATGATTTTTGTTATTCTTCAATAATTTAGTAGAATCATCGGAAGAGAAGTATCGTGATGAACACAAAGAATAGAAGTATTTCCAGTTTTGATTAAGGAAAGCAAAATGGGATTTACAGATTGGCTTTGTTGAATAAAGTATTGTTAATCCGTATTTTTAATAGCTTGAAATTATTTGTTCGACATGAAAAACTTCTTGAAATTTTTATTGAAGGAAGGTTATTGTGTAATGTAAATTTAAAAAGATGCTTTATCTTTTCTTTAAATAATGATAATATAAGGAACAGAACAGGATTTTTGAATTCATCGCAAATATAATTCAATAAAATTCTCTGAAATGAAACATCTTCATGAACTTGAATTGCAGCAATTTTGTTAGGTTTAATGTCTTTGACGTATGAAAATTAATTTAATAATATTGCAAATAATACAAAATGAGATTAACAAAATTAATACTGTATTTTTGTTATTTTACTTTAAAATAAATAAATTCCCAGTAATTAAATAACTGTCAAATATATTAAAAATTATTCTAAATATTTTATTTACATTAATTACCATTATGATGATCTGTCTTTTCTCTGAATATTAATGTGAAGAAAAGAATTACTGAATCATTTATAGCTGTGTAGATGAAATGGATTTTTTTAAATTGTTAATTGTTTCGTAGAATAATCAAGTTATTCTATAATGAACGGTCTGAATAAATAAAGTTTAGATGACTTATATTTCTTGAAACACTTATGATTGTGGAATTGTAAAAAAAGTTTTACAAATATCTGTCAGAATTGTTTTACATTTTATTTCAAAAAATATTTCTGACTAAATAATATAATTAGGTTTGTGAATACTAAGAAATATGCGAGTATTTTTAATAAACATTTTAAATTTACAATAAAGTAAAAAAAAAAAAAATTTCGTTGTAAAACACTGTTTCTTCAAAATTGAATTGAATGGTAAGAGTTTTAAAAATATTAATTAAACTTAATATAAATTTATTCAAATAATATTTATTCAAGAGAAAAGTTTTCTTGTGTAAATTTACATAAAGAATAGTGATTTCTCTTTTCTTTGAATTTGTAAATATGTCGATATGATTACTGATGGGATTTATTTCTTAAATACTTTTTACTTAAAAACTGAAATAAGCATTCTATATTATGATGAGCATAGCACATATATTAAATATTTAAAGTATTTCTTCTATTAAAATTGCCTCAATAATAAATAAGCTTGATAATCTTTCCAAAAATTATTTATTTCAATTTAGAAAAAAATTATTTCTATGAGTATAAATTTATATCATTTATTTAAATTTAGAAAATGCTGATCTGAAAAGAAATTTACTATGATTTATAACGAATAAAGCTTTTCTATGCAATTTTATATAGAAATGATGATCTGTCTTTTCTCTGAATTCTGATATGTAGCGACTGATATAGTATGTAATGAAACGTGCTATTTTGAAAAGAAATGGATTTTGTAACTGTTTTGATGTAATTCATAGAACAATGAGTATAATGAATTAATAAGTAGAATGTTATGTTATATTCTATTTATTCAATACTATAACATTATCTGCTTATTCAAATACTTAATATATAATTTAGAACTACAAGTAGAATATAATATTAAAAATGCTTATGATTTATTTTAAAAAAAGAGTTTTAAATTTAAATTTATATAAAATTTATAATCTTACTTCCCTTTAACTAATGATTTGTAAAGGAGTTTGAATGGATCTTTAAATGCATTATATATATATATATATATATATATATATATATATATATATATATATATATATATATATATATATATATATATATATATATATATACACACATATATATAATCTTCTGAACAAAAGGATATTATTGAACAAAATTTCGGAAAGGTTTTGCTGAACAAAAAAATTTTTGATCTCAGATAATTATTTTAAACTTGCAGAAAACCGTGCACATTTGTCAAGAGTAGAACGGTTAAGATTGTAGTGAAAAATTTTTTATTAACAATGAATAAAACAGTCTAATTAATAAAAAGATTCTTAAAAAAAGTTTTTTTTATTAAATTCTACACCGAGAATGATGCCGTGTGTTTTCTCTGAATATTTATTTGCAGAAAAATGTGACAGATTCTCTATATCCTGTATTATGAATACTTTTTTTTTGTTTATTTCTCATTAATATTTTTAGAAATTTTTTACAGAAGAGTACAAATCACCACTACTATATACACACACCACACCATATATTTAAGCATTCAAGTTTTAGAAGATCTCATTCCTGCAAAAAATATTTTTAAGCATGAAATTAAAAATTTAATTTGCGTTTTTTGGATACATAAAAATGTTTTTCTATTTTATAACCTGTTTTTTTTTTTTAATTTACATAGATCATAAGCTGTTTTTCTTTGCACACTGAGACATTCAAAAAAGTTTCTGTTAAGACTGTTGATTTTCTATAATACAGTGTCAATGAAAGAATTTTTGTAATAATTTTTCTTTACGTTACTATAATCTTATGACATCTGGTATCTTAGTAAGAATTATTTTCAAGATGTGAAACATTTTCGATCTTGCAATGGAGAAATAAAATGTCTATTTATATAGTATTGAAGGGTTTTACTTTTATCTCTCTGATAATTTTAAAATGTTTAATACATTTTGGTATATTTAATTAAACAAGTCATATCTGTTAAAATATATACAAAAAAGTATCTTTTATAATGTAAACTTGTAACAAATGTGTTTTTTTCCCTCTAAAATTTGATGTATTGAAAAACTTGAATGAATCTGTAAAAGCATTCCTGGTAAAATTTAAAAAAAAAAATCTTTTATTCAAATTATGTAATTATCAGATGAACTGTGTGAAAAGGATTTTGACATCTGAAAATATTTCGAGTAAAGGATGAAAAAATAATCTAAATTAAGTTATTCATAATAAAAAGTATTACTTTTATCAAAAATATTATCCTGTCAAAATTGGTATTGGGATCATTTGATAATATTAATTAAATTTGAATTATTTAAATTTATTGCAATTTTCGCTGTATTATTTTTCATGTAAAATGATAAAGATTATGATTATTTGATTTTTTCATTGAATATTGACATATTTAGAAATTTAGATAAATCTATAAATGATGTGATGACGAGATATTTTTTGTGACTGTTTTCATTCATTTATACAGTGTAATGATCCAAAATTAAGTATTTTGATGAGCAAATATATGGAATGAATTTTATTTCAGTAAAGACTTTTAATAATAGGTTGATGTAACTGCGCCATATGTTGAACACAGGATATGAAATATTTATCAATCTCGAATGAAGTTTGTTAAAATTACTTATGAATTGATTTTGTAATACATTAATAAATCATGTTGTTTCATCATAATTTTAGTAAAAAAGCCTAATTTGTATAAAAAGCTCCTCTATTATGAATAAGGATCTTTTTTTCTGAAATTAATAATAATAATATGTTTGTTTCTTTTTTATGCTGAATGACGTTGTATGTTTTACAGCTCTTGTTATATGCCAAGGTACTCGTAAATCATGGTAATGTAGCAAAAAGTGGAATTCTAAAGAATCGATGGATTTTGCGTATTAATTAGTTGGAATTTTTTTAAACATTCGAAAAATCAATTAAAAATAATCTAATGTAAAAAAGATGTGATATGTTTCACGAAATGTATAGTTTGATATTTCCAAGGTCAATTACAATGTTTCTTAAATTGTCTAACATGACATAATGCAAGTTTATTGATCAAATTTATAAAAAAAATTAGGATTGAAAGAATGATTTTTATGTATGAAATATTTTTAGAAAAATTATGTGTATTCCCTTAATGCTTAGAGTTACAGTCAGGTTGAAGTTGGGTTATTTAGTCGGGGTTGTTAAGAAAGTTTGCAATTATTTTTTAATTAAATTAGAAAATTAGGATAATTCGAATTAATATAAATTTTTAGTAGTCAGTATTTTTAACAGTGCGTATCATTTAGAATAAAACTGGTTTTGGTTGCTGTCTTGTACTTTAACAATTGTGTGTTTTAATCAATTAACATATACAAGTAGGATAATAATAATTAATTCTTCCAACAATTACAATCTGTGAAATTTATTTATTTATTACAAATGCCCAGAAAATTGACCATGACGCCATTAGTCCTCTGCCTTCTAATACCTCTGAACAGTACATAAATATTTTAATTATAATGCTATGAAATAAAAATTGTCTAGAAAAATAATTGAGGATTTAACTTTAGGATTAGAATAATCATATGCTTATGCTAAATTCCAGTTTTAGCTCTTTCAATTGTGTATTTATTACATATTTTACTGCAAGCAAAATTTAATTACTTCTGTGAATAAATTTCGTATAACCCCTAGAGGGAATGTTTCTAGGTGATGGATAGGGAAATGCCTCCTTTGGATTATCCTGTGGGTGGTAGTAGGGAAACAAAATACCATCCGTGGACCAACAGGCAGATGTCCTACCTCCTCAGAGGCACTGACAACCATTTTTCCATGGGAGAACATCTTAGCTACTTCAAGTGGGGCTTGGAGGAGAAGTATGCTATTAGGCTCGCCTTAGAACCGGTCGCTATCGAGATATGAAGATCCAGAGAACCTACCGTCATTAATGGCTTTAATATTCAACTGACACTAAAACACATTTTTGATGGGATCTTGGAAAATATCCAAGTACCCACTGCAAAAAACGAACTTGCAAACACCGGAAATGCAACATGTATCTCTAGCTGTTCACCAGTGGTTCACATTGAACCTAGGACGTACCACTCCGTAGAATTCTACTGCTTGTTCACAGGAACTTACACATGTAGTTTCTGTCAGCAGTATGGTCAAAAGGTTTATCAGCCACAGGATTGAATGTCGATTAGTCTCAGCAGTAAACTGGCTGCATAATGTTGACAAATCAATCAAGTCAGTCGTAAGATGAATGAATTTCTCAGCATGGCTAATAAATGCTATTTACTTAATATTCTGTTTTTTAATACATTTAATTTTGTTCATTTAAATACATGCTTGTGTGACACATTCTTTTTCTACAATATTATTTTTTAAAAATAATATTAGTATATATAAACCGGTTGTATACTTTTCATTTCTACTACCTAAAGGAAACTTTTCTCATTCACACCATCACAGTTTAGATACTTTTTAAAAATAATCAATATTTACTTAAGCCTAAACTGTTTAGAAAATATCAAATTTTATAAAGTTTATAGTTGATTTGATTATAAGCATTATAAATGATATTATTTGAATTTTTTTTCAATTATACAATAGAAAATGTGAAAGTGATAAAAACTGTATATAATATGGTGCGCTATAAATAACCAGTAAAAAATTGTTGTTACTATTTAAAAATGATTTTTGTTATGCATACATGCTCATTAACTTTAAATTAATTTCATAACTATAACATAATACAAAATAATATCTCAACTGACATTCAAAGAGTTTTGTGTGTTATTTTCTTAATGTTTTATTACTTATATATCAATGGTATTATTTGTTATTCCTGCAAAAATCATTAGTTTCTTCCTCTAATACTACTTTATTTATAAAGTAAATTCAATTTCATGTAATTTTAGTAGTATATTTAATAACAGAAATATTTATTATATTTGACTTTTGAAATTTTTATTAAAGTACTAAGTAAGAAAAAAAGAAAAGAATAAAGGAATGTTTATCAAATAAAAAAAATACATTATCTAATGAACAAAATTTTTAAGAAAATAATTTAAAATATCAAGCTTTATCAATTGTTGCAGTTTCGTTACGAATTTACAAATAATTTGGTTGCATGGATGATGTTTACCATAGTAATAAATATGCTGGATTTCATCCACTTAATGTATACCTTGTCAAAAACAGCATATATAAAGTAGACTTGTATACAAAGTCTGTTGTGTAAAATAAATCTAGTTTTAAAATATGAAAATAGAGTAATTTCGTTTATATACTGATTTGAAACATCCATTCCAGCAGGAAACTATTCTGTCCACAACTTCTTTGATGAGGTATTTATGATTTGTTGAAAATCTTAGCCAGTCATTTTCCAAACCAAATGGGGCATAAAATGACTCAGCGGAAGGTGAATAAAGCTATCTGTAAAGCGGAGAAGCATATCCTATATTGTTTTTTGTGACAAAATGTGTTTATGTGCCTGTTTATGTGTGTATGTTGAAACTTTAAAGGAGAATATCAACATGGTTTCTGGTGCCAGACGAAGTATATGTTTAGAGTACTAGGGAGATGACGTTAAACATCTCACGTTTTTTTCTTTTTTTAAATGATGAGTCATTTGAGTAGTTCAAAAACACTTGAAATGCTGCTACGACTATTTCCATCTGAATTGGTTTGGTTAATTCCTCTATATGCTCACCTTGTAGCACATGATGGCGGATCCAACTGTATTCGACTTTGAAGGTAATAATCATGGATATTGAATCAGATTTCGAATTTTCACCAAACTAATTTTCTCCCCAACAAGTACATACGAACATAATTTATTTCACAAAAAAATTCTTGGATTCGGGAAATCTCATAGATATAATTGAATATTTATTGAGATTTCTTGGTAGGAAACCAAATGCCATCATAGATTCTTTACTTTAGCAATTTGATTTAATATAATACTGAAAATATATAATCTTGCCGTATTAAAAAGTGCATTTTATTCCTATTTTTATTTCTCTGTAATCAAGTAAATAAGTATATTTTATTTATGTATATTATTCGGAGCGCAACTATTAAATAAATATATTTTATTTATTCATATACTATTTCCATATAATAGCTGTAATTGTATTATTTTTTACAGTTTACTTCGTGTATTTTAATTTATATTTCGCTATCGGTATTTTACACGAAATGAGTTTTATTTTTTAACCTGCATTAGAAGGATTTGGGATATTATTTTGCAAAATTCTTAAGGAAATTGTTAGAGTTATGTCTTATAAACTTATTTAAATTGGAAAGAAGCTTATTTTATTGTGAATAATTTATTATTGAAGAAAAATATTTATTTAAAATATACCATGAATATAATGTAATAGTTCATTTTATTATTTATAGAATAATTTAAAATTTGGGTCTTATTTTTCTTATCTTGAAATAAATTCGCTTTCAGTTGAAATTCCTAATATTTTCTCTATTCAATTATATTCACAAATTAATTCAATTCTGTAAGGATGTTTGATAAAATTTTCTTTCAAAATGGAGTGAAAATCGAGTCTCTTTAAAAATCTTTCGTAAAAGGATTTATTATTTCCACATATCTAAAGGTAAAAAATAAAGAATCATATTTTTAAATGAATTACTTCTCGATTGTGTACGCACACGCACACGCACAGAGAGAGAGAGAGAGAGAGAGGAAGTTAAATATTTAACACAAAAAAAAAATATCTTAAAGAAAATTCTCCAGTTATTGCAAAAACTGAAACTCCACACTTTAGATTTATTAGAAATATTTAAATTTTACGCATCGGTATTAAATAGATTTTGAATATTTATGATCAATCTACAATTATTTCCAATATACCTGGGCTTGAAACTAAATATCATATTTTAAATAGAAGCTTTCTTATAGGTAACGTATTATTTAAACAAAATAAGCTTTCAGTTAATCATCAGTACCGGATAATTTACCTTTTAAGAAAACGTTCTTTTTAAAGATTCTTTTTCTGATAAAGACCGGTTATGGTACAAAAAGTCAGTTGATTAGTGATCAATCTTTAAGTGACATCTGCTATCTTAATAAAGGTGTGTGAAAACAGCCATTTAGTTATCAGAAAGATGGGAATTTCTGTCATCGCCCGATATTAAACGCATTAAGGTTGATGATTTGTTTTCCCTTTTTGTCAGACCATTCTTAAAATTCGTTTATTCTTAATTTTTAACTTTGTAAGTAGATTAAGCGAAAAAGTGATGAAATTAAAATCAGTTCTTTGCATAGATGAAAGTTTTTTTTTTATTTGTAAGTTGCTTACTCCTCTATGCATTTTAAAATTTATTAGAGAAAAAGTTCTACGGAATGATTTCAAACATCGATTTGAATAATCTTACTTGTTATGCTTTGCATTTTACTGGTACTAAAATTTTGTTTGTTAGCATGAAGTCATAAATGTAATATAAATCTTAAACAATGATGTATTTATATCGTGTTATATTCGGTCTATAAATTTTGTACAGATACCATCTTTAAAAGTTATTTTTTCAATTGTTCTTGGCGTCTTTATGTCGGTAGTAATTTATATCCTCGCGTGTGAGATACTTATGTTTTGTTTTCCTTTTTTAAGTACATTTCATCTTAAAATGGTTTCTAGTTATTGGCTGCGTTTGGATTATCTACTAACTAAAAAAATGCACACTTCAAAAAGAAAACTGCTTATTTTAGATCGTCTTTCATTAATTGAAAAATGTAATTATTTTCATTTTTATTTATACTTTTTTAGATAACAAGCCCTTCTTTTTGTTTATTTGTTATTGATTTGAATTATTTTGGCATGTACTTAGTTTAAATAAAAATTCTAACTTATTATTTTCTTCAATTCTCACATTAATTTGTAATACAATTCCAATGATTATTGTGTTAACATTATTGAATATAGCTTATGCAATGTTAGAAAAAAACATTTCTACATTAAATACATATAGAATGTTAATGTCATTCTTTTAATACTCTTAGTGAACAGATTAAATAGAATTGTTGTTAGAATTTTAATTAGGCTGTTTCAAGAGATAAATACGAAAAAAATTCATTTCAATAAATTACTTTAAAAGCAGAATTATTTGAGTGAGTAAAAACATGTTCCACCACAAAGAACGGAAATAAGTTTAAAAATAGAATTGTGGTAATTCTCTGTGAAAACTTGTAATGAAACAAAAGAATGCTTGAAGTTGGAGAGAAAAAATTTACCACTGTTCAATCTCCCTCAAAACATCTCAACTTTTTCATTGCATAAGGGAATTATATTTATGTCCAGAATGGGAATTATATATGTATAAAAAAAGAACTAAGCTATAGATATAAATTTTAGAATATTATCTATGAAAATTTTGTTTGATCTTTTTTGGATTATCTAATATTTTTGAATGCGTTTATAATACATTTTTGTAAAACTTTCCTTTTCATAAATATTTTTACTTTTTATATTTTTATTTATAAATCCATGATTATAAATACTTAGTTAATGTTATTTAATAAAGACTTTCTTTTATATATATATTTTTTATCCTACGTCAGTCATTGGCATTATCTGCCAGAAGACCTCTGGCGGCCCAATAAAAACTTTTATATTAAATTGCTAAAATTTTTATTTAATAGCAACATTTGTAAAGCAAAATTTGTCTAAAAATTATTGAACATTTTTAAACTTAAAATATCAACATAATTTGATTGATATAAAATTGAAAATATCAACACAATTTGATTTGCTGATATAAAAATATCAACATAATTTAGAATAATAAGTTCAAGACAGTTTTTAGATTCGTGTTTGTTGATTTTTCTAATAAGTTCGTAGTATTGAATACAATGTTTTGAATGTTTGTTCAATGTAATGACAAAAACTCGCCGTTTATAAATGATATTTTATTAAAAATTAGCACCCCCGTATAACTGAACCAACACCTTGCTTGTTTGTCCTTTTTTTTCACTTTCTTATGCTCTTGACTTTCGTTTGGAAAGCAGCCCGCTTGTATACATTTTTTCTGTCCGTGGAATTAGCTCGCAGCTTCATCCTAGACGAAAAGAAGTGTGTTTTTTTATCGTTTCGCTTTTCAAAAAGACTCTTTGTTTGTATTACGTGAACCAATCTGTGTATTCTTAAAAATATTAGGTTAAAAGTCCAAGTGTGTGGAAGACAGTCGACGGCCAAAAATAATTTTTCATATCAATTACTTTTTTTATTTTTCGACTTATTTATACGAGTACTATATGATATTGATGTAGCTTCTAAAATTAATTAAAATTGCTATGAGGATGAATTATTATAGGTAATGACCGAAGCCGCTAAAAAACCCACCTCAAAATTTTGATCATGTTATAAGGACAAGGTTGACACTTGAGATGTCATGTACTACCCTCTGATAGCGGATACATATTGGACCATACGAAGCTTTTAAAGTATACAGGATTTCATTTGGCGTGTTTCCGCTTAATCGTGTATCAAACTTGCTACCTCTAGGTAACGATGCTTTTGCCCCAGACTTTACACAGTGTTCACCATGCCATGATATTGCCCAAGTTCATAAATTTGCAAGATCTCTTATTTGGTGACTACTATTTATCAAAAAGATTCAGTAAGAATAATGATGGTGAAAATTTTTATAAAGAATTCCGTCACATCAAATGATTTAAGATTGTAATTTTTTATTATTGATAACAAATATAAGAATAACTGTGTTGAAAGAAATTCATTGCAATAAAATCCTTAGTACGTCAAAATTTCCTCAATTTCGAGCACAATTCCAATTAACACTCTGCTTATAACAATTTTTAATGAGAATTTAATTAGAATATATATATACTCATTATGAGAACAAATTTTTGATATTTTATACAGTTTGTTCTATTGAAAATCTGTATAATTCATGTTGAAAAAATAAGTCAAGGTTGTGATTTTGTTTTAAATTATTTTTAAAATTTTCCTTTCTTAAAACCCAATATCGTTTTTACAAATTATAGGAACTTTCTTTTATTCATTTTGTTCAAGAAAAGTTTATATATAATTTTTATTTTTATAAAAAGCAAAATTTTTTTAATTTTAGATTATAATCTTATAATCGAATTCTTGTTTAACAATGACACATTTAGTAAATTTAGGATTCATGAATAAAATGAAAATGTTGCATTCGTGAAACTATTAAATATCGTGTAAGCATGCATTCCTCTATGCGTAGATGTATTATGAGGCCTAATTATTAATATAAGGAATCATATAAGGGGACCTGTCTTACCCCTTTCTAGCTTTGAAATGCCAACAAATTTGGTCAAAGAAAAGGCGCTGAATTATAGAAAATTGGCTATGTCCTACCGATTGAGACGTCTTGCAGAGTCCTTATTTTGTTAAGTTGTAGAAGTTAGCCATCCTATTTTGCTGCTGCTTTACAACTTTATAATTGATAGAAATAGATTACAAAGTTGTAGATAAGTAATGATTTACTACTAAAAATAACTTATGCACTATCTTGGGAGCTTTCCTTGTTTGTCATTCAACAGTTACCTCTTGTACAAGAGGACTAATTAGACTTGGATATGCAATTTAAAATAGATTCCAAACCACAACAAACATCCAAATCCGAGATGGGATTTCGACCCACAAATTGTTAAATTGAAGACCAGAGCGCTAACCATTCGGTTACTTCGTGTGAAGAAAAGAGCATGTCTGGATTTGTACATAAGTTCCAATACTGTTAAGAACGCAAATCGCGAAAGAAAGATTTTTCTGAGTATACATGTGCATTGTGGTTAAAGCTGAATAGATTGAGAACCATTTTTTTTTGTGTCCCTAAAGACAAGTAGTTATTTATTTCGGGGCACTTCATTATTTCACTGCGTTATAATTCAAGCTAGATGAAGTGTACGTTGTACGCGTCCGTTTCTTCGCTGCTCTACATCTATGTAACTGACTTTTTTTTCCTGTATCCCATTTAGTTTTCCGAGTTGGGATCGTTAACTTCTAAATTTTATTGAGGTGATCAACAAGTCTTGCTTTGTAATGCATAACTTTTTCCTATATCTCAACACCTTTTTGATGACCATAATTGATTGCATTCCACAATTGTCAGAGGAAGGAGGGGTTTAAAAAAAGACTTTAAACTGGTTACCTTGTATGTAATTTTTGCTAAGAAAATCTTTCTAGTACAGTGGAACAAATTCTTAAAATGTATTTTTTTTTATTGTTTCATGTTATCTTTCCTTGTTAATTCGGTTACGTGTGTTACGGCGTTTGGAAAAGGTTAGAATGGCAATTTTATGAATGAGTTCCTGTTCGGTGTTCGAATTCTTGGAGATCTCTGATCTTCTCAAGAATTTCGCAAATCAATTTTACTTTCTTAATTGATTAATTATAGGTTGATATTTTATTAGTTATAATAAGTCCTGTTTGGACAATAATTTATAAAGATGAAAATTTTGGATTGTACAAGATATATATATAGTTTTAAACATTGGTTAGAACAAGTAAAGTTAAGATACATTACTTATATTCAGAGTAGTTTTGTTCAAATGGAGAAATATGAAATTATGTTTAGAAACTAAGATTTGAAACATAGTTTCTCCTTACACTTATCCATTTTGTTCTAAAAATAATAAATTCTTTATGAAAACTTAATAGAGCTCACTTTTGATTCTAAATGATTTTATTTTTAAGAAACATCTAAAAGTGTTTAAATAAAATGTAAAAAAAAAAAAAAGTTTGAGTTGGTCCATTTTCCCAGAATCATTTTCATCTGTGCATTGTGGTGTATAGTTTGATGTAATAATGTACAAATATCCTTACTATTCAATGGGATAAGAAATATTAATGTGATTTTATGACATTTTAATCCGAAATGTTGAATAAATTGACATTTTTTTTATCATTCTCAGCGACAAATAACAGAAGTATTGCATAAATTTGAAATATCTATGGCATTTGCATATATTTAAATACAATTAGCTTTCATTTCTGTGATTCTGTGAGACCTTTAAAAATATTAAATTCTAGAATAAAAATCTGTAAATAATGATTATATATATATAATTAAACATGAGCATAGAGATCTATGTAATATGTGGTTCTTATTATGGCTGTATTATATGGACGACATTTAAACAATGGCGGTATGTTGGCATAACATTAATCATTGATTGCAATTAGTGTTCAAAGGAATGATTTGATTCATTGTTTCAAGTAAGAACGAGTCAATTTTCAAAGCAGTTTAAATAATTCCATGACCAAGGATCAATTGAAATTTTAATTGGGGCATATTTCATGACTATATTAGAAGTAAAAAATATTTATTCTTAGCTTTTATTATTTCTACTTGTTTAAACGGTTTGATTTTGTGGCTGAATATATTAAAAAAAATACTAAGATATTGACATTTATGCATGAGTAAAGGTATGCGCAAAAAATTACATTTTATTTTATTATTTAAGATTTCTGATTCCGTTTATGGTATTCAAATAAGTTCATACTTATTATGGATTAGATTAGTAGGTGAAAGAGGTTTTCACCCCCTCTCCTCCGACAATAAAGCTTTGTACAGATTGCTCTCAGAAAATGAGTGGTTACATGTGCAAGCTGACACGATTATATGATAACATGTTCTTCTCTTGATTTGGTGGTTGAAAAGGTTTTCTTCATGAGAACTGCAATCAAATTTCGGTAAGCTTCCCATAAAAGATCTCCCTGAATACCTCATCCAATATAACATATTCTAACACTTTTCTTATCTAATATTAAAAAAGATAACTATGTAGCTAGTTTTCTTGAAGGCTTATAATAAAAATGAAATGTTTCTTTAAAAGAGTTTTCTTCATTTCATTTTACATAGAGCGCTAAGTTGTCGTCCCCAGCACCTATGCCTGCTGTATCATCCTGCCCAAGTATTGTCAAGTTAGACCCGAGGCTTGCTGAAGCTCGGAATTCGGACACTGTTCAGGATGAAGGTCTTGTTTCGGACTCAGAAGCGGGTCCCGGTGCGTACGTCACTGAATATGTTAGCTGTGTGACATCGTCTTTATCTTCCGCCAACTCTTCCGGAAGACCAGGTCATTTTCGTTCCTCCAGCGACACTTCCGCCACTTCCTCACTACTTCCTGAGCTGCGGATGAAGAAAACAAGCAGCGCAGAAAAATTGTGGACTTCAATGTCAAGCCGTCTAAACGGTCCAGACAAGAGAAAGCAAAGGAGGAAAGGGGTAAGCAAGCCACCTGATGCACAAGAAGCGTCCAAATCGGGCAGCGGTCGTTCTTTGACATACCCTCCTCAGAGGAAGAGTTCCACTTCAGAAGAAGAGCAAGAGTTCAGCTCGGTAGACAGTAATGGTCTCAAATCTTTGAAAATGCTGACTTCAGGACTGATGGAGTCCGGGTCGGACTCTGTTCGGCTGCTGAGTGATTTATCATTGGCTGATAGTCATTTGTGTCCTAGTGAAGGTACAGTGGATGAAACCTACCAGGATGTCGTCGACAGGTATGTTTTCAACATTGTTACTGCTTATTAATGTCTTAGTATATTAACTTAAATTCAAGAGATAGATTTGAAATGCATTGTAACTTTATGAAAATTATGGAAGTTACTATATATTTTTTACTATCGATATAATTTTGCGTCATATATGTATAATTTACAAAACTTAAAAAATGAAAATAAAAAAATGCAATCCTTCAATTTTATTATGTCGCAGGTGTTAGAAAAAAGACTGGAAAATTATGGGAGAATTTTACTTTTTCGTGAATATCTTATGAAACATCCTTTTTAAAAATCTGAAATTTAAATTTTGTTTATTTGAATAAAATTTAACTCATTCAAATAAAAATATTTAAAAAATAACCCTTTACAAATTTATTTATTAAGCATATATCCATTATTATAAATTAAAAAATAAACTGATATATTTGACGTAAAAAATAATGAAATATATTTTAGAGTTGTTCATTTTAAAAATTGCTTAAAATATTCCAGATTTCAATTAACTAATTTTGAAAAAATTCTGAGATCTTAATTTTATTACTTCCTCATTTCTATCAAATAACTATATCTATAATCTATAACTATAATCAAAATAACTACATTTCGTGACAATGGAAATTATAGTCTATAGTAAAAACCTAAGTAACGTAAATGATGATAGATATATCAGAAAATTACTGCTGTGTGTGAACTTGGTAGATTTAAATAAAAATGTTATAGTTTAATTTTTCACTGTCCAAATTATCTGTGTAAAACAGAGATATTAAAATGTATCGTGTTCAAAAACATTGGATGAAAAATTACTTTAATCTTTTTTATACAAAATGTATTTAATTTTTATAAAGCAACTACGTTAGCTATGCTAATTATTCTTGATAATACTCAATAAAATTATTGTCTATTTATTATATTACGTTAAACCTCTATAATTTTCTTTTATTATTACTGCAAAAGCTGTATCATCATAGACGTATGTAAATTCTTCTTCACTTTTTAATGTTAAAATTAATTCTCCTTGTAATGTGTGTTTTTATTTGTAAAATAAAATTAATTTCAAAATCATTTTACCAAATTTTTACATTTCATTTAGATGAGGAATATGCACTCTATTTGTGTGTGTGCGTGCTTTTGTAATCTCCATTTTCTAAATTGATTAATCTTGACTTTGAATTAACAGAGAAAAGCCGAAAGTTATTTTCAGGAGTTTTAATATGATCCACGTGTAGTAGCTTTCCCGAAAGACTTCATCGACTTATTCATGCGATGTAAAAGGGAAAACCTCCTCACCACCCATCTCAACAACGTTGTTACCCTGATGAGATCGGTACAGAGGTTGTTGCACCAGTGGCTTTCCCGTACCTTGCCCTGAATTGGGTTCTACCAGTGAGATAGAAGCATGTGGCTGGGAGTCTTTGTAATTTAAAAGCACGGACCAAGCAAAAGGCACCTAATTCATGTTTCGCATTCAATAAAGGTATCACTTCACATGGAAGTCATTGCGATCACGACATATTTAACGCACCCAGCCATGACATTAGTGAACACGACGGATCTTTGTTTTGATCGGTATTCGAACTCACTGCCTTCTGGTATCGATAGCCCTTACCAACCAGGCTACAGCTGCTTTTCTCAACAGGTGTACTAGCCGAAGCCAGAGATTCAAGATTCATTCTCTATGATTCAGTTGCGATTGGGATAGACCTTTCACGCTGAAATGCGCTGTCTTTGGCCATGGTGAGCCGAACTCGTTTGTTTATCTGATAGTATAAATTTTAATTTACCAAATCTGATAAACAAAGAATATTTATCTTGTATACTATTGAAGTTTTTTCTATGTACATTTTTGTCATGCAAAATAATTAAAACTATTAAGTTTAACTAGCGTGACTAATTCTCTGAGAATATGTTGACATTTTGATTTTATAAGCGAGTTTTGTCGGAATAGGGAAAATATAAGATCACTGAACTTTTGACTACCGATCAAAAATGATGTGCATGAAGTAGACTTTTGGGCAGTTTTTTTAAAGGAAGATAAATTCAGTCTTAATAATCAAAGTTGAGTAATTTCGTTCAAATACCGATTTAGAATATCTATTCCAGCAGGAAATATTCAGTCCATAACTGATGATAATTTGTTGAAAATCACAACCAGTCGTTCTACCTTTTAAATTGGGCATAAAATGACTCGACGAACATTTACTAAAAACATCTCTGATATGATGAATCATCTTTTATATTATAAATAATCTTTGTCTATATTCTGTATAAATGGAATATTTTGTATGTATGAAATGTGCAGTCTCAAAGCAATCAAGCCGTTGTTTTCATTGAATGAAGCAACTACTTCAAAATAAATAAACTGCGAAGAATCTTGAAATATTCAAACTGAAATATTGCCTCAAATATTTTGTTTCTTTGCAGAAGGAAAATTGTAAATATATATATATATATATATATATATATATATATATATATATATATATATATACTACACAATACTTTTGTTTTTTAATACGTATCTTCTGAGAAATATAACATTGAAATCCTTCATCTTATGTTCACTGAAAGATTCTGACATGAACTAGATTAAATAAATTGTAAGGCAGAATTTTCTTTTTTGTCATTTGTATTCTAGATTATAAACAAGTAGAAGTTTATTAAATCTTTTTTTCTATTTATATTATTGAATTTCACAAAAAATTATTCTATCAGTATTCATTTAAATTTTAAAAGAATACGTTGATTAAAGGATAGTCTTAAAAAGTTTTTAAAGTTGCGTAAGAGAAAGTTTATATTATTTAATGAATTGAATATATTTTACATATACTTTTTCTCGCTTATCATAAGGCTATTTAGAGTGAAAGTCTTAGATCATAACTATTATTGAGTAAGGGAGTCGGTTTTCTGGTCGCTTAACGGTCACTTTTCTCACACATCGCTCATTAGATTAAAACCTACTGCTTAAAGTTGATTCGAAACTACTACAAGAATGCAATTCCAAGGTGGGAATGGAACCCACGAACTGTGAGTCAAAGTTCAGAGCGCTAACCTATTGGCTGCTAGCTTGATTATTGAGAGACGGAATACTCACTTTGTTTTTCTTGTTTCTGCAGGCACACACATCTTTCGGAGTAGATACCTGAAAATTCTCTGGATTTTTTTTTCCTTTTGACATCAGAAAATAGCCACCGATGGAAAAATCTACTGGAAAAAAAAAAAAAAAAAAAAAAAAAAATTTAATAAATTTTTGGAGTAATAAATGGCTTTGATTGATTAGATTATTCCCTGTGTGAAATCAAAGAATAATTATTTTATTGGAATATTAAGTTGAAATTATAAATTTTGATATGATGAACTCTGCAAAAGGAGGAAACGTAAAATGTGGTTAATTTATAATTTATAAAGTTAAATTTATTTATTGTTAATTAAAAATATGAGTTTTGTGTTCGTTTGTTACTCTGTGATCACCTTTTGCACAAGAGAGCTGTTCGACCCAGATCTATTGCTTAAAGCATAGAGTCCGAATGCTTGCAAAAATCTATGAATGAAATGTGGAATTGGAATCACGAGCTGAACACCAGAGCTCTAACCATTCATCTGTCTATTTGATATAACATGTGAAAAGCATACAAAGCAATTCTCATATTAAATAGATTATTAATTAATATTAAGAATCAAAAGTTTATAACTAAAAATGATAAATATTCTATATTGCTATTCATATTTGTGTAAAGTTTAAGTCGTAGCGTCCATCAGGGTCATTTATCTGTTCTTAAAATTCAATTTCCTTATGTTGACGAACCACGTATAAAACTGGCTTTTTAATTAATATCATGTACTCTTCCTTTAGGATTTGTAAAATTGAGAAGTACTTCAAAATTGTTATCACCATTTTGATTACCGAAAAAAGCAAATGACATTCTGATAGGAATTTCTTCTTTTTTTTTTGCAGTGTTATGCATTCCCTAACTGACTCTCACCACTTGTCTGTCACTGAATCAGGAAATGGTAAACCTCATAAGAAAAAGCACCATAGTGATCCTGGTGGGGAGGCTTGTTCCCCAACTGCAAGTGAAAACTTTATGACAGACATGATTGGTTCCTCTCGTAGTGAGCCGGATTTAGGGGGGAACGAAGTACAAATACCCCCAACATCATCAGTATCCACGGAAAGATGCTCTCGAGCCTCTTGTCCCACTATGCGACAACATCAAGAGGATCAATCTCATCAGCAGTTGAAGTTGGTCATCGATGGTCAAACATCTGCCTCAACCAGCACCAACTGGCATGCCCGGCTTGGTTTAAGTGGATCGTTGACGTCTGGCGCGACACCTAGCAGGTATTTGAAGTGAAATTTTTGCACAGTTCCTAGATTTTAACTCTCAGATAAAGTCTTGATGTCAGTAGAAAAATCATTTTCTTTTATTTTGCCATTTAACTTTAAATTAATTTTGTGTTTGCGATTCTGATTAAAATTACCATTTTAGAAATTTAATTATAATTAAAACATTCACGGGTTTAAAAGATCTATTCGATTTTATCACGAATTTAAATTTTCGAATTAAGTAATCCTATTTTCTTTAGCTCTTACCTTGCTCTTAGTTTATTACTTTTATGGTTTCGAAGAAATGTGTAATAAGAAACATTTTAATTAGTTAAAATGAATTACTTCAATTTCCTATGAATATCTTAAATTATTTACAAATAACTTGCTAAATAATTTAGCTTAATTTAGAAAAGTAATTGAAATTGCATCGTTTATTTAAAGTGACTTAGCGTGATTTAAATATATTATATATTAAATATTTCTACGTAAAATTTAAAATAATTACACAGTTCTAATTTAATTTAAATTTATAATTCATTGTGTTCTGCTATACGAAAGTGAATAATATATTTTTTAATAATGAAATAACCTGGAAAACATTTTTAAATTTATCTGTTTAACTGATTACATTGCGTTAGTTTAATCTTTACTAATTAGAAATGGAATGCCGTTGGCCATCGAGACGGCAGAAGTAAGCTAATATGCAAAATTTTTATAGTGTTATTTTAAATGTAATTAAATGAGATATTTTAAAAATAGGTATTAGAGCTAGTTAAATGCATTTAATTTTCATAATTAAGGATTGTAATGGAAATTAAAAGTACAATAAATATTAATATTAGGTTGATCTGTTAAGTTCTATAAGCTTTCAAAATCCCAAAATTTATATGATCGTAGAAATTATGAATTTAATTTGAAATAATTTATATTAAGGTTTTTTTTAATATTATTTTAGAAATTGGTATTTCTTATTTTCTTTTTAAAAATTAGTAATTCTTTCAAATTTTTTTAAAATACTCTTTTGCGAAGACTGAATTCAGTTTTTTATTATTAGTAAATACAAGTGAAATTAGTTGTTAAAAAATTAAGACTTGTTTTTTAATTGAACCATTATAAAAAGCTTATTTTTCAACATTTTTGCCAATCGAAAAATTAAACTGATGATTCTTTTAATTATTTATAATATCCTTTTTTCACATATTAAGCCAAATATTCCAATATAAATAAACTGAAAATAATTCATGAATAATTTATTTTAATAAATGATTAACACCGAAAGAGAATATTTAGTTGGAAAAATACTATTTAATTTAATGATTTTATTTCAGTAGATGACAGCTTTAAATAGTTTCTTATTTCTTATTAAACTATTAAGATATTTTGACGCACTAACTTTAAAAATTTGAACATTGTGTAAGTTATAATGGAAGTTTAAAATAAAATAATTAATTTTTTAAGATTAAAGCAAATCACTTAGAAAAATGTTTTCACTATTATACTAGTAATTTTATTTATTTAAGAAAATTTGTTTATTTTTAACAGTCGCATATATATTTATTGTGTGATTTTCTTTATATGACAAAATTTTGTCATGTAGTCGCTTAATCTCATATACTTCCTTTCAAATTATCGGTCATGCCTTGTAGTGTTCCGTTTTAGAAATATCCCAAATAAACCTCACTAAATCTTAAAATTCACTGAGTCATTCTAGTTTTGAAACATTCAATGGTTACTTAGAACTTTAATGAATCTTAATAGTTATCACACATGCATAACAGGTAACATGATTTAAAGATGCTTATAAAGACAGAGTTTTCAAAATTTGAAAGAATATGATAGTATTTAATTACTGTAAGTCTCTTAAAACGAATTTGAGTGTTAGTTTGATCTTCCAGATGGTGTCCAAGAAAATTTCAAGCTTTATTTTAGATTTGTGATTGATCGCTTAAGGTACCTGAACACGTTCAGAGCACTTTTTTTAAATGCACTGCATATATACATTGTAACGATTTTTTCTTATTTCACTTTAGAAAACATTAATATTGAGCTACTGAAATTTGATATATTCCAATATTATTCTTCAGAAATGTTAAATGTGTATACACTTTTAAGCATTTTTTTAAAAATCTTTAAAAAATGCTACATCAGAAACTATTAAACATATTTGAAAAAAATTAATACCAAATAATCTATATGTTATCTAGAGCATGTACTAAAGTTCTAAGTTTTTGTTAAAAAATAAAAAAATATGGCCAGTTGAATATTTATACTCAAATTTTAGCCAAAATTTCTATGCCATTATTCGAATAACAGGCCATAATTTGGGAAATATTTTAGTGATTAAAATACTTTTAATACATTCCCTAGAAAACAATATACAGATCACGCTCATGAAATTCCATAGTGATATTATAAAAATATTTTGAGTTATCGTTTTTGAAGCGTGCAAATTATAGGTAAATTATAGTTCTGAGAAAATCGCATTTAAAGTTTTGTGTCTTTATAAGAAATTCCCATATTTACTGATTATTTTTTTTATTTGATTTTCCGATTGATTTCCTGAACAGTACTTATTATGTATCTTTTAAAAGCCTACTAAATATATATTTCAAAATTAAACACTGTTTAAACTAGTTTTTAACATCATTCTGGCCTTTTAAACGCCCACTTCCGGTCCTTTAAATATGTCCACTTTTGGTTTCCTAATCTTTACGAAATCCTTTATAACTCGGAATTTAATTAACGAAGAGACAAAAACAAACTGTTTTAAAAAGCTATTTAAATTCCTTATTTAACGAAAGAATAAAATAAATCTATCATTTTTGGTCAAAACTGACGTTTTCAACGTGTACACCTTAATGAAGTAGATAAATGTATTAGTATAAAATGAGCTTAAAACATAACATTATTTGAATTAGTCAGTAAATTTACTTTTAGGTCTTGCAAAAAAACGGTCGTGGAATATATAATGCCATCATCTACAGATAGTAGATAATTTAAACCACAGTCACAGAAAACACTTTTTGATTTACATATATATAGATAATGAGGTCAAGTTTTGAATTATACATAGATAATGAGGTCAATTTTTGAAATGGCACTCTCCTTTATAGATTACACCAGCGATGAGACATTGGCTGGATTTTAGAGTCTAATACAAAAAAAAGAAAAACACTTAAAGTCAATATGAATGATTATATTTGCATATATATCATTTCAAATGATTTACTGTATTAGACCACAAAATTGGTTAATATCACTATCGAGCTAGGTCCCAGTTCAAGCTAAGAACAACAAAAAATTTAAAATTAATTAAAGTCTATTACGCAATTATTGTGGTTGATTACTTTCAACTATCATTTAAGTATAGAAATCTTACAAGCTGGTTTTATGTACATCGAAAATATTTCTCAACGAATTTTCCAAACTTAAAAATTTAAGAAATAGGTCGTGATTTTATATTTATACTTTCTTTGTTATGTTCCTGAAATGAATTTTTAATTGTTATAAAAATGATGATTAAAATATTAGTCCTTTGCTATACAAATAATAAATTTCTGCTCTAACTACTTATGCTCATAGTTTCTATGTTTTACATCATATTTTGCTACATAATTTTTGCTATTGCCTGGAAACTCAATGAAAAAGTTTATAAGCAGATATTCCCTTTACAAATAGACAATTCTAAAAAAAAGTGAATAAAACACCTCTTTATCGTTGAATTAGATGTTTTTCCAAAAAAAGATCAACTGTCAATTTAATCAAGAAAAACAGGATGACTTTAAGAGGTTAAGAGGAGAGGTGAATACATTTAAAAATCATTGCAATGAGTACGTAGGATTACATAAAAAAAGTTACAAGGAGCAGAAAAGAATGGAAACAAAACCATACTTGAATGACATTTTGCAAGGTTAAATTAATAGCGCACTCCAGGCGTTTGGCCAATTTGGAGATGGTAACTGCTTTTATGTGTTAAATTACATTATGTTTGAAATGTCAATTGCACAACTTTTACTTGAATTCAGTTTAGTATTCTATATTAGTTAAGGAAGTTAATTGAAGTTTCTTATTAATACATTATTAGTAATTGGTTAAATAAAATTATATATATATATATTTGAATTTATGTTTAGGTTAAGAAAATTGCTTTAAAACTGATACAAAGTAACACACATATTAAACAAATTGCTTATTTCAATATAAACTAAGTTTTATTACTTATCAAATCCACACCGAATTTGAAAAAAATTGGACTTTTCATTATATAATATTTTTTACTATTAAACCTGTTCTACAATATTCTTTGTGAGAAAAATAATGAGAAGTCCACATATTTCTTTTTGTGGAATATCACACACATTTTTTTTTTTTTGAAAAAAACTTTTTGGTATCGTTTTGATTTATGGTATCGTTTATATTTAAAAAAAATAATTAATAAGACAGCCTACAGCGTGTTTTTAGGATATTCTTTTTTAATAAAATAAGCCTTTTCTGCTAAATATATATATTCCTAAATATTATAAAAATTTACGAATCCATTTAATTTTTATAGAATTTAATTTCGATTATTATTTTATTTAAAGTTGGACAAACGAAATAAACTTATGACTTTTCTGTAAAGCACTCTAAGAGCCTCTTTAAGAGTCCTAATATTGAAGTTTTAAGTTTTCAGTCTCAAAAGGGTTCTTAAGCATCAAAATATTTTTTGTCAATTTATTAGGAATAGACTCCCTGGATTGCAGAGTTTTCTCAGTATAAAAATCTATTTTTTGCCTTATCTGAATTCATAAGAAAAATTCAGATTCTTCATTCATAATTTTAGAATGAGAAATAGTTAAGGAAGGAAGAAAAATATTTTTGTGTAAATTATTTCTCTCTCACTCTCTCTCTCTCTTTTTTTTAATAGTAAAAGCGTTTCAACATTATTGAATTTGATTGCATTGTTCAACATTTTCCAAATTTACGTTTTGAAAATTAAGCTCTTTGCGAACAAATTTAAAACCATAAATCATTTAAATAACTACGTATGTTTACTTTAGTATAATTTTAAATTTGAATAAAAATGTCATAAATAATTAAATTTATCAAATATTCTATCGTTGAAAAAAGTATATCCATCAGTGATTTTAAAGGAATATTAAACAGAGAGATATATACATACTTTATTTAGGATGAAAGAATTCTCCATTAAGTGCTTTAAAATTATGTTTTAATAAATAGCATTGTCGGTTCCAAAGCAAAATCCTATATTTTGAAGAGTTAAATATTTTATAAGTTACAAAGTTTTTCTGTATCTGTATGAATATAAATCTTATTAGAGGTTATGGGAAAGAGAATGAATAGCGTATGAAGGTATATGAAGTGAAATGAATTGTAAAAAAATAAAGTTAAATGTTATCATCTAGACGTGTATCCTTTGACTTGCTGAAAAAAATAAGTATTTTTAGTATGAAAGAAATGTTTCTTTAAAGACCTTCTGAGAAAGGTTGAAGTAAAACTTCACTCGATTAATATCGGTTGAAGAAAATACTTTGCACGCGAAGTGTTTCTTTCTGATAGTTAAGAAATGGTTATAGATAAGGCATTAGGTGTGTGACTAACCCTTCGCCACAACCAGACCAAAAACTACTACTCATTCATCGTCACCCTGGGCGGACTTGTGAATCAAGTCATGAAGTATCAGTACCCACATCATTCCAACAAAAACCCGTTTTAATAGGGTGGGTCACATTCATTTATCATCTTAGAAGAAAGGACAAGGAAACACAGAGAGAAAGGAACATCCTTACCCGAACTGGGACTCGAACGCGGGACTAACACAATAGAAGTCGGGAGCGTTAACCACTCAACCATCGGCCGGCAGAAAATTTACATGAAATCTTTAGTTTTAGTCTTTCTCTGAGGAAAAAAAAAATCAAAAGCAATATGTGCATCAAATAAAAATGTGCATCAAATCAAATTTATGTATTAATCTTCCTTCTTTTTCTTGGATCAATGCTTACGAAAAACATGACATTTCTTGGAAAATTTCTTTATCAATTTATTATTTTTATTATTGAAAAGTATGTGAAGGAAAAAATAGCAGAATTTAATCTGGTGATTTTAGTTAAATGATTTTGATATTTGTTAACATTTTTTTCTGTGACACAAGTGAAAAAAAGACACAAATAAAAACTGATATCGTGATTAAATTGACTCAGTTTCAAGCACATCCTAACAGACAGGAAGTATTTCTCTTCCTTATCAAGAATTACTTCTTAAACGAATTTAAGACTCAGAACTACATTTTAATCAATACTTTTTACTTACAATTTAGTTTAATAACTTTAAAAAAATAGAACCTAGGATGAAGCTAACAGAAATTATATTATTACAAATATTTTTCTTTTTATCATTTCTAATATTCGCCCAATTTTATTTCATCTTTTAGCACTAGAATTGCTGGTATGTTATAAAAGGGGATACTCAGTGAGTATCGTCTTGAAGTGGTCATCTCCGTAATTTAGAAACCAGGATTTACCAAAAGACAATCAAACAGGGCTTCCCATTTTCAGAGACATCATTTCACTAAGTCATGGTCACCATGACACATTTTACGTGGTCCGACCGCTATAGTTAACCTGACAAATCATCGCTTAATTGGAGTATAAAACCCGCTAACTTCCGGCAACAAAAATAATGCCTTTCCCAACTAACTCATTGTTGTTTCATTAAGAAATTAATCAACATTTTAGTATTACGATTTGCATGGAAAATGTATCCGTAATTTTCCTTACAAATTTAATCTCTTCCCCCCTAATAAATTCACATTTCTTAACTACTTATAAACTTCTAAAACGCGCTTATAGCTCATAATCGCGATATCTTTGTGTGTTATATGCTTAAGATACACACTACATACTCCATAGAAGTTCCCTGCTTATGAGAGTTCAACTTAACTAAGCTTTCTGTAAAGTCGCTGAAGGAGAAAGTTCAAGGTTTTTCTTTGTAATTTTTTCTGCTAGTAATTGATTATTTTTTCTTTAGCATGACTACCTAAATTTGTTTTATGTTATGCATGAAGAAAAATTATTTTGGTTTGCTTAATTTATGCAGTATGATTGCAAAAGGAAAGTCACTACAAACCAAATTTAAGAAATTTTGATTTTCTATTCATTTTTATTTTGCATAAATTAAGCAATTTTTCAAAGTGAAAAAACACGAAATGTATAAATTAATTTAATACTAAATATAAAAATAGATTTTTTGTCTATTTTAATCCTGTCAAGTTTTTCGTATTTTCAGATACTTTAGTGATCTAAAATATTTGATTTCATTTCAAAAATTATTTATCATAAATGCATCATTTCTTCAACAAAATAGAAATAAAATGATTCATTTAAAATGCGTATATCCATAAACCAAAAAAACATAAGTTTTCACTAGAAACCAATATGCTAAATAACCTCTCTACACTCTAAAAAACACAATTACTTTCTTCCTTTACATACAGTAATGCATACTTAGCCAAATGTATTTTATATATGTACTAAATAAACATTTGTATTGCATTTCCTTTATTTTAAATTAATATCAGTGTTGGATTCATACATTTGAATATAGAATTCACATGCATAACAGCTTTGTTTTACTTATCCATTCAAAAAAATATTTTGTTTAGAAGTTTATTTTCGAAATTTCCAGAAACAAATAACAACACTCAGTGAACGGCTATGAATGAACTATTGAACATCTTTTCACGATATAAAAGGAAGGATGACGAAATTTCGCAATGAGGAAGAGTGTATTTGCAGCAAAGTGTTTTCTTTCAGGGAGGGTAAAGGGGTTCTTTTCTGAATTTCGATGGAGTTGTTTGTGGAATCGAACATTTTTCTTACTGATGGAAATATGATTTTTATACGGAAGCAGAGGAAATGAGTCCCATTCACAACCCATCCAACAAAAACTGCTTTTTGAGAGAAGAGGTGTGTTGTAACTGCATGGATATGAATATATAAATATTCTATTTATGTCTTTCTTTCATTCCACCTGTAATTTATGTATCCCCCCCCCCGCTACTTTCAAATTTAGAGAGTTTGATGTTTTAAAATTCTGATTTTGAAATTTATTTTTAGAATTCGGAAAATTTGAGTAGCTTTTTCTGTCGCAAGAGCAACTTTAAATTTAAAATTTTTGCTTGAGAATTTCCATAGTATTTTTTGTGCAATAATTTGAATCGAAAATATTTGGAGAAATGTTTGCTTTCATATATAATTAGAAGCAAGTAAAGCGGACAATAATAAGATTTTTTATTACAAAAATGTATAATTTGATTTTACTAAAAACAAAACTCCTAGTTTATGTATATGATTTAATATTCATACAAATGATATTTTATATTAAAAGATATATAGTAACTGTCATGTTATAAGTGACATAATTATTTAATTATATTATTAAATATGACGTTTAAAAAATTTTCAAATGTGGTTGTATGTCATTAGATTAATATACTATTTATATATAAAATATATAATTTTTGTGTAAATTGTTAATTTTGTTAAACTTTCTCTTCAAATTATTGTAAAAAAGTAATAAAAAAAATTAAGTACTATGTCTACTCATATGACGTTTAATTCTTTTTACGAACGAAAATAGACATAGGTTTGGAATAATAAATTTCAGATTTTAAATTCAAGAAGAAAAAAGTTGCAGATTAAAATTTAATTTAATGTTTACTCAGATCATATTCCTCTTAAGAAAGTTTGTTACAAATTAAAAATTGCTTGATATCAAATTTTTTTGAGGAAAATTTTAATGTCATTAAACATTTCACATAATTAACTATTATATATATATATAAGTTAGTAGTGCAATTTGCTTAAGGGAAAAGTTAATATTAAAATGAGGATCATTTTAATAGTAAGATAAAAGTAAAACAATGAGTATGTTACAATTTGTTTTATTGATTTGACTAAACATATATTTTTTATTCATTTTATGTATTAACCTTCTAATTGCTTAGTATTTCCTTCAATGTTGAAGTTTATTTTAAATTTAGAGTCAATATTTAATATCCTGTAATTCTACATGAACTCAAAAAGCTGCTTATCTTTTAAGTGTGTACAAAGTATTTTATAAGGACTTATTTTTTTAAGGTTTAATTATTGTACAATAAAACAAATATTAATACATCAATGTGATAAGAAATCAAAATTTGCATAATACAAAATACACGCTCTTCTTTCGATAGATTTACATATCAATTCTATTATACTACCATCAATTTTAAATCCCAGATACTCAGTAAATGTTAAAAAAATTTTTTTTCAAAAATCCCCAGCTGCTTGTGAAAAAAACTTTCCAAATATTATCTCTAAAAGTCTACAACTACCATTTTTATTGGTGGGAAAAATTGCAAAATTATTTTAAACGGATCGAAGTACATATTTATACAAACGAAAAATATATTAATCGAATAATTCATATTATATTGTGAATGTGCAGTTTTGTAATTAACATTCAACAATAATTATTAGGGATTTAAAATCTGTTTTTCTTACACACGCACAAATTTTATTCATTTACAATTTACATAATTTTTACATTTTCAACCATTTCTTTAGTTTCAATCAATTTCCTGCAGGAAATCCATTCGCGAAGCCTTTTTATTTTATTCTGTTATTCCGATTTTCTTTAGTAGGAAGAAAGTTATTTTTAGAGAATGAAGAGAAATAGGTGCCACGTAAAGAGAGTTCTTTTCCCCTCTGTTTTTACTCACACGTTTCCTTTAACCAAGCTTTTCTGTTTCTGTAAAGTTAAATGGCTTCTAATGTAAGCGAAATTAAGAACAGTGAAAACTCGAGATTGCTTTTAAAAACAAACAATGAAGTTAAAGATTCGTTGTGCTCCTCTGAACTGAATATTTTGGCCCCTATTATCGCTAAAGGATAAATATTGTAACAGCGTTGTACCATATCACTGATGCTTCCATATTACAGATTATTTTCTTATTAGTAATATTGCAGCAGAATAATCCTTTTGGCAGTTTTTCTTATAGGATTGACATAATTTGGCGGCGACGCACAATTAATGGAAATAAATAATCTATCATTATTACCAAGCAGCTATAGTCGCCAAGAAGAAACTAGTTTATAAATTGCGGTATCAAAAACAATTAAATCCCAACTCTGATTTAATGACTATAATTAATTTAATTATGATACCTCAATTAAATCATTACCATAAATCATGTAGATAGAACTTTGTTAAATCAATAGTTTTGGAAGTGTTACTAATTTACCAATGGAGATTTTTATTACAATGAAAAAAGGGAAATGGGTTCAAAAATTTATTTATTTCGTATTATAGTTTTGATAGTTTTTCGTAATAATTCTACTATACTGACGTTAATTGCGTTGCTAAATTATCTCGATAAAATATATTTAAAGTGTGATATGCAATTATAACACCTGAAATAGTTCGTCGATAATATCTGTCATATGTGTTGGAGGAAATTTTCTGTAGTGAGTTTTTATTTGAAACGCTAATCATAGGTTTCATTTTCAATAATGAATTAATTTTAATTTGATAATTTTCTTCTTTGATGAAATAAAAATGAATATCCGGCCATTTCTTAATTTAAAGAAGAAATGATAATTAATGAGTCGCAGAAGTATATTCTTATAGCTCGTGCTTTGTTTCTAAATAATTTTCATTGAATAAATGATAATAAGAAAAAAATACTAAAATTTCATCGAAGTTATATAAAAAAGCTGCTCACATTTTGATTTTAAATTTAAGGGAAAGAAAATTATGTTGTTCAGAGTACAGTTATTTCTTAAAATAATTTATTGTGTTCGCAATAGACTGAGATTTTTTAAAGACAAATATTTTTAATTAAAGCTTATCTATTGTTTAAATATTTGTACGCACAGGTAGAGGTAGACATTTTCATCAGTAATTGATTTAGGATTTTTAAAATTTTTTTTTTTTAAATTTCAACCTTTTAATTTGAATGTCATTAAAAATTCAAATTATTTATTTCTATTCAATTATTAATTGAATGTTTTCGGAAACATGTATATAAACGAAATTTTGCATTAAATTTTTTATCATACCGAAGTATGTTTGTGATTTACTTTTATAAACAGTTTTGTTTATTTCTTATTAATTAAAAATATTTTTAAGTTGCGAGTTGAATTTAAATGTCAATATAATAGACATCACATATATTTTTCTATGGGAAATATATTATTATATTCCTAATTTATATATATATATATATATATATATATATATATATATATATATATATATATATATATATATATATGTATGTATGTATGTATATCTTTATTATAAAAATTTGTATTTTAAGTAGTTAAAATATTTTTTTATTTTCTCTGTGTTTATACAGGAGTATGTACTGTATTATAACATTCATTTTTACAGTAATTATGTATTTTTAATCATGTTATACAAATAGTGTTATTTGTATAATTAATACGTATAATGTTATTTTCAATTATTTAAGTTACTATCTGCAATGAATGAAAAATGTTTTATATTTAGTAATGTTTTATCTATCATTGTATTTATTTATTTATTTTTTTTTTTGAAAAGCAAAATAATTAATCAAAGAAGTTAGTTGAAAAAAACAAAATTAACATTCATTTGTTTAATCTTGATTTTAAAGTTACTCAACTTAATCAATAACATTTTAACTTAATTTTGTTCTACTTCCTATTGATATTGGATGCCCAACACAATGTCTCTTTCATTGCTCATTCTTTTTTTCAATAGCCGGTTTCAGTTTCCCGACTTGGATTCGAGCGGTCACCGTCTCGCCATCGAACCTAATCAGGCTTCTAAGAGCCCTCAAGAACAAAGGCGCTATTCAAAGCGTAGGCTGAGAGGTCCATATGGGGAGATGCTTGAAGAAGAAATGCGGAAATCAGGTGAAAAACAACAGAAATCCGCTTTTAGTGACCTCAGTTTTCTTCAAGAGATTTGCGAGCCGAGAAGCAAGAGCCAAGAAGTGTCCGCCACTGCAGCTGCCAACAATGTTGCAGCGCTTTCTCAGTCCACTGCCAGGCCTGCCATGTTCTTGAGCAGCCAGTCGCTGGATGACGCTAGTTCAACGTCATCCCGCCATGAACTGTCCATGTGTGTGACTCCAAAGCGGAAAATAAGCGCCAACTATCCGCTTTTGAATGACAATGAGCCAGTGGCCATCGCTAGTGATGAGGATATCTCACCCATACAGCCTCTGAACTCTGATGAGGGTGAAACACCAACTGCATCCCACAATGCCCCGCAAGAAAACGCGGACAGTAAAAATTCCCCAGCTAAATCCAAAGAGGATTCTAAAGAGTCAACGAGCCAACAATTGGTAAGTTTATATACATCTTTCTTTTTTGCAGCAGATTTGTATCCGATTACACTTCCGCGTAAAGAGTTGTCATAATTCAAATTAATAATATATCAAATGCAATACGCAGAATGTATGGTTATAAAGGTAATAACTGTCATAACTTATATGTTTCCAAAATTAAAGTCATGACCGTTACTACGGATGGCGACTTCAAATGGCATTGATTGGTTCAAAGATCTTTAGAAGGTATTCTTCGTAGTTGTTAATGTATATTCTGTGATAAAAGGAAGAGAAAAATAAACAGAAAATAAAATTTAACATGTTTTTTCTCCTTTATTCATAGTATGAAAATTTTTATTTAAAAAAAAGAGAAAAGAAACACCCTACTTTGTATTTAGTAAATTCTAAAGAATACAACAGTTTGATCTTTTGAACTTGTTTTTAGCTCTTTTATTTTCTAATCACAATTCCTCTATAGAATATTTATGTTCGTTGTGAAGGTGTTTATGTGGGAAACTATAAAATTCAATCTGTCCATTATATTGTATCGTTTATTTATAAAAAAGTGAGTTCAAAGTACTATTTTTCGAAATTTTAAGTTACATGTAAAAATTGCGTTATCTTTATTTTGCTTGAGATTTGTATACGAACATAATTATTTCTCTACATCAAAAACTTCAAAATTTATTTTAATTGATTAGTATACTGTATTAAATTTCTAGCCAAGAACTAATTTTTTTATCGTACGAATTACATTCCTTGGAAAAAATTTTTTCTATTAACATATATTTATGATATAAATAAGTTCAAGTTACGTAAATTTTGCATCAAAATCTAACTACCAAATATTTTAATTGCAAATAGTTTAATATTAGCTTTTGGGTCAACCAAAACTTAATTTTGAACTTATTTGAATAACGTACTCAATACTTTTCTCCTACTTTTATATATATATATATATATATATATATATATATATATATATATATATATATATATATATATATATATATATATATATATATATATATATATATATATATATATTATATATATATATATATTATATCTAAACAATGCATAGTTATCTATGTTATAACTTTTTTTAAATTTCATGAATAACTTGTTCACTTCGGATAAAATATAATCATGTTTTTAAATATCGTAAACTTTTACGCACTGTTAGTTTTAATATTATTTCTGCTGTTCATTGTGGTAAACTTTTTTTTAATAATGGCGAGCATTGTGTGACTAACCCTTCGCCAAAACAGCGCCGGTAACTGCTACTCGTTTGTTGTTACCCATTGGGTACCCGTGAACCTCGTCATGCAGGCGAGTAGCATGACCCACGCCATACTACCACAAACCCGTTTATAGGGTGGGCCACATTCGTACATCATCTCAGAAAAAGGACAGAAAAACATAGAGAGAAAGAGACATCAATGCTCGATCCGGGATTCGAACCCGGAACCCACAGCTCAGGAGTCAATTAACGTCAACCACTCACTGTGGTAAACTGATTGCAAATAAATTTTATCGAACATGAATATTAAAATTATCTGATTAAATATAATCAATTTAAATGAAGAGAAACGTTTTGCTCGTTCTTTTGTTGTAATAAATCTTTGTTTTTATGTATAAAATCTCTATTGTATATTTTTCTTTAGATAAAATATCTTAAATTGATGAAGAATAATTGCACATATTTTAAGCACAAATAACTACATCTCACGAAATATATTTTACTACTGAGCTACACTGATTTATTAGGGGACATCGTATCCAGATTATTAAATATTTTGATTGTGAAAATTCAGACTAAGACCATTGTGTCGATGCATATCATATAATCTCTTTTTTGCTTTGATGGTAAAGTTTGAATAGAAACATATCGGTTCTAAATGTGATGAATCTTCATCATACAATCGCTGATCTGGTAGCCGAATGGTTATCGCTCTTGCCTTCGGTTCAACAGTTCGTGGGTTCGAATCCCACCTTGAGCATGGATGTTTGTAGTGGTTCGGAATCCACTTTCAGCCGTAGGTCCTGGTCTAATTAGCCCTCGTGTGCAAAAAATGACCGTTGAGCGACAAACAATATCGTCTTAGTTCTCCCAAATCTCTCTGTTTCCTATGCTTTCTAAGATACCCGTATTTAATGCCCCCAATCAAAGCTACATTTTATAAAATGACGTCATGCAGTGCTTAATATAACATCAGTTCAAACTTAGAGAACTTATTAAAATTTGCGAACTATTATGAATGTTTATATTCTAAGCACACAAACAATATGTTGCATTTCGTCTACACAATATCATTAAAAACAATTTAAACTAAAATTATAATTAATAATAAATGTTGAATTAATTTGCTCCCAAATTAAAAATGTTAGGAACAACTCATAGTCATTTATATCCATATTCTCGCTAATAGTTCAACACTCTTATTTTAAAGTTTTTTTGTTGCGGCTGATTAATTTGAATACATAGCTTGCACCATCATTTCCATAATAATGCGACTTCATAAATTCATGAAGCAGCTTCAAATAAATACAAGTATATTTTATCAGATCTAATTCAAATCAGGTTCGTGGTGAATTATAACACCATTTCTTCGTGTCTTCCCAGGTGATAATGTACGTGACAATTGTACTAATTTTCAATTCATTTTCTCATAAAAAATCTGAATATAAAAGTTCACGTAGTATTTGTAGTGTAACGAATCATCCTACTACTATTGCGAGGTGATGGATAGAATAATGATGTTGAGAAGAATAAGTAATTTTACCATCTCCCAAAAATACTTGAATGATTACCCATGTTCTAATTTTTACTGTGAAATACTTGAAATAGTTTTTATATTCCTCATTTGATTCCTGGAAGGAAAAGTAAATTTCTCGCACACGCGTTGGTAGGGGAAAATTATGTAGTATTTAAGAGGTGGGATTCATAAAAATAAAGTCTTTGTGGGAAAAATTTCTTTTCAAGTTGTAATATGGCGTATATTACAGCTAAGGTGCTTAAATTGTATCAGATTATATACCATTAATTTGGTCAGCTTAAGACTCATTTGTCATTTTATACACGACGGTAAATGTGATCGTTACCTACTGTTTAAATTTGATTAACTCACTTTAAATAATGCTGCCTTTTATTCTATAAACAATAACAGCCGAGGTAGGAATTGAACTCATGAATTGTTGAATCGAAAATTAGCATGATCATTTAAGTAATAGTCCAGTTTTAATTCGAACCAGTGTTCCGAATTGTTTGTCTTCGTGGAGGACTTTACTGAAGAGTTTTGAATTTCAAATGAAAATGATGCAAATTAGTTGTTTTCGAATTTTTAACTTGTTTTTGTATTTTTAATCCACTTACCACAGCAACAAAGGAAAACATTGCTTTTGCTTAAAAAAAAAAATCAATAATTATACTGCTAAAACGAGAGCACATCTATGTGATCTTACAATGTAGTCATGTCGACTACATTGTAAGATTTAGAAAATAATACAAAATTCCTTGGATCTATTAAAAATTTTATTTTTAATCAATCATGCACTCAAAGAAAAAGTTAATGAAGTCATTTATTCAAATGACTTCATTAACTAAAGAAAAAAAAGGCTCGATTATAGTTTATAACAAATTTTAAAGCGCTGAAAAAAATCTGAAGTTTAATTAAATTCTGGATATATATATATATATATATATATATATATATATATATATATATATATATAGGATTATATAAATTTATCTCCCACGTTACTTACTGAGTTGACTATATTAGAGAATTGGAGAAATCGATTGGAGTATAATTTTAAAATTCCCAATATTTAATCACTGCCAGAACTGTTAGAATATATTATAAATTATTTTAATCGTTGTGGAAACCTTCAAAATTTACATATATATAGTTTAACTCTCTATATTTTCTTATCAAATGAGATTTTCGTTGAGGAATCAAAATGGCGGAAACTAATTGATCTAAATATAACTTTATTTTTCTACTCGGGATCCATGGCGACAGAGTATTTGAAGATATGTCATCGATTTTTAATCAGGAATACGGGTGTACTTACTTTCTTTAAGTTTATCTTCTTTTATGCTTGTTCCAGCGCTCTCTGTTTGAAGGACACTTGCATGTAGTTGAAAGAAGACATTAGAAAAATCTATTTTAGAAATAAAATGAATTGGATATTCTTATGCGTGCATTCTTGACTTCCCCTTAAATAAACGTGTTTTAAACAGAGATCGATTTTCTAATTGATCAGGTTTCTAATTCGATTGGTTTCCTGGTGTTAACTTAAACTTTAGGAAAACTCTGTCACTCTACAGTGTCCATCTGCTGCTGTGCTATGCTATTTCAGGTGTGACGAACTTGTTACTTGATTGTTGCTCAGAATTGCTTTGTGATTGGTTATGCTTATTGGCTAAGTGGACAAGACAGAAGGAAACATTTGTATTAAAACAAAAAGTAAATTTAGGGGCATTTTTTTCTAAGCATATACTTGGCATACATATGTTGCTACTTATGTGATATTATAACCTCCCTTTTCTGCTGACTGACTACACTAAATTTTCTGCGTATAACGAAGACACATTCTTTGAGAAAGAGACCTTAATGTATCATAAGCTTAATAGTTAATGTCTAGAATTTGGTGATGAGAAATGAATATTAAATATTACAAGCTGAAAAACTTAGTCATTAACCAATAGATTTCATTTAAGATTTCATTGGTTGATAATGATGTCTCTATAAATAACTCTGTTTTTATGCTGAGAAATAGTATCGTTTTGAAAATAAAAAAAAGAAAGAAATGAAAATATCTTATTTAAAAATAAATGCAAAGTTTCTTATAATTGCAGTCAACTTAAGCAATTAAATTAAAGCATGAGCTAATTATAACACGCTCTACAGTTAAAGTGGAACTTAAAAGTTCCACTTGTACTCGTTTTCTTGTGTCACGTATTTCATTTTTATAAAAAAAATAAATAAACGATTATGGGTTAAAAAGAAAATGAGCTTTAAATTTAATCTGCAGTTGTTAAGGATTCTTATATACATCAGAAAAAATATGTGGTTATTTCTTTTTCAAAGAGAAAATTTTGATATGAAACTAACTAATCTAATTGCTGATTTTAATTAAATTGTTAAGTAATGTTAATAACAAAATGTAAAAAATATATAATTATTTTTTATGTATTATATTTTGTTATTTAATTTCTGGAAAAAGAAAGAAAATTAATGAAAAAAGTTTTTTGGGGGTTGAATTACAGTACGTTTTTGCTTTATTTCTGCTGACCGAAAGCATTCCAGTTGCCTTGTAAATTAAAATCACGTTCAATTAACGATGTTGACACCTCAATTAGCTACTTCCTTTCAACATTACGCCCCACAAGTTGAGGGTATTGGATCCCATAACAGTATTAACGAGGCTAGGTCTTTTCAGCACCATGGTCTTTTACATTTTAATTTTGGGCATATTAGGAACCCGCTTCTTACCGAAGATCAGAGTGACGATTTTCTTCATCAAGTTACTTAAGTTCTTGATGATAGTATAATCAAAACTAATATATATTTATTGGATTCATAAATAACTGCGCTAGCTATATCTTTTCTCTAATCACATCATAATTTTATGCTACGCTACCATGAAATGGCGTGGCCGTTGCTTGAGTTTGTTGTCTCCTGTCTATATAAAACTATTACTGGGATAATAATACCTATGGATCTTTTAATGTCTACAGTCCCTCAGCCTGAGTGCCGTAGTGATCAAAGTATTGGATTTGCTGTTTTTCAAATAGGCAAGCAATTTCTCTTCTATGTTACCATTCCCCTTTATAATAATAAATTAATTCTATGGAAATGCAGTATGCTCTTAATGGTAAACCCTTCTTTTGATTTACAAGTTACACTATGTCTTAACTATATTCTAGAAATTAGGAAAACTGCACCTGTGAGTAGTAATGAAAATTGTATAAAATTCGAATAACAAATCGATGTCATGTTTCATGCATTCTTTACCTTATTTAATTCATTGAAGCAGTTCAATTCAACCAAACCATTTCATGGTCTTGAATCATGATCGATTAATGTGACCATAAGATGAATTCGCGTTCTTTCTTTCATTCCACGAGCAGAAGGACATTGGACACAGCGAATTTTTCACGTTCCTAGGCCATTTTAGCATGGCAATCTTCGACAAGATGAGGTATTGAAAAACTACTTCCAAACAAAAGAAAGACGGCTTTGAAATCTAAGCCAGCTTTCTTTCCTTTGAAAGTTGAGGTATAAAAATCTGCTTAAAAAAAAATGGCTTTACCCATTTGTAAGTAAAGCATATTTTTCTGAAAGCGACAATTTCTAGGCTCATTATGGCCTAGTGGAACTTACTACCTATTCTAATCCAGGCTTCTGTGTTCCCAGAGTATTCTAAACAAAATGGAGATAGATGTTACAATTCAGCTTTCTGCATGCATGTCTGACATTGTTGGTGCTTATGGGTTTTTTCTCTTGCCACATGTAGATACGATGCTTTTTCAATGAAAAATCCATTCTGAAGGCATTACACGTCAGATGCACGGTCAGCCTTATAATACTGTATTGTAAGCTTGTTCCATTATGCGATGTCAAAGCAACAATATCTGATATTGCCAGACCTTGAGACCTAACTCATACCAAACTCAAAATCCAAATAAATAAGCTAATATTGATTTTTAACTTTCTGACAGTTTTAAACTCAAGAAAGTAAATTATTTTTCGAATAAAAAAACCTTTTTTTCCCATACTCCAGGAGTTTAAAATTTACGTCTTCAAATGAAAACATGAGTCTCTAAAATAAGCACGAATGAAACATTTCTTTTACTTTTTTTGTTTGATACAATAAGTTATTTTAATTGCAGCGAGGAAAAGGAGAATTTACGAGTTCTGTCATAATTTTTTCAAATCACTGCTTTAGGTATGGTTCGGTGAGTGCTGAGGTATTTATATATCAATACGAGGACGGATAAATAACCTTGAAACTCATTTGCTGGTGCTTACAGCTTTCATCGAACTGCTTTTCAAAAATAAGTACTTCAAATTTAATCTTTTATATCCTTAAAATTCATTTCTCAACTTATCGACTCAAAATATTCTTAACATTTTATAATGCTAAAATGTCTAGTTTTTCTTCAAAGTTTGAAAAAGCAGGCTTTTTTTTAGTTAATGCACGATGGTTTAATGTAAAAATAGTATTCTCTCTTTCTCTGCTACATGTGTTCTTAAATTTTTTATTTCCAGATAATGACATTAACTTTGAATTAAGAGCAAGGATCTTTTTTTCATTTAAGTTACCTTTATGGTAATTTAAATGAAAAAGGTGTTGCGCTCGCTTTCAATAAGCCTCGTGTTTGGTACTTAACTCAGCTGTAGATCGTTGCTCTAAAATGTTCATACATACTAAATTGGGTAAGGTCTTATGCCTGTCTGACCGTATGATGTAGAAATATTGATGGAAACCAGATCGGATATCGACGTCGTCATTTGATTGTGCTTCGAAATCGCAATGTAAGTTAGATATGTTTGATTCCGTAAAATGATCTGAAGTGAATGCAATAAAGATTCTGGTCTGCATTCCAGTTTCTTTACTTTTTCATTGATTATTTTTCACGTTAAATTTTTCCCATTTTAAAAAAGTTTCTGTTAAACAGTTTGAGCCCTAGTTAGAAAATATATTGCTGCTACTCTCTTTCGTAATATAAAATAATATATCTCCTTATAATTTTCTGTTATAAAAAAATAAGTTAATTGTCACTCACATATTCAATATCATTCTTTACGTAGCAGGTTCAATACTTGACTAAATCAAAAATCGTCGTGATAAAAAGAAATGCGTAGCTTTAGTTCTGTACCATACACTTCTGTTATGCGAGTGTGGTATGAAAAAAAATGCTAGTTCAGGTGCTGACCTCATCACTTGATCGTAGTTGGATATTACGCAATAAATGACTAGAATTATTGGCAAAAACTGTCAGCCTAAAGTGGAAACTCAGTAAACAAAATTCTTTTGAATATTTCTTTGATATTAATCGACTTAAAATGTTAAAATGTTTAATATTACCCCACTTATAAAATGGCAAATCATTTATATACAGTCCATGTACAAATACCTATCGATTATAAACTAGACAAAATGACGACATTAACATAATTCTTTCTTTCTACCCTGTCGGAAATATACTCTAAAAAGGAAATTAATCATGTTGAACATTAAATTCGTAAAAAATGCTTTTAGCGAGAGTTCGTTCTTTTTTCCCCTGTATTTCCCGATGTGCAAGTAGATTAAAAACAATGTTAGCAAAGTGGATAGCTACTTTAATGTTACTCTTTGTCGATAAAATTCCCTCTTCATTCCCTTATAAAGAATGTTTAAATAAAAATAGAATAAAAATACAATAAAATACTAGCAACAAATAGTGTTTATTCTAAAATATTCATTTCTTTTGTCAGACTGAGAATGTATGAAATATATTTTTGTTCACGAAATTTAGGAATATCATTATAATCTATTGTATTGTTTCAATTGAAAAATAATGCCTAGTAATGAATAAAATACATTTATGATCACCCGAAATTAACAAATCGTTACCTAGAAGTAGTGATATAATTATTATGTCTATTGTTCTTTTACGTTTCTGTTATATTACCTGTAAATAGATTAAGTTATTTTTTATTTGTACTTTATGCTATTTAATTTTTTTATTTTACAACCTTAGTTTATACATATACCTGTATGAGGATGTTTTAGACGACAAAGAAATCTTTATATTGATAAAATTGTGTTATTTTTCTTTCTTGTTTTTATCGGTTCGAGTTTAACACCGCTATTTCAATCGTAAACACATAAAACCCTTTGTCAGTTGCTTTTCCAAAAGTAAAAGAAGGAAGTTTCTACTTGTTACTGGAACAAGCTTTTGAGCAACGATTGTTTTGGTGCAAAATAACTGAAATCACTATTTACATAACACAGTTAAAACGGTAAAAAAGAAAATGCTTATTTTGCGAAAGCAGTGGCGCGTTCCCATGAAAAGCAGTTACAAGCCAGAGTTCGCCGATCTTTGTACATCTTTTTTATTATTATTATTATTATTATTATTATTATTGGATCAGAACTTCCCAAAACGTTCGGAAAGTTATGAGGTTTCCGTAAAAGAAGCTCGTTGGAACATACATTTCCTTCTTTAAAGACTGTTATTTACAGGAAAAGGGGAACTTTGAAAATTCGATTGCTTTCAGCCTCCCAAAATCTCGTTACCAAAAGCAACTAAATCTTGTCCATGATAATAGTGGCTCTAACCTCTGCAAGCGTTACTTTTTTTTTTAAGTGAGTTCCTTCTTCCCATTATATCCTTTTACAATTTCACGCTTTTTGTAAAAGCGTTTGTTGGGCAAAGTTAACTGTCTCTGAAAGAGGATGTGAATTTATCTTCCATTTTACTATACGTCGAAATTGTCACGGTCCACGCGCTGCACATGCTTTGGATTTCCGCCCCCGCAAATTGAATGTAAAGGAAATTTGGGGCTCACGTGTGGTTATTTGCTTAACTGTAACTTGTTCATTTTAATAGAATAAGCAGTTACTATCGCTATTCTTCTCTTCACCTTTTTTTTCTCGCATCGTTTTCGTATTGGGAATGTTTTGAGTGTTTTTATTTTTATTTGCCACATAAAAATAATGCGGAACGTAATTAATGAGTTTATAGCCAAGTTATTCATTTCTAAATGCTGTGCTTAATTATAATTTTCGTTCACCGGGTTGTTTACGCATTCATTTTGTGTATGATAGAAAATAATTTGCTTCTCTTAATATGTTATTGTATTGTTTTACAATTAGTTTCTTCAGTAGCTATAAAGATTATTAAAGTATGTACAGTGGCTTAGTTTTGTTTTTTGAATAAGAAAATAATAATATAATAATGGAGCTAGATATAAATAAGGAAAAAAAAGCAATTTAGATTTAATTGAGTATACTCGTAAATACAGTCTTTGTTATACGTTTAAATTATAACTTTCATAGTAATTTGTTAATTGAACGTTATAAGTATGTGCTGAGTGTAATGCAGTTGTTTCAACTGAATTATATCCCAGGTTTAAATCATGCTATTTATATACGCATATATGTATTGAAGATATCACAATATGAAATATTAAAATGGAATTTACAAACAGCATTTTAATGTTTTATTATTTTTTTATGAAAGAAAAAAGTTATTGTATTTTATTCCCTGAAATATAAATTACAATTTTGACATTTAGATGGTGAACATACCATTTGATTTTGCTGATATGTCTGTGACTCAGTGGTCATTTTTTACCACGCGAGTTAATTAGGTCTACTGTTTAAAGTGGATGCTGAACCATTAGAAATATACACGCCCACTGGGAGCTTATGATACAAATTGAGGTTAATTGTGGAATATTACCGCAAATTACATTAATGATTTTTAAATTCCTTTTGTGAAAAATCTACCGCAAATAAAGTTAACTAAAAACCATTCTTTGACATTTTTATTTTAATTTAGTAACTACTACATTTAAAGGGAGATTAATTTGCTCTTCCTCCTAGATTGTATGGCAAAAGGAAGTAGTTTTATCTATTACTCTAGAAATATGTATGTTACTATTGTAATAAGATTTCTTTTCTTTCATTATAATATAAAATGAATTTCGCAAATTGAATTGACAGCATGAGTAAGAGACGGTGTTATGTCATCCGGAGTTATTTAGGATAACATAGGTGAGGATATATAAGAATTACGGCCATCTAATCATTTGCCACTTCAAATTTATGAGCAGTTTAAAGAGGAAAGAAAAAAAAAAACAAAAAAAGGAAAGAAGACCACTCTTAATCGGCCAGTTCCTGAATATTAAATAACACTTCCCACACCTTCCAAGATTTTGCCCGCTCATTTTCTTTGAAATTTAATGCCGGTGATATTAATGATTGGCACTCTTTGGCAAGTTTTAGCAGACGTACTTCATAAGTTTTTCCAGGGGCGCTATTCTGACCAGCCGGAATGTTTTATCCTCAGTCTAGGTAGATCCTCGGCATAGGGTGGGCTTCTATAATTTGAAGGCGTTTGCATAAAGAGACTTGATGATGATAGAAATTTTCTTTTTGTTTTCTTCCGAAAGGAGCCAATTTTTATTATCGTGCTTCTTTTTATGTTTTATTTATTTTTTCTGTTTGATTAAGGATGTAATTTAGCTCGTGTTGAAGATATATGACTCGTATTTATTTCTTGCTTTTATCTTTAGTTTCGAAGATGCACTTTATTTTTTTTAGTTGAAAGCTAATGCCCAATGATGCGGTTTGTAAATCGTGTATCAAATAATTCAACTCTTATGCGATCCACTATCGCTTTAAATAGATGATAAACAATCTCATTCTGGCTGGCGCCGTCACTACCCATTGGAATCACTTTCTTCCCACGATGGCTATTTTTTATTCCAGGAAAGGATTGAATTATCATTTTGTTTCTTTATAACGTGAAGAATATTTTGATGATTTTATCATTTTATGGATTAATGATGACAAATAACATGCTTCTGGAATTCTACAAGTGTTGTGATGCATAAGGAAAGATTGTTTTTCTTTTTTTTTTTTAAATTTTATTTCCGGAGACTAGACCAAGATAATCGCGCGCAGTTCAGATAAATAGTCAATTTCCCTACAGATGGTTATTTGAATTCGCGTGTCACAAAGATATCTGAAAAAGTTTCCTATTCTGACGCCTATTGTACAATGATTAATGGATGGTGTATTCTTCATAGCAAATTTGAATATTTATTTTTTATTTCCAAAATGTTCGATTATACTTTGCGTTTGATTTTTAATAAGGAAAACAAAATAGTTTGCTAAATCGTAATGGGCAGCTAGCAGCACGAAGGTGTTGTAAGACTTTTTTTGGAACCATACACAAATTCAGGAAAATATTTATAGTTAATTCTAGCATTATTTTCTCATTTGTTGCCGGAGTGAAAGTCAAAAATTTTAAATAACTCCAAAAATTTGCAGACGTGATGTACATATAAGTAATTCCATAGTTTGTCAGAGGCAGAATCTAACTACAAACTTTAAATTACTGAGAATGCAAAAGTTTAAAATACCAGGCCACTATGAAGATGAGAATAATTTGTTGAAAAAACTTTGGTATTTATTTAACAAAAGTACATCATATTTTTCATGGAGAAAGGAACATAAGTGTTGCCGCCCTACTGGTCAGCACTTGACGTATATTCCATATCCCCTCTGTCTTCCAAAACATTACACTAAAATCTGTTGTTTGCTATTTAGCCTCTTGTTAAAAGCCTCTATAAGAAAGTATACATATTTAAGCTTCATTGTTAAAACAGAAATTATTTTAACGAATGTTTATTGAATAATCATTATAAAAGAAAATTTTCATATTGCATTATATTAACTTATCTGTAAAAAATAAGTTTAAAAGAGATCAATTTTATAAGTTTAGTAATACATTTATTTATTTCGCTAGTGAATAAATTCCAATTTTCTAAAACAAAAGTACTGAGCTTTCAACATTACATTGATATTAAAATATCCTACTTCTTGAGAAGATATTTTTATCTTATCTTATTAAATACAATTAATCAATATTTATTGAAATTCAATTTTAGATTAAAAAAATATTTTATTTAGTTTCTAGGTTTCTTAGAGTTGACTTTATATTACAATTTTTTTTACATTATTCAACGAAATTCATTTACAAATTATTGATAATAAAAACTTTTTTTCTAATATTGGACTAAAAACACACCAAAGAAAAAATACTTTTACTATAAAGATATAAATAAATTTATATACAGAAACATAATTATTTCTTATAAAGGAAAAAAATCATAACCAAATATTGCATGCATGGATAAAATTACAGGGAACAACATGGTTAGGAAACTTTGCCACTGAATATCAATAATGAAAAGAAAAATCGAAATTTTTCATGATTATAAAAATAAGATATTTAATTTAATTCATAATATTCAAGTGTTTATCTCAAAGTCAATAAGGTGAATAACACGCCTAAAATTTCTTTATTGAAACACATAATATTAATAATTAGCAAAAATACAAAATAAACACTTAACTATCAAAAAATAACTCTTTTAAAAATAGTAAGTAATTTAGATAACTTTTATTTCGTTGTGTGCAATTTAAATGAAAATAATGCTTGCCTATACTGTGTCCTCAATTAGAAAGTACTGTTTATATATTGAAAGACAGTGGGCGTGGTATTGTCTGCTAGCTACTTCACCGGCGCTCATGATATTTCGCGGTTAGAACCACTCTTATACTCTTTCCTCCATATTTTTTTCGTTAGTCATTATTAGTTTATTAAGTCATTAATTTATAACGATAAAACAGTTTATTGTCTGCATATATTAGCATGTAAATCTGAACCGATATGTTTTATTTTTTAGATATGCTTAGAGTTTCAATCATCAGAAACGTTTTTGTTTTTACGAAAATTATATTAAACAAGCAAAGTGCTGAAAATAATATAAAGCGCATAATGTACATAAATGAGAAAAATTATCAAGGCAATAATACAACTAATTACTGACAATTTATAATTTGTAGCACACGCGTTTTTTTTTTTTTTTTTTTTGATCGATTATCGTCTGTAACTATGAATAATTATAAAGTTAAATTCATTTCTCATTAATAATTATTTTTATTTGTGCTATCATATATTTAAGAATTTTACTTTTTAAGATTCTTAATGTTTTTTTTTTTATTTTAGTCACTCAAATCGTATTGAGATGTTATAATAAAATGTTAAATTATGTACAAAAACTAAAAGTTAATTCGAACAAGTTATTTTAAAGGCAATATTAAATTACAAATATACCTTATGGCTAGAATACCTAGATATTATTTTCTCATAGAAATATTGCTGATTATTTTAAAATAAAATAAGAAAATACTAACTTCATTTACTGTTTAATTTTTATATTAATGAAATAAGATTTGTATAATGGGTGTGAAAGTTAACATTCAGCTGGAGACGCTTCCTCAACATTAGCGTAACAAGAACATACAGTTTACTTTTGCGTATAATAATCGAATTTATTTATTTGACCTAAATAAATTGATAAATTCACTCCTAACTGGTGTTAGTTGACCTAAATAAAATGAATCAATGAATATAGATCTGGATCTTATCATTTTTATCATAACCTTTGAAACAACTTTTATTTCAATTTTTTTTTCAATTTTCCTTTTGAAACAACTTTTATAAAGACGGTAGTTGGCTGAAAATAAATCCATCATTTTTATTATACAAACATGCTGTGTATATTTTCGATAAATGCAAACAAATTGTATGGGTAAGATTTTTATCTTTCGGTAAAAGTCATGCATTTATTTGCCCTTCCCACTTTTTGTTTTCAGATCCTTTCCTGTCATGCTTTGTAAGTATGTTACGAGAAAAATCGCAGCCAGCGAAGTTTTTCCAGAGATTTCAAGTTCAAGTCATCCCCGCGTCCTTGACTGCACTTATAATCCATTCAGAGTAAAATACATTTTTAGTCCTCCCTCTTTTTTCCCGCGCTTCCCACCTAATGGAATTAAGGATTAGAAGTAGTCGATTTGAAAGGTCTTTTATCGCCATGCAGTTTAGTTAGTGGAAGACTCGAGCGTTATGCTTCAATTTTGGAAGTTAATGAGATTTTCGAGTAGAAGCTGTATATTTAATGGAGGACCAGAGTTGTGTAAATTGTGGAAGGGGGCCAGACAAAAATTTTGCCCCTGCCAAGGTGACCCGAGGGCCGCCAAGCGGTGAAGACTGGAGTAAGGCCAACTCTATGCAGATTCTATATTTAGATCTACCTGATGCTTGTGTCTCGGCATATATTTTCTTGTAATGGAAAAAAACAGAGGAAGACACAGATGGCTTTTTTTAAATAGTAATTAATGGTTTGGGCTAGAGTTTGATAGGAAGATCATGAACCAGTCCTACCATCTGCCATGGGAATAATCATAAAAAAATGTCTTAAAGAAGACAACGTCGATACTGTTCTGTTTCAAGTGCAAAGTTAATTCTTTTGTCAGAAGGAATTTCGTTTAAAATTTCTTTGCGTAATTAACGACTGAAGTTGATAATTTTATTCTGTATATATATATATATTGGTTGTATATTTATAAAATGTCTCCCCGTTACGGTGGGGTATAAGAACGACTTCTGTTAAAATAATATCAATCGCTGAAATACTTTTTTTTTAAACTATTTTTTAAATAAAATATTTTTATCAAAAATGTATTGATTTTAATTAAGTTTATACAAAAGAAGATTATTACATAAAAAGGAATTTTTTATGCAAAATACACTTTTTATTTGAATGTAGAATCATAATATGCATAAAAACATCTAAAATTAGTACCTAAAATGTTTTTACTTTAAGCGTTTCATCACTTTTGTTGATAATACGTTTTTAAAAGTTTAGACTATCATTCATATTATGTAGTTAATCTGATATGAAAATACCAAGTATATAATTTTAATTATACATTATAATGGTGACACCATTTTATATCAAATAAAAAAAATTTTTTATCTAGCTTAAAGTATTTCACTAGATGATATCTAAGTTAGAAATTTCTTTTCAGTATTTAACATATTAAACCTTAAACGTACTGGGAATTTTCATCCTGTAATTATTTTTTATTTTTTTCATACTTTAACTTGCATCACTTTTTAAGAAGTTTAAAATGAAAAATAAACTGTACTGAGAAATTTAATCCATATTAATTTACATCATACCAAATACATGAATTGAGTTATATTTTTAATGCGATCACACACACTTAATTATAACTATATATATTAAACTAATATTTTACATTAAATAATGGGAAATTTTACAACACTAATAATTTTTAAGCTCTTTGTGTGGAATTGAAAGCATACATATCAAATTTAACTGCACTTGTATCATCACAACTCGATACAGAATTTATAAATGAATGAAGTATATGTTTCCTGAAAAAAAATTAAGTTTTAAATATTTCGTTTTTTTTTCTAATTTAAGTAATAAATAAATTAATAAAAGTATAATTCTTAACATATTTACTTGATTTGAGTTAATCGAAAATATTCGTAAGTATTTCAGAAATGCTCAGAAAATGTTCAGTAAACAACAGAACTCTTAAAAAGTGTCAGTTATCAATTTGAAAAATAAATAAAATAATGATTGAAAATTGAATATTTTTTAGTCATTTGAATATATTCTATTATCACAGCTTTTTTTTTTTTTTTAAAAAAAAAGAATCATCTTCAACTTAAGCTCAGCACCGCTATTCCAAAATAACACTGAAATCAATCAAATCAGACTTATTCTTATGCTTCATTATACTGCATATTTTAAAACTAAAAATAGTTTCTGTAGTTTTTCAAAAAGTATGAGATCGGCGGAAGTTGACGCTTGTTTTTATTTATGCAAATTTACTTCCAACGTCTTGATTCGCTGCTTTTGTTACTAAATTATATTTATACTTATTAGTGATTCAATCCCGCTGATTCATATATATAATCATTTGAAAATAATATGCAAATAAAATTCTGATTCTTGAAGAAAAAAGTTTAGTTATAATCTTTGTAGACGATAATCACAAGAGTTGAATATGCATGAATATTCAAGTAGGAATGTTTCCGTTGAAGACTGTTCGTCTTACTATAAGATGATAAATCCATTGAGATATTATTATCCATGAATTGTATTTCTGGAAATGAAATTTAAGGGGTTACAGGAATCGAATAAGAGTGATGGACTCTGCAAGTCATAATGTCTGGAATATTGTTTTCATTGTGAAGCGAGTTATTTTAATTTTTCTGTAGGATGATCGAAAGGTAATCATGGAAATTTCAACTGAAATCAGATTCACTTTTACATTGCCAGATACTAATCTTATTTTGTCGATCTTGATATAGTCATTATATTGTGCGGTTTATCTACAAAATCTTTGCGTGGGGGATTTATATCCAAGAGGAATAATTTCGAGGGCAGTTTTTATTTATAACTCACTTTATGAGCAATAGCATTAGAAATTTCTTCTCTTTGTGCTCTTATATTAATAAATTGTTTACATCAATCTATAACAATTCTTACTTTTTTTGTTATTTACTTTCTTTTGTTTCAAAACTTCGAATTTAATCTCAAATTTTATTTCAATCATTACAGGATGTCAAATGCTTTTTTTCTTTTCACAGTCGGACGAAGATTGTTGGTAGGGAATCCTATTTACGCTCAACTCGTAGTGCTGAATATTTTTTTGCTGGTATAGCAGAGAACTTTGGGAAGAATGCTGCCAGCTCATAAATACACCTCTTTGCACGAATACAAATCAAAATAAAGGAAGGATATATTTGAATATGTTTCGGGGAGTACTTCAGACATTGTTAGATGCCCGATCTGGAAGCCGAAATGTGGTTCGTGAGATTGACTCCCAATTTGGGCTTGGATGTTTGGAGTCTCTCGGAATCTACTTCAAATTGTATATTCCAGTTTAATTTGCCCTAGCGTACAGAAGCTGACCACTCTGTAATAAACAAACGAAACTAGATCGGCTTTATCAGTATAATGATCATGTATGATGTAAATGCACACACATATATATACCCACAAATGTACTCTATATTTTAAAAGTACTAAAATTTAATCCATAATAAAGTACTTTTATTTGATAAAAATTGAAATAGGATAATTTCTAAATATAAATATGTTATTTTATATGATAATGATTTTTCTATAAATGATATTGCTAACGACTATAAGTTAATTTGCAAATTAAATTGTAGGAAAGAACTTTAAACTGAAATTTTGAAGTGAATTTTACTTTTATTGGAATGTTTGGCAGTCATTATTTTAAAATGAATAATGCTGTTAGTAAAAGATCATTTATACATATTTAATTTTATATTTCTATTTTAGATTTCAACGTGGTTCATGCTTCAAGTTAGTTGCTAAAGTTTACCGATAACATTTTTTATTTCTATGAGGCTTGTTGCATTACAGAAATAGTTAAAAGTAGCTGATCCAATTCAAAATTTGCAGTCAAGAATACACTTAACTTTAAGTGTAAAAAGTATGAAAACATTAAGCTATACAAATAAAACTTTAAAATTAGAAAAATATTTTTTTAAAATTTGCATTAAATTTACTGATAAATATTGGAATTTGAGAAAATTATACTATTTTGAATTGCATGCAGCGTTTTTTATTAAAATGTGTGGAAGAATGGTAGAGTGTTTAATAGATAACTTAGCTAAGAATTTGTTTTTGACGAATAATGATATAACAATGCCAAGATAAAGCAATTTTCAAATATTTAAATATCTGTATATAAAGTAAGCAAGAGAAAGTTCTTGCTGTTTTCACGTTGCCATTGATTGAAGTGAGAATAAGTAGGCGAAATAGTGTATGACAGTTTGTCCACCACGCGCATTCATCAATCGTAGCTAGTATAGTAGCGAAGATAAATAAACGTGTCGAAGAAGCTTGTTCGGTGTTTGCATGAGGAAGGTCTATAAAAGTATAGGCTGTTTTTTTTTTACCGAATGGTTAGGTTTTCTGGTGAAAATGTAGAAATTATTGACTCAAAATGACGGTGTTTAGTTATTTGAAGATTTTTTGGAAACAACCATGGACTTCATATATTTAGCATTATGATGCCCCGTGTAGCAGCACCAAAGTCATTTGAAAAGCTTTCTGAATAACTCCAATGAAGGTTTGGACATTTTGATGGAAACATTTTACATATCATGTATAACACATACGTGTGACATAATCAAAAAGTTACTTTATTTAACAATATTTAATTGACAGAACTCTCGCAATTATCAGTATCTTTAATCATTAGTGAAGGTGATTTCTTACGACTTGCTGAGTTAATGTTAAATCAGGTTGTTGTCCTGTCCAGAAGAAATTGAGATTCTTTACAATATTCTAGGTATTTCAAATTTTTTTCACTTTAGCTGCATCAAGAAAAGCCTATGTTTTAAAAATTTTTTAACTTTCCTAACAGTATAAATTCGATTGAATAGTTTTTGATCTCTCAAGTTAGGGTTAACTAACTTTTTTATCTTTAATGGCTTATAAATTCTTTGCATAAAATTTACATGTTTTAAAGAGAAAACACATTTCCTATTTTACATATAATCTTATTCCTGTTAAATTTATTTGCGCTATTATGATGATGTATAACAGTTCATATATAACAGTTAATTTTCAGTTTCTTTGTATTTTTAATATTTAATAGATTTTATCCATTGCTTCTGATATATAGAATTTTGTAGGATAGTACCACGCCTTTCACGATACTTCACTCTCATAAGTTCATTGAATAATTAAGGAAGAACGTTTTATTTCCGCTAAATCAAAAGCACGGAACTACATTTGGTCAATTAATTTCGTGGCCTCCCGCTGTGAGATGAGATTCGTGGAGTTCATTACTCTTCTAATAAAGTGATTATTTTTTTGCTTTATCCGGCTGTTAAAAGGCTTAGCCATAAAAATAAACGAACCAACTGAATTCACTATTTTCCCTGCTGAGTGAAAAGAAATCTTACAAAAATGTGGCATTTGGAAAAATGAGTCATCACCGTTCGTGAAATTTAGGATATGTACAGAGATTAAAATGTGTAAAGAGTTCTTACACGAAAACAAATGCATCGGTATGTGTACACCCTTTGCGAAATATATTGCTAAAAAACGGCTTTGAACGCAAAGCTAAGTAAACTCATATAAAAGGTTTAAAAAAAAAAAAAAAAAAAAAAAAAAAAACCTGTTTTGATTTCGGTTTTCGAGATACCCATGTTTGAAGGATTTGCAACTTTAAGGTTTGGATATTTAGAGCTTAAGATGGTGTATTACTCATTTTTAATCTTGAGTGATTGGCTTAAGAATTTAAAAAAGCTTTTTTGTGTCCGTATTTTTTATTCTTTGCTGTTTTCCATTCATCTGGGTGAGAATTCTGTTTTTTTGCGAACATTATTACAACTCAAAACCTGTCAATCTGTCACCAAAATCTTTTAAGAACCAAATGTCTCTAGTTTTCTTGTATAAGAACATATAAATACTCTTATGTATATAATTCGCAATTTTTGGAAAAAAGTATAACTTGATGTGGGTGGATCTTTGTGACAGAAAATGAAATTTTTTATAATAAAAGGAAAAGAAGATAAATATGCTAATTTCATAATAAGCATAATTCAATTTTTTATCTGTAATATTTTCATTAATAAGCTGTTGTTAATTATTAGCTCTCATATTGAATACAATTTACGTTTTTTAAAAAAATAAATCTTTCAGTACACTTCATTTCAAATAACTTACAACCGATTTTATCCACTACATTATCTACCATATATTTTTTATTTAAGCGTTAGAGAGTGAGACCGAAAAGTTAAACTTTGCTTCACTTATTATGTTAACATATATTTATATATGAGAAATAAGATCACAAATAAAATTAGATCACAAATAAAATTGCAATTAGATCACAAATAAAAACATTTCTTTCTCATTAAAACCATTTAAGTAATAATTTATTGGGTAAATCATGCACTTTGAAAAAAGTTTTAAAGCATTAGTATAAATATCTAAATATATGTATTTATAAATCTCACACATTCATGTTCATATATGAATATAAATCTCTAGAAAATTGAATTTTTTAAATTTACTTGCAGATTAAACTTTAAAATTTTTGTTCTAAGAGAAACATTTTGTATGATCGAGTGATCATTTTTAAATTCAATTTCATATTTTGCATTACTCTCTACAGCTATAAAACATCTTTGATTTGAATTATCATTGTATTCACTTTGGAGAAGATGTTTTTGTACCAGGATAAAAATTGTTATTTATATTTTTTACATTATGAATTACGCTCAGCTAAGACCTGCAGGCAATGAAGCATAAACAGAGTTCTACCTTTGCATTTGTCCAGGGTGCTTCCGATCTTGCTCCAACAGAAGCTGCACCTTACCTCCTCCATATGCTAGTCATTGACTTTCTAACTGTCAACAATTTATAGGAGTTGATCTGACAAATGTCAGATCTTTAAAGAAGATAAGCCAACAACAACAATATTATGAATTAATCTGACTTAAGTAATTACTTTTCAATAAAGTATCTGCAGAAGATGTACGTTCTCTTATGATTAAGCTTTTGTTAACTTCGTTACTAACATCATACGGATTGTCACATAGCAGTTCACAAGTTTTTTTTTGTTTTGTTTAACCAGTTTTTCAATTAGTCTCATTCGTCACTATGTGAAGTATTTATTCAATAAGAGAAATAATCAATTATTTTTATAAATTTTACAAACTGGAAAAGATTTGCTTAATCGAAAAAAATGTTAGCTTGTATGTTAATTATAATTTCAAGAGAATAATTATAAGTCACAAAAATTGAGGTTGAACCAATAAAAGTTCCTTCGTATCAAAATCTCAGGAGCAATTAATTTTTACTTACACAAGCGCTTGTGTAGTTTAATATTAATTTTCGAAATTAGATTAATCTCATTTATATGGGAGAAACATCCTCCAAAAGAAACATCTGGTATGCAAATTTTCTGAAATCAGTATCAAATATATTCCTATAACAATATGTAGTAATAGAATCATGCCTTTTGCAAAATCTGACACATAATCATTACACAATACTTTTTACTGGAATATTTTGAGGTTTTTGTCTTGATGGGATGTGTAGAAATGGTGACGAGAATGGAATACGTATGAATTGTGAAAAAGTAATGCAAAAGAATAGTTGCTATCTGGAGTATGTATTATGTATCTTCTATTTTTCACTGTTAATATAATTAATAAGTAAGAAATTATAATTTTGCTATGTGAAATTAGAAAAAAAGATCCACGTTTTTAATTTTGCTATCGATTTCTGCCAAAGAGTTCTCACGCAAACTAATTTAAAAGTCCTTCAATAATTTTTATATCTGTCGTAAACAATTTATTTTCTATGCGTATAATACATATTTACTCTATAAATAAATCTTTATCTTTCTTAAAAACCCTAATTTGAGTGAATATTTATTGATATTATACTTAAAAAAGCTGAAATTTATGCTTAAAATATAATACTTTTTTTTTTCAAAATAATAATAATCTCATTTTCTAAAGTTTTTTTTTCTAGCGAGAATATTGTGAGATATGAAAAATGTAATTTTGAATTATAAACTATTAGTAAATAGTTTTATTTTGTTTGAATGGTAAAATTCAAAATGATAATTTAATAATTAAAATATTTAATTAACTTTTAATTACTTTCTTCCATAATTTTTGAAATAAAGGAACTCATTCATACGGTTTATCTATTCATAAACTGCACAAATTCCAAAAATCGATATTTATCAGTTCCTAGATTATCATAAAAATTTTTCCATAGAAGGTGAAAAATTTACCTTAAAGCATCATTAATATATTTTATAATCTTAATGTTCATAAGTATAACGTATTGTTTTTGTAAACTTCAATTTACTATAATTAACACGAATTAAAGGTGTCTTCTTCAGCAAAAATTATACATTAAAGTCTTAATGATTTTAGAACCACTTACTGTAACATATCAAAAATCAATAATTTTCCATAAATAGCTGTTTTTCGCTTTTGTCGTAATCCGGATTTGTTACATTTGTTACTGTTTTATTATACAGTTTTTTTTTTAAATAAGTTTTAGTATTTTTTAAATTGATGGGAATCGTATTTAAATAATTGTTATGGTTTTATTTAGCTTGGATATACGTGTTTGTAATATGTTTGAGAATATTATGTTATGTACTTTTTTTTGTACGATGATTACTTGTTTTTTTTTCTTTGCACCTTTTTCTTTCTCGCTGCGTTTTCTTAAAATTTGTAACATCCTGAATTATATATTACCTGTTACTGTGTATAAAGAAAATCTGAGGTAATTTTTGTAAATTTTAAATAATTCAGATAGTTGAATCTAGAAAAAGCTTCCAGATGGAAAAAATTAAAACCTGGTGCCCTTTTCCTAACTTCGAGAATTTAAAACTTTTTCTTTTATGAAATTGTTTAAATGTTTTAAGCAATATTTTAAAAGTATTTATTAGGATTAAGAAAAATTATAATTTAGTAACACAATCAATGTAATTAAATAAATTAACGTAGCATATTCTTAACTTAATTATGATATAACATTTTAATATTACACTTTAGATTAATTTAATATTATACTTTAATATTAATCTTCAATTTAAATTATAAATAACAAATTATACTGAACATAAGCAGCTAACTTCATTTTTTAGATATTTTATATTTCGATTCCAATTCGTAAAATCCAGGATAAATAAAACTATCTGATTATTAGAACATGTGGATAATCTCATATAACTTCTATCACCTTATTCATTTTATTGATTTTTATATTAATATTAAAAATAATACCAGTTTGTGTAAAATATAACACATTTGTATTTCTAATGCTTTATTAAAAAAAGAAAAGAAACCTCACGAAATCCCTTACGAAAATAAAATCTTCAGAATGAGTTTTAGATTTTCCATTACTTGCTTCCTTTCCAAAATTTGTGTATAAAAAAAATCCTAGGATAACGTATTCTGGAAGCCGTGGCTTTAAGGCAAACCGTGAACAATTGAGCATTTATTTTTACATGATTATCCCCACAAATAATTATAGAGAAGAAAATTGTGCGGGCAAACCAAACCATTATTCATACAACGCCCTATAAAGAAACCATTATTCTTTTTTGGGCAATTACTATTTGACCGAGTTTAATGACTCGCAATTCAAAGTCAAATATACGTACAATAATTTTTGAAGCACTTAGTTTATGTACAAAATATTTAGTTATATTTTATTCAATGAGTAAATAATATCAAATTGCACGAGTAAAACTGCGGTTTCTTTTATGTGAATGCTTTTATTTATGTGTATAAAAATGTGCATATAACAATATGAAGTTATAATTTCGCTTCTTTGAAATATATTCATAAAAGGAAACCACAAAAACCAACCAGAATTTTGGAAGTTTCTACAGTTTGAGTTTTTTTTTCGTGTAAGAAAAAAGCTTGATTATATTTTCGACATTTCACTTTGAAAATTCTTAACTTATATAAAACATGATCAAATCAGATTGAAATAAATGTAAAGTTGAAACAAATATTCTTACATATTTACCTTAATATATTAAAAATATAGAAAACCATGCGTTTTTACATTTAGTCCAATTGAGACTTAATATTATATTCAAATTATTTTCTCTCCTTATAATTGTAGAACTATTCTAAAAATTTAAGAAATGAGTAAAAGAATTTTTTTAAAAAAGAGATGATATTAGCGACTCAAAGTAAAGTTTCTGTGAAAATAGCATGGTATTCATAATCTCGGGGAATACATTTTATGAGAACGTGGACTTTTTTTATGTGGAATGAATTAATTAATCACACCTTGTTAATTAGTTAGTGTAATAAGTTTTGCTTAAAATATTTGAGTTAAAAATAGTATAAACTTTAATAGTACATTTGGACGAAAGCCACTGAAAAAAATATTTTGTTAAAATTTCTATTTCATTTTCAACGTTTTGGTGTTAAGGTAAAAATACCGATTAAGCAAAGAAATGTTGTTATTTTACTGAATCTGTAATCATTTTCACGTTTCGAGAATTCAGAAATGGTATATTTATAATAGTGAGAATGTATAGAATATTAAGAAGAATAGTAATGATAAAAATTATCCTTCGGGAATAGTAAAATAATGATATAAGGATTTAGTTATTAACACACATATTATAATAACCTTTATACATATATGCATTTTCTTATTATTTAAAAGATATACCATGCTGATTTACTTCCATAGTTTTCCAATATTTTATTTATATTGCTTTACTTTTACTTATCGTTTTTTTACTAAATCTTTTACAAGTTTTGTTATGAAATATTTTACCGTATTTTATGTGTGTGTGTGTGTGAGAGAGAGAGAGAAGAGAGAGAGAGAGAGAGAGAGAAGAGAGAGAGAGAGAAGAGAGAGAAGAGAGAGAGAAGAGAGAGAGAAGAGAGAGAGAGAGAGAAGAGAGAGAGAGAGAGAATCAATTAATATATTTTATTATCCTAAATATAAAAATAGATAAAAAAAAAAGATCATTCAAGTAATTTATTCATTTTATAATGTAACCAAGAAAATATTTACGAATTATAAATTAATTCAGAATCAAATTACTATATCATTAAGCTAAGCAATTATTTTAAGATAGTGTAATTTAATTATTTTTATAATAGGAATGTTTATAAAACTTATAATAAATCATTTAAAAGCAATTTTTACTTGAATGCTTGTTTATCTATTAGAAAATTTTAATGAAATAACTGTTTGATTTAATAATTTGGTATTTTATGCCATAATATGGAATAAAGAAATTATAAATTTACTTCCAAAGTATGGTTGTAAATAATTACTGATCATGTATTTGGAGCTTAAAAATTTATTTACACAAAAATATAAATATAATTTAAATTTATTATATTACACAATTATAACAGAGATTTTTTTAGAAACTATAATCTTTTTTGGCCTAATTGCGTAAAAATTAAAGTATTCTCTTAAAAACAAATAACCAGTTTTTTACCAAGTGTTGTAGCGGCGGTTTCGGAGGCAGCATTTTTCTTCTCCCAGTTATTGCCAAGATAAAACCAAAATGCATTTGCACTCGATCACAAAGATTCTTTTATTCTTCAGCTATTTTAGACTACGCCTTCAATGTTCTAAGAACTTCTTCCACGAAAGGCTGATCTGGCCCAGTACGTTCAACTTGGTGTCCACTTAAAAACCTGGAGTTTAAGAACAGTTGCCCAGCCCTAAAAAGTTTAAGACGTACCGCACACACCATTTTAAAGTTTCGTCAAGATGCTATCATTTGCATACTGAACCATCCACCTACCCCAAGAAAGAACTTGTATTACTTTTTTTGCTTCTTTTTTTCTGTTTCGGGATGGTTGTAAGAATTTTTTTCGTCAGCTAATGAAGTGAACGATTATATGGATTTGCGTGATTTGTTTTGGCGTTTTGCGCAATTTCAACGGTTCACTTAAGTGATGGGACATGTAGGCGTCACAGGTTTCATGAAAAAAATGCATGCATTTTACCAGGTGGTAGAAATGTCCCACTCATAGCTGTTTCTTTTCAAAAAAAGTATGATGAATGGTCCAGGAAGGAACATAAAAAAAAAAGGAAACAAGTTTTGGTCTTTTTTTAAATCTAATTTCCTCCGAAGATCAAAAGTGAGACCCTGTCACCCGTTTCATTAAATAGATACTGGCTAATATTTTGTTTTTATTAATCCCGATATTTATGAGTATCAAAGTAAAAATTACTTTTGTGCTAAAACTGGAGACTTATCATTAACTATTATGAGGCGATTGCTCGCGAATAAAAAATGACTTTTTATGTCAAATTTGCAATTTTTTCGGTGTCTTCTTCCTATATGGAATATAAATGAATGAATTAACATCTGAATGGGAAATCTTGCAAGGGATTTAATAAAGCAGTTGAGAGAAACTAACTTCACTTTAAAATATTTAGAAGGTACTTTTCAGTTTTAAATTTGCTATATTTTAGCATTAGCGAGATTGGCCAGACGTTTTTTAATGTTCTTATGGTGCTAATGGGATTTGTTAAAATGCCTTTATTTGTGTTTCATTACTTTTCTTTTATAAGGGAACATATAATTTATATTTGGTGCAATTACTTGATTTATTAATCGTTAACCAGCGCAAGTTGTAATTAATTTGCTCAAACTTTCTTTTCATTTAATGACGTAGAGAGTTAATTAAAACCATTTTCAAAATTTTTATGATATTAGAACATATTTAATAGAAATGAATGTAATAGGAAATAATTTTATTGTATTCACTTCTAAAATTTTGTAATTCTCTTAAGAAAGGCGATTCGTTAAGAAAGAATTCGTTCATTTACAATACGGGAAAACAACATCTTGAAGTCTCCAGTTGATTTAGTTGAGAAAACTAGCTTACAGTGATGAATTCCTAATTGTTTAAAACACTACTGAAGAATAAATACTCCGTTAATCTTATTACATTATGTATTGATTCATGTTGAGTATTTTATTTTCAATTCACACAAAATGGCTAAACAAAATATTACAAATTGCCTATTGAGTGAATCTTCTAATAAAATGTTTTAACTAATCAATTTAGGGAATTTTTTTTTGTTACAGTGATTACACTGGTGATGATAAAGTGTTTATTTCTACTTGTATATAAGTTTTAGTAGGATTTTTAAAAACGTTTGAAACTCTTCATTTGATTGATATGAAGACGTGAAAATCTAACTTATCACTTGAGACATTAAATATTTAACTGTGATGATAAACCTTTAATTCCGCTAGCAAACATTTTTGGCACAGTTTGTCTTTTTTTGAACCTTGCGCCACAAAACCCAACAATCTAATCAAACACGAAACTCTCTAACAAAACTAAGCGCGTCAGACAAAGTTAGTCTTAAACAATTGAAATTAAACATTTTATTATTCAAGAAATGTTAATTTTCATATTTCTTATAATACTTTAACTGTGACTCCTTCGAAAGCCACAACTCATTATATTACTGAATTTTTGTTTGCATTTAAATTTTTGCGTTTGGGTTGTCCGCGATTTTTTTCAGATCGTCCACGCCTTCATTTGTATTCTTTACCTGAATATCGATAATTGTATTAGATAACTATTGATAATCTTACAGTGAGATATAAATATCGATAATTTACGATAAGATTAAAATATCGATTATAATCTTATCTGTAAAGAAGTATGCAATTATTTTGTTCAAATTTACTGGAAAGTCTTGAGTACATCTATTTGCAGATTTGGAAAAAGTATTCATTTACTTCTTTTTTTTTTCTCTTAAAATTTCTGTTAAAACGTTTGAGTTTTTATACAAATTTTAGATATCAGTTTTTAAAAAGCGTCTTTAATCTTCAATTAAAAAAGTAAAAAATTACTTAATAAAACATTAATTAATTTTATTAGTTACATTCGATATAATATCAATATCATTCTTATTGATATTATATCTAATGTAGCTAATAAAAAAGTGTCTAATAAGCATTCATTTTATTTTTACAGGGGTGGAATATTTTTAAGGAAAGCACTTGAGTTTTGAATTTTCAAGACAAATAATTATATAAATATTAAGATTGTTAATATTTTAAAAAGTCCTTAAAATTAAGGTAATTATATTATGTTCAAATTTGAATTTCTTTAAAATAATTTCGTATTAACTGTAATTTTGTTGTATATAACAAGATTTTCAGAATAAAATCTAAGTTAATTGAAAACCTAAATAAAAAAATTATTAAACTCTGGGGATCACTCTCAAATTATGTTTTAAACTTTTTCTGTTTGTATAATTACATTTAGTCATGCATTGTATTTTTATTGATAATTTTAGAATCTTCTGAGTTTTTAATTGGTAAATATACTAAAAAATTGGTGAATCGTGAACAGTTCAGCCGATATAAAAAAATATATGAAAAATTATTTTTTCTATTTTCTTTAGTTGAAGGCATACAAGCTTCGAAAAAAATCAAATATCCAAACTAAATATTTTTTATACATATAATGCCAAGAAACCATGCTAAATGCCAAAACCATGAATAAGTTTACTTTTATTGCAAAGAAAAATACGATAAACTATAGAAACTGCAATTCTTGACACTAGTTGTCTTACTTTCTTATTTATTTCATACATCACGTCACATTTGAACACAAATTTCTTGACTTTTGTCTTGAGTGAGAACTTTTCTTTGAGGTTTCTTCCTGGCAATTGGGTTTTGGTCTTATCTGGAAGTCAAAATGGTCTCATCTTTCAACAGAATAATAAAAGTGTTAGCAGAAATAAAACTTTCTTGGTGTCGGCAGAAGTTTGAATGACATGTTCATTACTCCAGCCATGATATCCTGCTGTTTCGATTATTTGTTGGTTGTGCTTTGTCAAATGAAAGGAAGGAAAGCCATTCCAAAATTACACGAGTTAGCTTTCATTGATCTTTAGCGTCGTAATCCTATTGCAAAGTTTCCAGACTTTTAACTGTTGTGGGCTGAATTGAAGATGTCTCGCCTTGGATATAAAGAGAGAATTTCTTTCTCTGGAAATTGAATTCTTATTTGTCTATGATATAACGAATTTTATCGACTTGGTTGAACAATTCTTTTCATTGAAGCTATTATTACTTGTTTGTTTATATTATTAGAAACGTGAAATACGTATTCTGAAATGTGAGATCATGAAAGAAATTCAAGAGTTGAAGGAACTCAAAAATCTCAAAGAACATTTCCTTCATCGTAATCTCTTAGTTACTGAAAAGAATGGGCATTAAATGTAAAAGTAAAGAAGTATAAATTATATATTGATTAAGAATATTTAATTTAATGTACGAAATATTATAAAATCTGACAGTTTATGTGCAGCTTAATATTTATATAACCAATCAAAATTACATATCATACAAAAAAGATGGAATTTCTTCATTGAAAATTAAAATTGTGAGTAGTTGCTTATAAATTATAGACCTAAATTTCAGATCTCTATTTGTGATTTAGCAATTACATTCGCTAAGCCATTATTAACAAGATAATACTTAATTATATTGCAAATGGTGCAATCAAATTTATGAATCTTGTAATTTTAGAATGTTTTAATGACTGGAAACATGCAAAAATTATAACCCTGAGGACCGTAATCCATAATATGACATTAATCAAGATACATAATAGATAAATATCGTCATTTAATTTCATTTATTGAGATTTGTAATATATATTATTTTAACTACAGCCCATTAACATTATTTATGTCTGCAAATAGTCATGGTTTTTCTCTCTCAGATTTACTTATTATGGCACTCGATGGAAAACTGATAAAACTAGTTCTTTAGATGTCTCAGAGTTCATTTTATTTGAAAAGTAAATTAAAGTTGTATAAGTATTAAAAATTTATCAGTAATATTCTGTCACAAAATTAAACTTCTCAATCATTTCAATAAGTTACTTTTAAATCAATCAATTTTTTTCTTAAAAAAATTAATTGAAAGTATATTATTTCCAAATTTTTTAATTCATCGACACTTATATTTCTTAACATCGCTTGTAAGCTTTTGAAATAATGTTTTGAAACTGGCATTAAGTGTAAATTTTACTTTCATATTGTATTATTATATCAAAAAGTAGTGTAAATGCTTCTTCTCTTTTTTTCATTATTTTTGTGTTAATAACTTGAGATTTAAAAACCTGATTCAAGTATGTCTACTTATAATTATATATTTAAATCATTCAATTTATTTTTGCTCTATTCGCAAATCAGGTAACAAGCTGAATTTTGTTATAATAAATAAATCAGAAAATTAATTATTGTATTTGATGTGGCTTATTTTAAATTTTGTCGATGTGCATGCTTGCTAATGTATGCGCTTTGATGCAAAATTAACTTTCTAAAACTTTTCATAAGAAACAAATCTTTTCAGCATCTTGGTCTGCTTGCTGATTTCATTGTAAATAGGATTATATATATATATATATATATATATATATATATATATATATATATATATATATATATATATATATATATATATATATATATAACTTATTATATATATATATATATATATATATATATATATATATATAAACTTATTATATAAAAATCAAATTTGCAAAAAAAAAAAAAAAAAAAAAAAATGTTGTATATATACTTTCTTCGATGGGTTATTTACGACTCCTTTTTACAAAATATTTTACTCTAAGTTGCAGGATTGAAACATTTTAAAAATAAAAGCAATTGAAAGATTAAAAATAACTTTCTGATATCTAGCTACACAGAATTAAAGGGATTTTTTTTTAGAAGATTTTTAAATAGAAAGATTTATAAAATACTGGTTCTGTGCTTTTAAAATATTTATTTAAAAGAAAAAAATAAAAAAAGAAGAGATTACTTTTATTTATTTATTTATTTTTGTACAATACTAAAAAGTATTGTTTGAGAAACCAATAATTTAAGTAAGCATCTTCAAAACAACGCCTTAAATCTCTTGTAGTACGCTTTTCCGAAGTGTCACATCTTAAAATCAATTTTAAGTTGCTAGACATGTTACCTTAAGTTTCTTGACGTATGTGTGGGTTTCCTGTCTTTTATGAACAAGATTCCCTGGAGCTTCTTCCCATGCATCGCGTCATAGATAGGAACGTAATTTGAATTTCGGTTTGCTGTCAATCGTAATTTGAATATTGTTTTGACAGTTCAATAACGTATTAATACCTCTATTAGCATCTAGTCTGGTGTTGTCTGGTAGAATAATTTAAGCCCAACAGCATTTTGAGCCAGGTTGGGAACGATAACCCAACAGAGTATGCGCTGATAATTTCATTTTGAATATATTTTTAAGTCTATGTTCTGCACAAGTCTTGCAACTATTTTATAATTATTTTATGAAAACATTTCCTTCGTAGAAAATTTTTTTTAAAGTTATTTATAGTATTTATCTAAATAAGGGGATAATACATTGTATTTGAGAATTCAGTAAAATGTTTAGGTTTTTAATGCTTCTAAACCACTTTAAATACTTCAGGATTTTCTCCTTTAGTTTTAAAAAATAACTCAAATGTTTTTGAAGTTGAATTCTTAATTGTATAAGATATAAATGGTTAACTCTTGATTTTAATGTCACTTTCATCTGGATATAAAATTTAAAAATATAATGGTTGCACTTAGTACTGAAGATATTGACTACACCTCTTTCATCGACGGAATTAATTTATATTGGGATTGGAATGCTTTTCGCTCAATTGATAATTTTTTTTTGATGATTGATATGTTGATAGAACTTATATTCTTAAACCTAAGTCTGTAACTTAATGCGATTTCCCTTTTTTTGCATTGTGAAATTTTGATCAAGCAAGTGGTATTTAATATGACATTGGTTCAATGTTAAAAAAACGATGTGAAAATTTAATTGAAAAAGAAATTATTTATATTTTTGCAATGAATATTAAGTTGATAATCTTAAGTCCAATTTAAATATAATTGTAGCTTTTAAAGTAATTTTTTTCATTGAAAAATATACTTAAAAATAAAAAAACTTTGTTAATACTAAGTTATTACACTTGTCTAGTTTTAGTTAATATAAATAATTTAATGTTACAAATTATTTTTTAAACATTTCACATTTTTTATAATGATATAATTTTTTTTTACATTCTTACTCTGCTATTTATATTAACAAACATTAGACAACTGGAGCAAGTAAAAAGAAAGCAAGCTTCTATTTCACAAAGTATAGTCACCTTGAGTTCTTATTTCTAACACAACAGTAACTTAATGAAGTGAATAACTTTGTATAAACTTTTAATAGTTATTTTTATATTGATTGGTATTCTGTACTCAATCTATATATATATATATGTAGTATTTTTGAAAAATACACATTTTGTTTCTTATTTATTAATTTATTAAATAGAATTCTCTAAATTTTAAAATAAATAAATTCACCTCTATTTAAGAATGCGAATTAAACTTTGCTTTTTTTTATTCTTATTAACATAACTTAAAATAATCTATGGGTTAGAAGGATTTAATTTTTATATTTTCTGTCTACATTCAAGAAAATTTAGCATTCGACCTTCCACTTATTTTAAATCATCATTTCTTTGATTATGAATATTAAATTGAAAATGAATTCTATGTACTTAAAATAATTATTCTTTCTAGATACATATATGCTTACAAATGACCACATTCACTAAAAGTTTTAAATACATTATTTTTTTTAAATATTCAGTATAATAAAACCTGAATGATTCAGACATTTTGCACTATGCGTTTTACTTTTCTAAATATATATATATATATATATATATATATATATATATATATATATATATATATATATATATATATATATATATATATATATATAGTAGGATTTCAACTGAATTTAGATTATTGAATTTAGATAGATTATTTCAATTAGAGTTAAAAATTACGATGATAGAATAAATATTTTTTATGCAAAGTATATCTGTGACATAGATCTAGGGTTATTATCTATATAGAAATAATTCATTAAATTTGATGTATGTAATTGTTCTTTTCGTAGACAAAAACTCTAATACAGCCTAAAGTACGAAAAGAAATTAATTACAAGTTATAGCTTAAAACCATTAATTCATTTTAGTTTCGAGCTTAAAGTTTGCAGGTAAATACTCTATAACCTACATTGGAAAAATAGAGTTTTTTACAACCTTCCGTAATCATGTGTTTATTCGTGTTTGACTAATCTGTATTTTATTATATACATAATTACACTCTCTATTTCCCTTGATTGATTTGTTATCCTCGTGAGACATGAAAGAAATAAAAGCATTGATCAGCAAACAAGTAAAAATAATTCAGAAAGTCTTGTCGTTTGTAAAGAAAGAGAAAAGAAACGGAGCTTAATTTTAAAAGAGATGTTTATATCAAGAATTAGGGAATTTAATTAGTCTTATTGTTAGAAACCGATTTTGATTCTTTCTTTAGTATATATTTTCCCTTAAACTCATTATGCGATTGATGGTAGAAAATCGAGTACTAAACATAAAAGCTAAGAATCGGCTAAACAAGTTATTTATAAATGAAGGACAAAATGATGTATTTTTGAGATTCTCAGTTTCATGTATTTTTGGCTTTTTGTAATGTTTTCAAAATACTTGTGATATTTCAATTTTTTGTGATCACCATTATTAGATATAATACTATAGAACTAATGGTGATAAGTGAATAATATGTGGAATTTTCCGCACCAATTTATTATTTGTCTATGATATTATACAATACTAAACAAATTTTCCTTTTTAATTTAATTGAAGTTTTTATAAGCTTAAGTTGTGTCTTTTGTTGATTACATGTATATTGGTTTAATAATTCGTGATCACAATTCATGATCAAATAAAAACGCTAATTTAATATCATCTTATAACAACCAGTCCCAAAAGCTTTTCAAATTTATTATTTGATGTGTTCATTATTGTGGTAAAAATAAAAAATATTCACAACATTTTTTTGATAAAATTAAATTTTTAAATAGAAATATTCATAGGTAAATATTCTTAATTTTCATGTAGAAATATTATGAAATATTTATTAATATTTATTTATAAATTTATATATATAATTTGTAATTTTTTTTCCTGTTTTTAAACAATGTATGATTTTGTATTTGATTTTCTATACTATCAACACTCTAGTTTAGTTTTTTCTTCGATTTAAAATTAATATCATGCTACTCTTTTGCTCTTGTTTTTCTTAAACTAAATATCCAGCTTTGAATTATTCAAATTCAGATTTATACTGAAATTTTCTTGTATGTTAGTAAACATTTTGCAATTTTTTTAACCCTTTGTATGTTTCAACAATGCATTTTTCACTATGGTAAGGCTGAATTGCTGAAATATCTGAAATAATATACGAAATTTTATCAGAAATGTTTTCAGATTAAGTACTGCATAACGGTTTAGTTTTTACTTTTGATGAACTCTTTTGAGATTTTAAATAGAAAATTCTAAAAGTTAAGAAGAATAGAATTAATATATTTTGTGTGATGTATTATGAATCTTCAGAAAATATATTGTATTTAAATCGAATTACTTCCCTTGATTTAATAACTATAATACAAACCACAATTTTTTACTCATTGAATTTTTTTGTGTATCAATGAATCTTGATACCTATTAATTAGCCACTCGTTTCGTTTTAAAATAATTATCATTTACTAATCTTATGTTATGAATTCTTTGTGTATTTAATTAGTAGCAGTGTTGATTAAGTTATATATTCGCACAGAGAGAAACATTTTTATTTCTTTATTTATATATATATATACACACACTTGCTCACAAAAGTAAGTATGCAACTCATAGCTTAAGAGAAAAAGATCTAGTTCTCAAATATAAGAAAAATATTAATTTGGAGAGTGTTGTTTATAGCTTCTGATTCAAGTCATAAATTAATGAAAAAGAAACCTAATCATTATATTTTAAAAAACTTTAAGAGTAATTTTGTTAACAACCAGTATAAATTTAAATCACAAAAGTATGTATGCACTCTTGAATTTTTTACTTTTAAATAGGCTGGATAAAACTTTTCAAGTGATTTTTCATATTGCAGTGATAAGTTTAGAAGTTCTGCTACAAATCTTGTAAATTTAACCTTTAAGCACATCCACAATTCACCAATGCCTCCACGTGGAAAAGAATTATCAAAAGATCTAAAGCATGCAATAATAAAGCTCTATAAGGAAAGCAAGTCTCAAAGACAAATAGGTAAAATCATTGGCAAAAGTCCAGCAACAGTGCAAAAATCATTGAAAAGTTCCAGGCTGAGGGAAATACTTTAAACAAGCCAAGAACAGGACGACCGCTTATTTTCACGGATCGAGAAAGGCGAATTATTGTTGGAAATGTGAAAAAAATCCGAAGATTAGCCCACCAAAATTGACAGCCGATGTGAAAAACAATTTTGTGAAGTCATGCAATATTGAAACAAATCGCCGTGTGTTACGGAATTCAGGATACCATGGTCGAAATATGCGAAGAAAACCATTTGTTAGCAAAGTGAATCGCAAAAAGAAAACAGATTTTGCAAAAGAAAATGTAAAGCAAGACAGAAATTTTTGGATGAAAGTGATTTTTTCGGATGAAAGTAAATTTAACATCCACGGGTCAGAAGGACACCAAAAGGTTTGGTGGAAAGCAAATGCAGAGCTCTAGAACCAAAGAACATGTGAGAAACTGCAAAACACTGGTGGTTCGATTATGATTTGGGATTGCATGGCAGCAACTGGAGTAAGAAATTTAGTAATAATCGATGGAATAATGAATCAATATAGCTTTTTGAATGTTTTAAAGAATAATCTAAACCCAAGTGCTTCTAAATTGGGACTCGATAGAGATACCTCACTTTCCTACAAGATAATAATCCCAAACATACTGCTCGGATTGTTCGGGAATGGCTGCTATTTAACGTGCAAAAACAGCTAAAAACCCCACCGCAGTCACCTGATCTTAATCCTATTGTGAACACTTGTGGGGTTATCTCGATCGACAAATTAAAAAGCAAGAAATCATAAATATAAGAATGATCTAAAAAATGTCCTTTTGGTTGAGTGGCAGAAAATACCATTTTCTGCCACTCAAAATTTAGCAAAATCAGTTCCATATAGATGGAGAGCTGTTATAAAGGCCAAAGCCTATCCAAAAAATTACTAATTTTTTTCAAAAACTGTAAAATTTGCAATATTAATGTCTTTATTTTTGCTTGCAGACTTACTTTTATGATGTAAATTTCACCCTATTTTAAGTTAAACTCATCTTGTCTGTGCTAATTAAACATTTGTATTTTTTAATTATTTTTCATTTTGTAATTGAGCTCCATTTTGCTGTAATCGAAATTAATTGCTTAAACTTTAATATTGTAGGTCTGTTTTCTTTCATAGGACATCATCACATACACTCTGCATACTTATTTTTGTGACTAAGTATATATATATATATATACATATATATATATATATATATATATATATACATATTAGTACTTGTTTCACGTTATAAAGCTTAAGTTTTCAGTTATGTAAGAAAATTATCGTTTATAAAGTGATTGTTTTTGTTAAAATTAAATAAACATAATGAGTAAAGTTTATGACCAAATAAAAAAAATATTGAAAATTCAACCAGTAGAACCTATCATCAGTTAGCATTTCTGTATGTTCATATAAATAAATGCTGTAAAATCTGCTAGTTGTGTGTGTGTGGTGTTTGTGTATATATTGTTATATAAAATTATTGCTGCTTACAAAAAGAGTAAATATGGTTCCACGTCTCATCTTGTGGCACAGTTTACAGTTTGCCAGAGCTGCAACATCTGATGGAATGCTTTGTCCCATGCATGTGTTCGACATTCAATAGCAGTACTGAAACTTGCAAACTTTATAGGCCAAGATTACGTTACTGAGAAAGATCTTCAGGAGAACGTGCATGCAAGATAATGAAACCAGTCAACGAATCATTGAATAAAATGTACGCTTATTATTTGAGATTGATCTGTCTTAAAATATAGTACTTGAAGTCTTTAATTACTGTCTAATGTTTGCATTAAGGGAGAGTGAAACTGATGTCCAATAGATCAAGTTAAGCTACATTTGCGAACAAAATGTGACACAATTATAAAATCAGTGTAATTCTGGCGATTTTTATATAATGATAAGTAGTAAAGAGATTTTTTTAGGCATGTATATTACTCTTTTTAATTAACTTATTTTGTAAATTCATAGCAACCAAAAACAATGCTAAATAAAAATTAGTGATAAATAAAGCTTGTTTTTCAGGAAATGGGGAGTAATTCCGGAAATTTTGTACATTGTGCTCCGGAAATTTGAATGGCTTGAATTTGGAAAGAGTAATTTCTTGTTTTCCGATGTTTAAATTGAAATGTTTTACTTTTTTGTTACTTTAAAGGGATTCTATTCACTATTTTGAAAAGTTAATTTAACTAAAGCACTAATATTAGACTTTTTTTCATCATGCAGTCATTTTATTAAAATAATTTATACTGAATTTTCAAGGCATATTTTGCTTATAATATAACAAAAGTTTCTTAGTTTTATAATTTATGGCTTGTTTAGTCATTACAATATTTTTTGTATTAAATTTAATAATTTTTGTAAAAAATATTGAAAAGCATCAAAATGGGTTAAAATAAGTTGTCCTTGTTTAAGCAGGAATAACTAAAATTTAAACTAGCACATTAATAAATTAAAGTGAAATTATAATTTTATATATTTGCTTATGCCTATATATCGGTAGAAATTGATATAGTAAGCTGATTTAAATTTTGATATAGTGTGAGAAATATATTTCGCGACATACACTACTGATAAAATACAATATATTTTGATATTTTCTGTTGTCAGTAAAATCATATCAAATTATAAATGCATGACTATTTCACCCTCGATTAATAATTTCTATATATAAATGCTGAGACACATTTTTATTTAAATTATTCTTTAATGCGACACTATTTTTGATTTTAAACATTTGAATGATTATTATTAAAGCTCAAAATTCATATTTGTAGCGTAAATTATTATACATATATAAAGTTAAACCATTTTTCAGGTAGTATTCAATAAACAGAATTTTTTTTCACTTGGTATAAAATAATTGTTACTATAAAATCTGAAGTTTTATTTCACACACACACACATGCTAAGGTTAAAATTGAAGAAAATGAAGGGAAAAAAGCTACAGTTGTAATAAATTATTGCTATCTGTAACTTTGCCAGAATCTTCTTTGTTCGTTATCAATGCAATGAAAAATCAAAAATGTTGGTTTTTAAATAGAAGAAACAAGTACATTTATTTGAAACTACTGCTTTATTGCTTATCAGGAGACATTTAAAAATACTTGCTATTTAAAGAGCTTAGTTTATTGTGACATTTTATTTTGCTATAAAATTTAATTCTACTTTAGACTTTTTATAATGGAAGCCATATAAGCACTAATTTTTATTTCACTCTGAGATTTTTATTTTGAAACTGCTATATTATTAATTCTACAGGTTTGTTCGAATGGTAAAACTACATTTCTCATGACTTAATGGTAAAATGCTTGATTCTGACTCAGCCGAAGTAACTTAGTGTATTATTAATTAATCACCCAGTTTCTCTCTGTGTCATGGAAGATACCCGCCAAAGTTGTCATTTGATTGTATTTTAAAATGAATAACACAAGTAGAAATAATTGTGGAAACATAAACTTCAAACTGTGAAAGTGTAAGTTCCTCACATAATTCACTTTATCCTTTGTATACTTTACATTACTATACAATTAAGATGGTATGAAATGTTTTTGTTGTAGGTGCCTGTTTCTTACTGCATTAAAGTAACGTATCTGATTTTGACTCAGCAAAGAGAATTGTGAGGATAATTGTTACGCACCTTATTGAATTACACAGTGTGATATTCCTCTAGATTCCATTGTATTTGCTGCCTTGTCCTTTATCATGCTCCAAAATTTCATTTTTTTGTGTGTAAGATGCTTGTTCAGCTTTTCTGTAATTAAGAAGGAACACAGTAGCTTGATTTGAAAGTACTTTGCTTATGGCCAATGGTAGAACATTCGATTCTGACTCAGGTGACAACTTCTGAGGATAAGTCCTAATCGTTTTAATTAGTCATGCTGTAATGCTCCTCTATGAGGGAAGTGTGGAAGAATGCCAGCTTAGATGTTGACTTTGTTATTTGACCGTACTGAAAACAACAAAGCATTGTTACGTCTGTGATTTTCAGTTTACTTCACAAATTTTTTCAGATCTTTGAAATTTTTTAAAATAAATTTGTATTTATTGTGATTTTTTACTGTGAACAATTAATTTTGGTTAATATATTCTGTAAGCCATATAATAAAAATTTTCTTATCTAACCATTTTTATATATAGCTGTTAATTTGAATCCGCTCTATGATTATTAAGTCTTAAACACGCTCTAAGATTTTTTACTTGAAAGCATCTTAAGATTCTCGAATTTTCTATTAACATATTTCGTCAGTCATTGAAAATTGGCTTTTTATTATCTGAATTTTACTAGTGAATATCTCTTACATCTTAGAGAAAAAAAATATCTTACACACCTATATAAAATTTGTATTTTAAAATTCAAAATTTTCTAGTCTCAGTAAAAGGAAATATAAAACCATTATATGCTAATTTTATAGTTTTACAACGATTGAGATCCAATCAATTTAGTTAAAGATTCGCTTCTTTAAAATTCTCCCAATGAATCAAATTGGAGAAGCATTGCTTTATCTTTGTCAGATAAAAGCTTCGAATAATTTTCTCCCCTCAAAATTAAGTGAAAATACAGCGTTTCTTCTAACAATTTATTTTTGAAGAAAAACCATGAATAATATATTTTGCAAAATATACTTTTCAAGATGTCGCATTTAAAAAAAATCGTTATTTCTTTTGAAGTGTCTATTTAAATACTGTGCTGTTTTAGAAACCCATTCAGATCCTTGAAAAATTATTTATTCATATGAAGTATTTTTGTGCATACTGTAGTTTTTATAGGAATAGAGAAATATTTTTTATTTATATAATGTTAAAAAACATAATACATGTGTGTAAAGATTGTTTTTTGGATCAAGAAATATATTTTACATTCAGGATATTTTTTTCTGGAAAGTGTTTTAAATCTGTATTGTCTCTTCCAAAAATAATTAAAATATGAAAATAAGAAAAATTTATCCTTGAAAAAAATTATTTTACACTGTCCCCTAAGGATGTGTGTTTCGTTATTATATAATTTTTTTCGTATTCTTCGTCCTATTGTGTGTCAGGAAAAACTACCTTAGACGTCAGATCTAAAGAAAAACGCAAGTATAATATTGATTTCTGAATTTATTTTATAAATAACAATCATATATTAGAATATATTCAGTGTGCAATCAATTAGAATATATATGTATTATAATTATAATATATATGTATATGTATGTATGTATGTATGTGTGTGTGTGTGTGTATGTATTATAATTATATATACTCAATTTGACAGGGTTCACTTTATCTTAATGTGCGAAATTTGGACACTTAATAGACGCCAAAGTTAATAATCACTAGAACCTTTTATCTTTAAGGCCATATCACTCACCTTATGTCGGTCCATGTCATTTAAGATATAGAGGTTAAGTCAAAATACTATTTCTGTATGCTTACCCAAGAAATTTGTTATTAGTCGATAGCTACACGTTACCAACATTTATATAGTACGTTTATAAAAATATTATTTTAATTTCTCAGATTTTCAGGAATTAATTCTTTTTTTATTCTAAAATTTTCATCCCTTACTAAAATTGGTATCTGCATAATATGAATTGTGATTATAAATACTTTTGATTCCACGATTTTAATTTTGAGCAGTGTATGCTTCAAGAAAAATGTTACTTTTTCAGAAAAATATTTGTACAACTAGCCTTTTGTGTTTCTATTAATATATTACATTAATTGCATAAAATTCTTTTATGAGCTCCATATTAAGTGTTTCACAAGGTCATTAATTGAGATTGTAACGAAATGTTTTGTTATTGAAATTACATTTTTATTGAATTAGAGAATAACTTAATTTACACTTTTTTTTAATTAAATCTTTGCATATTTTGTAATTAATGAATTTGCCACAAGCATGTTAATATAAGAATAATTTTTTATAATATAATATATTATAATTTTTTTTTTGCATTATTTAAATACCAATATTTTCTACATTAAACTGCCAAATGAATTTGTTGTCTTTTTAACAAACAATGGAAGATATGAATATAAAGCTAATTAATTATTGTGGACTCGAGGGTAATGGATATGCATAAAAAATTCCGCTTTATCTATATGTAAATACGACAAAGAATTCTCTAGAAAAATGTTGACTTATCTATAATAAAAATGGACAGCCCTCAAAAGTATCGCCATTCTTCTTAAACCTCGCTGCCATAATTCACCTAACTGCTTCAATAATGATGCAAATGCTGAGGAGGCAGTTTCTAACGCTTTGAAATGTTCATTTTCTATGATACTATTTTCTGCTTTTAAATGACGTAAGCTTCTAAGCTTTCATTTAGCGTTTCCGGACACGTTTGATGAGTGTTACATAATATTTCTCCTGCCCCATACAACGGAGCCTCCACGTCTTTTGCTACTCTTTCTACCATTTATTTCTTTTCTAATTAATGTTATTTTTTTATTTCTAGTTTTCGTTATCGGTCAACGTGAGATTGAATTCCCGGTAAAAGGATGGAACGCAATACAATTTGTTTGTCTGCACACTGTTGGTGCTTAAAGCGACCTCAACAGGTCCTTTTTATGCCGAGATTTATTTCCTAATTTTGTAAACTTCCCTTGATGAAATACGCTGGCTCAACATGAATTAATTCTCTGTTTTCTTGTTTTCAGCTGCTCTCGACTTATAGAACATTTAAATTGTCGAGGCGTTTATTTGTTGTTATCTTACAAAGATACTTTGATCTTGTGTCTCTTTATTAAAAATATTCTATTTTGGAACTGTGTGATATCTGATATTTTAAGGATACTTTTATCTTTCTTTTAAATTTGTGGGAATAAAGTTACCAGAATAATGAGCTTGAACACGCTGGAGGTTGCCCTTATTTAATTCTTGGTAATAAAAGTAATAAGTTTCCGTGTGCTCTCAATCTGTCGGGGTTTAATTAAAAAAATATTTAGATATTTAACAAGTTTGTTTTGATTTGATTTGGCTATATTTTACCTGTCATTGTTACGCTTCACGGGAAGCAAATTTCGACGTTTCTTTCTTTTCCATTTTTAAAGGTCTTCTATAAATCCAGGTAATCTGAGATACTACAGATTAGAAAATATATGCATGTCAGGATAAAAATAACTTTAAATTTAAAAATATAGCATCTTAAATTTCACACGCTTATCTTTTTAGCTTTGTGAAAGGATATAATTATATTTATAAAGAAGTATATTAATTTAATGTTTTATTCTCAACATTCCAGTATTATTTACACGTTTATGTTTGATATGAGATGTCACGTGATATATTTATGTCGTTTTTAAATGCTAAATCAATAGTTATCTTTTTTTGTTTTATTTTTCAACAGCTCATACGTTACCTTACTGTAAAAGATTACTGGGGTAAATCTAGCCTACACACACTCATCATATATTAGTTGCATATCATATTTGAGTCACTCACAGATAAATAATGACACAGTTGATTGTATCAATATATATTAATGATATTGACTAATTGTAGGTCCGAATAAGATCTCAACATTGACGTGTTCACAGTTGAATTGTTCACTGATACCACGCATTATGCATCGAAGAATATTTGTATAATTTCACTTGTTTGGATAAAATGTTTTCATCACAAAAGTTATCCTTTATTTTACATGATTTGTTTCAAATTAAAGTCTAACAAATTAAGTAATTCAGAATTCAGGAATAGTTCAGTGAAATCCCTTGGTATTATTTATTATATAAGTATAATTTTTAATAAGAGCTTCTGTCAATATTATGTATATATGTAATTGAAATATATATATAATAAATCATATGTATTTGAAATGTATGGAAACTGGGCTTGAAATTTTTTTAAAATTTTTATGTACATTCTTCAGCATTATTTTGATAAAGTCAGATTTTTTAAAATAACTTTATGTAAACCACAATCTTTACGAATAAGCTGCCAAATTAGTATCTGAGTGGCTAACATTTACTGCAGCTGAATAGTTTGTTGTGTCAATTAGCTTTTCCCGGGTGCGGATGTTTGTGACATTTGGAATCCACTTTAAAACAAGGTCCATGTCTAAATAATTTCGGATACATAAAGTAAGAGAAGAGTGACAGGCCAACATTAATGAAGAAATATGAGGTGTTCCAAAATTGTTTCCCCAATTTTTGATATTATGGATCAAGTTAAATATTCTTTTATTTTTCATTGTGACTCTGTTTGTGTGAATTTTTATGCTCACATAAAGGAAATATTTAAGTTTGCGATAAAAAGAACATTTTAAAATTCCTAAATTGTTTTTAAATGCAGCAATTTATCTCATAAGAGAAAGAAAATTTCTTACCGTATAAACGCGTAGAACTACTATTAAATATCCGTTATCAGTTTAAAAGGAATAAATTTAACTTGTCCCAAATCACGTATAAGAAATGTAAAGATGAAATATTCCCTGTGTTCATTAGTAAATGTAACGTTTTGTTTTCAGTGTTAAGTTATTTTGTCTGAATAACAAAATTATCCTGTCTGAACATCAAATCAGGGTTCAACAAATAGAACACCTTTTCTTAACGAATAGAAACTTTCCCATGATAAAATAAAATCTCAATTTATATTCAGAAATAACTAAGTGCTACGAGTAGAAAGTAACATATTGCTTTTTTAAACTCAATTTTAATTTACTTCCTCCTTTCAATTTATTTCAAGTTGCTTGAATGCTTGAAATAAATTAATAACTATCGTAAACTATATTGCTTTTTTCTTTTTATTTCTTTAAAAGCCAAAGTAATTTTTTTTCTGTGGAGAATGATAACAAAATTGATCCCGTTTCTTCAAAAACATCTTATTCAAAAGCATTGTTAGCCACTCTTTCGTCTCACTTTTTTAATACAATTCGAATAAACATTTCTTAAAGAAAATTAGCTGCCTTGGAGCATTTCGGATCAAAAATAAATTACTTTTCTTGAATAAAACCCACCAATTTCTAAGGAAAACGGAATCTAATTTTTCGAAGGGAATATTTTAGTTCTTTTAAGACAAAACGCTTGGTCTCTCGAAATCGGTAATTGGATGACCAAATCTCTTTTGAATCTTAACGAATAGGATTTTATGCACTTAGAACGTATACCAAGCTTTGAACATTTTTAAATTCTTTTTTAAATCATTCATATCTGTAAAAAATGATTTTGTATTATATTTTCCTTTTTTAAATAAAATTCTAAACATGATGTGTTTGTTAAAGTATTGTTTCTATTATTCTTTTTTGTCCATAATATTTTACTATGATAATATCCTGCAACGTTTTGTTAAATACTGAGTTTACTCTTTTGTATATCAACTAATTTGGAAGTTCTAAATAACTGTTAACATTATTCTTGAAGCAATATCTGAATAATAAGCGAATTAGGAAAATTATTTTCCATCAAGAAAGGCTTCATAACAGTTAACAAGCAGTTACCTTCAAACTGAGTTTAGTGAAAACTCGCATTTTTGAAGAATGTGATAAATCGACAAGAAAATCGATGAAGTAAAAACCTTTCTACTGAATTTCTGAAAAACTAAAACTTGCAGGTTTGGAGTTAATAAATTGCGTGTATAACACAATGTTTCCAGTTCGTGACGTATATAAAGATACCTGAATAATAAAGGAGAAGAGCTTGTCAGAGCTATTTTGCGTGTGGACGAATGCATAAAAGTGATATAAACTGCTGTATCATTTTCTAGGTTTTATTAGAATTCGATTTTTTAAATTTCGGAAAAAGGAAAATGTTCAAAATTTTAACCGCTTGGGTTTGTCATATTAAATTTTTTGAAAGCCTGTGAATTTGTTTTAAAGAGGATAGCGAGTTTCTAATTCATTTCTGCATTAGGAAGTAAAATATGCAAAGATGTAAATAATTTAATTTATATATTTAAAAGAGAGACCCTTCCTATATTTTTGGTTTTATGGTGGTTGTCTATCCTAGCTAGACAACCTGAGATAAGTAACAACAACAACAAAAGAGAAACAGAGAAAGTACAAGCAATTAGCTATAGTACTTTTCTTGTATGGAAAACTTGCAAACCGAGTGACTATAAAACATCCATGCTCGAACTGGAAATCGAATAAACGAACTTCTAAAATGAAGACAACAGTGCTTAACACTCGGCTGTCAACTCGTTTGTGGCAAAGAATATTTTTAAAACTGGGCCATCAGTATTACCATGTTAATGAAGTGGTTCAATTTCAGTGATCTACAATTAATTTTTATTTTATTTTTTATTGCATGTAAAACTAGAGTTAAAATTAAATATATTTTCGGGCTTTCCAGTTTTTCAATATCTGGCTAGATTATTTTTTTATTCACTGTTTTTCCTTTTTTTAGCTTTAAAGTCTTATTTATCTGCATATTTATGTTTTTTTTTTTTTTTTTGATAAAAATCTAATACAATTTAAAGGAGTAGAAACATTTTTAAATAGAAATTTTAACCTTTGCAATTAAATTAAAAACATACTGAGAAAATTACTAATAATTACAAATTAGTAAAATTTTAATTAAAATTCTCAAATTTTATGTGTTAATCTTAATTTGCATGTAAGATCGGATCATCAATTGCAAAGCAAATTAAAAAAAAAAATTCAACCGTTCTATAAATAATAAAAATTAAATAAAAGAAATTTAAAAGCAAAATTTATTATAAAAATTAATTTAATAATTTTTCATTATTCTAATCAAAACAGAAAAATAAAGTTAAAAGCTTTCATTTTTATTTTAATTCCTTCACTGCAAGAGGCTTTAAGAGCGGAAACGAAAATTATAAAAACCGTGTAAAAATTAAAGTTGCTAATTATGTAAGGTTCTTATTTAAATTGAATAAGTAAATGATATTTTAAATTCGTTTTAATAGAACTATTAAGAAAAGCATACATTTTTTTTTCATATTAAATTCAAACAATGATTATAAACCCAAAGTATGAAGTTTATTTTTTACTTTTTTTGTTTTACACAGAAATTTACTGATTATTTAAATTTTACCCAGTATACAGCGAATATCCTATTCATAAATTTTTTTCTTTTTTGTAAAGATAAGAAAGTTACTCTTTTTGGCAAGAGATATGCATATATTTAACTGTGTTTCAAAAGATTTTGAAACTTAGTTTTGAAAGTTCTGTAATTGAGTTAATATTATGATTTTATTTTAGTCTATAGATGCTTAACATTTCTTCGTGAGCAAATTTTGAAATCAAAAGATTTAAAAAAACATCAGTAAATAGAAGAAAAAGATGTCTTGCTCAAAACAATATGCATGTATAAGTTGCTTTTCTGGAATGTTTTGAAGTGGTCGTCTGTTCTGTATAAAAAATTCTGACAAAAATGAAAATTCACTTACAGAATTTTCGTAGCATAAAAATTCTACTTCATCACGTAAGTCTCAGAAGCTGAGAATATGAAAAAAAAATAATAATAAAGAGCTTACATTATCTACTTAAATAATTTTTTTCAATTGTATAAATTCCAAACAATTGTATTTAAAAATTATTTATATTTATAAAAATAATCTCCCCAGGTTTTCATAGGAATTTTGCAACGATTAAAAATCATAAGTAAAACACTAAGCTAATGTGAGTATATATAAAAATATTTTTTCCATATGTTTTATTAACACAAAAAATTGTGAGATTTCTTTAAAAACATATTAAAATTTATTAAAAATATGTTGATACTTAACTAATTAAAACAATTTGTACACAATTTGTATTGGTTTTAGTAAACACATACGATGTACTTATGTATAGAAATCATATAGCAGATAAGTAAAATTTAATACTTTTAAATTTTATAAGAATAATGATGTAGAATTATTTTAACTTTATTTATATACTGCAAATGAACCAAAGAAATACAATCCAAGTGATTTTTTTTTACTTGGAATATGCACAAAAATTAGTGTACCGTTAATTAACGGGGAATTAAATTTTCCGTAACAGCCTATGCTTACACTATCCAGATTTAATTTATTTTGTAAAAATTACAGTTAATTAATTTTAATGAATTATTTCTTACTTGAGAGGAAAAGATGTTTTTCAAAATATTTAATGACTTTTGCAATAGTAATGGAAAAACGATTATTTTAAAAAATTGCATTGTTTGTTTAGTTATAAAATTATACAGATTTTTATTGTATTTTAGTCTGATAATTGTAGTTATTTTTTTCTCATTAAATTGTAAGGGAATTTATTCCTGTTTTATTAACACTAAAATATATTATATTCAGATCCTTAAGTTTTTCCTAGTTGCTGTACTTGGGATAACTTGGATTTTGTGCTTTACTTTGAACAAAATTACTTAAAAAATAATATATATTTAATGTATATATTAGCAAATATATGTATAAAAAATTATTTTCCTTGTCTAATTTCGGCAGGACTGAATCTAGGGTCTCTGCCATCTAGTAGTCAAGACTTAGACTTTCAACGTGAAAGAGGTAATGAATTACATGTTGCTATTGAAATGAAGGGTTTTTCTTTTTGACATTACTATCTATCTAGGTATATATGCTTTAGTATTTTGGTTGATATTTACTTTGAAACTTATGCAGTCCATTATAAAATGCTTATAAATATAGCCAAATACATAGTAGATATAAAAACGAATCTTGCAAACATTTTGGATATAAGATTATGTGTTTTAAAATTTGAAACACACACACAAAAGTAGTGCTTAGCTAAAAATCACTCTATTTTATTTAAAATACTAGAACTATATAAAAAAAGCGGAAAAGTTCCAAGTGCCATTCAAACTTTTTTTAAGAACTAGATTCTTGACATATTTGTTTTTATAATTACTGTGACGTGAAAGAAAATTGCGTTTATTTCAAAATGAAAATTTTTCACTGCTTTGTTGGTGAAGTAATCTTTATGAATTTTTGTTGAAATCAGTTAATAAATTGATGGTAGCTTATGTACCAAAAATGCATATAATAAAACTATGCAAGTTGATGCATAACTCTAAAATAAATTTTGTTTGACAACAAAAAATATGCTGTAAGAATTGGGTTTTATTTAAGTAAATAAAAAAAATAGCTGTTAACTAAAATTTTCAAGTTTTAACGATTTTCAAATGTAATAAATGAAAGCTTACACTAGTAATGCGAAAGATAACTTTACAATGAAGGGTTTCTATTACAAAAAGTTGAACCCAAAAGTTGCTGAGTGGTTTTTTTTTTATATGAATCTTCCAACGACCCAAACCTTTCAAACTTTTCGTGCATTAATATTCATTATCTGGTAATATCAGCTTCCGCACTTTAGAAAGTAATTTGTCGATGTACGTCGTGTAATTAAAGTGTCTTTAGCGCTTCAACAAGAAGCGATGACTTCTAGTTATGAAATATGGGGTTAAAATAGGGGGCGCGAACGGGACGTGAGGTTAGCCTACCGATGAAGATCTAAGCCTTCTTTATTGTGTACCATTAGTCAATCGTACAATCATGCTATCGTGATGAGCATTTGACCTCAAAGGTCGAGCCGTCGATCTGTATTGCCAGATCCCAGATTCTAGTTTGGCGAAATGGTGCCAATTTGTCGTTAAATCTGATGCTCAAATGTGGTAAGAATGAATATAACCTCTCCTTTTTTCTTGCGAGAGGACAAGTTATTTCTCGCCGATTGGATTTTATTTTTCTCTCCTACAACGAAAGGAATTCTTAAATAGATGTTTGTCAGTTTATCCCCTTTTTCTAATCCTTTGTCATTGCTATCCTCCTTGACGCTCCTAAATTCGGATTTTCAGTTACTATTATAAATTACTTTATTTAAAATCCTGTATTTTCTCTCGTTTTTCTGTCAGAGGGACCATATAAATATTATTAATCTTATTGATTGCTGCTTCATCTTGTGAAAGTTGTGTTTGTATGACTGAAAAATCCAAGTGTTTGTCTTTTTTAAAAGTTTACTTTAGAAATTTAATTAAAGTACAATTAGGATATAGGTACTTGTGTTTGTGTGTGGTGTGGTTTTTTAAACACAAAGAATCAAAGTTATGCGATTCAAAGTGTGTTCGTTAAAATGAATGTATATTTGAAAAGGAGTAAAAATTTAACCTGCACTCGAGGATAAAAAAATCTTTTTAAAAATGAAAATGTGAAAAATATATTTTTCTTTTATCTATCTATCTATATATCTATCTATACACACACACATATATATATGTGTGTATATATATATGTATATATATAATATTAATTATTTTATATACATATAATATATTATAGTATTAATTATTTTATTATGCAAAATCTAAAAAATGTTACCAAAATATAGAATATATAGAATTTTACATTAATATGTAATAAAATTGATATATGTTTTTGACAACAATAGAAGTTTGTGTTACATTCATTATTTTTATTGTCCATTTAAATAGTAAAAGTAATATGCTTGGCATATATTTTATGCTACTAAAATACTTATTTTTATTATTTGTGGCTTGGTGTTCGGTATAAAACTCTTAGATTGAGTGGATGTTATTTCAAATCATGTGAAATAACTTAATTACGAGCATTAATAGTTATATTATGTGTTTTACTTTATGTTTCTAATTTTTTTCCTTAGATCTTAATAAAAAAAAAGGTGGTTTGGCAGGTACCTAGCGAAGTATATCTTTTGAGTTGGAGAATCAAATTGACTCCAGCACTAGATTATGTTTGCTGTTGCTTTTTTTTTTTAACTCTTTATTATCAAGCTTGTTGTAAAATTGAAATGAAGACATGATTAATTAAAAAAAAGCTTTATGATATGCGTTGTGTATCAGCAGTAAAAATTCAAAAGGCATTAGTGCTTCAAACTATTAAATATGGAAATAAAGACTGCTGATTAGCATTCTGTTCAATTTGAAAATCCTTTTTGAGACGTTTTAAAAAATACAACATAAAGTATCTGATGAAAAAGAATATTTTTAAACGAAAAAGAAACTGTTTTAAGTTACTTTGGAATTTATTCTGGTCACGAATCGAATTGCAATCTTTCCTTAAGCCACATGATTTATCAACTAATAATAACGAATTGTGGTAATAATCCCAATCCAATAATCAGACAAACAGCTCTGTAGCCAAGTCTCAAGTAACTCATGATCACTAATATTATCTAGGACAGAAAACTATTTGCCAAATTGTCCCGTAGTGTATAATTCAAAGCTGCAGTTATGTCCCAAAAGCAATGCAGCAAACAACTACAGGATGTGACGCAATGGTTGTTATGGAGACCATGCTAGTCATCTGCAGCTATTGGAATCTATAAATACATAATTATGTAAATCGAATGTGATATTCCTTACTCTCAAAATTATTAGAAAGTCTTTTATATTACGAGAATATATCATGCATTGAGGAAGTTCACAATGATAACTTTATTGTAGATGGGTGTGAAACTAATTTTTTAAATGGTCATTCACACATACACTTAATAATGTTTAATTATTAAATACATGCCAGAGTCATATGTAAAAGCATATATTAGCAGATAATATAGTTTAAATATTCTAACGCGCAAAGAAAACATTATCTTTTAATTAAAAGTTCTTAAGTAATTTTATTAGTTAATTAAGGTATTTACGCATCTTAATTTAGCAACTCTCCTGCGATTAATTTATTTTTTTATGTCTTCCTTTGATGTTTCATAGTCTTCAACTTTCTTATAGTTACTTAATCTTTTCTATTTTGGGGTTCGTAATGATTAAAATTTGTCGAATTTTCTGTATTAAGTTAATGCGTTTTTGAAGTTTATGAAAAGTACTTTGTGTTTAGTATTGTTCCAAAATTTCTATGTCCTTTGAAGATTAAAATGTTTTATTTTTTATTCCTTTATGAGTTAATTAGTCTCTTTTAAATATCATTTAGATTTTATATGCAACAAATATCTCTAAAAGAAAATATTTGTCTTTGATTAAAGATGTATGCATTAAGCTTTAATTGAAGATAAGGATTATACAATAGAATGAGTATAAAATGTGATATAAATTCCATCTTAATTAAATAAATTTTTAAAAATTTATTTCGAAGAAGGGAACTTTTGATGTTCGAAATATATTCATTTGATAACTTCAAAGAATAAAAGTAAAGATAACATTTACAAATAAGTTATTGGAAATTAAAGTTACAGAATAAATTATGGAATTTCTATGTCATGAATTTTAAAATTGTGAAATTTGGTAATCTGTAGCTAGAAAAATTGGGATCGGGGAAGTCTCCACAAAAGGTATTTATACAATTATTTATAATTTTAACAAGAGAAAAATCAGATAATTGTTGATAGTAATTTTAATGCATGTATAAGCTAAAAGAATGGAGTTCTTGAACGATTTCTTTTTTACTCCAAGAATGAAAACGTTATAAAAAATATTGTTATTATAGTCAGTTTTATCTATTTTTAAAAATGTTTTTTTCTCTCGTCTCGAAAAAACAATTTAAATTATTTTTGTTACATTTTACATCGTGTTGCTAAATATTTTTTTATTTATAATCGTTAGTGAATAAAATTTAATACTTCTTTTTAAATAAGAAATGGTTACATAATAAATAAAATATTGTGCCGATATATAATTAATTATAAATGTTAATCAGAGAAAATGCTTAGAATTTCTTAGTATAAAAATAATCATTAAAAAATAAAGAAATATATGAAAAATTACAAATTAAATCCACTTCACCAATTTTTACTAGATTAAAATATTCATATACACTTATAAAAAAAGCAACTAAAAGCATATTCATTTTATATAGCGTGTATGGAAATGTTACGAATGAATTTTTGTCATAGATAAATGAATATTTATAAAGATTGATTCGACATGAAGTATACTCTGATTTCTAAAAAAGTATATTTCATTATTTACAATTATGTATACTTTTCGATATAAAAACACGTGATAATTTCAGAGTAAAACTCAGAATCCTTCAGTGCTGTTTCCAAACAACAATATTTTCATCCCAATTTTAAGAAAAAAGACCCTTTTGTGGAGGATGAAAAATAGCTTGTGAAAAAAGGAACCATCCATTTTTACCGGAAAAAAAAAATTGGTGTAAGTATTTCATTTTCACACCTTGTCCACCGATTTCAGGGGAGCTGCCAGACAAATAGTGGCAGAATGAGGAGGTAGCTGCCGCTATGAGCCCCACCATTTGTTTTACTTTACTTTTTTATTTTCTTATTTCCTTTTCCCTCTTGCGACCCTCTGTCAAAAGAGAACGACGACCTTCGTTAGATGAAGAGGGTAAAAGAAAGGAGCAGCGCATTTCTAGTTTTTATTATTGCATCTTTTTGTTCGTAGAGAATTTCGGTCTCACTCTTCAACGGTTTTAGTATCTTCAGAGTGTAAAATAATATTTTCTAAAAATATATCAGTACTGTATTACACGAATAGCAAAATTTTACAGGGACAATGATTGTAAAAAAAAAACAAAAGTAGTAGTAGTAATAATAATAATAATAATAATAAAAAGGAAAAAATGACAAAATTAAAAAATTTAAAAATTTGTAGTCAGAAGAGAACTAAGATTAAGATGAATATTTAGTCACAAGTAGATTATATTAGCATGAATGAAAGAAGAATTTTTATGCACTGTTGCCAAAATTTTATTAAAAATATTTTTGAAGTAAAATTTGTTATTTGATTCTTATAATATGTGTTCGCTACTTTATTTTTCTAATCAACTGAAATAAGACAAAATTATTATAATTATCAAAATTGTCTAAATAAATGGAAGCCGTGTTTGGCTTGGTAAATGCTGTACGTTTTTGGTTGCGCCATTTTATGACCATCCGAAGTCTAGTTTCAAGGCGAATGGATGTGTATTTTATATTAGCTGTGAATTCATCGCTAGTAACTACTCCGCCAAATAAGGGGGCCCGATATAAGCCTTGTAGCGTAGCACTCTTCTTTGAGATCAGTCCCGAGCTCGATTCCAGCTACTGTTGAACAAAAGAAGTCGGATGTTGCGCTTCTATCTTTTACATGGATACTTAACATTGTGGGTGCTTGTTTTCATCCTTGTGACTCATGAATATAACCCACTATCTAGGAAAACTCCTTGCAAAGAAGCATTTAGGCTGTGGATATTAAAAATGATTTACAATAATCATTGGAAGCTGGGCTATCCACTATGTGGTGTAAAAGAGATGAAGTCGTTACCTGAGCTGGCATCGTTCTCTACGGTTTTCTACAATACAATCGGTTACGGGTCATTTGAGCATGGCAGTCTTTAATGGAGTTAGAAATAAAACCTGCTGCTGAGGGATAAGAGAGACGCGTTACACTGCAGAACTGTAATGATTCGTTTTTTCTCATAGTTGCCTTTGAATTCTATGAAACTGTAGAGTCAATGAAAATGAAAAATATGTAATAAGAGCATGTAATAATGTGTAATAAGAGTGTTTCATTCGATGAAAATGAACAATAATGGCCATTCAACACTGTAAATAACCGTTATTATTCATTGTTGAACTATTTTTAAAATAAAGTAGGAAATAAATAAGCGAAAAATTTTTAGTCCACCTTTTGTAAAATTTATTTATTTGCTTTTAAAAAAAAGTTCCTTAAAATATAATTTCGAGAGAATAGAATTTCATATTTTACTGAATTATTAGACAATCTCTGTAATTGCAAATACTATATTTTCTGAAATACTTTTTGTCTTATAGTAGAATCACAGATAAAATGTGTATAGCAAATTTATTTTGTGTATTTTTTTGAGCTTCCAAATTTTTGAGATTCTTCTCAATTCTTTTTATTTAAAATATATTTTTAAAATCAGTGATTTGCTAATGTTGCTTTCTTTTAAAAACTGTAATGATAAGATAATGGAGTAATTTAGTAGGAATTAATGATTGCATCTTCATATTATGCCATTCAGCAATACTTGTCTTAATTACAACGCACTGCATTTATTTGCAAAAACACTGTTAATGTGTACGGATTTACTGTAAGGAAATTGATATAAATGGAACATGTTAGAAATTTTTGTCAACTATTATTTTTTGCTTTTGTAATTTGGGATGAAGTTAAATATTATTTCAAAATATACACACATATGTTTAGTAACAAGAAAGGAAAAAAATGAAATTTATTAATTCCTTTCTAAATAACTTTGGTGATTTAACTTCTTTTTTCAACATAAAAATTAATATAACGTGAAATACTAGTACATGAAAAAATAAACGACTCTAATAAATTAAAATCGCATCTGCCTGTAAAATTTATATATCCTGTTTAGTGCAAGAATTTTTGTTTTTTTGTTCCTCTTAAATTACATTTTTATGCAAATCTCATTTGATTCTGATATGAGTCCATTGTGTATTCTGAAATGAATGTTCCCTTATAAAAATCTATGTTTATTACTAGAGAATATTAAAGTCATAAAAGAAATTATAAAAAAATTTAAAAATTAGTAAATTTTTTTAAATCAATTTTGCTTTTCAAGTGAAATGTAATTGTGAATTTTGAAGTAAATTCTGATTTTACTATTTGATCCGTTTGCGTTGGTATCTATGAAGTAATTTTCCTACATTTTTTATTACTTTAGTGTTATTTTTGAAGTTTAATATATATGGAATCTCTGACTACATCTGTCGAATTATAAAAATGGGGATAATAGCAGAGAAAAAAAAAGTCAACAAATTTTATTACATATTTTTATAATTTGGGATTGAAATTTGATTAAGTTTGAGAATTTTCTATTTTTCAAGTAAAAGACCTAAATGAGAATACTAATTCCTTTTATAGAAGGATCAACACTCTAGAATGTTGAGTTATAAATCATGTTTAGTGTATTTTTAAGAAAGTAGTCCGTTAAAATTTTAAGTATTTTTATGAAATTTCTTTGGAGTCTCACATTTCAAATGGATTATTTTTTTTTTTATCAAATCTTTTGCCAACTCATTTAAACTAATATGTTGGACAAATGAAACAACAAATTAATTATTACAAACAAACGTTTTTTTTTTTTTCTCCCGGAAGGTTTATCTGATTCTGTTCATCACAAGAAATCTTAAAACACCATAACTTGGTATCTGAAGTGTCATTTCTGCGTAAGGCACTGTTAAAGTTACGCTCATGGCATGTGCCTATTTGGAGGACATTCTAAATACAGTATTTGCTGGTGACAAAATGTTCGGAAATGTCCCAAGAAATGCACTTATTCCGCAGCAAACTGTTCATTACATGGTGCTCTAATCTATCTATTTGAAATAGATGGCGCTTCAGTTATGTGATGAACCTCCCGAATATAAATCTATAACTATATTTATATTATATAAACTGGTAGTTTTACCAAAAATATCAACTAAGGATTATACATCGATATAGTTATGAATTGTAAATAAGAATTATTATAAATGTGTTTCAAATTGTGCATAAAAAATAATTGTTATTGGAATTTAAAGAATAAAGTGTGTTTTGCAAGTTTCTGTATCCTTTCAACTCGCAAACGTGATATTAAGGCCGGCTATTTGAAATTTAAATATTAGCCTTTTCCTACATCTTGATGAAAATGTAAGAAGTACTGTTATCAAAAACCACGTACTTATTAAAGAATAATCGTGAGTAGATGTTGGCGTGATGTACTCTCCACTGGAAATTACCCAATTCGGTTAGAATATGTTATTATCTTTTATAGATCTAAAAACATAAATAAGTGTTCTACCATTCTGGAGAAAACTAAATGCTAAATTGGTTATACGGTATGTTGACTAAAAAAATAAAATTTCTCCCCGAAATAATATTTTTTTTAGTTAATAAAATCTTTAAAAAAATATACTGAAATACATTTCTGTAGAATTCTAATTTTTTTTTCTATTGAATTGTAAGTCGTATATGTGTTAAATCAGTTGGTTATGAAAGGAAGTACATTTTATATTTGATTGTATGACTTGCTTAATAATAATTAACAGTTTAAAACAATTTGTATGGACACAGAATGTGTGTGTGTGCTCTTTACTAGATCATTCATCATTGGCCATGAAAGTTAATTTCAATAATTAGAATTTTTTTTGCTCCATACACACTATAGAAGAATATTAACGATGTGAATCCATGTGCTGCTGCCAAATATAAAAAATGTTACAGATGGATAACAAAAATTTGAATCTTTGGTAATACATGGAAATGAAAAAGCAATTTTTTCCGTTAATATATATATGTGTGTGTGTGTGTGTGAAAGAGGTAAGTATTCTCTGTAAATTTATTTCTTTTGGGAAAATTAAGTCTTCGGAAAGATTTTGAAGAAGGATAGAAAAAATGAAAAAAAAGAATTAAGTGATCAATTTTTTGATAGGATAACAGCAGTATTAATATGCACGTGGTGTGAAACATAACAGCATTTTCAATGGTACTACATATAGAAATACTTCCTATTAAATTTGCTTATATTTTTTTCTGATATATAGTTCTGTCATCCCTTTACAAACCAAAGCTAAAAGCCAAACTAATCACTTATTAATTTTTCGATAAACTAAAGCTAAAATAAATTAAATAATGTATGCCTAAGCAATATATATATATCTATATATATATATATATATATATATATATATATAATCAATTTATTTTTAATATTGATATATGGCTAACATTTTCGAGCAACCAGTATGCATGTACAGTTATTGATATATACTAGTCTCTCTCTCTCTCTATATATATACATACATACATATATATATATATATATATATATATATATATATATATATATATATATATATATATATATATATATATATATATATATATAAGCTTGTGTCTAGATTTATCAATCAATTACTGCTATTCATCAAAAATTATTTTTGTTAACTTTGAACGTGTTTGCTAAAATACTATAAACCATAAAAATTTCGTTCATTCATTGATCTTCGTACAATATTCAGTCCGAGTAAGGACTGAAATTTTGCATTTTTACTTATCAAACTTTTAAATTCTGAATAAAAAAGATAAGAAAACCCGAAAAGAGATTCCTAAATTACTGATTTTGTGATTACTAATTTGGGTAGATTTAACTAATCACTATTGCAGCTAGTCTAACCTTTATCTAATTCTGAATGTAAATTGTAAAATATTTGCATGTATAAGTTTATTTCAAATAACAATTTCTTGTTCAAAACACTTTTCTTAAAATTATAGCTTTGCAAATATTCCAAACAAAATGAGAAACATTAACTTCGTTCAATTTTCTGTTACAAGCTTCCTGAAGATTTACTAATAAAATACCTTATCTAACAAGACTAAGATCAATAGCTAATAAGATAAGACTGATATCTTTATTAGGAATAAATCTTAAATTAGTTTCCTACAAGAAGAAGAAAAAAACCATTACATTTCCTTAATAGCGCTAACGATGAATAAATACGGTTAATCCATACTTAGAATCACTTATCACTCGTCAGGGAAGAAAGAAAAATAACTTGGCATAAAAGATATTGACCCTTTGCTGTCTGCTATTTAAAATTCTTTGCAGCTAAACAGTTCATCCTCCTATTCTTCACCATGTCCATAGATTCACCTCTTTAATCGCATTTTTAACCCTTCAGCCACGGGATAAAACAGTGAAGGTATTGTTTTCGAGCCACCACGCCGTTTTCTTAGAAAAAGAAAACAATTCCTTTTAAATTCTTTCTTAATTTTCTTTCACTATTTTCGAAAAAAGAAAGATTAAGCAGTTCTGGGTACCATACGTATGCAAATCACGTTTAAATAAGAGGAAGGTGGAGAATCCTCTGAATTGCGTGCTTTAAAGATGTTATTCTATGGGGGAGCAGAGGTCCGGTGCTTGATGAGAGGGTCCCCTGGTGCGATTCTATCTGTACACCTCCTGAAAGTTGGTTCTGCGATACGAAAAAAAATATATAAGTATCGCTTAATTCACTTAAAAAATACTAGATTTATTTACAAGCTAGTCTAGGAGTAATTTTATTTTTCAACAAAAATTATTTCTCTGCTTTCTGGATCCACGTATTCCTATTGATTTCAACATACGTCTTTGATTCAGATAAATTGTCAAAAATGTGAAAGTATGTAAAGGTTTATGGTTCATCTAGTATTTCATGCTTTAAAGCCATTGATCTTGTTACATAGTTTACATTAAATTTCGGAATATTCTTAGAATAGCAAGATAATTTTAGCTTACCTATAATTATATTGTGAAAAATTTGTTTTTTTTTTTTTTGTGTCTTTATTTAAAATGTTTTACCTTTATTATTAACTTTATCTTGCAATTTTTTTTTTTTTTTTTTTTTTTTTTTTTTAAATTGAATTTTAGAAGTATTACTATATTAATTTTTAGCACCTTATATTTAGTAAGTTATTGAATTTTATACAATAAAAAATAGTGCTTTCTAGCTACTTTAATAGTTTTGTCATTTCTATATGTCGCAGAATTTCTACTGATTATAAGAAATGTGAATTACTGATATTGAGACTATAGTATAAAATTAAAACTGTTATTAGAAGTGAGTTTAAAATTATAACCTTTTTCAATATTTTCATGGTTATTTTCCAAACCGAAGCTGCTTTTACGAGTGTACCGCATTCATTTGTTGCTCAATGGTTATTTTTTGGATACGAGAATTGGACTGTGATCTAATTAAAACCGATCAGTTTAAATCAGATTCCGAGCCATTACGAACATGTACCTTTGAGGTATGAATCTACCGAATCCGACTCACGAACTGCCGAACTGAAGGACAGGATGCTAACCATTACTGCCAGCTCGGCGGAAAGAATGTACTCAGCTGAAATGTCAGCACTTAGGCTTTCATTCCATAAGTTCGCAGGTTCCACTTCCATCCCTTATGTGGATGTCCATCTCTTTATACTGGATCGCGTAAACCATAGATTTGTTTTAAAACTTATTTTTCAAAAAGGTAATTTTAAAATGGCCAACTCGACTAACCATTCATGGAAAAATTAAGTTTTAACTTAATTTTTCTATGATTATGACTAACAAATAAAATTGCTGCTTTATTTGTAAATAAAAGCATGTATCTGAAACAGCTCATATCGAATTTGAATAATTTTTTAAAACTTGGCGTCGCGCGGGTTTTTTTTTTTTTTCTTAAAAGCAATACATTTTCATTAAAAGGTCAATAAATTCCTTTTATTGAGAATCAGCTACTTGGCTGCATATAATTCTTTGTTTTCTTCTAGCTTAGTCTTCAAACTACTTGATGTAATCAATAATGATGCATAATATTATAACTTTATTGAGTATTTTAAAGTTTTAAATTTTTTTTTTAATAAAAGTTGATTTTTAATTGTATTAGATTCAATACGCTTAAAACTGCTTTTTGTTTTATTAGTATGTACTTATTTTACTGAAAACAATATTTTTCATAATTATTGTGTTAACATATTTTTACTATAGAAAAAAATTTACTAGTAATTATAAAAAAATAAATAAGGCGCTTTTTTCGATGGTTCAAACATCATATGTGTGTGACTCAAATCTCATATTTTAATCTTGGAAATAAATCGTTCTAAGTTGCGAATAAAACTTTACCGAAATATGAATAATGCGGGTTAAAGTTTCCTTTGAAATAATAGAACTTGAAAGCAAATACATGAGGAAAGAGTAACCATCATTAAAAAGCTTATTTATATTTATTCTAGGGACTAGTGACATGCATTTAAGTGGTACAAACACCCCGTTTTGATTTCTCAAAATTCTTCGGCGAATAAATGAGAAAGAGTTGTTCTTAGACAAACAAACAGTGCTTTTGGATCTGGGAAAGAAAAATGATCTGCGATAAACAGGAACACGTTCGACTGAGTGATAATAAACATTAGGCTGCCTTTCAATACAGGCCCTCACGTGCCTTTTTGTAGGGGATGTCGACAAGCGATCGAAATCTTCTAATGAGGGGGTTTGGAGAAAGTTGTATTGCGAGAGGTTGTATTTAGCCAACAACTGGTCCGGAAAGGTTGACGCCTTATCGTTTTTCCATCGTGACCTTTAATGTACCGAAATTATATTTCATGGTTTTTCTTCCACTCTTATTGTTTTCTTTTGCTTATATTTCGAATCATTCAACTGACGAATGTGTAACCTCTACATTGCAGTGGGCATGTTCTTTGAATTAGGCTTTTCAGTTATTCTCTCATCCACGATATACGCATATATTACTGCTCTTGTCTTCATTTATTAGTGATATATCCTTTATAATATAAGCATTACAAATTATTTCTGTGTTTTAATAATAAATTATTTTATTAAGGGTTATTATATGATTACACAGTGGGGGCTGTTTTTCTTAAATTGTACATTATTTTTAATGGTTTTAACTCGAAACAGTATTAAGGAAAATTAAAAAAAAAAAATTAGTATTAAAAAAAAAAATAAAAAAAGACGTGCAGAAATTTTAATTTTTAAATTAAAAGACACTTAAGTATCAGATACTGAAGATATCATTTTTAAAATTTTTCCTTTACAAATGCAGATAAAATTAGAGGTTTCTTAAAAGTAAAGAATCTATATACTTTAATTTAAACAATATTAAAGAAAACACTTGCTTCTTGTAAGGAATTCTTTCTTAGTTTGTGTTTATTTTTACATGTATTGTGACATGAAAAATGACTTATTGAAAGCATTCCTCATCCCTTATTTTAAGCACTTGAGTCTTGAAATAGAAAGCATTTCCAAATATCGACTTGATTTAAGAATAGCATCAAAATAGCTGTTCAAAAACAAGAATAGTTTCAGCTACATTTCAAAATATTCATAAATGTACGAGACAAAATATATATTCTTTCTTATACAATAAATTGAAGATTTGTCGCGTGATCAAAAAGGAAAAATGGAGACCTTGTAAAATAGACTGGAAACTTTTTGCCGAAGTGATTTCCACTTGCATTTTAAAAGGGGAAACTCTCAAGAAAACCTCTTAGCTTTTATATTCTCTTCCTAGCAAACAATCGATGTTCTTTAAATTGAATGTTAAAGTAAAAGAAAAACTTACAAAACAAACATTTTTGAACATTTAAAATGAAAGAAATCTTATAATAATTTATCATTTTTTTAAAAATATGTCACAAACTGTGTTCTAGATGGAAGAAAAGTGCACGCTTTTGTTGATTAAACTATATATTAAACTCTGAACATATGGACATTCTTGTCATTGGCGGTGATTTGATGATACAATGAAGACTTTTCATTTGCATAAAACGGCAGAAAATTAATACCTGTTTAAATGAATATTCTTAAAATTGTTTCAATGTATAAAATAATTTTCTTTTAAACATTTTCCCCAAAATTCTTAAAAATTTGCCATTTTTTTAAATATATGCATCAATTTGAAGTTAGTGACATATTTTGGAAATAAAGTGCAAGTTTTTCTGTAAAATAATATCGTTAACTATAGATAATTGAATAATAATATATAGGTATATTTATACTTCAAAAAATTTTGCTCGCACTTTAACTTTCGAATAAACGCGATAAAGTTAATTGAATTCATTTTATTAGAAACAATTATTTGCAATTTTTTATTACATTTGTTGTAATTTACAATGTGTGAACGTATAATCAAAAATCACATAACACTTTGTTGTGTCATACAAAACAGAATATATGGCCATCTTTTAATTTTCCTTTCCGCCGGAACAAAGATACTTAAAATGAAAGAAATACACAATACAGGAGAAAATTTTCCTCGTCAGTGGGTGTAAAACTAGAAGCTTGTTTGTTAAGGTTCTTCGGGGATAAACTGGTGTTCTTGAGCACTTCTAAAGTATCCAAGAGAGCTTTAGACTGGCGGATGTTTTTGTTCCAGCCGTACTTGAAAAGTTGTTCAGTATCATAATACCAACCAGGTGGTCCGTTCGTGTGGGCGAGATTAGATCTTAAAAAACAGGATAGAAAGGATGAAACACGCGGGACAAAGAAACGTCAATCTTTGTTCTTGGATTTATAGAGCTGGAAAATATTGTGGAGGGAATATTCTCTTCATTTTGTAAGAAAACAAAATTTCTTACAATTCCATCAATTGTTATAGCAGCATATTTTCTGTAAGTAGCAGTGTTATGATTGCCATAGTTGTCAGCCGAATGATTAATGCAAATTTAATTGAAGGTTTATTGATTACTATTGTTGATTGGGATTATTGATTACTATAGGATAACAATGAAATAAAAAAAAAACAATCCTGAATTTATTACTATTAATAAAATAGAATCTATTTTGTTATAAATTTAGAAAATTTACTGTTAATTTTTATTTTTAATAAAATTGGTGATGAATTTCAATATTTTATTTCTTATTTAAAGATTAATACAAATATTTAATGCTTATTTATGTTCAAATTAATGGTATTTTCCAATTACTTTGCAATATTTTGAAATATAAATAAGCGTGTAATTTATTTTCAAATATTAAACTTTAATGTCACTAATCATCCTTATTAAATTGAATATTTAGGAACTAATACCACGAAATTTTAAGTGTTCGCTTGGAGCGATCGTTCATTCATTTTGCATATTAATGCAGATTGTATACTCAAGACCACATTGCTTGAATGATCCAATTACTGATCTCTCTCTCTCTCTCTTACAAGTTTTCTTTAAAAATATTTGAATTCCTAAGAATTCTATTCTAAAAATCTGTGTTCTCTATCTTAAACTGTCCTTATTATAATTAATTGCTTTTGCATTAGTTTATTAAATGCTTTTTTGAATGTTAGTTATTTTAAATTTAGTGTTTGTATACGAGCTATTTGCTGAAGTATTTGTCAGAATCTTTGGTTTAATCCCAGTAAGTAGACGAAATAATTTGAAAATATATATTTTTTCACAGAAATATCATTTAAATATGGAGAAAAGCTTATTATATTTTCTGCTATCTTTCATCTTATATATTGAATAATATCATATATATATTTATATATGATATTATTTACATATGTGTGTGTGCATATATATATTTATATATATAAGATTAATAATAAGATAATAATTCATATTGGTTTATTCCACTTAAGTAATTTATATGAAAAAGTTTTTTAAAATTTCGTTTACAAATAGAAAAAAAATTTAGAATTTAAAATTATAATAATGTTGTCCATATAACAAAAGTCTTACAACACTTCATAAATGATAATGAAATTATTTTTAAAATTTTATCTGATATTTAATTAGTATTAGTGTTGATATAATATTTAGTTTGATATACATTCAAACAATTTTTAAATACAGCATTTTATTAATATATTAAGAATTATTTCCATATAGAAAAAAAGTAATGGAGCTGTTTATGGAGTTATGTTTGCTTTAATTATATCATTATGTGAATAAAATATCACTAACTTTATTTTGTTTACATATTATGTGCGTTACTTAGTAAGTATTGCTATTCAATCTATAATACAAGAATATTTGGAACATAATATTTACACACGACAAAAGTATAATTTAATATTGCTAAATTAGTAGAAATCTTATTAAAAAATTAGAAGTGTATTTCTTAAAAATATTTTTTCAATGTAAAATGTTTCCTGATAAAAAAAATTGATTTAGCAAAAATATTTTCCCATATTCTTAGAAAATGCCTAAGATTCACAACTTTTCTAGGCAACAATATTAAAAAAAAGTTTAATTTTCTTTGCATAAAAATGATTTACTCTCTTTTATTTGCAATTTAAAAACACGGAAGTGGTTTTGAATAAAGACTCTAAATCAAAATAAGTGTGTCATATTTAAAAATAGAATTTATGCAAAATCTGAGGTGTGAGTGAGTTCAATCAGATTATTGAAAGAAATTAATTTTCTTGGAAAAAAAAAATATTCTGAACAGTGCTTAACTTCCATATGACCTTTACGCTCGTTCATGCAAGGAATGTAAAGGTTATTCTTACATTACACTCTTGAACTTTGTAAATAAAGTTAAATAATATGTGACTAGTAGATCTTTATATTCATATGTTTTCCTAGTATTACAACATTCTGTACTTACTGGAAAAAAAAGTTCTGCTTAACAGTTATGTACTTGCAAAAAATGGAAAAATTTAAAACTTTGACCATGTAATCTTGCCAAAGTGATAAATTATTTAGCAATGATTTCTTATTATACTGGAAAATTATTTTTACGAACTTCACAACAAAATTTAATTATAATTTAGTTGCATGATGCATTTTGAATCGAAGCGACGGTTACGGTTTGATATTTGGCAAGTTTACTGTGCAATCGATAATATTTTAAAAAGTTCTAATAATTATGTTCATAATATTAATTTAATGTTCGTTGCTTTAGTTAGAATTTAACAGATTTGAAAGTAAGTAATGGTAGGATGACAGTAAATTTTAGGTTTATTACAATATTTTGCTGCAAATCTTCTTGCAGAATTTGTGTTGTAATATACAGAATGTAAATTAACGAAAACTACTTGATGTGAATGAACTATAAAATTTTATAAAATAGTGAGAACATTTTATATAAAATGTCTCACTATTTTTAAGCGGTAGCTTTAACGCAACAATGAAATTTACAAATATTTTAAAGATAAAAATACGTGTGTGTAAAATAGTTATAGTTCGAAAAAAAAAAATTTAGTTTTCGATTGTCCTTAAAAGTAAATGATGATTTGTTTAACCTAAAAACTATTTTTATCTCGAAAAAATGATTTTTTTAATCCTGTATTTACACTATTTATCATTATTTCTAGTTTATTTAAGTAAAGAGCTTTCTTTTATAAAAAAAAAAGTAAGACTTCATTAAGATTAAACCAAACGATATGGATACTTTTAAAAAATCTTTTTAAAATTTTCTTCCTGATTTTAATAACTATTTAACTTTTTTCTGAAGAATCTTAAATTTCTTTCAGTGAATCGAATCCATTCTTGTGATATATGTTTCCTTACCTCTTTCTTTAAAATTCTATTTTCGTCCTAAACTTAAAAATTATGGAAGGGAGTTAAATAAGTAATGGATTATTTTACTGAATTTTTTTAGGTTAATCCGCCTGTATTTTACGGAAAGATAATATTTGATCTAGCTATAATAGATAGTACTATTGACCGATTTCCGATTTTTGTTTCTATTTGAATGAATAATTATATTATTATATTTATAATCCGATTGTTTTTTACATTTTTTTTTTCGTGATTAAGAAGGATTTAAACCGGTAACGAACACTTGTTTTATGAAAGCATTATATTGTTTCATACAATTTTATGGAAAATTTTATTCGTTGTCAAATAATTTTTTTTCTCAATTTATGAGTCGAAATATGATTTTTTCATTATATTTTACATATTTTGCACACTGTTTTTTTTAAAAATATGTTTCATAAATATTTCTTCTAATTTTATCTTTATTTTTACTTTTAAATAGACGATAGCACCTAGTAGGTGTCCCATTATCGCCAGAAAGTGCATTGGTTCTCGTAATTTTGAAGCGGTTTCCAAACAGGCCTCCTCACTTAACCTACCACCAACGGAAGACTCATTTCACCAAGAGAACATTACCATCACGACTCATTTTACGTACTCAAGCTGCTGTTCGAAAATCCGACAGTTGTGTTTTTTAAACTCGTCACCCGACGCGTCAAAAATCCCCGCTTTATAAGTTAAGCCTCTATGGCCTGTTTAACTAGTAAGCAGCACTAGCTAGATCTCTCTCTCTCTCTTGTTAACATTTTAGGTGAAAAACTATAAATTTATAACAAAAGTATCATTCGTTTTAGAAAAATATTTTTTTCATTATTAAATTTGCAACGCGATTAGATGTACCATTATCTTTCTTGATTTTGTAAAGTAAATATTAAAAAAAATTTTCTTTTATGTAAATAGAGTGAAAATTTATATGTTTGGGTTTTTCTTGTTGCTTATTGTGATAGTTTTGTGAAAAGTGATTGCTTCCCACTCTAACAAATCCTAACTGGTAGATGTATAGCTAATCTTCTGGTCTTCAATTCAACAATCCATCCGTGAGTTAGATTTCCACTTCGACATGAATGTTGATGTTTAGAATAAAATTTAGAATTTTAGGCACCTCTACAATAGTCTATAATGTTAATATAGGTTCGGCCATTCCCATGACGAAAGAAATAAACTAAGTTACTGTTCAATTAGCCTTTATGTTACAAAAAGTGACCTAGAACCTATATCGTGACCTAGAACCCCCTAACCTATATCGTTTCTTTTTCTTTTCTTTTTTTTTTTTTTTTTTTTTTTCTGTAGTACATTTTTTCCCTATCATCGTCAGTAATCCCATGAGTGAATAGTCTAAAAGTGTTATTCTTAAAATTTTCTTGTGTATTTTTAAATTCTTTTAAATTTGATATCTAGATTAGATTCTCTATTATTTTTAATCTAACAAGTGAGAACTGTGTGCAGAATGTAGACAATAATTAATAGACTATATATATATATATAAGCGTGTGGTTAAAAATATAATTGTTGTCAAAGATTACTGAAATTTTTAATAATTTAAAATAGTTCTAATCTATATTTTTAGAATATCTACAAAAGTAATTTAGTTTTATTGCTTCAACATCTAATATTAAAAAAAAATTGATTTGTTTTGTGAAAAAAATAAAAGTTAAATAATAATTGAAGATAGAAAAAAAAATAAATCTATTTGAGGCTCATTCACTATAGCTCGCTTTCCTAGTTATGTGAAGAAAAAAAAAGTTTTTCCTTTTTTATGTGTGTATGTTTAACTGCAAAAGATTCAATCTGCAATTCATGCATTCTTGAATACTCGTTCTAATTAACCTTTAACTATTCAATGTGAAAACTTTGACATCTTTTCTTCATTTAAGTTATTTATTTTGTGTCACAGTACGATTAATTTTCTGTCTAATTTTCATGTCTAGTTATGATTTTTTTTTAAATTTAAAAAACCTTTATACCCAAAATTCTGCTTGAGATGTTTCACTTTCAATTAAACCTCCTATGATTTGATTTCTTACTTTTCTGTGCTGTAAAATTAAATCTTGATGGTTAAACAATGTTAACATATTGAAAATTTTATATATAAGATATTAACTTCTAGTTTTTAACTATAATGTATTTCGAAAGTACTCCCCCAGATGTTTTGAGGGGGGGAGGGATTCGCACAAAGGAAGTTTTGGAAACAGGGATTTCACTCGTGATGATTCCAATGAATGACAATTTTTCTTTACTTCGTAAAATCATAATTTTTCAATAAGTTTGCTAGTTTTCACACAACGGTCATTTTTTTCTTCTTTTTAATGAGTTTGGGAGGAGTTTCCATTCTCAAACTACCATTTTTGTCTGTATCAAGATTGTAGATCACCGGAAATTACTTAAATCATAGATCCATATCGAATTAATTTGTATGCAAACAGTCACCGTTGAGAGACAACCAACAATGAATAGTCTATATGATATCGTTCTACTTTTAAAAATAAGAAAAGTAACTTATTAAATCTTGTTAAATTTAAGAATTGTATATGCTCTGGGAGAACCCCTAGAATCATTTTATCAGAAAAAGTGTTAAAGTGTTTACTGGAGCATAGTACGTAATAAATACCAAGATTTATTAACTTTATAAAATTAACATTTTTTAAACAATTTAATATTAAGAAAAATTGAGAGAGCATTTTCTAAAACACAATTTGTATTTATTGAAAATAATTACTAGATTTTATATACTTTTAAAGTAAGAAGTTAATCAATTTGTTGACTATAATTCTTCAACACCCCTGCTTGTTAGGCGCTTTGATATAATAGAATGAAAAAAACGCTTGGGCCATTAAATTTAAGGCCAGTTTATTTAGAAAGTCCGAAGATGAAATTCATTATAACTAAAATTATACTCTCAACAAAGGGAGAAAAAAAAACTGCGATTAGTATCTGTCTTTCTCATACTTTTTTTTTTTTCTATTTTTTCGCTCATTATAACCATTGACCCAAGTCTCGGCCGTAAAAGTTCCACCTCAGTTGGTAGTTTAAAAAGCATTTTTTTTTTTACAATTTATTTATATTCCACAGTTTTATTGTTTTCCTAAAAATATATTTAGTTATTTTTTGCATGCGGTAAAAAGGTGAATTATTGTTGTCAATAATTTACATTTGTTAAAAAATTTTTCATAATTGACATATGTTAAATATTTTAATCTGTTTTAGGTTCAGATTATTATTTGTACCGTTATATTATAGTACGAGTTGTTATTTCTATGGGAATTCTTTTGAGAATCACATTTCGAATATTCAAAAAAGGAAAGAAATCCATATTTTTAAATATTTATATTCGCCGCAAATATTTTTAGGAAATAAATGAATCTTTAACCAGCAGATGGCGACACATCACAATAATTAAAAATTTTATTTCGAATGTTAATTTCAAAAGAAATTTAATTTTTATACTATCAAATAATACAAAAACTTTAATGAAGACTCTTAAATTTAACCAAAATATATATATATAGAGATATATATTAGATGTGATTTCATCGTATAAAAATATTTTTTTAGATCTTGAGATTTCACTTTTAATATTTAAATAAATATTTATTGATGACGAACCTACATTTGCGAAAAAAATTAATTGGCGGTGAAGATAATGTTGTGAGGGAGAAACAGAATAATTGTGTTGTCAACCAAACTAATGTTAAATGAAATAAGAAAAATCTTAACTGATTTTACTGTCTGAATTTTTTATTAAAACTTTCTCCTTTGAATTTATTTTTATCCATTAAATTATTTTTTAAGTTTATTAATCGAATGTCTTTTAGTTTTATGTCACTTGTCTTATTACTTTGGTATCAAAGAGAGAGAGAGGGGTGGATGCAGGCTTTTGTTTGTTATTCTATCTTTATTTTGTACTTGTGTTTTTATCCAAAAAAAGAAAACGGAATAAAAATATTTTCCTTATTCGATGCTGTTTGTATAAAATGCGTTTATGTGTGTTAAAATTTAATACCAACTTAAATGGAATGAGATAAATAAAATTTATTTAAATTAAATATATTTTATTTCAAATAATTTTTAAACCTTATATTTGTTTGAATCAAGTAAGAGAAAGTTATGAAAATTTTACAAAAGGCATTAGGATTCTGGGTTCAACTTATTTATATTTATACATGAAAATTTCGATTTAACATTCAGAGTTATCTTTTTTCTTAATATACTCTTTATTTTTAATATATAAAATAGATTATTTCGAAATAATATATTTTCGAAGAATAAAGAGTTTCACTTCACCATCACTCATATAGATTTACTAAACTATTTTAAAATTAGTTTATTAAAATTTTTGTGATTCTAAACATTCGGATAAAATAAAATTATTTTTGTTTTTACGCTGAAAATTACTTAAAAACTTAAATTTTTGATAATAGGTATAATTTAGATGCGTGACAGGGCAAGTCGAAGATAAAACTATTGCCTAGAAATTATTAAGAGAGTATATTTTCTCTGTATAAACTGTGAATTGAATATCATATGAAACAAGTTTAAAATAGACTTATTTATCGTAGTGAGTTAAATGTTTTAAATTGCGGTGTATGAAATATATGACATTTTATATCGTAAAATCATTACATTTAATACCTGAAATTTTAATGAAGCTATATAGTAAATTAATTTAAGATTAAATGTGCTATATCTTTACTGTGGAACTGGGAAAGTAAGTGGATATAATGAAATATTACAGATAGAGAGTGGGAAATTCCGCAAGCTTATAAATCACACAGTTCTTGTAGATGGAATCCAAATTTTCTATCTTGGAAAGCTTATGATCTTCATTTAAATTGCTAGATAAAACCACTGAGAATATCCACTCCGTGGTGGAAATTGTATCATTGAACAGATGAATTGTAGACTATAGGAATGACCATTTAGCTGCCAGTTAGACTTTCTTTTCTTCTAATAATGAAATGCAATTAGTGCAAACTACTTGCACCATTTAATTCTGGAAATAAATACAAGAACACACACATCTGTAGTGGTGGTTTGCGAGATCATTGTAACAAAATATAAATAATTGCATTGATTATTTCTTTTCGTCCTACAAAGAGTGGTCATGAATTATATTTTAAAATCTTTAAAAAAGGTGCGACAACACACACATTCTCAGATGTAATGTTGTAATTTATGTAATTGGTTTCTAAATTGAGATTAATTAATCGTAATCAAAATGAGATATATAGTACCATAATTAAGATGCAGATAAAGTTACTATAGAGTTTCTCATTGAAATTCAAGACATGGAAATTAAGATGCCATTATATTTGCTATCTTAGTTGATCTACTTACAACTTTTTTTTTGTGCTATTAACACATTAGGCTTTATCACGTTGGAAAAATACAACAAATATCTTACATGAATATTGTAATTAATATCTGAAAAGTATTACTTTGCAGATATATGGGAGGAATAAATTACGGAAGAGCGATCACTTATTAAAAGATAAATTTTCTATCGTGTTGAGTTGTCGATAAAGGCTTAGTTGAAAGAACAGTTACGCAAACATTTTTCATCTCATTGTCATTTAAATATTTGATTTTGTTAACTGTTGAAGGCTTAAAGTAAGTTCTTTATGAGAGAAAAACTCTTCTTATAAAGTACTCAAGAAATATCTCTCAAAATACTTTAAAATTGCATTTGAAAGAAACACAAAATGTCGCTTTTAAAATCCTTTCAAACTAAATTCCTTTTAACTTAACTATTGAGTTTCTGATTGTTTCTGACAATCGTAAGCAATAGAGCATAAAAACAATTTTCAATTCTCAAAGTGAAAGTTAATTTATTCAAATCCGTAAACAATTTATTAACTACTGATTTTGTATGCAGACATAAAAATATTTTCATTAAAAAAATGTGTTTTTGCATTTTTATATATTTTATGTATTATATAAATGCTTAAAGTATACAAATGCAATATTTATTCAAGTAAATTATTTCTTTAAATTAAAAGTAAAATATTCCATTGAATTTTTATTTGCAATGAAAAATATTTCATTTTTTTCTCCTATTATATTTATTATACCCATTACATCCATTATATTTGTTTGTAAAAATATAACACTAACATTTGTATTTGTTTTTCCCTTATTTAGAGACACCTGATTTGAATTTTGATTAAAGATTCACTAATGAAGAATGAAATTTTACATTTTTATGTGAATTAATGTAAAATATTCATTGATGGTTTACTCAAATTTTCGAAACCTCTCTATGAATACAAAGTTTCCCAAAATTTAATTAAGATTTCTTTTTACTTTTCTATTTAATTTTAAAACTCTTAATTTTTCATTCTTCTACTTTTTATTTATTTAATTATCTTGAGCTTATTCAAGCATATCTAATTCATGAATAATTCCATTTTATTAAAGTGAATTAAAATGCATCAACATGAAAGAGCAAAAATATTATTTTCTCGTTTTGCTCTTGAGTAAAGTGAATTCATGTAATAAACGCTTTTATATTTCTATTTGTGTGAATTTTTTGTAAAGATTATTTGTTCTTTTTAAAAAATTTAGTGGATATTATTTAAGAAAATATTTCTGGTAAATGTTAGAAATTTTTAATAAACAAATAGGATATGAAATTTTAATTAATATTTTTGATTTCACTCTTCATTATTTTATGAAGTTATTCGTTATCTTATATTGCTTCAACATATAAAAATGTAATTTGCTTTAAGTTAATTTATTTTGTGAAAAAATATTTTTTATTTTTGATTAAAAATTGAATAATTTATTTATTATGCAATGCTTTAAGACAAATTTCTCTAATTTTTTGTGGAAGTTTATAATTAATTATTGATATTTAGAATCTCTTATATTGCTCACTATTTAAACATATATTTAAATGCCCTTGGCTATATACCAGCTTCTGTAATAAAAAATGAGAACTGCTGAGACTAGGGTTAATAAATTACTGCTGCAATTATAAAATTACATAACTAAAGTATACATGACATTTTTTCCAATATTTTATTTCAACTCTAAAAATTTATATTATGACTGAATTTAACAAAGGGGGAAAATATTTTCTTTAAAATGTTCAATTACTTGTAACTGGGTAATTTTAAAAGTTGTATTATAACTGAAAAATTTCTTCTTTATCAAATATAATTTAATAAGAATGAAATCTTTTAGCAATTTCTTAACATTTGAGTAAATATCCAATTATAAATAATTAAACGTGAGGAAAACGTTTCTTTTTTCTTCATGATTATGTGTATAAGCATTTAAATATTATTCTATAGAATACAATAACCATTTAAATACTGTCCCCAAACATATTTCTCACGAAAAATACATGGATGAATATTAAGTTATATGATGAGATTATCGATTTTCTGAACTTGAAGAATAGAGTTTGTTACCTAATTTCGTTCACCGAATTTAGCTCAACACTACCAAGAGGAAAATTTAATAGGAATGGATTTGATGCATTTAAATTAAAGAGGCACCATAATTAGTTTTTAATTAGGGGCCGAAATTCTATTAACTTCCTCTAAAGGGTTACATCACTCTTTTGTCCTCACCCTTTTATACTTTAAACATAAAAGGGTCTCTCTAAATAACATAATGAGTCAAAGTTCGCTTGCTAATTGAATCTATAGTTATTTCGATACAGCCTAACTCTCGCTCATAAGCATTACTGTGGCAACAAGCTAGAGAAAGGGTACTTAATAGTCTAAGTTTCTAAATTTAAAACTCTCTGCTTAGCGACTTTGTCAATCTTTCTTTTGAGCTTTTCTCATATCCTGCGAGGGTATTAGAAAAGTAGACAATTTAATTTATTTGAGTTATCTACAAACTACTTTAATTACAAGAGATTAAAGATAGTAATATATATTTAAATATACTATAAAGTAAGTAGAGGCTGATAGTATTATTTACTTATTTAAGTAATGATTGTGAAAATTGACGATGTTTATTAAAGTTTTATTTATGTATTGCAGTGTTTCAACAATTTAACAGGCAAAAATGTGAGGAAAGCATATAAATTAATTTATGTAGTGTTCAAAATGCTTTCGTGGTTTTTTATTTTCATTCAAAGTAAAGAAATTCATTACGAATCCGGATAGAATGATGTTTGATAAAACCGAAAAATTCGTTTAACGTAAAAATTTTTAAATTTCTACAAAATTATGATTGATATATAAAACTCGTAAGAAAGAATATGATTTTTACGAAATTCGATATAATGGATACGTTTCAATGGTTTCATGACGATACTAAAATGAAGAAAATTAATATCTTCAATAAAATGTAATTGTTTCTTGATCGGGCTTATTTAATCGAAAGTTAAATTAACATTTTAGACCACCTCAAAATATATTTTTTACCAAACAATCTTAGTGGAAATTTATACAAGGCGTTGAAGTATTAAATCAATGAAATGAATGTCTGGTATTAAACTTAAAATTGAGTTTGAGAACTCTTTATGTTTTTTATTTCAATTGCTCTACTATGAAAATAAAATGTTGCTAACAAATTGTACTCAGTCTAAAAACGAATATATTACTTTCTTTGTTTCACGCTTTCGGGGCACAGGTGCGAGATTCGATCCGCGGGTTGCGCAAGTTCGACTCAGCCTTTCGTCCCTTTAGTGGGTCGATAAACTGAGTACCAAGCATGCTTGGAAACTACACACTGAGAGTTTCGCATTAGACTGATATATGCTTCGCACTTCGGGACTCATATATGCTTCGCACTTCAGGGCCTCTCTGTCAAGAGAACAGATGGGCACTACAGGCATTGTACCACATGGGCTGTCATGCCACAGAGTTTAGTATTAGTTTAGTTACTTTTTTAATCTACTGTTGAGTTCATTGGAATAAATTGATAAGCCTTTCTCTTTCCTATCTAGTGGTTCACGATTCAGTTCTTAGTAGAACATAAGTTGTTAGTCGGTAATGTTATCTTTTTAAAAATAGACTCTAAAAATTAAATTAGAGACATTCTCAAAAATTTCATCCTAGCAAAAAGAAGTTACAAGCTTTTATTGTAAAATCTAAGTCGTAATAGCCTTCGGGAAAGTTATTTACGTGAGAAATTAAATCCACGTATAAAAATTCGGAAACCTTCCAAGGAATTCCACATTAAGTTTGCTTATAGAATGTAAAAGAAAAAAACTCAATTTTCCATTGTGATTGAATAGAATCCTAAATCTTTCACTTCTATTTAAAAACATGGCATTTAGTATCTAACGAGGGAAATATTCTATCCAACTTCTTTGTTAATCTAGCAATGAGAATCATATTGTGACTCTACCCCCTTAATCTGAATCAGGATCAAATGACGGATCTCTTACGCGGTGGCACTTTTCTACATGAATACTTTAAAATTAAGAATAAGATTTCTACTTATCATTGTAAAGACTCTTAATGCACGGGAGAGTTCCTGAGCGGCAGAGCTGAATGACTTTATTAATTTCTAATTGCCGTTAATTCGTGTAACAACTATGTCAGTCATTCATTTATTCAAAAACTTTCTGGGAAAGATATTTGCAGATATTTTATTAAGTGGTTTACTCTTGTATAATGTAATAACACGCTCTTTAGAGTGAGAGGTCTTGGTTTCAAACCCAGATTTTCATTAACAGCGATAGATGGATGTTGTGCTTCTGCTTTTCACTTGTACACTTGTAAGAGTGTGGGCGCTTTGTAATTTTCCTAATTTCTCTTTGGCGACATGTGAATGCAAAATTTTGCGACATATTTGGGTAAATTCCTTCTGAAAGACAAGATGCCATGGATATTCAAATGCCTTACAGTATATTTCAACCATTCAGCTGCCCATTGTGCGAAGCCAAACATAGTTGAAATGTGCTCATCATCGTCTGGAGACAGTCGTAAGGAAGTTCTGATTTAGGTCCAGTCACTAATGAACAACAATAGGTAGGTATTGCATTCCTGATTTCTCATGCGCATCTAATTTAGTGGATGCATTGAGTTTTCAGTTCTAAAATACTCTATATGAATTCTTTTCAATTCAGGAACACTCTATATGAAAAACCTAAAGACAAAAATCAGGTGTTGTATAAATGCCAGACTACAATCTGGTACTGGCTAACTGCTATCAAATAATAGAATAATATTGACTTCTTTCCAAAACAAACCATTAAAATAGCCAACTATTTTTAAATTTACATATGTCGCCCTTTTTTTTAAAAAAAAATTAAGATTTTAAGTTGAAAAGACAGATTTTTTAACATTTGTCAAACGTGGAACACAAATCGTAATTTACGAATCATCGTGAGTAAAAGCAAATTTCATTGGAATAGATGTTCGTGCATTATAGAAACAGGATATATCTTTTGTGCATGGGAAGTGAAAAAATGTGTCATAGAGTGGTTCAATTCGTCATTTTATGTTCGCGTGCCACCGAAATCCTGAAAATAGCTTCTCTATTCAAATGTAGAACAAACAAATAATCGCATTATTTGTCTGTAAGTCATGTTTTAATAATAGTATTTCTGATGATTTAAGAAAAATTCTTTTGTGCAGGCATGAAGCTTGATCGAATTTATTTCTAGATAACATTTAATTTGTCTCTTTTTGTAACAATTTTGTTTTTTAATTGCTTTTGTAATAATTTTGTTTTGTAACTCTTTTTGTAACAATTTGTTATTCTACAAGTGTGTTTTTTGCTTAGAAAATTAGTAAGTTTGCTCATTTCGTTAAAAATTTTAATTTTTGTATCTTTTTGTTTCACTTCATATATATATATATATATATATATATATATATATATATATATATATATATATATAAATTAAGATATAACTTTTGGAAATGTATGTAGAGTAATTTAGAAATATTTGTTATGAATGATATGATAGTTTAAATATAGCTCGTGTAAAATTACCTTCGAGTGAATATATATTGCATTTATTAGAATTTTCATAAAACATATATTTTAATTCTGTAAATAACCATCTTTTCCTTTAAATTAATGAGAAAATTAACTGCATTATTATTGTGTATAAATATGATTATAATTGATTATATCTTATTAAAAATAAATGAAATCGAAAAAAATTTAAAATGTAATTAATTATTTAATTAATTAAAGTAAGAAAATAATAAAATTTTAAAAAAATCTCAATTAATTTAAATAATTTTCAAACTTAAGTTACTTTCATTTTACTTTTTTCGAGTTGCTTTTTTTCCAAATTAGGAACTGAATTGTGTTGAGTTCCCGAACTGACTTAAATAGTTAACCTTTGAAGGAAACTATTTTTATCATTCGCAACGCTTCGTCATAATTGCTTATAATTCGGAGAGCTAAAACGAGCAGAATACTTCTCCTGGCATGCGTGGAAAATAATTAATGATGCGAGAGGAAAGAAAGGAGTAATTAATGGTGCTGTTTGTTGTTTAAAGCGCCACAGCAGTCATTGTTGATTTTCTGACTCTTCCTTTCTTTGGCTTTCACCTCTCAGCTTTTTGAAAAGCTCTTAAAATGCTTGGCGACAACTCGGCGCTGAGGTAAGAGTTAAAATGGCAGCCCTGCGCATTGCGGTGTTCTTGTAATTCTGTCTAGCTAAAAAAGAGTTCTAATTTTCAAAATGGCGACTGTTATCCCAGAAGCGGCACGTGGGTTCCAAATCTGAGAGGTCTCGGAAAAAAATAAAAAGCAATGCGGTCCTCGCTGTCATCCTCTCTTTTAAGTGGTTCTGACGACTCCTCCACGTACTGCCGGCCGGACAAATCCCCCAGCAAATCCTGCTGCGGGGAATCTTCAGGGGAATCCTTACTCCCCTCTAGTAATCAATCAGGGACTGATCCTAATAAGCTTTTACTTATTGGATACTGTGCAACTTGGGTAAGCAATGCTCAGAGTTATATATATATACTTAATGACTCATAGGATTTTAGTAATGCTTGTGTATGAACTTCATAAAATTTTTGCATGGCATGCAATAAAAGAAAAGGTCAAAAACCTCATTGCTAAATATTTTTTTTTCTTGATCGAAATTGTTTTGCATAATTGTTATAGCTGAAATAAAAGTTAATTTTGACCAGCAATTTGAATATTTTGATAATTATCTTATAGCAAATAGCTGTTCGTTATGCATCAATTGGTTATGGATAAATATCGAAATAAGTAATTCCAGGGCACACTGTGCAAGGGTTGTCATTTTCATAGATTCTCCTATTTAGCTAATTTGTTGCACTGATTCGTTAATAATTTAGCAAATATAAAATATTGAAAGCTTAACTAGTTTATAACATTTTGAAATATGAAACAATTATATGAAGGCAGTTTAAAATTAAAATATGCAATAAATAGCTCGTTCCATAGCTAATTTTTTATATTTTTTTGCAAACTGGGAAACTATTAAAGGATATTTTTGGCTTTGTTTTCCAATAATTGTCTCTTAAGGATGTTATTTATGATTCCCATTCTATTATCAACCATCTATCTATATTTAATACATATAATCTTAGGTTATTAGCTCAGGTTGATTTGAATTTAAACTTATTAAAAGTAACAAAAAATATATAATTACATGATAAATCCTTGCTTATGTATTTTCCACAGAACCAAAGTAAAACTTTGTTTTCATTCACTTTTAAATATTACGTGGTAAATTGCATAATACAGTTATGAAATTATTGGTTCTAAGTTTGAACATTTAGGTACAAATAAAGAAATTATTATCATTTTTTATATTAACAATTTTTATATATTTCTTTTGCAATTTCCAATGACAATGGATTTTAAATTTTTACTTGGAGAATTATCATAACAATTACTACTGCAAGCTGCAAAGAGTAATTGTTATTTATGATACAAAATATTATTGTAATTTCCAGTGACCATGATAATAACTTTTGTAATTATGCCCATGACAAATGCTATTACAGAAATAATTCAATGAAATAAAATACCTGTCCCTAAAGTATTTAAAATAAATTTCAAGATCAAAACATACTTCGAAATGAAATTAATTTGTGCTGTTTGAAATCATTAAAATGAATTGATAAAATTGAATACGTAAGAATGTTTGTGTTTTTAAACATTATAATAATCTCTCTTTTGAAAATTTGAGAAGATGTTGAAATTTTTCTATTTAAATTTACATGAATTAGATTTGGAATTTATTAATCAAATTATTTTATATCTATTTAATATAACGATTTCCAAAATTTTGATCTTAAATAGTGGTAACATACAAATCTTATCAGTCTTTTTTCCCCCTCTTCAATATTTTCCTTATATAACTGGTGCACAATATTTTTTTCAGTGTTTCTTTATATAATTGGTAAAACCCTAAATTACTCTTTTTTGAACCCTATCTGTTTCAAAAGCCCAAAACCAGAATACTTTTTTACATGAATTAAACATTTTTTTTTAAATGTTCAAGTTATCCGGAGAAATTTTCTTTTGATTTTTTCTTTGAATTGAATCACATATTTATTTACGATTTACTATAACGACTCACTTCCGGTTTTAGTCAATTTTTATTTCCCTTGGTGACCAAAAACTACGGATTTGGCGGGAAAAAATAAACTATGAAAGAAGATGGATGTGGAAGAGGGAGAGGGCAGCGAAGGGGACAGGGCAGCCATTGATCCACAAATAGAACTAGCCGTGGAATCAATACGCCATCTCAATTCCGGTTCGCATTTCGGCACGAATCCCGGTTCCATTTCCTCGGGAATCACTTAATCCCTTCTCCCATGAGCCTCAAATAAGCTGTTCTAATTGAAAACTATCTTTTTAAACACACCCTTTTGTGTTTGGTATGTAAAGAGAGTTCGGTGTTGGCCGAAATAGTGTTCACGCTCCCATACGTAAGAGAACGGCATCTGCATGGAAAACGGATCTCTGTCCGTGAACGAAAGCCACTCCAGAGGTGTTTCTCCCCTGCCGACTGACGAGGTAGGTGGTCGTTTAGCTTTTAGTTTTTTGAAAAAGAAATCGTTTTTACTTCGTCTATTGATTCACCGTGTTAAAACACTGTGTATTCCGTTATCTACTGTTTACTTTCTATTTACCAGTCATCGTTGTTAAATTGTCGTTTTCTGTGTTTTGCTTATTTAAAAATAATGACTAAATTAACTAGTTATGAATTATTTTTATCCTTTTAAATAATAAGGCAAAAATTAACTCGATAAAACATTTATATACGTAAATTTATATTTTCTAAGCAATAAGTATTCGTACTTGAAATACAATTTAACAATCAGATTTGTAAACATATGCTTTGACAATGTTATAGTTCCTGTAAATATTGATAAATTATATTAGTTTTATTTTAAATGTGACATCGTATTATAATATTATACATATGTAATTGTTTTTAAATAATAATAATAATTTAAATAATAATATAATTAATAAAAAATGTCTCAAAGGCAGTGTCTTCCATTCCAAAGCTCCATATTTTAACCATTTTATATTATAATATCGACGTATATATTTAAAAAAAAAATAATAATAGTAATAAAAAATAACATGGTACGGATTATTTACAGTATTTACCGAAATGTCCTGAATTTATTTGTTATTTTTAATTAAATACTATGCCACTTATTCATCACTGTGCAGTTAAACTTAATTGTATTATATTATTAGAAATATTTTACAAGTAATATCTTAATTGTTATGCAAGTTTCTTGTAACTTAATATTATATTCAAGTGAAATATTTTATATACATAATTCTTTTGAAAATACATTATCTTCTCATTTATTGTACATCTGTTAAATGATATAAGTAAAATAATAATCAAATGTTAAATTTAATTTCGTAAATGTAAAAATTTAAGATAATGATGAGGTAAACTTATGAGAAATGTTGGTATATTTGTATATATTTAATACATTTTCAAAATTAAACTTGTGAATTGTACATTAAATTAAATAAGTACTATTAGATAAATAACATTAACAAGTATGCTTTAGATAAGTATTTTTGAAATTTGCAAAACGTTTGATTAATATTTAGAACAAAATAAGTAGAAGATAATCTTTTTAGAAAAATAAAACCACTATAATCATATACACGATTTCACTTATTATATTAAGAATTTATATATATATATATATATATATATATATATATATATATATATATATATATTATATATATATATTATATATATATTATATATATATATATATATATATATATATATATATATATATATATATATTATATATATATATATATATTATATATATATATTATATATATATATTATATATATATATATATATATATATATATATATATATAATAGCGAATATACAATTAGAATAGTTTTTATCATTATATGTAATTTAATATCTTATTTAATCAGCTAAATAAAAGTGCAATATCAGAAAGAATTAAATTCAAGCTCCATTGTTTTTCTAAAAGGAAAATTGAATAAAAATTGTAATACATTTTCTCAGAAAATAATAGCCCATTAATCATCTAATTTTGCATAAATAAATATTAAAGGAAAAACGGTACAATTTTTTTTATTTTACATGAATATTTAAGATTTGAAGCAAACATTTCATTTTTAAAACAAACTTGTATAAAACAAACATTTCTAAAACAATGATATATTAATTTTATTCAAAAGTTATTCTTCGAAAACATTTGTACATAGGGCTTTACCTTGTTTTCATTATTCTTAGTACAAAATGTGATTATTTCTTACAGAAATATAATTAATATATTCACACGCAAATAATGTGCATATAGTAGTTTTTAATATGTAAGAAAAAAATAATTCTGAATTTCTTCATCAAAACTGATAAATATTTAATCATTGACATAAAATTTTATTAACATATGTTTGGATAATAACGAGCAAATTTTCCTCAAATTTATTCTAATTTTGTTTGTATTTTCAATACGTAGTTGACTTCTATTTAGAATATTTGATTTTTTTTTTTTGGAGCAATCAAATTTCTATTGTTTAAGTGACTAAACAAATATACTGTAAATGAGGGCGAACTGTACTATGTGTTAATTGAAATTATGTATTAAAAAACTCATTTAACGTTTGCAAAGACGCTTATCTTTCCATTAAATGGTGTCGAGTTCGAGAAACATTTATAATATCCATATAGCTTTAGTGTCCCTGGTGGACTTTTGGTAAGCACAGTGGTACAAATTTTCTTATCCTTAAAGAGGGAGAATCCACAAATATTAACAACTCATTCCAATCGAAGAGAAGAGAAACACAATATTCTTCTAACAAGAAAGGAAATTTTGAATATTGCATTTTTGCTGTCTTATCACTCAGCTGCACTATATTTGGAACACTATTTAAAATCTATTTTAGTTTAATGTTCTCTGTGAATTTTATTTGAATCTTATAGTAAATGGCCAATAAATATATCTACTTTATAGCAGAATCGTGTCTGTTAAAAAATAAACTTTATACTTTCGTCCATGCTGAAATATACATTTTATACAAAATTTTAATCTAATTTCAAAATTAACTCACACACGTTATTTAAAATCTTAAAACTGTTCAAAAAGAATGAGTTACATTTTATTAACTCCCCTGCAGGGAGCTTCTTTTGAACACTCTTGTAGAGTCGTTAAAATAAAATAATGTTTTAAATATCTGTGTGGTGTCTAAAAAAGGACACTTAGGAAAGTAAAATCTCTTCCACATATACAATGAATACTAAAAATACTTAATTCATCAGATGTATCCGGTTGAAAACAAATATGAATGTAACACATTAAAGATAACCAAATATTTATTAAAACACCACTCAAATGTACTATTAAACATAAATGGATTAAAATTTATGTAATTTATTTAAATAAAAGTAAAAAAGTTAATGCTAAACAATTGCGAATGTTGAATCCATTTTTCCTTTACGAGTAATAGAATAATTCAAAAATTAATTTCAAGACAGTAAGAAATATGAGGACAGTTTGCTTACACACACAAACATTAGCACTCTCCTCTAACATATAGTATGGTGCTATACTATGGTATACCGTATGATGTTATACCATGGTTTATAGGTATAGTACTCTTATCTTTTACGCTTACTATGAGTTATAGTTTATCGCTATTTGGGCATTTTTACATATGAAGGCTACATTGGACGTGATCTATATGGATTCCGAAACACTACCTCCTCTGAATTGGGAATCAAACTGTTGAACTGAATATCAGCACCATTCAAATACAGCTTATTCTATGGTAAATAATTTCCATGAAAGAGTTGAACTAATAATATGACATTAAATAGATACTTAAATGGGTATCCACACACACACACACACACAGGGCTAAGTTAATTGAAAACGTTAGACTGTACACTTGACTCGAAGTTTTTCTAAAAATGAGAATTGAAACTTGAAAGTTACATTAATGAAAATGTTAAATTATAGTTTTTATTTTTTGTGCACAGCTGAAAATAGTTATGATGAGCTTAAATTCATAAAATTGTTTCATTCAGAGGACTTAAAGATTCGAGTTAAAATAAAAAAAATTCGGTTCAGTATTTTATAAAAACTAATCATTCTTAAAATATTATAATTTAGGAAATAAATTATTCCTGTGGTAAGAAAAATGATTGTAAGCAAATAAAGATGTTAAAATGTAGACTTGAGTATAAAAACATCTGTTTTTCTCACAATCAAAATATTTGAAATGCTTACTGCTTATTAAATAATTGCAATCAAAAAAAATTATGCTTTTTCCTGAATTTCATGTCAGAATGTTTTAGTAAAATATTTATAGTTATAATACTGAAATATATGACAAAGTAATATTAAATTACAGTAACTGAATTATTATCTTTAGATAGAAATATTATAAGGTATTAACAGAATAATAATAATTTTGCTGAATTTAGTAAGCTGCCGAAAACCATAATTATGTTCTTTATATTTTAGAATTTTTTTTTCAAAAATGTTTTTCTGCGTTTAATGAATAAGATATAAATGATTTAAAAATCGCAATATCTTTCTCAAGGTAAATAAAAAGAATAAGTTCTGAAGTTAATCAGCTATACAGACACACACTTAATAAATGTATGTCAATTGAAAAAAATTAAGGATGGAATTTACAAAAATATCTTAATTTTAAGTCAGTCTGTGCTAAATCAACAATTATAATATTTTTACTTTTAATTCTGTACTACCATGCCTTTATTTCAGCTTTCATATGGTACTAATTAATTTATTTTTATAACTTTTATTACTTTTAAGTATTTTTTTTTTCAATTGACATAATTTACTATGTTTCATTGACTATTTATGTAACTTTTACTTCGCTATAAGGCATTGTTAATATTTTTTGTTTTCTAATTATTTTGTCACTGTGTTAGTTACCTTAATATAGTATAACTATTTTATAATTTTTTTTGCCTTTTTATCTTCAAATATATATATATATATATATATATATAATATGTATGTATGTATGTATGTATGTATGTATATATACATACACAGGCAGTGTATTGTATGCATATAAATTCTGAGATAACTTAATTGTCATATAAAAATATAAAATGCACACAGTGTTTATAAGTAATATAATTTAGGTGAGACAATTTAGCTTTATTTAAAATTTGATTCTGCACACAGAACCTTAATATAAGTAAAATAATAATAATAATAATAAACAATTCGGTTTTATATCAATTTTGAGTAAGAATTGTTTCCTCTCTTAAATTGTTAAAGGCTACTATATCAAAATGAATTGAACTTAATGCATATAGTATATAATTTGATTAATACCAATTTTATGTATTACATTTTTGAATGATATATTTTTGATAAAATGGTATATTTACAAAACCTTGTTTTTATACACATTTATGTGTCTGATATTTGATCTCAGTTTAGTGTAATGATTACGTAATTTTAAAATTACAAATTCATTGATTTTTTTAAATAACATTTATGTTTTAATGTTGCCTATTTTGACGCTGGAGAGGAATATGTGCATTATCTTTGTTGGTTGCTAACATGGCTATTTATATTGTTACTTAAATGGCAGTTCATAACATTTTTGGAAAGAGGGTCGCCCTGGACTTTGTAACAATTTCAAAAGCCGCATTAAATTTCATAAGACTTTAGTATGTCCCAGTCCTGCCATTTACTCTACGTAACATAATGAATAAAAATAAAGAAAAAATATAGAGCACTAAGTAAACTATTTCTTAATGGGAAAATAAACTGAAAGTTAAATTGTGTGCATCACAATTATTTGACAGCACGTTATGGATATCTTAATAACTGGTGAGTGTTGTAATGCATTGTATCATCCATAGAGAGTGAGGAGCGTTCCTTCAACGTAAGGTAGGAAGCCTGGAAAATCACTATTTCTAAATGTACACGCATAAAAAGCAATGAATGCATCATTTATTTCCTATTGTTTATTAAAAGGTGGAAATGGTTGGACCCAAAACTTTCTAAATTGATGAGCTGTTTATCACTAATATTTGAAAGCGCTGAGTTTTTATCGTATGGAATACTAGAATTTCCCTGGCTTTACTTCAAAGCATCTTGGCGTTTGCCTATGCTAAGTGGGCGTTGTTATCTGTTTTAAATATTCAAAAATTTCTCAAACTTCCATTTAATGCCTTAAAATAAGCATTTCATTTGCACTGAATTTGATTTAAAGCAATTATGTAAATTTCTGTTCTATAGATGATTCACAATGCTTCCTAATGGACAGGTTTTAGATAAGTTCTGAATATAATCTGATTTGGCGTGCAAATATCTTAAAAGAGAATTGTGGTGGGCCTTAGTTTGTAAAATGGGGCATTACTAATTTTAATTGAGGTAGTTAGCAATAATTAGGCAAACTAGATAATTTAATTTGGTTTATTAATAGAATATATATCACCATTAAAATAATTTCTTTCAATGTTTAAATAAATTCTGATATCTGAGTACATTAATGTTTCAGACAATATGGTGAATAAAGATGGGTCTTGTAGATATCTGCTGTATTTTTTTATAGTGAAGTATAAATGTGTGCAGATAAGTTTCATTAATCTAATCAAAGCTAAAATTTGAAGTAGATCCATTGAAACTGATATATTTTTATTCAAGTAAAAGAAAGCAAATGAAATATCTTACAATAACTTCCAGTTAATCCTCTTAACATACTTTTCCGATTTATATATACGTAAGATGATACATATTTTTTTTATCTTTAAATACATTGTTTCGTATACCTCTTTTTTTGAGTGCTTGTAGAATAATTGCTTTTTCAATTACATTTTTGCATCAGAAAAATAGTATTAAAAAGATATAAGCAAATCATAATATGTACTTCATTTGAAAATACATTTATATTAGTATAATTTTATTACAATTATATATTATTATAATTTTATATCAATTAAATTAATTTTTGAGTTAAAGTATGTACATAATTTGATTTTTATTTTAAACTCTGATATCAGCTAACATTTCTATCTCCATTTACATATATTAATATACAAACACGTACTTACGATATATATATATAGTAGGGATAATGATGTTTATATCGACTCATACACTCACAGCTTTATTATACTTGAATGAATTTTATGATATATGCTATTACTCTGTAATATTTTTAAAAAGTTATTTTTTTTATACGAAATGAACCGCTATTTGTATTTGAAGGTCAAATCAATGACTGAAGGGAAGTACTAGGTACTTCAAAAGAAAAGGTTCCAGGTTTGTTGAGTAATCGGTGTTTAATGATGTGTTTCTGCTTTTTGCATGTACTTTGAAAAGCAAATTCCCGAGTTTCCTTTTTTACGCCGCACTTGAAGAAAGGCATAAAAAGGTGCCCTCCGAATGAAGTGTGATGCAGATCCCCAAATGTGTGCACATTTAAATAGTTTTAGTTATTAGTCTAATATGAAATAATTTATTCTTAAAATTTAAATAATTCCTTATGTATACAATTATTATTATTAAGTAATAAACAAAAATGTTTGATTATTCTAAAAATTTCATTTGAAGATAATTTGCTATCATTGATAAATAGGAGTTACTTCTATTCTGATTTTCTAATGAGAAGTCTTTTAGCAAATTACTTTGTTTGAAATTCGAAATTATCTCTGTAGGAATTAAAACATAAAAATAGCATGATCACGCTATCATAATGTACACAGAATAAAAAGTATAATTCTAAATTAATTAATTAATTAATTAAAATGAATAATAAAAACTTTCTTTAAACATTCATTAAACAGTATTTGGTTCAGTGTTTTTTAATGTATATATATATACACTTACTATATTACTATTTAAAATTTAGTATAAAAATCATAAAGGAAAATTTTTACATTATTTAACTAAAGAAAATCTCTAATTAATATTTATTAATTATTTATTTTTCAAATGCTTTATATCACCTACGTAATAATTCTCTTGCTAAAATAGTCTATTGGCACATAATGTAGTATTAATTAAATAAAACTAAAAAAGTCTAATTAAATATAGTAATTAGGCATCTTCACTGCATTTTAATGAAGTAAATATTTTAATTATCTAAAAAAAAAATCGGAGTATTTGCCCCATTTTCATTTCGAAGTTTTTAAATGAACTGACATTTTGCTACACAGCAATTTGGTAAAATAATGAGATTTTTAATTGAATCCATATTCTGTTATTTTTTGTACATAACTTATGTTACAGTGTTCCTTTTTCCGCAGTAGTAAAAAAACTAATTTTTTAATCTTTTCAACATCCATGGTTAAATATGATTATTAATAAATGAAGCAGTTAGACTTGAGGATCATACTTTGGCTTTTAGTTAACGTTCTGTATCTTCTTTTTAGAAGAAATTTACATTGCTAACTACATTACAATAGTGATGTATATATGTACACACACACGCGCACGCACATACACATACACACACACACACACACACACACACACACACACATATACATACATACATACATACATACATACATACATACATACATACATACATACATACATACATATATATATATATGTATATACACACACAACATCATTTAAATTCATAAACTTATTTAATATTATTATGATATATGTTATCTTTCAGAGGTATTGTTGAAATCAGTAAAATAAAATAAATTAGAAACACATGGAAAATAATTATAAACTTCATTTTTAAACGAGTTTCCTGATTTTTTCTTCCACTGTCGAGCTGATCAGAGAATTTAATCAAATCAGCTTTACAATTTGTAATGATGGCAACTTATGCATACGTAAGTAGCGGTGCAAAAGAGCCCCGGTCTGTACCTTTAGGTTAACTGGTTTTGGAATATTTGCCCATCACCAAATGCAATTTTGAACCTGGGTCAGGTGACAAAGGTTCTCCACATTCATGCCACACTAGTGGAAGGACTTTGGACGTCACATATTAACTCGGACAATTCCCCAACCCATTAGCTCCAGAAACCCAGTGAGGGAGTTTCATTTTGCTGATCTTCCTGGGAAACGAAGTTTAGCTACTGAGCCACTGGAGCTCTTGACAACTTATACAATATGGCATCCAATGTCATCTTTCCCCTGAAAGTGAAACCAGGCTCGAACCAGGGATCTACTGCATCGAAATTAGGGACGCTAACCACTCGGCCATCAGTCGGCGGTTTCATTATTTAAAGACAAAATGGAAAACAATCCCATTTCCGTTCTTATTTCTCATTAAAATGCTACTTATTTCCTTTTCCTCATTTCGAAAGAATACCGCAGATAAAAGTACAGAAAATTATAAAAAGAGATAACTTAGATCAAATAGTTTGGATTATACATATTTTTTTAAATTCTAAAACAGTAATATATAAATTTAAACAATTGAGATTTTATGAAAAAATGAACACACACACTTCAATTTTTCACCTACTTCAATTTTTCTATAAGTTTTCATTAACTAAAATGAAACCGTTAATCAATTTAAATTGAAAATAAATGTAGATATTTCCTCACTTTAAGTATGTTGATTTTTTCATTACCACAGATAAAGTTTAAATGTATCATATTTTTATTTCTCAAAAAATATTTCGTCTCTAATAAGTGACGTCTTAATTTTTTTCTTTCTCTCATAAATAATCAATTTAACTTTAAAAAATATTTATTAGTTATTTTTAATGAACTCAGATACAAATTTAATCACTAAATTTACTACTTAAAACTGTTAATTAAATTAAAATCGACAATTTATGTCACGAAATATCATGTTCTTTAGTTTTTTATTTGCAGAAAAGTTTGTTTGCACCTGAAAACACTGGTTTTAATGTGAGATATAATTATGCATCAAATAATTTTTGATTTTTTAAATTTAAAAGCAATCTTTTGACGTTTCATTATTTTCTTTCTTTTGGGGATTAAGTAAGATAATATATAATTAGAATAAATATTATATTTTAATTCGAAAATTTAGTTGAAGTATTTCTACCACTATCTTGAAAAATTTTCCACATTTAATTAGGGAACATTGCCTTATGTATAAAACATTAATTTCCAGTGTGGTTTCTTCTCCAATGGACAGTTGAAGATTCCAAATGGAAATCAAAATTTGAAAGATTTTCTACGAATGGTTTTAAGTTACATTTTTAGTAAAATTGTATATTTCCTTAGTAAATAACAACGAATGAAAAGGATAAAAAATAAGTATCAATATAATAAACTTAAAAGTCTACTAAATTATTTTGGCACCAACAATTTCATCAAATATTCAAAAATATGTACTAATAATTGCAGGGCAAGTTGCAAGCATGAATTGGACACATTTTATTTTCTATTGACATTTTATAAAATCTTTTAGGGAAATATTTTGTACATTTTTAAGCCAAGTAAAAAGCGCGATGATAAGCAGTTAGAGATCTAAAAAAATGTAGCAATACATTTTATGCGAATTTTAACGTCGTTACATTTCACTTTTTGATTGTTTGCAGATTCAAACAGCGGATTGATTTCGAGACACGTCTTGATAAGTTTGATTTGCTTACTAAATTGATCTTAGTTTTTTTGTGAACAACATTGTCCGCAGTGAAGTTTGAAACATTATCAACAGTTCCGACGTAACAGAAGAAATTGTAAATGTTGACTAATGAAAAAAACTTTTTTTATATATGTTATTTCAGTCATTTTTTTAGTTTTACTTACTGCAAGCTTTATAAACATATTTAATTTTATGCTAATTCAATATATAACAAATTAATTGATAATATTACTAACATTATGATGAATGTTGATAGTTCATTAAATTCTCGTGATAAAATGGAAAAGTATAATTTGCAAGAATATTATACCATCATTAAGTAAAGTAAATAATCTGAAATTTTAAAAGAAAATATTAAATCATTCCTTATAAGAAATTCTAAAGGTCCTTCAGTAAAATGATAAGAATTACTGAGTAATAATATCTAAGTTCAAATGTCGAAGCTTGCGAAACTAGGATAGGATCAGTAATGCTCTTATTTATTTTTTACTTATGTAGGTGTACGTTGTAAATCAATAGCTTATTCTGTTTTTTATACCTGGAAAAACTGCACTGATTAATGCATTTGTTATTTTCGCAAAAAGTTAAAATTTTGCAAAAATTTTGGAAGAATTGTCACTAAAAATGTTTCTGTTGTTAAGGAATAAAAAGTTATGTCATTCTAGTATGGAACTAAATATTTAATAAATGATAAGTGTGTTCTTAGACCATCTTTTGAGCACTTGAAAAAATACCTTAAATAAATTTTCAAAGGATTCAAATCTTAGAATAGTATTGAGAGCATAATTCTCAGAAAAACTATGATTCAATAAAATATTAGGAACTTCCGACTTAATTAAAGTCTTTAATTTATGTACTTGCGACAATTGGACTAGATTTTAATATTGATCTTAAGCCTGTTTTTGTGCGGTGGATAGGGACCGCATAGAAGAAAACGCGTTAAAAATTCCTCTAAATTTCACGAATACAACTATAAAAACAGTTTTTACAACATAATTAAAAAGTATTTTTTATGTTGTGGTTAGGGACCGCATAAAAAGTATCCCGTAGAAAATAACACAGAAATTTACGAAATAACTAGGAATTGATTTTTAAATGAAATCAGGATACGAAATAAGGGAGAGTACATTTACCACATACCCTGTAAGGCAAAGCTGAAAAGCAAACTTTATGAAAATTACGCAAGTATTTTAAAAGAAAGATAATTATTCTTTTCATTTTATTTATTTATGTAGACCAGTCTTAAACTAGATCTTCAAAGTATATAAATCTAGTTTTAATGAGGTAATAATGCATGTGTAATTCAATTGGCTAAGGCAATACTTAAAAAGATAAAAAAAACATATAAAAAAGATGAAAGTATATTAATAATCTAAAATACTGTATGGCCGATCAAACCATTTCATCTTTTTATCGATAACTTAATCAATTATGTTCCAATTTGATTGAAAGTTTCATATGCCGCAGAAAAGTAGGTTTGATTGTATTTTAATTTTTGCTTTAAAAATAAAAACTAATAACTGCATAAAACAACTGAAATCAATATCATTAAATGTATTTATTTTGAAAAAAAAAGTCTTTTAAGAATATATTTAAAAATAAATTTATGTACAGTTAAAACTGAACACAGACTAAACAGTTAAAATTTTAAACTCTTAAATTTTTTGCAAGCTTCTTAAAAGTAGCGGAGTGAAAATTTAAAATCCGTGTGGATTAGAAATTTGAATGCAATGTAATTTGTAGATAAATTAGTTCTTTGCTTCCTATTAGCATTATATTATATTGAATCTTACATTGATGACGTACCACATCTGTTTTAGGAGATATTTTCTCTTAATTTAAATGCGAAATGGGGTTTTGTACTCTTCCTTTCTCTTTAGAATGAAAGCTAACACTAAACTCCGAAGAAACTGAAAAACACGCTCCATTCTTCTCACTGTTAAATTGGTAAATGATATCACATTTCTTTATTCTATGGCTCATTTGTAGGAGTGAGTGCTTGGGAGATTTCCGTGTTTTTCTCTTTGGGACGCAAGAAACATTCCAATGTATCAAAAGTACATTTTGTAAGGCAATATACTGTAGATGTTTAAAATTTGATTCCTAACTTTTTGGTTAAATACTACGTGGTGTCAAAATTACTTATTTTGATTTGAAATTGAAATAATGAGTTGAGATAAATGCACAGCTTTGTCAGGTCAAATAATGCTTCTTTAATTTTGTTTTTTATAGGAATTTATTTTAAAAACAACTGTCAAAGGGGTAAAAAAGCAGATTTTTGATTAAGTGAAAAATTTTTTTTTCGATAATATTCGATGGCTGTTGCAATACATCTTCACAAAAAATGATGATTCCTGATTGATTGCGACCTTCCGACTCAGAGATGTTATGCTTCTGTTTATTTGTTACAGTTATTATTTTTCGCTTTCATATTGGTCTGTGCGAATTGTTTTGGTTTGTTTGTTGATCTTCAGTCATTTTTTGTACCCGTAGGATAATTAGACAGGAATCTACTTTTCAAAATCGATTGTGCACCACTGCAAACATTCAAGCTCTAAGTGAGATTCAAACCCATGAACTGTTGAATCGAAGGCAAGAAACTGTGTTTAAATTCTAAGCAAAACTGTCTTCTATTATTTAATAGCATTTTATATCAAATACCATAATCAAACAAAACATTCTACAGCTTTAAAACGTACTCCACAGTAAAATGAACTTTAATTCATGCGCCCGAGTTAGATTATTTTGTTATTTCTTGCATAATGCCATACTGTGTAGCCAATATTTTGTAAGAGAAGGCTTGTTCAAATCTATTTACAGTAGTTTTTTATAATTCCAATAATTTTTGTTTCTATAACTATTGTAATTTTTTCAGTATAATTATAACTATGTGGAAATCGAAGCACGTCTTCAATTTACAAGAAAAATAAATTCAAGCTTTAAGTTAATCGATTTCCAAAAATTATTTAAATTTTTTAAACATAATCAAAATAACTAAATCAATAATGACAATTATAACCAAAATTATTAAATTTCGATGATAAGTTCAAGCCTCTTAATCCCATTTTATAAAATAAAACTTTAAAAAAAATGAAGGTTTAATGTTATAAGCACAAATCAATTTGATTCAATGATTTCAGATGGCGCTACTTTAGGACTCATTCTATTGTAATGCTGCTTTGCGAAATAAGATGCGCTTGGAATCCTTAATACCAGGACATCAAATTCAAGGACTAATTAAAGGGTCAACTAGGGCGACCCATTTAACAGGATTGAAAAGGCTAGTTTTCTTGGATTAATCCTCTTTGAAATATATGGAGCTGAGATAGGCAAGTGGCCTTGAAGAGAGGGGACATTAAAACAGCATTACCTCTGCTCAGGAATTCTTATTTCATATGGCCAATCACAAAGACTGAAATCTAGTCGAACGTTCTTGAATTTCGAATTTGTGATTGGGAAGTCGGACAATGGATAAGAATTCCTGTCAAGTGGAAATACCTTTCAGAGCAATTTCGGCCGAGTTCAGTTCAATAACTCAGAATGGAGGATTTAGATTTTTAGGATTCTATCATAAGATTAGGAATTCAATTTTGATGAAATGCTGATTTTTCAATTATCATACCTCATACATCAGGATATCCAATTTGTTTATTTATAGTTTTTTAATAAATAATGAAACTGGTTTTTAAGTGACTGTTACGTATGTAACAAGTCTGAGAACTTAAAAGAAGAAATAAATAAACAGTAGGTTATGTTTTATTACAAGAGGACTTAAATTACTTTAATAACATTAGTAAATAATAAATTAGTAATAATTTAGTAAAATTTCGAGGAAATTAAAATTGTTTGCTTATAGTATTGTGCACCTATCAGGACTTGTTTATTATTTTATTAAAAATGATGAAGTTTATTATATAATTTTCTAACTTTGACTAAGATGTAATTAATATAACTATTTATTATATTTATGAGTGTATGGATGTATATTAAATTTGATATATTTCAAAAAGGTTTGTGACCATAAATATTGCTATTACAACAAAATGGTCTCTTCGCAAAAGATACCATTATATGTAAATCAAAGATAATAAATAAAACAAATTCATCTGCAATATTACTGTATTACTTGGTTTGTTTGTTTTGATAAAAAATTAACATTTATGCCATTAAAATTATTACTTGGTTTTAAACTTGTCATATTCTTTAATGGTGTTTCAAAATAATATAAATCAAAATTTTGGCTGAGATACAATTATAAAAAATAATTTTTTCTTACATGTTTGAAAATTTTTTTTAACTTATATCAAAATGAAAATTTGATTATAGTGTGCTTGTGTTTTTACTTATATTTCAACTTCTTGCATTTTTTTTTCCTAATTAGATAACTAAGTTCTCATAAATTTACAAAGAATCAATAAGGAAATTCAAACATCTGGTACGAAATAACAAAGCTGATATTTTTAAAATTCAGTGAAAAATTTGTAGTTTTCTGTAAAAAAAAAAGTAATTAAATTTATGATCATTACGATGAAAAGGTTATGAAAAAATGTGAAACTCTCGAAAATTTCTTACAAAATACCGTTCAATTAGAATGAATTTCATTTCATTTTTTATATATATATATATATATATATAATATAAATTCATTTTTAATAAAATTTCTTACAAAACACCGTTTAACTAGAATGAATTTCATTTCATTTTTTATAATATATGTATATAAATATATATATGTATATATATATGTATATATATATGCATATTATATATATATATATATATGTGTGTGTGTATATATATGCATATATATATATATATGTGTGTGTGTGTGTATATATGTATACATATATATATATAAATTTAAATTCATTTTTAAATAAACCCTTCAGTCTTAGTAAAACGTTTTAAAATGTAATGTACCTTTCCCTCTGCCAATAATATAAAAAGCCATAAAATCTGTTACTTTTTCCAGGATTTCATTTAAATGATGTGCTGAGAAGAAAATACTATGGGATAACATTATGAATTCGTTCTCTGAAAAAGATAATATTTCTTTATCACATCCTTATTTCTTTCACTCTCAATGTGGAGCTATACAAATAGCATCGTCGCATCATTAAAACTATACCTGCTTTCTTATATTCAATAATAAATTAAAATTTTCATTCCTTGTGCATCAAAAAATGTTTCTTTAAGAGTTTAAAGTATGGAAGAATGGATAAATTCCAAGGGATCTGGGTGCTTTTATTATTGTTTCTTTACTGCAGACTTAATCGTCTTCATTTTTGTAACAGAAATGAAAAGCTTCTTTTGTTTCAGTTATTTAATCTTTGCAACGGAGTTCCTTTTTTTTTCTTCCTGCGTCCCTTTTTTCATTTTACTTCTTAGTTAATAAATTAATAAAGGATTCTTTTTATATGAAATATCAATGACAGATAAGTTTCATGACGAATAAAATGTTTCTTTTTTGTGTAAGGTAAAAATAAGGAAATCGATTAATGGCTTATACAATTTTTTATGTGAAAGAAAGCAAATTAATTATATTAATTCAATTGATTAATATTCTCATAAAATATTTATTGTTTTAGTAATGTATATGCTTTTTTAACATTGCATTTTCATTTGTGTATTTACATTAAATTAGAACTATTCATAAATCCAATGGCGACGATTCATCATAAATTATGAAGTTTTATTCAAAGTAAGCCCAAACTATGATCAAATAAGAAATTAGATAACCTAGATAATATTATCCTTTCTGTACTTTCACAGCATACGTTTAAAAAAAATATAACTTTTCTTTAAACTTTCTCTCAAGGAATAACTTATTTTTGAGTTTTTTTGAACTCAAAACATACTAAGAGCTAAAGAAATCGCTCTGGTGAATATAGTTGTTTTTTTATTTAATAGAAGAAAAGTAAAAATTAGGAGTACAGAGATATGCATTATTATATTAAGCACCAGTTTTCAAATTTTAAACTTGTCCATCTGCGCCAACGTGTAGCTTCATTAAGAGCTAATTTCCAGTGCGAATAGTTTGCTTTTAAGTATTTCATTTTGTTTATCGCAATTTTGATCAGGTTTTATTCGAATCGATTTGTTGGTGGGTATTTTTGTGATGTAGGACCCCGCCACAATTACGTCCTTTTATTGCAAAAAAAAAAAAAAAAAAAAGCGGTCTAAAAATTTGTGAAAAATTTTATTATTTTTCTATTTTGAATGTATTCTTCTTTTCCGGAACTGAAGAAACGCGCTTGATTCATGATCACCCGTATTTGTTCAGAATATTGAAGCGAGATAAAAATTGTTGCTACGCTCAATTTCGCTCGCGAAGTACTTTATTTATTTTAGGATCAAAAAATAATGCTTCTTGGGTAACATTTCGTGTGAAGAAAAATTCACACCGTGTGCACGTTGTCATAGCTACCCCAATTTCTCATTTCTTTAAGGAATGTTTGCTTATGCCAGAGTGTATTTCTGAATATTTCATTTTGATATCTTTCAAAACTCGGACTATCTACTGGAAATTTTTCTTTTTGATTTGTGAGAGTGCAAAGCACAATTGTTTCCTACCACGAATCCTAAGCTTAAAAATGCGATTATAAGGAACTATGTGTGAGGCGCATATACTTTTATTTGTGTTCCCTTTAATATATCTCGTAATGTTTTTAAAAATATTTTATAATTCAGGGTTTTCAAAAGCTTCGTTTCTTCCTATGCGAAGTATAAAACATAAATGAGTCTAATTCTAAACGCATCCAATTTGCTCGCCAAATATTTTATTAATTAAAGAAACCACTGAAAACAATTGTAAGGAAAGGGCATGTATTTTTTATTTGTTTAAGTGAAGCGCATTTTAGTTTAATATCCGACAATATTATTTTATTTCCATGTCTGAAATGACCGTCGAATAAACCGACGTGATTCTCAATTTGTTTTTAATGTGTATAGGTACTTTTCCGAGGACGAGATAAAACTTGCACAGACATAAAATTTGTGGTTACTAAATTCTTCTGTTTTTTACGTAGAAGGTAGCAAGTTTGATTATCAATCCAAGAAAAGACTTTCATTTATATCATCTGTTGTTGCACCAACATGCTTCCCTGTATTAAGCCCCGAATTGGGCTCCATCAGTCAAACAGAAGCAGCCGGTTGGAGTCTTCGTGATTTTAAAGCAAAGACCAAGCAGAATACCCCCAATACTTGGCCTGCCACCCTCAAAGGTATCATTTCACTTGGAGAACATTACGACCACGCCTCGTTTTAGCGTGCCTCAGCCCCCTTTAACGAACACGATGGATCTTCGGTTAAACCGGGATTCAAACTCACTAATTTCCGATAATGAGAACGACCTCCTAGGTAACCAGGCCAAAGCGGCCTTTATAATGATCCGTTAAAGCCTTCCTAAAGTAGTAAGTTTTAGCATTTTAATTTCTTATATTGAACATAGTGATTTATTTGCCGCATAAAATAATAACATGCATGACATAAAGTGATTGTAGAGAGAGATAGATTGATTGTGTTGTTTCAACTAAAACAATTATCTTACCTTTTCGTTTGGTTGAATTTGCATATAGAGGTTTGTTAGCATGCATATAATAAGAATTTGCTTTGTGAATCGATCAGGAAGAGGATTACACTAATATCAAGTAGTTTGCATAGAAGTGAAAGCCTAACTCCTGCTTTAACTATAGACAATTGTTTTATATGATTGATTGACGTTCATAGTAGTACATAACAAATATAGAGCATACGAATTTACATTTCGTGCTGAAAGGAGAAGATAACTGCAACTAAATTGAATCATGTTAAAACTAAATAATATATTTTTATGTCTATTTAATATGACTTACTATACATAAAGTGTTAACCTATTGCAAAGAAGTAAAACATGGAACTTAATTAAACAAGCGGTTAGTTATATAATATCTATTTGAAAAAATATCTCTTTATTGCTATGTGTTTAGAGAAAAATACTTTGACTCAGGTTTAGAAATATTCACTAAATTGTAATTTAAAATTACCAGATGTTGTTTTCATTTTGAATGAAAGGAACTTTCACCCGATTAGATCTATAGACAAATTTATACCTATAATTTAACACATGTAATTTATAACCAAATTAATTCAAATTTGTATTTACCAAATACTTCCAAAATAAAAATTATTTTTACACATCTTGAGATTTCTTTGAAAATTGATGTATTCGGGAGAAAAATGTTTTGGGTAAGAGTAGCGAATAACATTCACTCTAAAAATAAGCAACTTGGAAGTTCTGCACGAAACATTAACTGTATTGCATATTTGATCTAACATGAATGTGTGGTCATAACCTCATTATATGAATAAAAAACAGATTAGATCCATTTTATAGCACCAAAATACGATGTCGGTAGCTAAAGTTGAACCCCCTGATGTGAGTGATGTGGCTATAAAACACCTGAACGCCATTATCTTTATTTATTTTATACTTTTATCGCCATCTTTGTCTTTAGTTATTTTGAAGTCTTTTCCACAGAACATTGCGCTTATTTGCGGGCTTAAGTTCCTAATGCTAGATATCCCATAAAAATAGCCTCTATTGTGATGCTCTATATTGATTAAGTTCTCCAAGATAGAAGCTATTTATGTCATAGATTGATAAGGCATTTCTACTTGTGATGGATGGTAATCATTCCAGTCCAAAAGTTTCGACTTTGTTGGTTGACTTTCGCGAAAATAAGTTATCGCACAATAATAGTGTCTTTGGATAAAAGCTTCATGGTAATTAGAAATCAATAAAATATTTATAGATGTTATTCTTTCCCCTTTTATCAGATTAATATGTTTTGAGAACCTAATATTGAAGTAATTTTCTATATTTGTGACCGCCATTAAAAACTGAGATTAAGAGCCTTAAGTAGAGAAACTTATTTTTCAAAATGTTTAAAAATATTTTAATAAATTAAAAAAGTTTCTGTAAGTATCGTTACAATTGCTTATTACAGCCCATTAAATAATTTTTTTTATTTGTATTGCATCTAAAAATAATTAAAATTTTATAATTTTGATTTAAGTCTTTTAATCCTAATATGCTAATATCGTGTGCTGCGTTTTAGATTAAAACCAATACCGATTCATTTACTGACACATTATAAACGTATTGTTTTGCAAACATGTAAATTTTTAAATTCAGTGCTTACTTTCTCTCAAAAATGTGTTCGTCTCTAGAATATATATGTAATGATATACATTGAAAATTAATAGCAACTGATAATTCGTTTTTATTAAAATCTTTTTAAAGTACACATTTTAATTCAATTTAGAAGTTAACCATTTTCATCAATAAGTCATCTTGTTATTTAATTGAAATGTAATTTGAAAATTTCAGCCACTATTTAGAATTTATTTATTCTTTGACACGACTGACCTACAACATATGGAATTATAATCATTAGGAGTAGTAAATATTCCGAGAAGTCCAATTTCTTCTACTGATAAGTTGTAGAAATACGGAAAAGAATGCACCAGCTGAAATGTCAACCTCGTCATTTGATCACAGGCAACCGCTTCGTATTATATGCTCAGAGATTTCTGTTGTCAGAATTAGACATCTAAGCATATTGCGACAACCTAATGATTATCATACTAAGTATATATATATATTTATCATTCAACTAAGTATGTGAAAATATTCCAGAAAAATGAAACTAATGCAACCTATTGAAATGGTTTCTTTTGAAAAATAAAGCGCAGACAAATTAAGAAATAACGTTAAATTGTAATTTCTTTTTTCCATGAAAAAAATCCCATTTATAAAAAAAAATGAAAAATATCTTACTGTGCCGTTAATTTTTATTTAAAATTTTTAAAAAAATCTGCTTATATGAATATTTTATGTACTTTTTTGCTGAAGAAATATATTTCTTATATTAAAAGCATTTGGGGGAAATGTTTAACAACAAGGCTAAAGTCTATTGTCACAAAGATAATTTTCGGTATTATTTTATTAATCATTTTTCTAATCTATCAAATATTTATTCATAAGCTATACGAATCAAAAGATTAAATCGTACAATTTCAGAATTCCATTACACAGTTAATCTAATTTTTAATTTAACTAGTTAAAAAGTCAGGAATTCATTGATGGATTTAAGAGTTTATAATTATATTTAAAAAGATATTTTTAAGTTATACCTTGAAAAAATATTTTTAATAGGCATTCTTTTTTTAAACATAAGAAAATAAGCCGGATATTTGACATTTTAAAATTGGTAATTCCTGGTAAGAATTCATTTAATTTCTTCATGAAAAAAATTCCGATTGAATTTTATTTATGGAATAATTTAAATTACATATCTAAATGTAAAAAAATACTTCTGAGCGCTCTAATTAATGGGAAAGGGAAGTTCTTAATATATGTGTGAAATGCGAAAATTTTTACTTACTCCCACCAATGATTTTTTTTAATAGACAAAGAAAGTATAAATGTTCTTTAACATTAAATTTTTAAAATTTAAATTCATTTTTAGAGTTCATGAAATGGGTTATTTATGTTGATAAAAACTGCAATAATTTATAAAATAAGCTTAGTAAATCAACTAGCAGCTTAAACTTGACCAACTAATTAAGTCATAAAGGATGTATAGTAAAATCAATCTTTGTCACTTCAAAATTATTTCGATTCTATAATATCAGAATTTTAAAGTACCAATCCATAAATATTAACAACAATATTCAATAATGTTAATAAATAATTAGCTGTTTTATATAAATTAATAAATAATTTAATATTAAAAATTTCAACAATTATTTATATTAGGTGTGTAAAATTGAGTTATTTGCTTTGCCCTAAGATTTTGGGTATAAGAATGAATTAAATTATTAAGTTCGAGTTATTTTAATTACATGCAAAAGTAACAAATAGCTCGTTTTGTGTGCCGTCTAATAATTATTTCATAAGACTGAATACTATCAGGAAAACTATGCGATTGAAAAAATTCTTTGATAACTATGCTCTGTGGTATAATGCAAGTAATTAGTTCTATTGAAAAGCGGAAGAGTGGATAAAAATGACGCCACTTGACTAATTTTCAAACATTTCGTGTAGACAGAAATGTGCAAGAATTGGGAAAACCTCATGAAGCCATGAATCTCTCATTTGATAATGAATAGGAGAAATTCTATAGGGTTTGGGGTGTATTTAACAGACGATTAGAGTGGTATTCGTGATCCATTATATAGGCTGCATAATAAATGTAAACAGTCTATATAATCTGCTCCTTCCTTTTAAATGAATCGCAACTTTGTGAAAAAGATTTCACTTATTAATTTACTCATTTCTTCATCGTCTCACACAGTTAAAAAATATATCATGTTTTGATGAATAATTTCCTTCATTTTAAAACTTACTAAATTATCTTACAAAGAGGAACGCAGAAAAATATAGTGTGTACCCATTCCTTTTAAAATGAATCGCAATTCTTGCTAATAAAGATAGCACTTATTAATTTATCTTTTTTTTTTCTGTCTCACACAGTTAAAAAAATTTCATTTTTAATGAATATTTATTTTTATTTTAAACCTTACACAAACAAAGATAAAATGAGTAAAATATAGTTTCTGCTTATTTGTATGCAAATATTGTCATTAGAAATTTAGTGTTCGCTGTAGATACGTCGTATTTTTACTGAATCTGGCAAAAATTTTCATTTTTTTATTGAAACTGCTTAAAATTGGATCATTGGGTAAAATATAAATAATGTTACTCTATTTTCTATGAATTTTCCGATACGTTTTTAATGTAACACACAATTGATAAGTGGCTACATATATTCATAGCGAAACAAACTGACAAAACAGAATTTAAATATTTTACACGATGCTCGCCGTTAATTGTTAATACAAAATTATTGATGTTTTGAATATTTTACATTTTTCAGAATAATTCAGGTGAAATCTCATTTGCATTTCCGCTATTCCTATATATAAATATTTTTCAGAATCAGTAATTATGCAGGGATAATATTTTCAATAAATTGATATTCTACATTAATATTCTCCTATATGTGCCAACTACTTAAATATTAAACAGTGAGAAGAATAAATACACTATTATAATACACACACACACACACACACACACACACACACACACTCCACATCAGCACTATTTATATTAATTTTCTTTAGGGGTATTCACACACACACACACAGCTAAATACTAAATAAATATGTAAAATTTTACGAAAAATATTTTTCATATAAAGAAATATAAATTAAAGGATGTAAGCACTGGCTTACTTCTTTATTCATTTAAAACATCTTTGTTCAAAGTTTAATTCTATAAACAGTTTTCACACATTAAACAACACGTGCTTAGTTTTTTTGTCTTTGCCGAAATATTCCTAGAGCAACACTGAGTGGTCGTTTTAAGTATAGAGAAACAAAATTCAAAGGAAACTTTAAAACAATGGAACTCAGCTGCATTTGTATAGGATGAATCTCATAAACTATTCATTACATTGCGAGTTCATTAAAGCGTTTAAAAACTATTTTAAAATTTTGCTTCTTTTATGCATTCTTTCTTTGTCCACAGTTACTTCCGGGTTGAAGATAATGCATTCCGTTTAGCAAATCAATTGAAAACACCGGCATCTGCATTTATTAAAAATTTATTATTTTTACAGATTTTTTTTAAATGAATACTTTAAAAAGTATATTTATTTTACTGATGTGTAAATTATTGAAGCTCAGCCTGTCCAACTGTCCTACTCTCAATAGCGTGTCAAAGTAATTAAGTACTTTAAATTCTATTTAAAAACACCAATCTGCCTATTTTTAATATTAGAGAAAATATTTCTAAGCTAATTGATCGAGGAAATTTAATATAAGAATAAACTATCAATTCAGCTTTAATATTTCCATCTCAAATTAAATATATTAAATAAGATTTGGAAATTTTATGTAACTCATTTAATTTCATAAATTTTCCGAATAAATTTTTTTTTCAACTGGAATATTTAATTTCATTTTTATTGGTATAATTATTCAAACTATATTTGGTAATATATTTTATAGACTATAAAAATAAAATACCTTATTATTATGTCACCCAATATCAATTTACACTTCAATATCTATCATTACTATCTAATTGCGTTAGTATCATATTCCATCATCTGCATATAATACATCTATGACATTTAATTCAGAAATTATGCACATTTTAATAGTTACTTCTCACACTTTATAGAATACTGGATTGTGCTGACAAACGTCAGTCACACAACACAAACCAGTATTTTAAAAATCGGAGATATCATTCTCTTTATCTGAAGCTCATCTTATACAATGAAACCCAGTACTCAAAGTAATGGGGTTACTATTCTCCTCACAGTAATGGGGTTACTATTCTCCTCACACGGAGTACATTAAATAGTGTCTAAATCAAGAAATCATTTGTTTACTTTATCTAATCAATTGTAAATTGTATCAAAAAGCAATTTACAATTGATTAAATGATCAAATAAAGAATCAAATAATTAAATCAAAAATAAGTTATCAACTTATTTTTTGATTTAGACACTATTTAAATGTATCAGATTCTCTGCGCCGATATTTCAATTCAACTTAATTAAAATTTCTATTTTACTAACTTATTACTTTCTAAATACACAGTTTACGATGTTTTTGGCTAAAGTTTTTATAAGTGTTTATTTTCTCTCTCTGTATATATATATATATATATATATATAATATATATATATATATATATATACACATATATATATATATATATATGTGTATATATATATATATATATATATATATATATATATAATATATATATATATATATATATATATATATTAAATAAAAGAAAAATTAATTAATAAATTTAATAAAATTTCACAATATTCACTGATTAAATTATTTTTCCACCATGTAATTAATAAGTAATGTTAGAATTGCTTGTATAATTGTAAGATATATAAACTTATATGTTGGGGACATCTTAATTGAGAACATTGAGTCAATTAAGGACGTTTAATTTGCTTATTCCTTATAGAAAAATGTTATTAATAATACCTTCAAGAACCTCCCAGATGGAAAAAGAATTATATATATCATCAAATTTCAATTTTCGTTCATACTTTGTAAATCTTATATAATGTTAAGAAAATTTTGTATCAAATGTAATTACAATACTATCGCTTAGAAAATTTTATTTAAGTTTTTAATATTTAAAATCCATTCATTAGAAAAATTTTCATTTTCATGAAACGTTTAGTGGGGAACAAAATTAATAATACTTGTATTATTGTTTTACTGAAAATTTTCATATTTTTCTCAATTTTTAATTAAAATAATTTTTGGAACTCAATAATTACATTAGGCATGAATTTTCTGTTGTTCATTTATAATTATAAATTTAATTGATATTTGTTCACATTCACTTCATTATATATCCGGGAATAAATAAACTCATTTTCTTTGTCATTTATTTTAATGTACAGATATTAGGGCATTAATATAAATTAAAACTTTTTTTCTTAACTGACAAATGTAAAATATGAATAGCATTTAAGTGTGAGAAAATCATTGAATAGACATTAATAAAAAACAAAATTATTCAAAATAATAAGATATTTTATATTCTGAAAAAATATATGCATTCTAAGTTTGATACAGGTTTACGTTAGCAGTAAAAAAAATCAAATTAAGAAAAAGATTAATATTTTTTTAGGTTCAGCTCTAGAACTGTTATCCTTGATTTTGAATAATTAAAAAAAATCAAACTTAAAATAGGATTAACTTTTATTAGATAAGGAATATATTGTCTTAATTAAGTAAGATAATTTAAACCATCTATCATTGCGATAATATTTTTTAAAATAGTCATATTAAAATTTAGTAATTTTTTTATGAATAATATGATGCTTATACTTTTAATTAAAGTCAGAGAATAAGAATGCTAAATATATTTTTCATGTATAGTTTTTAAAATTTATTTCTAATAATAATTGCTAACTTTTTTTAAATATTGGAATCAAAAGGAAAAGTTTTTTGTTACTGCTAATCTGAAAATATTTTAAATAAATTTTTACTAATGTTTATATAAAAATGTCGAACAAGTACTTTCATAATTAGTCATAGCAAGTACATAATAAGACTAATTAATTTTATTATTATTTGTTTTAAATGAAAAAAGTGCAGACACTAAGAGTCTAATGTCTGAAAAATGTATTATGCCAGAAAATATTCTTGTGAATTTATTGAACTTAAAAAACACTAATTTCATTGAAGAGTTATATTTCAAGCTTCTCTCGGCTAAATTATTAAAAGTATCGAACTATTTCTAATTCTATTAAAAGCCGGCTGCATGATTGATTAAAACTAAATAAAAAAATAATTTTATTTTTCTGTGTTAAAAAATCTACATTATTTTTTTATGTTGAAAATTCAATTTGTTGTTTCTTAAACAAAAAAAAAATTTTAGTGGGCTCCTAGATTCTTTAAATTGTTTTGTAACTGTAGCTCTAGAATTACAAACTTTTTCTTCGAAAACACAAACCGTAATTAGAGTTTAGTTAAAACTTTAAAGAAAGAACTTCGACGCTCTTAAAATCCAATTTTTTTAACAAGCTGAATGAACTCCTTAAATGTAAGTTATTTCAAGTCCTTAAATATAAAATTTCCTCTTCATTTAAATTGATTAATTGAAAATAGATTCTCAATTTCTACTCGAAAGTTTATTGATAGCTCTAGAATGAATGCTGTCAACGAATTAAGTGAATATGGAGGAATAATTGATCTCCATCAATCTAGCAAAAGCCATCCGGTCTTTTTTTTTTTTTTTTTTTATCTAAACTTGTTCATATTATTTTGCTCCATTAATGTAAGGAATATAATAATTGATTTTTTAATTATATTTTTTTAAAAATAAAACGAACTAAAGATTGAAGCTTCTTTCCTATTGTTCCATTTTTAATTTTAGAATAAAATTATCAGGATTTCTTAAGAAGTAAGTATTTAAATGCGGGTTTCGTTATAAATATCTGTACAGATGAGTGATAGATATATTTGTTATTTTAAGAAAAATTAACATCACAATTAAACTGCTGCCCACAGTGAATGAAAACAATGAAGACGAATGTATTTTGGGAAAATGTTTTACTAGACAATTACTTAAAGTTGAAGTTCTCTGCTTATTTCATGCATTTCCTGTATTTCGTATCTGGAAGTGGTTTTTCTGCACTAAGCTATTTCGTATTAATTCTGTAGTAAGAAATTTTTATATTTTATTTTTCAATTGATTATATTAATGTTATCCAAATGCAGTTCGAGCATAAAATATTGATTTCAACAATGTAATCTCCATTCTATTATTTTAGTTTATTTTTTTATTCTATTAGCTTCAATATATGCGCAAAATATTTTAAGCTTTCTGTATTTAAATTTTTATCGGACTTGGTTCTGTGAGATTTTATCTCAGCTTGAGTAATCACATTATTTGTTCAATGTCACATTATGGTGTCAAATATTTCTTTATGCAATGCAAATGTTGATTAACTCAATTTCCTCGCATCGGTAACGTTCTAAATATGTATTAATGTTTGAATTTCCTAAAATTCCATTAATTCTTATAATTAATAAAAGAACTTTTCATTAATGATTTCCTATGTAGTAAATTCACAAATACCAGATATTATTATGATTTTGTTGGTAAGTGTACTAAAGATTTTTTTAACTTCTTGCTACTTATTCAAAAAGCTAATTTTAGCTGAGTTTAAAAAGCTGTAACGTAAAAATAAGTATTTATGCATGCTTGTCAAAAAACAAATTAATATTTGAACCATCATAACTTGCAGAATTATTGTGCAATGTTTTTAAAGTTATTCGTATATTTTCATATTCGATTTGTGTTACAAAGCCAACACAGATTCCTCTAATTACAATGTTCATTGCTTTATGTATCATTTTACTAAGGTTCGATTATTCATTTGAAAGAAGGGAAATACTTTGTTACTTTTAACAGAACTTCCAAAAAATATTGTTGGATAATTATGATTTGATTTTTCTTAATTAATTGTGAATATTTTACTATTTGAATAATTTCCATGTTTGAATATATTGTACTAGCAAAACTTCCATACATTAAACCCTTACAACGCGTATTTCATTGCTCTAGTCTATGAAAGTCTTGATAATGTTAATAGCAAAATTCTTGCAGAAAAATAGTTTTATCAATAATGGGAGGGAAGTATATTTAAGATTATTTATATCATTATTGTGTGCGTGCAAAAGAATGTGTGAAGTAGTTGTAACCTCATTTAAATTAAGGCCTATTACAGAGTAGAAATTCTAAATCTAAATTCCTATCTTCAACGTCAATGTATTTTAATCCATTCTATCGTAAACTAATTACCCACGATTTTCTTCCTTTTGCTGTTAATAGACGTTTTTAATATGAATTTATAACTAAGTGAAAAATTCAGAACAACTATTTTTGAGCTAACTCAAAACTTAGTTATGAATTTCTGTTTAAAAAAAATTTTATTTTAAAAATATTACCAGTAGTTATTCAGAGTAATTCTAAAAACCATAATTTTATTTTTAAAATCACACAATTCAAATATCTTTCGAGTTTTAACCGTTTGAAAGGTATGTCTCTAAATCCTCCTTGGGACATCTGAGATTTTGTCTAAGATTTTCTCGAGTACTTTTTGGATTAAACCTATCTGTGTGAGAGTTGTCTAAAAATCTAAGAACGTGTCTAAAATCTTTATTAAAACGTATATTAGTCTTGAGAAAGCATTTTCTGTTATCTTTTTTGCATTTTCGTAATATTTGTCTCAAATTTTCTTTATGAAAGTAACTATTATTCATGTTTATAATTATTTGTTATAGATTATATTGACATTACTAATATTTTCGCAGATTCAGAGGGAGGGAAATACAGAATGATAACAAATTTTTTCTTTATGTGAAATTAAGAAAATTAAAATCAAAATAGCTTTTATATTTAAGAAATTAATATATTTTCAACCAGCAATATTTTTATAAATCATTCTATACCCATATATTGTCGACAAAATCGATTGTTTCCATCTGATATCTACACAAAACGGTTTACGCACTGTAAACTCTATTTGGCGAGATGATCGGTTCATACTTGGCGACGTTTTTGCTGTAGTTTACTCTAGTCCGGTATTTCGGAAAATGCTATATAATTTGATGAATTCGTACTAGGGAAGGCACTTAGTATCTTATTCTCGTCCAGGACGGTTGGCAGTCTACTGATTGTGTGATTTGCTTTGTATAGTTTTTGATTCGGTGAAAAATTTATCTGATCTGGAATAGTTCTGAAAAAATTATTTCCTTAATTTCAATTGTATTTCCATCTAAACGGATATTGTTTTTGGTATTTTTATTTTTGTTTTTATTTTCTTTTTCGCATTATATTTAACGGAGCTTTGAATTTGAGAAAGCCATTGTGTGTGCTTTATTCGATAACAATCTGCTATATTATAAAATATTTAGGATTGAGTTTTTAAGAATTTTTCATATTGCTCATAGCTTTTGTATAAATCATTAAAAATATTTGAAATTTATAGCTGGAAAGCTTTTTGCTTTTAGAATATCTTTTTTATTCTTGGTAACTGTAATTTATATTACATTTCTTGCATACTTTTTTCAATTTATTCACTTAAATTTTATTTAAGTTATTTGAAATTATTTTTAAGTTTAATTTTGTGCTTTTTATAATGTATATATAATTTTTCTTAAATAGTTAATCAGTCATTGATTATAAGTACTTTACTTTTGTGAAAATAATTCAAGCTCTTCCCTAACCAAAAGTTAATATTAAAGAAAATAATTCTTTTTATAATTTTTCTCATAGTATTTACGATTAAAACTTTAACTTAAATTAAAAAAAATATTTGATTCTTGCTTGAAAGGATTTTTCTACTTATATTTTTGAAGAGCAATTTTACAAATTTTAGCTTTTTCGGAAGAAAAAAAAAACCTGCCAAGGAAATAAATTTCTTTACTAGCGATAACTTCCGGCCTAACCATTCCAGACATATTTTGGTTGACGTATTTTTTAGTTATGTTTTATGTTATAATGGTTTCGGTAGTTATGATTTATTTATTGCTTTCTATTTTTTAAATAACTATTAATGATGTCAAAAAATTAAAATTTATCACTTCAGCTTGTTTAGCAATTTAATTTCCTTATTTTCAGTATCTATAAGACTGATAAACTTCATTTTCAATATAGTTTCTCTCCCATCCTAACTAAGGATTTCAATTTTTAAAATAGTTGCAATGTTTTGTGAATCGAAATATTTGAAATGAATTCTTCAAAACTGATTTTGAATTGAGTTATTGGAAAAAGGACTGTTTCTGACTTTTAACTTGTTAAATACATTTTTTTACTATTTTTTATATGTTTATGCTGGACAGTTTATTGATAATACATCAAATTTTTTAATAAATATACACTTGACCTTTGCCGAGAGTGTTGAAAAGAGTCTTGGAAACACACACACGCTATTCTTCCTGAGCTTTTCAATTGTGTCTCAGTTTTTCGTGTAAAAATTGGTAATAAATTGTTAGATATAAGACGAAAATCTCAGGTGACCTAAAAGTGTCAGTATGATGATGTTAATTCCAATAAAAAGATTCACCAAAAGAGCTCAAAGTGATCCATGGATCTCGGACAGAATTCGAAAGTACTTTTTCTGTCGGAGATTCACAGTGAGTGCAGAGACTACTACTTCTTCTGAAGAAGCGGTAAAGTCATTTTTCCTTCTTTATGTTTCTATATTATGTAAAAATGTGTATAAATGTATAAAAAATTTAGAATGATTATGTAGAATTTGTGTTCCATAATTTTTCAATATTTTATTCAAAAGTATTATTTTAATTTAATATCTAATGTGTAAAAAAATAGATTATTGGGATCGGTATGTAAATTATTCGTTTTTAGAATTGTGTTATTACGTTATCATAATCTAATAACATTATTATTTTACCTTCGCAGTTTCTGTCTTAGTGAACAGAATGTTTTTTTATATTCATAGATACACTACATAAATTTTGCGTAGTTAACATTGTTACAATTATTTAAAACGAATAATGTAAGCAAGCCTGAAAACAATATTATATATCTCCATATCATTCATAATATGGAATTTTCTTAGCACAAAAGATAAAAAAAAAAATTTCTAAATTTTATATCTCGCGTGGAGAATATCTATTATGTTGAAGTTTATAATTATTGATTCACTATTTTATAGGGTATTTTTAAAAGATTTTTTTATAAAATAAAAATAGTTTTCCACATTCCTTACAGAAATATTTGTTTTCTACTTAATCAAAATTACAAAATTTACCTTTTCATGAATGAAGTAAATATTTGGGAATAATGATTAAATGTTTTCAATGAACATCACAATCGACAGAATTTTATTGTAGTATTTATAAGTATTTATAGACAATTAAAGCAAACTTGTTGGATAATGTTTTTATATTCCAGTTCGTATTTCATGAGTATCGTACTATTAAGTGCATATTAAACTCAAAAAAATTTAGTCAAAATTTCTTCTTATGATTAACTGATATCGAAAATTATTTAAATGTTCATATATTCTGGTTATTTAGTTTGTTTTAAAATACTCTAGAACGCAAAAGAAATTTCTGTATAATTTATTTTTTGCCCATTGTTTAGCTACAAAAGTTTCGTTTTTCGAAAAATTCTGTTAGTTAAATATGTTATAAAGACTGACATTTCTAAAAATTTATTTGAAATATTATTTAATTGATAAAAATAAAAATCCTTAGCATTATTAATATAATCTCCTTATATGTAAAATGGCTAAGAATGTCATAATACAAAAGAATTAAAAATTAATTCGTTAAGATTTCTAGCAAACTTAGCTTCGATTCTTCGTTAAGTTCTTTGTCTCATAACTGTAAGACAAAAATAAAAGCAAACATAACAAAGTTGCATTATTAGCAAGATTTCTAAGCAAATAAAATTTTAAAGCCCTTATTTCAAAATCAATTTCTATAGATTTTTATTTCCAAAACTTACACGATGGAATTATAGCTTGTTGAATAATACCATTTAAATAATCACTCTGTAGAAATAATACCCAATGCTCAGCAACAATTAAAATCGTTAAATTAATTTAAATAAGATAAATACATTTTAGAGAGTTATGTAAAAATGTAAAATGTAATATAAATAACTATTACATTATTTTTATATTTTTCTCCTTCACGAAGAAAAGTCAACCTGAGTTATGTTAAACTTAATTTTAAAAAGTATACGCATACTTTAAAAGTAATAAAATTAAAAACATTTAATAAGAAGAAATTTGTAATAAATAATGAAATGCAATATGTTTAACTTTATTAATAAAAAAATAATCCAGTACCATATGTATTAATAGAGGAAAAGAAAAGCAACAATGATCTGCAGTAAAATGTTTTTCCTTCACATTTAAGTGTCATAAATATTATGAAATTAAATTCATAATTGCGAGCTGACATGACTGACCAAAAGGTGTCATCCTCAGTCAATAAATTTAAACAATGAGAGTTGCTTTTGAACTTGTTTTTGTGTGCATTTGCAAAACTTAAATTCATTTAAGTTAAATTCTCCTTTTCCCCGTATGATCACTTGCTAAAGCGGTTTCTTCTCTCTCTCTCTCTCTCTTTTTTTTTCCCGAAAATATGCCGTATTTGTAAAAACAACAACTGCTTGCATATGTTCTCTTTCTAGTAATATAATTAATTTTCAAATCAATTAAAACTCATTCTTAAGACATTTTTTTTTCTAACTACAAAACATGCAGAAGTCAAAGAAAGGCATTTAGCTGTTGACATTGAGAATTGATAACAGCAAAGAATGCATCGATTAATATTTGTTAAAAAAATAGTTTCTCGTTCACTCCGCAAATAATTAACAAATTTTAAAGGAATAAACTTATAGTAAATATAAAATATAATTAAGGGTTTTCGGCTTAGAAAAGGTCAATGTATTTCTCTGCATTAAGAGATGAAGTAAAAAAAAATGATCAAGATAAACTGATATTAGTCTGAAAAAATTGTGTTTCATGGTATTTACTTAACTTGGCTATTAACTCTTTTCAGTCAACTGCACATCACCATTATCTTGATTTAGACAGTAATCAAAATAAATGCACTCTACTCCGGGAATAGCAAATGGGGTAGTAAGAAAGATATCCCTTTGACAAAGATCAATCTGTTGGATCTCTGATAAAATGAGTATTTTCTATTAGTTATTTATTTTTAAAACTGTGTAATTTACTATCTTTGAGTCTGTTGCTTCCTTTAATTTAATTTAATCCATGAATTTAGAGCAATATCTATATTCCTCCAGCTTAATGCAACCATCCAAAAATCTTCCAAATTTAAAATTTTTAATTTGGTGTGAAATGCTTTCGAAATTCTTATTTTATAAATATACATAACAAATGAATTTTCAAATCTTTTTGATATGTGTACATATTCCAAGAAAAAAATGTACTTGGAATGTGTAATATTCTTATGTCGCAGTTGTGCTATGGGGTTAAGTGAAATTCAGCCTAGTATATGTATCATATTTGGATTTAAATTATTGTGTTTTTTTAAAAAAATTAACAATAAATTCACGTAAAAGTCTCCGAAATAGTTTTTGTTATTATCTTATAATAATTTTTATAATGATTTTAATTTTTTTCAAACATTTGATTTCAGAAAAATAAAATTGTGATAATTCTCGTTATGTTTACCAGATGTGACTTATTCTAAAAAAGCTGAGGATGGAGGTTTTGCTAGATTTAATGTTATATAATATAAAAAGAAGTAAAAAAAAATAACACATACACTCAAAAATAATTCTCTTAAATTTGTTCTATAAAATATAGAAGGTGAATACAGTTTAATTGAATTTTATATAATGAAAGTTTAATTTAAAGCAATGTTTGCAATTTAAGTAAAAAATTCTTTTGCTAACCTTTAAAATATTTTGGAGAGTTTTATTAAAATCTTTCACAGTACATCTTTTGCTGTAGTTTATTGAAAAATACTTGAAATTCCAAGTAATTAAAAGTGAAATTTTTATGAAAATAAATTTTTCATGAATATTTAAAGATATATATTCATGAAATTTCGTTATTACTTTTGTTGAAAACTCGTTAAAAGGAAAATTTTATTAATTGATCCCTGGAAAATCGTAACCTCATAGTATATGATTATAAGTATTGTGCCCTTTCACAATGTTTCCAGAAGCTCCTCCTTTTAAATTTTAATTGTAAGAAAGTTGGTAATACTTATAAAACTTCTTTGAAATTCTATTCTAAAACTGAAAATTTGTGGAAACTTGAACATTAGTTACGCTATTATTGTTTTCTAAACTTTTAAAAAAGCACTTTAAAGTGTTGAAAATAGTTGATAAGTTTATAGAAGATTTTAGCTGATATATTTATTTTATTAATTTTTAATACTATAATAGTCTATGAGTAAAGTATAATAAGTTATTTTTTTAAACCTTATTACAGCTGTACTGTAAAAAATTACTTTTCTGATTATTTGTTTTTTTCGTACTTGTTAATACTCATGGTAATTATAATTTTTAATATCGATGATAAGTAAATTTTCTTTATACTAAACTCAGTTACAGATTTGAAACTAATGTACCCCATTATATAATTACCCATATTTCCGTTTATTGTTTTTTTCTGTAAATTTCTTACAAAAAAAAATTTAAACATTTATTATGATTATAAATTCTTCCTTCATTAGTTTGTTCATTAATAAATCCTTTATTTTTAGAACAAAAATATTATTTACTAATATTTTTGTACTGAATCCAAATATATAAAACTTATAGATATATTAAGTATAATGCTTTTAAAATCAATTGAAAATGTTAAAATATCTAAATTTTGAATTTATTTATATTTTATCAAAACATTTAAAAAGGCAAATTTTGGAAAGAATTTATCGTGTGACATTTTTTCTTTTGATTGTAATGTATATGACAAATAATATATATGCGTATATTTTCAATTATGTATATAATAATTAAATTTCTCATTTGCTTCTCTTTCATGTTGAATAGTTAAAATCGTAATACCAGAGAACTTGATGCTTTGAATTCAGTTTTATTAATGTCAAAAACACTTCGATTGTAAATATTTACATTTATTTTTAAAACATATTTATTAAATTAATGTACGTTTTCTGGATATATAAAATATCTAAGTAAAACTTGAAATAATAAGTGTAAAGTAATTAATACCAAACGAAATGAAAAAGAAAAATTTCCCTCATGACATGCGAGTGCATTCTTTAGATGTAAATCTATTATTTACCGTTATGAGAAAAAGTAAAACTTTAAAATTAATATCTATTTGCTTAGTTTAAGCAATTCACTGCTTAACATGCGTGTAACTTTCTCTTTGACACAAAACTTTCTTCAGTGATTTTATTTCAAACACTAGAAATAGCGAATGTATTTACTTTAACTCCCACTTCAATTATATATGAAGGATAATATGTTTATTCTAGAGGCTTCAAGAATATATTGCAATCAGTAAAACCAGATGCCAGACCATCATTACCTAACATTGAGTTGAAAGATTTAATGTGACATCCACTTTCTGTTTATGTACATTTTGTTTTTAATGACACTTGTTCGTTTTACCGGAAGAGGGTGTTTTATTATTCAAACAGACCTCCAATTTGGAAGACAAACGGAAGTGCTTAATTGCAACTCATTTGTAAGGGTGTTTCATAAAATTGATTGCATTTGCTGTACTACACATTAATCTAATTTCTAACTACCTATACTATAGAACTGATTTCAGATAACTTTGATTTGCTTTTGAAAAGCCGTTCCTTGAAAATATATTTATCTTCCATTCGTTTAGCTTAATTGAAATGAAACAAATGCTTAAAAGTGTTAGATAAACATATCAGCATTATGTCACTGTCATTAAACAGAGATGAATATTGAAGGGTATCGCTGTTCACAATGAGGATGATTCTTCATTATTTACTTTTTGAAAGCTAAAGATAGAAGTATGATTATATGCATAAATTTCTTCATATAAGAAAGAAAGGAAGGTGACATAAATGGTTTTCTGCTCTGTAAAGCTATTTAAAAGAAACTGCTTTTATTTAATGTCGGAGATAAAGAAATTATACTTTTATATTTTTTCTAATACGTTAGATATTTATACATATTAAAAATAATATGAAATATATATAATTTATCATTTATTCCAAACCTAGCGACCACACCCCGATGCCCTTTATAAGATGTATCTTTGAACTTTTTGCTTGCTGCCTTAGGATATAATGTTCTTAGTTTAAAACACATGTGTATGATAATTTTTAAAGGCGTTATAGAATTAATGGGCTTTTAATCAACCAACTCTGAAAGCTGCATAAATTTGTGCCTTAAAGTTTATACCTCATAGTTGTGTGAATCTGATAATCTAACATAAAAGCATTCGAGGAAAATGTGAATAATAAAACATGAAATGTCAGTACATAATTTGTGTAACAAATTATTCATAGATGTGTTTGTTTTTATTACATATCTTTTTATTTAAAAACTAAACGACGTACTGCTTACGTCTATTTCTCATTTGAATTTATAATTTTTCCGTTATATATTTCAAAATAAGTATCACTCAAACTTAACTATTGTGCAGCCGTTATTTACATGTGTATTTTAGAAAAACATCACTTTTTAAAATTTTCGTTTTAGGTGCTTCATAGGAAACATCTAAAAATTTATACTTGCTTTCGTAATTTGTACCATTCATTTCTTCTATTCTGTAAAAATATAATTTCATTTGGTTACATTACGCCTCAACTACTACTTAAAAATAAAGTACATCCCACTCTTCGAATTCGGTTTATTATGTAATGCCATTGTAAAATATTTTTTATTTCACTATCCTTTGTGAAGGAAATTTTTCATGCGCTTTCATTTCAATGAAAGATTTTTTTCAATATGTGTCAGATTCAACTGCTGGTAAACAACTTGTGGCGCACATCTGTGGTTTTATTTCCTTTGTTGAAGACGGGATTAATATTGATAGTTAGTTTAAATGGCAGCTGCCAGCTTTATTTAGCATTCAGTATAGAATTCTCAATTGAACTGAACGTCAGAAGAGAGCTCATATCGGAAATATTCTGGGTTATCGATCCACTAGCTTCATAAAAAATATTGATGTTCCCTAATGAAAACACATTAAGGTCTTCTCTTTTACTAAATAAACGCACAGTGGATAGATTTTTTAACCGTAATAAGCTTCTTGGTTTCTTGTTTTATTGTTTTTTTTATCGAGTTAATGACTGAATTAGATCGAGAAAAATTCTGTGATAAAATATATACGATGTTAAATTTTGTAAGGTAATCCCAAATGAAGTGTTTTATGTTTTAGTTTCAAGCGAGATTTTTTTTCTTCACAAAAGTGTATTTAAGAAATGTAAAATCTTATATTTTTTTTTTCAGTTACTTTGAAATAATTATTAACATGTATACATATCTCACAAGTAATCCCTTTTTCCTGCAGTATACTTTTTAATTGGAATGTTACAATGTTTAATGCATTTTAATGTGATGTAACGTATATGCTGGTTGCTATGCTTAGGAAATAAATTAACAAATTAACTTGTGTCGAAAATATATTTTTTGTAGATCTTATCAAATATACGTAGTATTTTGAACTCATTTTTTTAAAAATAATTTATGTGACTTGGTCTCGTGAGAATGTAAACATTTTGTTTCTACTTTAAATATTATTAAGTGTTTTGGCAGAATTTCGAGAAACATACTTAAATGTTAAGCAACATTTAAATCATTTTATTTATGGTTATAAAAAATTATTTAAGCTAAGACTGTAGTCCCATGTAAAAATCAATTAGTAGCTTTATACAGGCATCAATGTTGAAATATTTAACTTATAAATGTATATTTACTTAGCATGCGTTAGTTATTTTGTTTTACTTTCATGCAATTGATATTATAGTAGTTTTTTTTTTTTTTTTTTGAATTCTATTTTTAAAAGTTCATGTATGAGAGAAAAATTTGAAAAAAATTTTTTTTCTTGTCATCAATAGTTTTTTTATCATCTAATTATAATGTTTGATTTTATCCTTATTATTCAATACTTCTTTTTGTTAAGAATGTAGTTTTATTTTAAATATTTCAGAACTTTGATATCTTACGTTACATATGTTTTGCAGGACACCAGAACTCATGTGGTCACAGAAATGTATGACACAGAAAAATCCTATGTGGATTCGTTGCAGACATTGGTTAATGTAAGTAATTTAAGTATATCATTGGCTAATAAATCTTTCATATAAATATCACGTCTATAAATGTGATGCGCAAACTTACAGATATGAGTATTGCAGATCACCTGTAATGATGTTTACATTATTACAGATCCCATGTAACATATATGGTTAATGAAATTAATGAAAGGAAGAAAATAAAAACAATTTTCTGACATATGATCTTAGAAATGTTTACGTTCATAAAACGCGAATTGAAAAAGAGAATCTTTTGAACAAACTGCTTCTTAATAAATTTAAATAATGCATACATTTGCATACAATAAAGCATACATGTGGTTGTAAGGTGAAACAGACTTTATCACATATTAAAAAAATATTTTATTTCACAATAGGTTTATATGAAGCTTTTAAATTCGAGAATCATGATTGGAACATTTTCTAATTTTTCTATTGAATTAATGAAGAAATTTGAATCTTAAGAAAAAATAAATAGTATTCATTAACTGAACATTATTATGTGCTATAGTTTAAAATTGCATCAATTTTAAAAAGAGAGAATTAACAATGAATTTTAATTAATAGAGACCAAAGATTATAAAAAACCATTAAACTAGTTGTTCAAAATTTCTGACGAATATGATCCATTATGATTTAAATGTATTCTAAATTAATCATTTTAAGTTAATTCATATATAATGTAGAAAGTGTTACTAAATGATATCGTAATCAGTTCATGCACTTTTTTTTTTAGAATTAAATGTTCTCTGAAAAAAATTCTGAAGTAATGGTTTAAATAATATGTGAAATGAATCATTTCTACGAACTTTAATTTTAATTCTTTTAATCATTCATTCTGTATTAATTTTTGTATATTTGAATTTGCTGACCTAATAAGTTGTCTTATTTTAGAGAGAAAAATTACGTTGATTAAAATTCAACCAAATAAAGTAAAAAATTACTAAAATTTAAATACGCAGGAAAATGTATTGTTTATTATGGATGATTTTTTTATTGCAAGTTCGTTAATTTTTAATGATGTTTAATTTATGATTACGAAATGAAGAAAATTACTGTAAATGCATTTTAAATGTGGATTTGGATTTCATGAATTAAATATGTTTGGGATTGAGATAAAGTTTTAATGTTAAATCATTTTTTTATATTTTTTCATAGCTTTCATTAAATAAAAGTATCCATGTAACTTACATTGTATAATAATTATAGAAGTGTAAACACTACCATTTATTTGTTCCAGAAAACAATGGAATATTCTTCACATATTTAAATATTCTGTTTCTAAATTTTCTAAAAATTAATTTACTGTTGCAGATAACAGATTCAAGTAAAAAAGTTAAAATTTCTTTATTCTTTGCTAAATTGAATTATATTTTCCTCTCATTTAAAACACATAAGTCAAGGTTCTATTTAAGAGAGTAGAAATTGAAGTTGATAAGATAGCAATTTTCTAGTTTTTAAGTGAAAAAAGAAACTTAAATTAACGAACAGAAACTCTATGTAAAGTTTTAAAAAATGCATTGCCAGTGGAAAAAATCGATTTTCCATTAACTTCAACTTTACCTTTTCTGTTTTCTTTTAACTACTTTTTCTCCCATCTGTTAGGCAAGGTTAAAAGCGATTTAATAATATTTCCGCCAGTTTAAGTTCCTCTGCGAAACGTTTTCTTTCTTCTGGAAAGCGCCAAGCTCACGTATTTTTCAAAGAAGTAACTGTATTCTTAAGGCGTGTATACAGTGTCCCGCTTGCCTCTCGATTTATGCATCCCGAATAGGGAAATTACTTTGGGGAACCATATTTCAGGAACGTGGTCCATGAAAGAGCTGACAATCTCCAGAAAAGTGGGAAAATCGTAGGGATGGATTGGGAACAACAGAATCACGTGACTGAAATAGATCAAACGCAAAATAACGAGGGAACTATATATCGGTTGAGTGTAACAAATGGTTGAGAGAAACATCCATTTAGATATGATTCGTGCGAAGAAAAATTTGTAAAGATAGAATCTGTCTCTTAAGAATTGATGGCATTGCTATCACATTCGTCTGCTATATGTTTCATTTCTTATTTTGAATTTTTCTTAGCAGAATTTTGCTGCTTTCGCGTGATCATTTTTATCCGTTGTTTAATGCAAGCGTGTTATGGAGTTGACATATTTGTGAGGGTGCTTTATATGTTATTTTCCTATTTTCTAATCTAGGAAGAAAATAGAAGAATCAAATAAATAATTCAAAGTGAAAGGTTTATTATAAAAGATTGTATTATTACTCAATATGTGATTTATCAGTATTGGAAATTAAACTAGGCAGGAATCTGAATTAATTTTTCTGAACTAACTAAAATCTATTAAAAATACTTTTTGAACATTTAGTCTCTAAAATAAGTTTCACTGACTAAATGGAATCTACATATTTTATTTATATTCCATTAATGATGACGGCAGAATATAAATGACAAGCCTTGCAGTTCTTATTATTTAATTCAAATCCACGAAATAAATCTGCAGAATAAAAGATAAAGTATTTTCTTAGTTTCCATAAAGTCAGGATAAATGGTGTTACATGGTGGAAAGATCATGAATATATACCGAAATGATTAATGAAGATGAAGATTTTCTGGAAAATACATTCTTTTTATTACCGAATTACAAAATAAATATTAAACTGAACTACGGAGATTTTTTTGTAATTCAGTAAAACATTCGAATCGTATAATGAATGAACATCATATGAACACATCTATTACCTACTTTAGTAAAATGCAATACATATTTTTCTTTTTACCTATTATTTTAATAATTCGTATACTATATCCAAATTATTTTGTTGTCATTCATTCTGGCTTTAGATGATAAAAAAAGAATTTTCAAAATTCCATTAATGTCCCGTATGCAGAAGTCAGAAGCAAATGAATATTTTAATATCAAGTGCTTAAAATTGTTGAAAGAACTGCTTTGCAATGTTGTCAACTAATTTCTCAAAATACTGAAGATAAACTTTTATTTGAGCTTACTTTTATTTGCATTTTAATTACTTTTGAACTCATATTAATCATTTTTATATTACATTTTACTGAAAATTGTTATTTGAAGAAAAATACTTTTTATAGCTATAGTATAATTGATAGGTTATTTGTGTAGAAGAAAAAGAAATGAGATTTATCCTTTTTTATGGTCGTCGTTTCCAAGCTTTATTTATTTGGAACATTTATTTATGTAATTAAAAATTTGAATGATGTTACTTTTTGATGACTAAAACTTTACAATTTTGCAAATAAATCTGTGTAACGTAGATTTACATAATTTACGTGAAAACCGAAAATTTCATTTTCGGTTCTCAAAAGAAAAAGAACAAAACTGTTAGCTGATAAATGTTTGTATTTTATTGCAAAAAATATTGGAAAACGAAAAATGAAATTTTATTCTTTCTTTTAAAGACAAAATACCTAAGGTCATATGCAATTTTATTTAAATACAAAGAAAGTGAAACAAAATAATAAAGTCAACATAATAATGAAATTTAATAATGGTAAATTTACATGTAATAAATTTCTTTAAATTGTCACTCAATGTTTATGGGCTAAGAGATCTATAAATTGTAGAAATTGTACATATTAAATAAACAAACAATTTGTTTTTAAATTGACATTGAAAATGTTACCTTTTTTAAAAAAAAAATTGAGTATATGCTGTAATACCTTCATTTATTTTTTTCTTTTCAATTTAAATCACAAGCAAATTTATATGCAAAACAATATTTTAAATGGTTATATTTATGTTTAAAAAAAGAAAAATGTAAATACTACAAAAAATTGGAATGTATTCCAAATTTCTGAATTATTTAAAATGTTTTACGACTTAAATGTAATGATGAGGCACTTTTAATAATTCGTTATCAATATTAAAGTAGATTTAAGTCAAAAATAATTCTATAGCTCTCATTTTTTTTTTTTTTGACAAATTTCAACAATAAATCGTTACATATATTTATTACAAAAAATTACAATTCTGCAAACTTTTTATTTATTTATTTATTTTTTTTTTTTTTACTCTTAGAGAGTTAAACTGTAAATCCCATCTCCACATTTAATAATTTTCTGGTTATTTTAAAATTATATAAATATTTCTGAAATATATATTTCCATACTTTCTATTCGATTCAAATAAATGAAAAACTTATTTAAATAAAAAGATTTATTGATATAATACTTTTAAATCAGCATATGTACACCATTTTCCATTTCGCGTTGAGTATTTTCTAGTTGTATTTGAAATGTGAAAAAAAATTAACCCATTAATACTATGGTATTCTCATTCTGAGAAAAATGTACGAAAAAGAGAATTCAAACAAATGAAATCCACTTGTTCGAGATTCTTTTTATTTCAAAGAATATATTTTCTTTTACGACTAACTTATTTTGAAGCATAATTTTGATTATATTCGTCTTAAAATAGGAAAATGGATTTCTAATTTACTCGCTTATTTTAATCTCGACCAACTAATTGCTCTCTAGCAGTCTTCCATAAGGGAAATTGTGCTTAGCGAAAGCGTTCACTTATCGTCTAGCGTGACAATTCCAAGAACTTCGGGATCTTGCTAAGTGGTCTACTGCGCTTTCACTTCACATTATAAATACCCACTTTCTGACATGATACTGGGAGTTTAGTGTCGAAGTTTCGTCGTTTCTGAGCATATCAGTTAGTCTCCTATAAATGCAGCTTTGCCTACATTCTTCCAATTATCTTAACCTAGTGGTCTTTCTATGCAAATACTTGCTGTGAATCCTGGGAAAAGTAATAAACCTCGGTAGCATTAAAATAAGTAAAGTGTTGGGAAATCTTTTCTGCTCATTTGGAATGTACTTTATGAGAGTTGAATTCTTTTTATAAATGGAAATTTTTTTGAGTCTTTTCTCTTCATATTTGTCCCTTTCTTAATTTGTATTTATAGTTAATGGCAAGAGAGATTATGCTCCTGCAACGCGTTTAAAAATCCTCTGTGATACTTTAAGATTTATGTTTTCAGTTTTCCATTTAATTGGACTTAAATACCGTTTCATCTAACAGTTAAGAATTGTAAAGTTTTCAAAACAGTTTGAGGAACTATTCCCTGTCTGTCTTGAGAATTAATTTAACAATATGCGTTCATGAAAAGAGAAATGAAATATTTATTTAACAAATTTTATTTCTCTATTGTTGATTCAATTTAATTCTCGGTTGTCGATTCGTTCTCTCGATTTATAAAGGATTTAAATTTAAAAAAAAAATAAATTAATGAAGAAATAAAGATTAAAATAAATTAATATTTTTTCCTTTTATCACTATTCTTATATTTAATTAATGCTTATATATTTATGCAGTTAGTCATTTTTAATTAATTAAATAAATTTCAAATTTACTAAAATATATGAATTAACTACTATGTGTGGCGATTTATATTGTGTAATTAATTTATGTTAATTTTACATTGATAAGCTAATATATTTCATATTGATAAGGTATTAAAATATTTTTATATTCTAATTCATATTAATAACCTGATATAATTTCATACTTATAGAAATGAATTTCTGCTAAAAAGTATAAATTAGTTTTTGTACGAGAATGTGAAAGTTTTAAGAAAATAGAATAAGAAATTAAAATAATTAATAGTAACAAAATAAGTCTGCATAAATTGTAATAAAAACTTTTCATTAATTTTAATGCATATTGCAAATGGATTTAGAAAATCTATTTTAAACAGACAAACATAATAGCAATAAAAGTATATACTCTATGACTATTACAACCTTTCTTCAAATCAAGAATTTAGAAACAAAAATTAACGTAAACTCATTAAAAAAAAGACTCAATGTTAAGTTTGTAATTGCAAAATTGGGTTTTTTTTCTATTTCGTAATGAAATTTTTTACAAAATTTTAATTCATATCATAATAACATTGCTTCATAATAAATTAGTCGACTGAATCCTATGAAATAAAAACTACAATATGTAAACATTTTAAGGAAGACTTGATAAATAAATCTTTATACTGTCAAAATTAAGAAGATTAAGTTAAATAAGGGAAATACGTAGTTTTTTATTTGTTTAAAAAGTATATCATACAAAACAAGGGATCTATTTAACGGATAAATTATTACGTTTAAATAATGATTTTTTATTTTGGCGAAATTTGAATTCGACTTTATATGTATATCATCTTTCCATTTCAATAAAAAAAATAGCATCTATATGTATCTGTTGGTGAAACTTGGTTTTATAAATTAAAATTATAAACAGAGCTTACATACTTTGGAAAAAGTAATTTATTTCTAATTTAAAAGAATTTAATTCTGTGCTAGTAAAATTTGTTTAGTAAGGAGATTTATTTTTTAATTTATAAAAACAGTCATATAGATAAGAATAAAAAACTTTCATGCAATTTGATTTCCTAGAAATAGTACTCCCTAGAAAGTATATTTTATAATGATTCATAATTCTATTTTTCAATTTCTCTCGTATTAAACGAATTTGTTACAATTTAATATAAATTTTGATTACTTTCTATGATAACGTAAACTACTACTTTATGAAATATTACATACATTTAATAGCTGCTGGGAAATAATTAGGAAAATGAAGTTCACCAAAGTCTTTATCCCAGCGAGAATATTTACTAACACTTTGGCAGTTTTACCAAATCTTATGTTTGTAAAAATGAGTCTTTAACCTTTTAATGTAAATTAAAATAAGGTATAAATAGTATTTAACAAACTATTTATTGAAAATAAAACTTTAAGCATGATTATTTTAAACTATATTTTTCTACATTTAATAATATTATAACATGAAGCTGTCAAATTTAATTACGTATAGTTAATATTTTAATTTAATATTCATTTATCAGTGACACTACGTTAATTTTATGTAATCACCAATGCATCATTTAATACCTCCGTGTGTGTGAGAGTTGTTGGTTTCTCTAATAAAGAACTATCTAAACCACAACAACTCTTGAATATTTCTAATTATTCTGACACAAAAAATTAAAGTAATTTGGATATAAAATTCGAAATTTTTCAGCAATATACGTTCTATCTTTTATTAGTTATCTCTGTTGGCTTTATAATAAAAACTATTTCACTGAGAGACTAAAAGTAATCTGCAAGAGACTACTAGTCGTGTAATTAATCCGCCATTGATCTGTTACACATCAACCACTGTTCTTTCCTTAGCGAAATCGGTGCTGAATTCCGATATCTCTGTTATGTGGGATTCAGTAGCATTTACGTTGCTGGGATTAGAAAGATAGAACTTTTGCAATTTCCGACATTTAATCTATTTCCGTCCTCTGAATGGAACCCCGCCATTCTTGATTGGCATTCGACATAAAGTGCGGTGTTTCTTTAGAACAACATCAACATTTGTTATTGTGTTTCCTTCCAGATAATAACTTTCTATATCTGAATTCTCGTGTCATGTCCAGTTTAATAAAACTCACGAAAAGCTATTAAAAATGTTTGAGATTTGTCTCATCTTATATAAGCTGCCAGTGATAACTGATTTACTTCTGTGTGTTTTGGGGACAATTTATATCTTCCAGTAAGTTAAAAGATTACATCAAATAATTTTTGACGCATAATTATATTTAGCTATATTTAGAATCAGTGGTTAAAAGGAATTAAAATAGTTCTTCAGATATCCAATTTATTCTAATTAATAAACCATGTATTTTTTCGTGTGTTTCTATCTGATGTACACGAGAAAAGACAACAACGAACAGAAGTAGAGAGCGTTTATTGAGGAAGACAATGACTTCAGACGGGAACAGGATAAGTGTGATTTTTTTTTTTGAAACAAGGGATCTATTTAACGGATGGGGCAGAAAATCTGACTTCTTCCCCAATTTTACGGGTATGCCTCATTTGGGATTCGAGCCCGAGCCCACTCGTTGATAGCCGAGGGTCATAACCACTATACTAGCTGGACGGCAATAAACATGTTAATTCAGTATTTTTCAATAAATCCTTTTTTAGTTAAAAACTTATGTATTTTTAAGTTTTGTAATTACCATTGGGATGTAACAGTTCTTTATACCACCATTGAGGTCGTGGAATTATGTAGAAATCTGTTTTAAGTTCACATTTGATGCAGAAGTAGTAATTTGATAGCAGATGTCCTTCTTAAATTATAAAGTTATAAATAACGATAAATATAGCAAATTTCTTAGTGTTATTAAGTTGCTAGTATTTACAAATAGTAATAGTAACCAAATAATATTAGGAAATTTAAAAGAAAAAAATATGCAAAGACAATCTTTAATATATAGTTATGCTATTGATTGACCTTTGGCGTTTTAAAATGTTTCTTTTTAATTATCAAACTTGACAGATTTAAATACATAAGTAGCAAAATTTTATAAGAAAAGCTGAATACCTAGAACTATGCAAAAGCACTTCAAAATGTAAAGTACTGCTCAACCATTTAGGATAATAATTTGAAAGAAACGTAATAGCAGTCACTCATAAAAAATTTAGGAACAAAATTTTAAAAAATAAATTCTTTTGCAAATTTTTTGAGCTTTCGTGAATTAAATTCAAATTAAACATGTGCAAATCAAAATAATAAGTATTGAATATTTTTATAAAAAAAATATTGAGAGAAACACCCAAATAAAACGGAAAATTCATTTAACAGCCCAATCTGTTGATTATAGTTCATTATAAAAATTGTGACATATGTTGTAAATTTAACATATGACTAATTGTCTACTTCAGGAATAAACTTTTTATGACCAAATAATCGTATCCAAATTGTTGCAAATGTGTACATCTGTGAACCTACATAATATTTGTTCTTATGTCTTTTTTTTTCGACAGAAAGGTATAAATGACTTTTACGTTTCCATCTACTTCCACAATGTACTAAATTCTCTCTAATTCACAAATGTTGCTTTTAAAATTTTTGCTAACGCTTTCTCTTGATTTTCTAATAAATAAAATTTTCTAAAACAACCTGTTTACTTGCAATAAAATTTTTAACGACGTGCTAGTAATTAATAGTTTGATTTTTATAGTATTAACATTTCGATTCTTGAATAGAGTGAAAGAAAATTCCTATTTTACTTCATCAAAATAAACCTTAATTTTAAGCGATTTTCTTAGTTTAGCATTATAAAGAAATAGAACTGTATTTTCTCAAATGGTGCTTCTCATTCATCATTTGATGAATCATTACGTAACTAAGATGATTTGTCTAATTTCTCTTAGACTGGTATTGGTTATTTTTATATATATTTGTTTTTTGTATTCAATTTATATATATATATATATATATATATATATATATATATATATTGTTATCACAATAAGGCTTCATATAATTATATGTGTGTGTTTACTTATTATTAGTAATACACATTTCTTATGTTAGTCCAGATGATTTCCTAAATCAAACGAAGCCTTAGGAAATACGTTGTTACACTGCAATAAATTAGTTTATTCAAGATTTCTCCGGCTTTCGTAATTTCTTATATCTCTTTGCACAGTCTTGAAAGAAACTAGTCACGTTTTCATTGTTTATAAATATATAACTATCATGAATTTTGAAATTTATTTATTTGAATTTTGTTTTGAAAATATGTTTTTATGCCGTGATTTATTCACTATTCTGCAAATGAATTGAATTTACTTTGCATTATTTTGTATTATTCTACAAATTAATCGAATAAATTATCAAAATAATCACTAAAAGCACAAAACTGAATAATTAATGTAAAGAATTATGGCAAGATAAAAATATTTTTAACGGAATGATTTTAATGTAGTTGTGAATGTGAAATTGATAGTGTTTTTGATAAGGGAAACAATTTAAAATTGTTGAGAAACTTTCTATTACATATATCATAAAATTGTTAAGCAAGTTAATGATTTTTTCTGAAAACAGCACTGCATATATTTTGACATTAATATGATTGTAGCGTAGCGTAAAAATACAATTACAAATAAAAGAATTTAACCACTGGGCTTCAATCACGAAAGTTGCATGTTGAAAAAGTTAGTTTCTCCAGAAGAAAAGCAGCTTAAACTTATGATTAAATAACTTTTGTTAAAATGAGTTACGAAAGTCTTACTGGGAAACTATGCTCTCAAACTATAAAGTTGTACTATACCAGGAACTTTACTGTTAATTTAATATTTATTCATGTTGAAACCTTCAAAAACACAAGACAACAAACACGAAAACTTTGTTTTTGGAGATTTTGAAACTTATAGTTTTAAAAGAATTTTTCGGTATTCATGTTTTGCAGAAAATACCACCTTTTTAATGACAATTTTCCAATGAATTTATTATTTGTATCCTGGATGTATTGGGTATAAAAAATCAAGAATTTTCTTACTTTCCTAATATATAACTAATTTATTGGAATATAGAAAAAATATTATGGTGGCGAGCAAAAATAAAATATCTTGCATTGCAATTTGGGATAACTATTCCTGCATTAAATTTTCTTTTATTACAGAATAATATTTAAAACAATAAACAATTTTGAAAGCAAAATATATCTTTAAAATATACTTAATAATTTCGAACTAATTTGAAATCTACCCTAAATATCATAAGCCAAATAATTCAAAGTTTTCTTTCCAGTGTGTGTGCATGAGTGAGATTTAGGAAATATTAATATATATATTCATCTGAAATATATTTATCCTGCGTATTCTACATTTTTAAATAAGATAAGGATTTTCCCTAATTATTTCACAAGGATAATTTCAATCAAATGGAATTCGGTTACTAACGTAAGTAGAGTTACTTCACTGCAATCTTTATAAGTGACCCGTGAAAAAATAATTCTAGATGAAAAATACTGGTGGTCCCAGCACAAGACAAGTGGGCTTAGGTTAAAATGGAAACATTAACGCGCGCAATAAATCAAGACTCAGATAAACCTACTCTTATTCTACATTAGCTGTCACAGACACTTTGAGAATTGTGATGAATCTTTCTCTACTAGGAAAGAGCTCAAAATAAAATTAGGCCTAATTTTTAGCTCCATTGTCAAGGTTCTGGAAATCTGCTTTTTCTTAAGAGGATGGGAAAATCCGTAAAGCTCTCAGAGAATGTCACTCTCATTAACCGAAATTGCAGCTATAAATTTATTGCTCTACGCCTGGACTTCCTGATGATATGAATAACTATTTGTTTAGACTCAGATATCCAACAAATTCGTTTGGGATATCAGAGCAAGAATTTGGAGCGTTTGTATTCCCTTAAGGATTCGACATTTTTACTGGTGACAGTAGGACGATGAGTATATTTGAGAGCATTCCTCATTTTTTAGATCAGAATGCATCCTCTTTTATGGCATAATAACATTCTCGTAAATGTAATTTCAACACTGAGGAAAGACTCGAGCAAAATGGGATAGTTTTTTTCCCTCTCTCAGTCACGATATTAAAGTGTGCAGTTTTGTTTTATATGAGTGAATGTTAATTAATTTGAGAACATAACTTCTCTTAAAATTAATTTGGAAAAATTTATTAGGATGTCTTCTTTTCAGGATTCTAAAAATAAGCTTCTTAAATAGTAATTTATATAAATGGATTTCTCGTATACAGCTATGAAATCAAAATTATATTAATTTTAATAGTTACACAGTACAACACTCAAAACTCTTTCTATTACTATTTTTCTCTGTTCAAATGTTATATATATATTAACTTCAAAATTAAGTCCGTTAAGTGGATTTTGTCTATAAATTCATAGTACACTTAATATATATATATATATATATATATATATATATATGAAATCTTAAGAGATTATTGTATTTTATTAAAAAAATTAATTTTACAGAGAAAATAAATTATTTTTTAATAAATTTTAAAGGATTTTTTTATTTTAAAAAAATATTTCACTTACTTAAGTTATATATTCCATTGGGATAGTTTATTTTTTCTAACATTAATGAAATATATATAATTTGAAGTATAAATTTCATAGTTTACTTACTGAAATATAATTGAATTAGTCTTATTTTTTTTTTAGAAAAGTCCAAGTAAAAGGTGAAGTAGGGAGCACCACATAAAAAAAGTTTCACTGTGATTATTATTTTAGCATTCATTTTTGTGAAAAGTTATTATGACTGACAAGCGATTTTTGAGACTGAATTATTTATTTTTGCTACAAATTGAATAAATAATGTAGGTGTTATACCAAAATGGTTTTTATATTTGTATTAAGTTTAATACGGAAACTGAATCTCTGAAACATACATATTGCATTTAAGTCAAAATCTTAAATGTATTTGTAAATACATTGAAAACTTGCTATATGTAAGCTATTTCTATTCAAAATTTTCGGCTGAGTAACGTTAAGCAAACTCTAATTTCAAATTTTTAGAAATGCAATGAAAACATAACTTCCTAATTTTTGTTTTTATGTATTTATATTTTTTAATAAAGTTGATCTTAAATAAAGTCTGATCAGATAACGTTTGGCCTTCAAATTAGATTTTTTTTTTCATTCTTCTTGGACTGAAATGTTGTTCACTCGATCTACAAGAAAAAAGGAAAATGAAAAGAAAAGCTTAACATAATTGATGTGTTTTAAACAAATAAAAAAAACTTCATTATATATACTTTCAAACTCAATTTGTTTTCTTAAAATCGCATATTTTCAGTTTTTTTTTTTTAGCTAATTAATAGCGCGCATTTTGTAAACAGTTATAAAAAAGTTGTTTCATTCTTTACAAAATGTCTTCGATAAAATTTTTACTTTTTAAATTTATTCAGAATTTAATAAATTCTTACTTTTAGATTAAGATTTTCTTAACTTCAAAGGCAAAACAATTAATCACTTTTTTTTAATTACTTTTTAAACATTTTTATTCTGTTTTATTTATAAAAATGTTCTATTGCTTAAACTTTTTTTCAATTCTATTATAAATAAGTAAAAAAAAACTAAATATTTTCTTTTAAAGTTTATGAAAACTTCAGAATACCCAATGTGGCATGTTTCTGAAGTATATGGAAGTATAACAATTTCATCATTAGAATGCATAAGTTTTTAATCGAGTGCTGTCCCTTAGAAAACTATTAGTTTAATTACCATCTGTAAATTGAAGGAAAATACTTCTGTAATATTCACATTTGTTTGCCATTAAATTATTCCATTCCATTGCTAACCGAATGAAGTAATTCCTCAAAACATTTAAAGGGGGAAGCCTCTCAGTTTCTTAAGTTCTCGAGCAATTCCTAGCATAAGAGCAATCCCACTCATCAGCATCTAACAAAGCCAGTTTCGAAACCTGGCAGTTCACAAAAGAAGACAGTGCTTTGTTCGTTATTTGAACACACAAGAGATCTTCAATTGCATTATAGAACTTGCTTGAGTTGTTTGACCCCATGCTATTATATTCGCCATCTTAATTAGTTGCTGAAATGCTCATAAAGTAACTTGTAATTTAATTCACATATTTGTTATAGTAGTTATTTAGCCTAAAGTTATGCCGGTCATGTTATTGTGAAAAGTTATATGGGCTTACTTCATAGCTGGAAATAATTTGTTTCATTATTATTATTCCAAAGCCATAATTAAATTATCTATCTACTAAATAATGTAATGTATCATTAGATTATCGACTTAAATATCAAATTAAGAAAGAATGGATCAGTTTTAGTAAATAGAAGAAAAGAAATGTTAGGTTTAGTGACATGACTTGAGATTATTGACTAATCAATATTTTTGTTAACTTATCTTCACCGCCCACCGAGCTGGCAGCCGAATGGTTAGCACTCTTCCCTTCGGTTCAACAGTTCGTGGGATCGAATCCCACCTTGGGTATGGAAGTTTGTAGTGCATCGGAATCCACTTTAAATCGTCGGTAGCGATCTAATTAGCCCTCGTGTGCAAAAAATGACCGTTGAGTGACAAACATACTTCACCGCTAAAAATTTAAATTCTATTTCGGAAATTTCAAAATTTGTTATAAAAGTTAATGATGTTATCATATACTTCTTTTTTATTTTATAGAATTTTTTACCACGTGTTTCATATCATGTGTGAATATAAAAAACATGATCTTACTTAATATACTTAAAGTATGAGAAGGAATTTTCAGATACAAAGGAAGCATTTCTGGATTCGAAACTTGAATTTTGAATATTTATCTTTACTCAGAATCTGTTGATTCACAGATAAACAATTCTTATTAAAAATATAATATCAAGTAGAGAAGAGAGAGAGTATTAGATATTTTATTAAAGATATTATTTTATAACTTGCATTTTCAAGAATTACAAAATTTTGGATTCTATTTATCCTAATAATATAGCAGATGTCGGCCAAATTCTTGATTATTTCAGTAAGATTTCTGAAAGAATCAGCCAAAACACTTTCTATTTATTTGGTTTTCTTAAAACAAATAAACTTTAAAATCATTTTGAATATTTAATTAGCAATGAAATTTGAGATTGTTGTGTAGGAAATCGCTTTATATTTTACACATTTTATTCAATGAAATAAATAAATTGAATTTATTCAATCATTTCATTTTTAAGCATGAAGTAAGTGTAAAAAGTATTCGTACAGTACCACAATTGATTTAAAAGAGATCCGTTCATAAAAATTATAAACATAAATTCCATTTTAATTGTAAATATATAATAGAACATATTGTCACTAGTTTCATGTGAAATTTACACAAAAATAAAATTTTATACATGAATAAATATTTACAAAACTGAAACAAACCAACATCTTGTGGTGTAAAAAGTATTCGTATATCAGGCATATATTGGCCAATACAATCATAATATTTCAGCTAACGTCTCATAAATTCTAGATGGGCTTGAGGTCTTGTGATTGAAGAGGAAATTTCATGAACTTTGGGGTTTATATAATATCCAGAGCCTTGTGCTTAGGGCTGTGTGCTAGGGGTCGTTATCATGCATGAAAACATAATTACCATTCAAGCCCATTTTTGTTGCACTAGGTCTTAAATTATTGTGTGAAATGTCAATATAAAGTTGGTGTTTCATAATGCCTTTAATAAAGACTAATTTGCCCACCCCAGAAGCACTCGTACACCCCCAAACAAGCAGACTTCCACCCCTATGTTTCACTGTTAGCACTTAATTCTTAGAATGCATTTCTGTATTGCGCTTTCTCCATATTTCCAAACTGACATTTCTTGATTTTGAAATATTCAGTTTATGAATTCCATTAATAATAAAAATTATATATGAATAATAATATTGATAATTTAGTTTCTTTAACGTGATACTGTCCTATCTTATTCATGAATCAAATGTACTTGATATATAAATGAGGTGATACATCGATTTGTAAATGTTATTTATACAATTTTTTTAATTATTTTGTCGCTGTACCGTCTCATTTTACATACGAGGGATCTCGTTAGATTAGAATCTATTTAAAAAAGAATTCAAAGTAATGTAAACGTCAGCACTTGAGTTGAGATTCGTACCCACAAGCTGTTGAACTAAAAGCGATAGCACTAACCACAACTCATGATTTTTATTTTCCGTTCAATTTAATATTGGCGTATATCAGAACACCCGAAGTAAGTGTCGAACTCACGAGCTGTTGAAACAAAGGCTACAGCAATAACCAGATATTAGTTCCACTGTTCAAGATATTTTGTTATTTCTTTGAATTTAAATATTATATTTATAATGACATATATTAGTATTTCCCAGACTGTTATTTACTTCATATTATGCGTTTTCCTTAACAATAACTAATTACATAGACTTGGTGATATTTAAAAAAATTCTGAGCAATTTTACGTTACAATCAAGATTACATTAGACAAAAATATGAATAATTGGATAATATCTTAAAATATATTTATGACATTTTTATTGAAAAATATTTATTTGCTGTCATTTTGTATGAAGTCACGTTTGAGACAAAAAAGGCTTATTACTTTAAATTTATATAAACATTTAAATTACAGTTTTAATAATCAGAACAAAATATTCTGATTTTGCAAAAATATAGAACTAATTCTGTTTTTAATTTTTTGTCATCTTTCATGAAAATATATTTTTAAAAAGCGATGTTCAAAACTCCACACATTGGCATGATGTGTGATTGTGTCAAAGCATTGTAAAATTTACAGATATTCAATGAAATTCATTATTTTTTTTTTCAAACGATGGACCTTTGAACGATAATCAGGTTTTTTCAGACACAAATATCAGTAAAAAGAAATGATAATCTTTTAGCCAATAACTTTAATCAATAATATATTTGATTTCGACACGTGTAAAAAACAATCATACAGATCACAACTACTAAAAACATACATGGCACATTACTTTCTGTGGGAAAACTTTTGCAGATAGTAGGTTAAATTTACGTAATATATAAAGCAGTGTTCTTAAAAAAAAAAAAAAAAAAAAAAAAAAAAAAACTTTTAATTACATACTTTTTTATAGAAATAAAAACAGAAATGTTGCATTCCTTTTTGCTGTTCAGAACTTCACTTAATATTATAATCTTCACTATATATCAGGCATGCCAAAGTTTTCTACGGTATATATTTAAAACATAATATAATGTTATAAATTTATGAATTTCATAAGTTTCGCAGTGTTTATTTTATAAATGGTAAAGAATATGTGTTGCTTCTTGATCTCTTGTTGTTTTTGCTTATGTTTAGAATTATTCATTAAATCTTGGGGATTACCTCCATACGTTTTCCAATAATCCTTTCCGAAAATATTCATTATATGAACTTTTAATATGTTTACTAAAATATTAAATCTTTTAGGAATAAATTACAGAAAGATTTTTCAAATTCGATATCTTTGAAATCATACAAAGTAGTTTTTTTTTGATTGAAAAAGTATATATTCTCAATTTAATTAAACGAACAAAATTTAAAGCATATAATGCTTGGATTACAGTTCATTGCCTAAAGCTTTTTTCTGATGCACTTTGAAGATTTAGATAAAATTTTCTTTTTTCAAATATTCATCTTAAAGAGATTGCCAAAGAAAATTTGACTACGTTGATGGAATGTAAAATTATAAGTTTTAATAATGTATTTGTATAGACTATATAATATTGATACTAATAAATCAGAAGTGAAATTGTTAAAAATTGAAATAGACTGTGATATAAAATTTGGAAAAGCCAATTTTATATCACAATTTTAGAAAAAAAATGCATTTTAATTAAATAATAATGTGTGATTAATCATAAAATGAAAAGAACGTCCATGGGACAGTGTATTTTTATTTCGAGTAGCAATGAATCCTTTTCTATAACTATTGGGTTGTTCGGTAAGTAATTTCGTTTTTATGAAACTGGAATACGTATAATTAACAAAAATTTTATTGAATTGTATATTGTCAATTTTAATTCAATACTTTCTGCCATCTTTTCGGTGGGTGGTCACATGATTCCACACTCATAAAATTGTTGGTTTTTACTAGCAAAAAACTTATCCAGGTGAGTAAAACGAAATTATACTTTCCAAACAACCTAATATATATTAAATATGCGATTATTATTAATCGTGCAGCCTTTCCGTTGCATCATTTCTGTGTCCATAATCATTTTATAAAATTCTAATCAATAAAATAAGTTTAAAACAGTATTTAAAAAATAAATAATTCATTTTTATAATATATGAAATTTTTCCTTTTCAGAAATTTTTAGGTTGTCAAATTCGCTAATAGTTAAAAAATGGTTTCCTTTTCATGTTATGTCTGGATAAATGTTCTTGTAAATGTTTGAAGGTTTTTTTTTTTTCTGACCCTTAATCACAATTTAAAATAATAATTTACTGTATTGATTAATTTATAATTTTCTTATGGATTTCGTTGTGTTATATATATATATATATATATATATATATATATATAATATACAGTGGTGGCCAAAATTGTGGACACGTTTGGAAACTTTTATGTTTTTGAATTTTGTATGCTTATAGAAAATGTTACGTTTCGCAAAATGCAAACTTGTAAATATCATTTTAAAAAGAATTTATTACTGAATTCAATACAAAACACAAAATTCAATTATTTGCAATACAAAAAAGGTTATGTGTACTTTAATATAAATAAAAAACACTGTTATGAAGTGGTTTGTAATGTCTAGCTTTCCTGGCCAATCACTGTTCTTTTTCTGAGAACCAATCAAATGTTAGTAACTGCCAGTAGAAGCTGACTTCATGTTTACACTTGAAACAATTCATTATTTTGCTTTGTTCTGTAGAAGGAGGAAATGTTTCTTATTCACTGCAATTACAAGTAGGAATTTTTGTAACAATTTTTAATATTTAGTCAAGAAGCAATGACGCCAAATAAAAGAATAGATTGGACACCTAGAAACAGATGTAACATTATTGTGTTACGAGAAAGTGGTATTTCCTGTGCTGAAATTGCAAGACAGATGGGTGATTCAGTTGATACATAAGGAGTCCGAAAGTTTTGTTATAGATATCAGGAGACAAATTCAATAAAAAAACAAAGAAGGAAAAGGGCGGCCATCAGAAGTTATCTGAATGACGCTGGTGTTTCTGTCAGTTCAGAATAATCAGTAGAAGATTAACAAATGTTACTCTGAGAGGTAGAATTCCACGAAAAAAGCCTTATCTTAATTTTCAGCAACGGAAAAAAAAGAGACTACAGTGGGCAAAGGAACACATTGATTGGCAGATGATCAGTGGTCACAACTTTTATGGAGTGGTGAAACTAAGCTATCGTTATTCGGTAGTGATGGGCGAAAATATGTAAGACGTAGAATAGGAGAAGAGCTGCATTCTGACTGCATTCAAGCAACTGTGAAGAACCCAGTTAGTGTTATGATTTGGTCATGCATGTCAGCAGATGGTATTGGTCTCCTTTATGTCATCGATGGGACACTGAATGCCAGAAAATACATTGACACTTATTCTAGAACCAAAACTTCTACCTTCCATCAGAGATCTTTTTCCCAACAATGCTTCGTTTATTTTTCAGCAGGATTCTGCTCCTTTCCACAGGCCAAAATATCGAAAGAGTGGTTTCGTACAACGAGCATTAAATTGTTGTCATGGCCAGGAAACAGTCCTGACCTCAATGGTATCGAAAATTTGTGTCACTATCCGAATGAGACGCCCATCAAATAAAAGGGAACTAATTGAGGCTATAATTGTTTCCTGGCATCATGTAATAACGAAAGAAGAGCTTAAAACTCTTGTCAGCTCAATGAAACGTCGATGTGAAGCTGTAATCAAAAATAAAAGGTACTCTACTAAGTACTGATAACTCACTGCAATCATCACTATCTAATGTATATCGATAATTATTATCGTTTAACTTTTTTATTGTAAATAATTGAATTTAGTGTTTTGTATAGAATTCAATAATAAATTCTCTTTAAAATGATATATACAAGTTTGTATTTTGTGAAACGTAACGCTTTCTATAAGCATACAAATTTTAAAAACAAAAATTTCCAAAAGTGTCCACAATTTTGGCCACCACTGTATATATATAATCTCATTTATCCATAAGAATAAAACCAAATTTAGCTAATATTTTTAATATTTTTCTGGTTTTCTTTTCCCAGAATTGGACAAAATTTCTACTAATTAATATCAATTCTCGTTTCCACTCAAATTTAAAACCAGTTATCAGATTTAAAATTGCTGCAAGTGAATATTTTGAATCGACGTCTCAATATCAAGAAAAAGAGTACAGTTTTTACTATTTACGTCATATCACAATTTAATATTTTATTTACAATTTATGTGGCATATTTTTATTTTCGGAAAATATGATCACTTGATCAATCTAAAGCTAGTATCAAACGTAGATTTAAATCTCTCATGATTTAAAATTTGTAGATTCGATCTCAATAAAAACATCATGAGAATAGGGATGCATCAGGCTAATAGGGCCTGAGATCATAAAATTCAAAAGGAGATGAAGATAAGTGTAATAATTTAAATTAGACAATCGTCCGGTCAAATGAATTCCTATATTTTTAATTATTGTTCAAAATTAAACAGATTATATATTCATGATACATCCAAATAATAATAATATATACTCTCTCATCCAAATAATAATAATATATATTATCAATGATAAAAGTTGATTGTAATATTATATATATACATTGGATAATTGAATTCAGTATTTCAATCATTTTGTTTCTTTTAGATATTTGTGGGCAACTTATATATAATGACGATGTTAATACGCTAATTCTTAATCAATTTTCTTTATTTTGTAAACAATTGGAACTTTTTGTATTTTTCATTGAAAATAATTCTTTTTATAAATAACGAGAAATTCATAAACTTCTCTCACGCATATAAAAATAATAATAAATAAATAAAATAATAAAAAAATTTCATTTTATTTGTAGTAAACTATAAATTGCTAGTTTAGTGGATTTTATCTTATAAACAGTACTATTCTTGTACAACAATGTTTTCTTCAAACTTGTCCTCGAAGAAAAAAAAAATTTTTTTCCTGATGTTCCACAATGTGTTCAACACTAAGACTATAATTTTTCTCAAGAAGAGACTTTAAGTAGTCTATTTTTGCAGAAGCCCATTTGTCTTGACAAATATCTTTCATTAATTCTCAAAAGGATTAAAATGAAAAGATAACCAGAATGAATGGAAAATCTCTATTCTAGGAAGAGAATTCTATCTTTTTATGTTATTTATTTATTTGAGATTTTAACAAATGTTACGCTTTTTGAATTTAGATGAGACATTAAGTTTTAACAATTTATTTTATCAATCTTGAGATATGGTAAAAACGGCGTCGCAAATATCAAAATTCAGATTGAACGATTACAATTTTTTTCAGTTACTTAAGCGAATAAAACATGTTATTGAAATTGAAATTTAAAAAGCATTTTAACTACGATTACATTTTTACACTATTTTAATGTCTTCACATATACATCTTGATTTTATTGTAGCCCCTTCATGATGTAATAATATATGTTATGTATGATTACTACGTTTTATTTCATGTTTTGTCCATTCACAAAGGTAGACATCAGATAATAGAGGTCTTAGTTTCAACAATAAACACCAATACTTTTTTATTTAATAAAAATATATTTTTTTGTCTTTATGATATGGCACTTATATAAAGCTAATAACGACTATGATTTCTTCGCTTAAGTTCGTCTTTGAGAATAGTTTGCAACTGAGATAATTTTTGATTCTTCACACATTTCTGAATTTCTGTGAAATTATTTTTCAATATTTCTAAAGAAACGAAAATTTCATTGTGATTTGTAGCTTAAAATCATAATCAAGTAAAAGATTTTTTTTCATTTGTTTTATACTCTGAAGAGCTTAATTATAGTATGCTTAGTACGATCCAATGCAGTATTTTTTACGAATCCTATGAAGTTTGAAATTTTATGTCTGTGTAACACTTATTCTTTGCAACAAACATTTTTGTCTTTAATTTGTCTAACTGAGCCAGCAATATTACTTTTTATACTGTCTTGAGGAATTTGTATGTTTTTGAAAAACTCTTTTGTAATTTTTTTTTTTTTTGAACGAATTGGATTTCTAATATTCCCTGCAACTAACTGATAATTTAAAAGGAGGCAAATGAACCTTACTTTGAAAAATACTTGTTTTGCTTCACTTTTTCCTATATTGTCATTTTTATTTTTATCCTCATTTGTTTCTTATTTATAACTCATGAAAAAACTTTTGTATTATTTCAAACACATTGAATTCAAAATTTAAATTATTGTAATGTAGGTATTCTAAAATCATTTCAACATTTGATGTACATGAGTTGTATTTTATTTTATTGAATATTTTTAATTATATTTATAAATAGAATTACTACTTCTTTATATTTTGACTTATTTAAGATATAATTTAATGTTAAGTTTTTAATTTAATATGCTTAATTAATTACTTATACAAGTATTTTTTAAACAAAATTAATTATCTGTTTTTAAACTTAGCTATTAATAAATAAAAGAAGATTAATGATTTGTTATGTGATATCCATACCGAATAACTTAGCAGGTAAACCCTTCTTAAGACATATGATTTTCTGTTATGTATTAATTTATGAGAGAATGTTGGGAATAAGTTTTTCATTCATAAAAGCCATATTTCCTTGTCATAAAGAAGACATCCAAGAATGTCCCTACAATCCGTTCAACAAATGCACAAATAAAAATATATTTTTGTAGTATTCTTAAAAACGAAAATACGTAGAACACACTTAGTTCGAGAGTATAAGAATGTTTACAAACAGAACAATTCGATAATGTCAATACTTGTAAATGTGTATAATTGTGTCGTCCCATTTTTGAATAAAATATTTATTACATTCCGGCTTCTTCAATGAACATTACTATAAAATACACTACAATAAATTGGCGACGAGGATAAACCAAAAAATAAAATGGATGCAGAACAATTTTCAATTTTATTAAAGGTAATTACAACAAATAATGATCGACTTGCCTATCTTATTTTGAAACAAGAACGAACAAAAAGCTTTGAAAATAAACTACCGTGAATTATCGAAACCCAATTTTAGTGGAATATCAGACGAAGTTAATAAAATTTTAAGAACTCGAAGTACTTTTAAAACAAATTACTCAAATGTTACAAAGCGATATTTTTCTCAAAAACGAAACAGGTCAAATTCTCGACATAGATTTTCATCAACACTAAATTTTCGTGAATTTGGTATTTACAATACGTGCTTACGATGCGGACGTTCATCAAATTACTTTCCACGAGAATGTCGTGCTGACATAACAAAATTATACTGTACACTTTATAAGCGAAAGGGACACGTTCAAAAAGTCTGTTTATCAACACTGCTGAAAAATAAAAAGGCTAGTGAAATTCAATCTGTTGAAATAGATGAATATGTTACAGATGTTGATGCAGTCAATATTTTTCCTAATAAGACTAAAGTTGTTGATGTTTTCAACTTTACCACTGACTCTTAAAAATTCTGGGTTAATGTGCAGGTAGATGGGAAAATACAAAATTTGGAGTCGATTCCAGCGCAGGAATTTTACTTTGACCTAAACAATCTTTCGATTTACTGAATTTAACGAAAGTTGTACAACCTACAGACATAAAGTTTCGATCTTACACTCATGGAATTTTCGAACCATTAAGTTTTGTCAAAGTTTTAGTCAAATATAAAAACCTCACTAGTACAGAAACTTTGTATATAGTTCCAGGCATGTTTACACCAGTGTTAGGAAGAGCATAGATTCGACATTTAAATTAAATTTATCTGATGTGAATAAGTGTAATCAACCTGAAGAAATTCAAATAAATACTGTCAATATTTGTAATATTTTTGATGACATTATAAAACATTTCCTATTGTGTTTGAACAAAAAGTGGGAAAAACACCTAATTTTACGTGCTTATTAAAACTCTGAGAAAATTCGAAACCTGTGTTTTTAAAAGCTAGAGAAATACCTTTTCCTTTACGCGAGAAAGTTGACGAAGAACTTAAAATACTTGAACAAGATCAAATAATTACAAAAGTAGATTGTAGCAACTGAGGTTCGCCTCTTGTTATACCCAAGCCTGATGGTAGTGTTCAATTATGTGTTGACTATAAAGTAGCTGTCACACGTGTGATGACCGGGTGTGAAAGAATAGTCCCAATGTAGCTCATGCATGTTGTAAGAGGCGACTAAAATGGGTTCCCAGTGTTGGGGGTATAGCCCGGCACTCCTGCCTCCAGAGGGTTTATAAATATGGAGGCCTGGTCCTCCAGGTTGGGTGTGGGGCTAACGACCCCACCCTGTGAAATCTTAAATGTTGCAAAGTCTCATGAGAAAAGTTCCGGACGGACCTTTGGAAAATGACTTGGAACTCGGCACAAGTACTTGAAATTCGGACATTGGAACGTGCGGTCATTATATCGAACCAAAGGACTACAAATATTAACTGAGCAAATGGATAGTTATTAATTGGATCTAATTGCTTTATAAGAACTTATATGGACAGGACAGGGTATCCTGGAGAAAAAGAATCATGTCCTCTTCTATAGTTGTCATGAAAAGAAACATGTTTTTAGAACTAGTTTTTTTTTTAATTAAAAGAATGAAACACTTAGTAGTAGACTTCAAAGCAAGTTCTCCCAAGACTCTGTAAAATAAGATTGAGAGGTACTTTTTCAAATTATAGTAAAATAAGTGTCCATGCACCTACTGAGGAGAAGGGAGAGGATGAAAAAGATGCCTTTTATGATGATCTGGAAATTTTGCTCAATTCATGCAACAGGCATGATGTCAAAATTATTTTAGGAGACATGAATGCTAAGATTGGCAGAGAGACGGAATTTCACCCTATCATTGGAATGCATAACCTTCATAGTGAATCTAATGAAAATGGCATATGATTGATTTCTTTTGCAGCTGCTTGTGAAATGCAGCATTTTATTCGAACACAGGAATATTCATAAATTCATTTCGAGATCACCTGATGGCAATTCGACTAACCAAATAAACCACATACTCATTGATTCAAGATACATATCAAATATCATGGATGTGAGATCAATGCGTGGAGCTAACATTCAATGTGTGGAGCTTCAGACCATTATCTCATTGTCGCAAAAATTCGAAATAGAATATCTAATGCTCGAAAGGTAAGAGGAGAGGCTCTGATTAAATTTAATTGTGATAGACTAAAAGATCCTGTAACGTTAAAGTGCTACCAATTGGAAATAGATAGAAACTTGAAGGAGGTTAATACTGATGGTGACATTAATGATAAATGGCATGGCATTAGAGATGCCTTTATGGCATCAGGCACTGCTATCTTGGGAAAATCAGCAAGAAGAACTTCAAGTGATTGTTTTGATGTTGATTGCAAAGTGGCTACTGCCAACAAAAATAATGCTTATAGGAACATGATTCAAGGAAAACACACCCGAAGAGCTGTTGAATCTTATAAAGAAGAAAGAAGGGATGAGAAAAGACTCCACAGAGCAAAAAACAACAATTTTTGGGGGATCTATTAAAAGATGTTGAACATCTAAGAAGATCCAATGAAAGCAGAGCTTTCTTCCAGAAAATTACTGTGGGTCGTAAAGAGTTTAAACCTAGAATTTCATTTTGCAGGTCTAAGTCAGGAACCATTCTAACAAGTACTGCTGATGTACTCCAAAGATGTAGAGAACACTTCAATGATCTGCTTAATCAGGAATTGCACTCTCATGAACCCATTAATCCTGCTGATAGCTCTGAAGTTGAGGTTCCACCTCCTACTTTTGAGGAATTTAGAGAAGCACTGGGAAAACTTAAAAACAACAAGGCAGTAGGTCCTGATCAAATTCTGGCATAACTTTTGAAATGTGGTAGTGATGTTGCACTTGGTGGACTATATGATCTTTTAACTGACATATGGAACCAGGAGTTATTACCCATGGATTGGAAGGAAAGTATTACTTGTGTCATTCATAAGAAAGGAGATCTTTTAGAATGCTCTAATTACAGAGGCATTAATCTTCTGTGTGTAGCTTATAAAGATTTATCAGGTATTTTATTCAACAGATTAGTCCCACTGGCTGATAATATAATTGGAGACTATCAATGCGGGTAACGGAAAGGGAGATCTACTGTGGAACAGATTTATAACTTAAGACAGATTCTGGAAAAATGTAGAGAGCATGGAATTGACACGCATCACCTGTTCATTGATTTCAGAACTGCTTATGACAGTTTGAACAGAAATGCAGTAATTAATGCAGATAGATTTTGGTATGTCTGGAAAACTAACCAGATTAGTAAATCTAACTATGCAGGAATCTGTAATGAAGATTCAGATTCAGAGTTATCATTTAGAACCATTAAAAATGGTGTAAGACAAAGAAATGCCCTTGCTTGCTTATTATTTAACTTTGCTTTAGAAAAAGTCATCAGAAATGCAGGCATTAATTCTAGAGGTACCATTTTTAGTAAAAGTTTACAAATCCTGGGCTTTGCAGATGATTTGGATTTAATTGCTAGAAATCCTGATACTCTTAAAGAATCCTCTCTGGCATTGGTATGAGAGGCAAATAAAATGGATTTAATAGTCAATCAAAGCAAAACAAAATATATGTCATGCATAAGGCAAAACCATCCTTGCTCTGTATTCACCATAGGCTCTTATGATTTTGAAGCTGTGAACAGTTTTACCTACCTTGGATCTGAAATAAATAATTGGTGATTTGGGTACCGAAATAAACAATTTAATTGCAGCAAATCGTGCATTTTATGTTTTAAAAAAATATCTTACCTCCAAATATATCAAACACAGGACAAAAATTTTACTATATAAATGTATTATTAGACCCATTTTAACTTATGCTTCAGAGACTTGGGCTATGACACAGAAACATGAATGCTGTTTGGCTATTTTTGAAAGGAAAATTTTGAGAAGCATCTATGGTGGAGTAGAGACAGATGGGGTATGGCGTAGAAGGTATAACCATGAATTATACAAAAGTTTTAAGGAAATGGATGTTGTCAAATACATTAAAACACAAAGGATGAGATGGGCTGGCCATGTTATTCGTATGCCAACTAAACGCACCCCTAAAAAAATCTTTCTTGCAAGGTCAATAGGAAAGCGTTCCAGAGGTAGGCTTAAAATCAGATGGATTGATTGTCTTGATAGGGACTTTAATACTATTGGAACGTCTAATTGGAAAAGTGCCTCTGAGTACAGGCCAAGATGGAATAAGCTCATTGAGAAGGCCAGGACCCACACAGGGTTGTAGTGCCATTGTTGATTGATTGATTGATTGATAAAGTAGCTGTAAATTCTCAACTAGAAAGTGCACATTATCCAATCCCTAAAATAGATGAAACTCTGAATAGTCTTTGGAACTTTTAAATTTTTCTGCACTCTAGACTTAGTCAAAGCATATTTACACGTAGTGGATGATGACGAAAGCAAGGTAATTCAAACTATATCTACACATAAAAAAACTTTTCAAATAAATCGTTTATCTTTTGGCATCAAATCTGCTCCTAGTGAATTCTACAGAATACTAGATTAAATATTAATGGGTCTACCAAGTGTATCTACATACTTTGGCGATATTAAAGTACATTGAGAAACTTTTTCAGAATGCCATGATCATCTGATCGAATGCTTGAGACATCTTCAAAAATTCAACATGCATGTAAATAGTTCAAAATGTCATTTTTTCAAAGACAAACTTTCATATTTAGGCTATGTAATCTAACAAAATGAAATATCAAAATGAATTGCGAAGAATTATGGTTCTGGTGCTCCACGAAGTTCTCCTATTCGAAGATCAGAAAGAATACGACAGCCATCACGTTATCTATTGGACTACTTAATTTAAGTGTGAGAGAATGTAATATTCTTAAAAACAAAAGTAAGAAGAACATTCTTAGTTCGAGACTATAAGAATGTTTACAAACAGAACAATATGATAATGTCAATATTTGTATGTGTGTATAATTGTGTCGACCCATTTTTGAATAAAATAATTATTACAAACTGGCTGCTTCAATGAATATTATTATAAAATACGCTACACATTTTTAGTTATAAAATTTTAAATGTTGCAGAAAATAGTGCACTTAAAAATAATTCTTAAAGATTATTGGTTGCTTGACTTCATAATTTTATTTACAAATATTAATTTGATCATTTAGAATGGTCATTATTAAATGGTTAAATCATTTATTTCATTTTTTGAATAAATTATATGCAAATCTCTCCCTTAATTTAATCCACTATTCATTTTTTAAATTCTTATATCATATAATGTCACAATATTAATATATTCTATAAATATATTACTGAATTATTCTTTGAACTTCATAGATGATTAAGTAATTGATGATTGTCAAATATTTTGATTCTACTTACTTCATATTGAAAGATAGTTACTCGTAATAACAATGGACATTTTTAGATATCCATATTCAAGGTTTTATTACTCCCAAAAAGTTAATGAAATAAGTTTATTTTAATAAATTTGGATAGTTAATCAAACATGCTAAAAAATTTTATCTCTCAAACATTTAATTTTATTTAATCTATGACGGATCATGAAAGTTGAATTTAAGAATCTAAAATCTATACTATATAATTTCAACTTTTCCTTTCTTATCTGAAAATTTATGGTATATTTGAAAGTGGAATTCTGAAGAATATCAAGAATGTAGTTAATATTTGATACGAGTATCATAAAATATCCCAATAATGATTTTCTGTTCTGTATTGTTAATTATTTGAAAAATCCAATATATTAGGTATAATATATATATATATATATATAAAGTTAAATGAATGTGTGTATGTGTGGAGTGAATGAGAGGGAGGAGAGATTCTTTTTTTTTTTAAATGCTTGTTGACTTTTCTTATTCAAAATTACTGTTTTAATTAACTGGCTATAGTAAAATATAGGTAAATCTCATGCTTGTGTTTCTTTTTGTTTCTAGAAATATATGAAAGCTTTGAAAAGTCCTGAATTAAGTGGTGTAGTGGAAGGGGGCATTGTGGATGAAATCTTTTTTCAAATACCAGAAATATTAAGCATACATGAGGATTTCTTGGAGCGCTTATCCAGAAGGTATAAAGACTGGGATGCCAAAAACACTGTGGGTGACATTTTTGTTGAAACGGTAAGTAACACTGTCTGCCATATATCAAGATATTTGTCAAATAATCTCACAAAAGTTTATTGTAACAAAGAAACATGTTGCATTAAATACTTTGCAGAATGATGAAAAATAATATTTTTAAAAATAAAGTTCATTGATAGCAAATATAAATTTTGAAGTCAGCAAAGTATTTCATGCAAAGTATCAATTTTTTGTTAACTTGAAATAACACATTGATATCAAAACTATTATCATAGATTTTTCTTATTTTCTTAAACTTAAGATTTAGCTTTTGATTAATTTCTTGATATTATACAGAAACTTTGTATATATAAGTTATTGGAGTTTAATATAGCATTATTTTAACTTGTGTTTGTATTTGCTTGATTGTAAATTTTAACTTACTGAAAAATCTTGTTATAATATACCTATATGATATAATATATGTATTTATATTTGTGTGTTTTTGTACATAGTTTTTTCTTAATTTTTTCAGTTCACAAGGCAGCAAGTTATAAGCACATATATATCTTTTATTAATAACTGGAAGTCTGCTAAAGATGCAACAAAGGTGGCCACCCAGGCAAAACCGGCGTTCGCAAAATTTCTTGAGGTAAACTTAAGAGTACTTGGTAATTATGCATATAAAAAGTGTGATGTCAATTTATAATGCTAATTCATATAATACATAAATGTAGAACCCTGTTAAAAAGAGATATAAAAGGTTGAATATGCATGTGAAATTTTGTTGGATTTTTCTTCTCATTTAAAAAACATCAATCATACATTTGTTTATCACTGGCCATGGCTGAGTGGTTAACTTTCCTGACTTTCAAGCTAATGGTCCCACATTTGAATCCAGGTTCAGTCATGGATGTTTTTTTCAATCTGTGTGTTTCTATGTCCTTTCTTCTGAGATAAATGAATCTATGGTATAGAGACGGAGGTAAATCTTTTTGCCTCAGTGACTTGTTTCACAATTGCTTCTAGGTAATAATAAATGAGTATCAGTTTCAGACTTGTGGTTACTCTCTCAGTATCTGTCATCGAAAAAAAGCATATTAGTTTATTTTATTTAGCTTTAGTCAAATTTATTTACACTCTTGTCACAATATCTTTAACACTAAATTCCAGTTGTTTGCTTAAAATTAAACTTATAATAAAATCATCAAAAATTACTGTTAGAATGTGCTAGTGAAAATGATAATGAATATATCAAATATAAATTTTTTATTATTAGAGATAATGATTCTAAAAATTGGTTTTTTGTTCTTTCAAATTCTTTTAAACTATTAATACAGTCGAAAAGGGGTTTGAAATGAAATTTTGTTACAATGTTACTATTATAAGAGAAAAAATGAATGCATTAACATTCATACATTTTCATCAAAAAATACTAATTTATAATTAAATATTTTTGTAATTATATATAAAATATTCTGATACTTAAATACACTTCAATTAAATGCTTCTTTGTCTCTGTAATGAATATTAAACATGGCCAAAAGAGAAATTTTGTATAATTTTATATAAATTATATAAAATGTTAAATTCATTTTATCAAAATTTTTATTTATTTTTCAATACTAATTTTGAATGTTTAATGTTTTTTTTGTTGTTTTATTTTACAAAAATTAAAATTTGTTTTATTTTTCAACTTAACCATATTTTGTAAATTATTTTTTCAGAGCATGTCCCGTGAGCACAAAGGGAAACTTGCTCTTGATGCACTTCTTATAATGCCTGTTCAACGGATACCTCGCTATGAATTGCTGTTGAAAGTATGTTTTATTTTAAATATTCATCTACAATTACATTAAAAAATTTCTATTGATAATGAAATGAATTTTTTAAAATCTACATGCAAAGTTCTAATTTTAATTTATATATTTGGAGATTTTTTACATTAACTTCAAATTCCAGTATTTAATTTGATTTATAAATTTGATTTTAAATAATTTATATCTTTAATATAATCAAATTTATAAATCATGATATGTAAAAATTTGTATTAAAAATGATGAATCGAATTACATTTTTATAATGAAATTCACTGATAGCATTCTGGGAACAAATTGGTGTCTTAATATCCTAAATATTTTAAATATGTTTTATCAATATGATTCTAACAAAACAGGTAATATTTCACAAATGAATATTTAAAAATGTTCTAATATCATAATGTGTATTTTGATAGATAGATTCATTTGATAGATTCTAAATTAGACACTTAATTTCTTATATTAAAAATAGAATTTTTTATTTCTATTTTAATGTTTTATAAAGATTTGCTTAGCAGATTTTCAGCTTATTAAATGATTTATTATAAACAAATCATTTTTTTTCAAGTAGTAGATTAATTTTATTCTCTTTTTAAGTGACACTTGGAATTGATTTGTTACCAATAAGTTTACTATGTCTTATTTATTAATGATGTATTTCATGATGTGCATTTATAAATATATTTACCTCTTGAATATATGAATATATATGTAGTAGAGAGGGCATGAAAAATTAATATTTTAGATTATGCATTTTAAATTTTATATGAAATGTTATATGTATTTATTATAGATTTTTAAACATATGTGTAAAAAATTCTATTAGCATAATTTAATTTCAATTGGTTTGAAAATTTTTACTAACCGATCAATGTAATTAATGAAAAAATATGAGCTAATCATTATTTAAAATTTGTTTAGGAGCTTATAAAACATACCAACATGGATCATCCAGATCATCATCTTTTAGTGCAAGCGCAAAAAGAGGTCCATGATTTAGCAGTCAAAATTAACCGTGTTGAAAGAGAAGCTTTTCAGCAGGAAGTCATGCAGCAGAAGGTGCGAGAAATTGAGCAGTACATCGAAGGAGTTGAGGATGTATGTGTAAAGTTATTTATTATTAGTTTTAAAATCTATGCACACACAAATTTAGTAAATTGTTATAGGTTAATTAATTTGTCTTGGTGTTTTAATTGTTAACTATAAATCCTTATATTATTACAAATGTACATTATGTACAGATTTATACAAATTAATATTTCATAATTTTTACTGTTCAAAAGAAAACAGTAAGAAATTGAAGTGTATAAAATATATTGCTTTAAATCATGCTAATTTATGAATAAAATAACTTTTCAACAAATGCCAGAAGGTTTTTTTCCTCCGAATAATAATTGATTTGTAAAAATGTGAGATTCTTAAGATTGAATACATTTATTTTATAAACCTTTAAAATATCCTTTCTACAATTACTTTATTTAATTAAGTGATTTACAATTGTATTTTATTTCAAGTTTTAACAAAATACGAAAACTTCTTATGGAAATTTAAAGATTGCATATTTTCATTTTTATTTTTAATGCAAATTATATACAGGATTTTAACTTCAAAAGCATTTTGAAAATCAGTTATTTTGCATTGAAGAATGGATTTGTATGTATGTGCTTATTTCAAATTGCTATACTTTTCAAAATCAATCAAACATTGAGAGACATAAATATTTTATCTCACAAAAAAGTAAAAGCGGTTTCAGAAACATTTAATTTTAAAATTATTGTAAATCATTATTTTGTGTATTATAAACTATGGCAAATAAATACTGGTACAACTATATATTTTGTAATGTGGGAAGGACAGATAATGAAGTTAGAAGGTGAAATTTTTATAATGCATGATTTTGAATTAATCATCATTTTTCTTAACAACATAATGCAATCTGCATGTATCTCATTTGTAATTTAGAGAAAGCGTTTATATAGATTATGAAAAACTCAGCTTAAAAAAAATAAATAAATAAAATAAAATTTTTGCATAAATAGTGGATAAACATGTATCATTATATCATAAATTACAGTTTTTTAACTGTTCAAATAAAGATAAAATTTTTTTATATTTAAAGAGTATTTCATTTCATGAGTGTGCAAGGTGAAAATGTTGATTTATAAAGACAAATTTATTAGCTTTCAGCATCAGTACTAGCCTTTTTTTCAGCATCTGCACATTTATGCATGTAATAATTTGTTATATGAAAGCAATTAATATTTATTTTAATATTTTTCTCTTAACAGCTAGTCCAGCCTGAAAGGGAGTTTATTCGCTATGATGTAGTAACAATACCAGTAAGTATTTCAGTAAAACTTTGTCTTAATTTTTATGATTACTATTTATTCCATTTAGATTGTGAAATTTATTAAATAACTGAAATAAAATAGTTTAAAATACCTCTTTAATTATAATTTAATATCTATTGCATATTTAATGTCTGAGCATGTTGTAGACATTTCACTAATTCATTGTACTATATTAATATTACTATTGTTCACATAGTTGTTTTGTATTAACTTAATGTTATATTTTAATATAAGTTAATATTTTGCATTTTCTTGCCTACATAAAGATAAAATGAAATTATATATATTTTATAAAATTATTTTCAAACAAGTTTAAATATTATTTTAGAACAGTTATAATATTTTGCTCTTCTTAATTTTCGATTCATATATAATTTTTGTATTTTCTAACACCTGTGCTTTTACAATACTTATAAACTTTTATTTATTGAATCGTATCTTAACTAAAATAAAAATATCCTTTTTAGGGAAGTCTCAGCACAAAGAAAGAGCGATGTCTCTTTCTCTTCTCGGATCTCCTGGTAATAACTAGCATCAAAAAGAAAGGAACAACCATAAAGAAGCCGTCACCAGCAGCTGCTGCTGCTGCAGCGGCTTCATCAACAGCGCAATCGTAAGATATATTTATATTATATTTTTCCCTAGTATCATTTATATATTTATAAAGTTTATATTAATAAAAATGTATAAAAAATTTTCTTATATATTATGCTATACAAACATTTAGTATAATTTAATATCTGATAAGATTTATTTGATCCTAACAATGGAACACATTTATATTTTATGTCCCTTTTTGATTTTTAAAATAAATTGATGATTTTAGATCATGTTTAAAACATATAAAGTATTATTTTAAAAAATGAGCATTACTATATTTTTGATTATTTAATAGAGATTAAGCCTATCTGTAAGTATTTTTTTATGTAAAGTGTGTTATTGAGGAATCAGTCAATGCCGCAATGGATGCTGATCCATAATTTACGTATAATATTTTGCTTTTGTAATGATTTTGGACAATTTTAATAGAATGAGTATCATAAGCACTCACACTGTGTAAGCATTTCCTGTTTAATGTACAATAATGTAGATAATTGAATTCAATTTAAAAATAAGGTTAAACTGAAAGTTAATATTTTAAATTGAATATTTTAAATACTACTTCCATCATGTCAGTGTTGTTTTATTTAGTTGATAAAGGATGTGATTTAATCTGTTTAAAAAATGTAACATGGGACAAATTTTATTTTTAAGCTGGTTTATAAGATAAGTTTTATAAATTGTTATTGGAACAGTTGGCACATGCTGATACATTTATGTGATTACTCTTATGGAATGTTGTTTTTGCTATTCCAAATATAAGTAAATATAAACAAGTTCAAATTAACATGACAAGGAATATTGACCAATTTAAGAATTTTGCTAGATTTACTAATAAATTGAACTGTAAAAAGATGGAATGTTAGTGAGATACCAATTTTATTTATAAGCTTAGATAAACATCTCTATAATCATATAAAAATTCATTTAGAAAATATATTGAAAAAGTGTTTTATTTTAATTCAATAAGTAAGTTATGTGAGGGAACTATTCAATAAAAAAAATGAATTCTCTAAGAGATAAAAATAAGGTATTTAAGAAGTATGATTTCTCTTCATTCATTAAAACATCTGATTTGTATAATAATTTTTTCATGTTGAAAGAAATTTTTCTTAAAGCAAATCATAAATTGCATTTCAAACAAATGATAATTTTGTTAGGGATTTACTACAAAGGATTAAAAGGTTCTTTAATTCTTGTACACTTTATAGAATATTAGAAGTAAGATTGTTAATATAAAGAAAACAATGAATGCATATTTAAACATTTAAAAATATTTTATCTTATACCAAGAAAACAGAAAGTAATTATTATTGTACTACAGTGGAGCCTGATTAAAGCTGGGGCATATGGGCAGCTGTTTCAGGTCCCCCACATCAGAGTGATTCTTAAATCGAATGAAAAGTTTAATTCATGTTGTTAATCAAATAGAGAAAATTTGTTGTTGTGAAGTAGAGGAACCCTCTAAGTTTTTGCTCCAATTTTCAATTAGGCCAAGTTAGGCCCTATACAAAGGTATAAATATTTTCTCTGTATGTTTCTTCAGTTTAACATATAAGCTCTGTCAGTTTATAAATGAATTCCTTTTTTTAAACAAGGGTAACGTAATCAGTGAACAAGATAGTCTTTCCAAGATTTCAGTAAAAAAGATAATATTTATGCTATGATACAAATTAAAGAAATATAACCATGAATTTCAATTTAAGTTAGTGGCAGAAAAACAATATACTTGATGTAAATATTATATGAAGTAAAAATACTCAGTGTTTTTTTTTTTTTTTTTTTTTTTTTTGGTAAGTAGAAAAATGTGAGGGTAAGAGAAATTTGAGTAACAACAAAATGTTCAGTACTGAACATAGACCTTGTACATAGTATTTTAGAAGGATTAATTTGTTGAAAAATTATACAGATTGCCTTAACAATAATTTAAATTACAACAATTTTGAATGAAACTATTTTGATAATTAATTAAAACCAAAACACTTTTGAATACTTCAGATGCAAGTGTTTTATAACTTTTAACGGCACAGAAACCTCTGTGAGGGACGAAATAAGTGGCATTTTTTGAATGTTTTTAATGTATTTTAATGATTTTTATAGACATTTGCTTGGAATAGGCAAACAATATAAATCTGAAATACACATCAAAATTTGTTAAATTTTCTACTTGAAATCAAAGTATAAAAATATTGTTTTGATCTTTAAATGTTTATGTAAAATTAGACAAAAATGCATCTAGATTTTGAAGACTTGCTTCTTCTATGAACTTGTTATGCCCCAATGCATAACAATTTGGGGTTACTTTTGGTATTGATGTACATATTTCTTTTAGAATGAAACTTGATATTGTTATGTTATCTTAGATTTTATTTTTGAAATTTGTCTACATAATAATATTCAAATATAAAAATAACATTGGGATGAAAGAGATTGTGATGTGCCAAAAAGTTAAAAAATTTTCCCCAGTGCTCAGAGCACTGTATTTTTTTGGAGATAATATTCTCTTTATTAAGTATAGTAATTTTTATATTATTATTACTTTAAAATAATATTTCTGTAGATCTCAAAATTCAAGCTCTGTACTAGACATGAACAAATACAAATTTCTTACTAGATTCTCCCTCGATAGTCTGGAAATTTCCAAAAGTAAGTTACATTTTATTTATACTTTTATATACCTATATATTCTATTATTTTTAGCCAATTAAACTTAAGCTCCTTTCTATGAAATTTTTATTATATAATTATGGCATAAAAGTATAGCACTTCTATTTTACATTTATTTCTTTTTTAACAGAACATTATGAATGCAAATTTTATTGCAAAAATTTTTTAACGTAAATTTTATTGACATTTTCAATTTTGAAGAAAATTTTCTAAATAATTAATAGGTATTGAGAAAATTTTCTGTACTTGGAAATTATAAAAAACATAAGTGATTTGTGAATATCTCTTGCTTCTTCTTTTTGTTATATGCCAAATATTTAATTGTGTGAATTTCTCAGTATATTTATATATTGCTAATGTCTTATGTATTCTGCTTTTTTGTTCACATTCTACTATACTTTTTTATATTTTTAAATATTTATGGATATTATCATTCTGTAAAATTCATGTAAAACTTCAATTGATTGTATAAAGATGATAGTTTTGAAAACCTTATATCCAAATTGTATCTAAGTATTTAATACTTAATAGTTTTAAAATAGCGCTTACTTGTGAAAAGGACTATTTGTGATGTTTGTTTTATAAACAAGTATAGCATTCTACAGTAAAATCTTTGAAACTCGTTTTAATCAAAAAACACTTTTGACAAAAATGATGAGAGAAAGTATAAAAAGTAGATTAGTATTGAAACAAGATTTGATTTTTTTATAATTTCTATTATATATAATTCTTTATACATTAATTGTGATTCCCTCAAATTATAACTATTAATAATTCAAATGAATGTCTAAATTAGTTGCATAAAAACTGAGAATTTTGTGCATGCATAAAATAAAATTTTCCAGTTTATTCATTCTTAATATTATATGTTCTTTTGAATTAATATATTTATTACAATAACATATTTATTCAGAGTACAGCTTATATGATTATAGCTTGACAGCAGAACTTATTTCTGAAAAGAAAAATAGAATTAATTTTTGCAAAATGTTAATTAAATCTATAATTAATAAAAATGAATATTTAGATTATTTGAATGAAGCTAAAATTTTTAATTTATTTCACTTACAAGTAATATGATTTTGTATACCAACAATTTTAATAAATTTTTCAGTAAAAATGTTTACAGTTATTGTAATATTGAAAATTTAGTGCCTGAAGCACATTATATAAGAAGTAATAACAATGCTTTTGCAACTTCCTTCATTAAAATAGGTTAAAAGAGGATCATTCAAAAAATGTTGATCTGTTGATTTCATGTGTTGCAAAATGTTTTTTTGATCAAAAAATGAGATATTATTATAAGAATCATTAATAATTTTATAGCAACTTCTTTTATCAAAAATTTTAATGTTCTTCAAAAGGATAGAAACCTGTATATATGTGGGATACAGAAAAAATCAAAATTATATCATTTATTTCTACAGTTCACACACTCTTAAAGCTTTATTTTTAGCTTATTGCATATCCTTTGATGAAAATTATTCTGGATTTTTTAATATACATATATTGACCTACAGAACTGTATATAAGTAACTTTAGTATTTTTAAACAAGATTTTTAACAAAATATTTTACTTTTTGTATAAAATAATTAAAAAAACAAGCTGCATGTTTTAAATTTATAATTTTAAATTAACCAGAAATTTAGCTTTAAAAAAGTTATTTATTAATTCCATAATTCTAATTGAAGAATTTTATAGCAAATTAAAGATTTATATCTAACAAAATTTATAATTAAAATTTTTTTGTTGATATGAAAATGTTTTTCTTAATTTCCTGATATAAAAAAACGATAAATAAAATCTCCCTGAACATTGATGACAGGAGTATACAAAAATAATTTGCATCTTATTGTGATACTTATTAATATATTTTAATAATGCTTAATAAAATGCAAACTTTTAATGATATTTGAAAAATTATATTAAGTGTTTTATGTTTTTAGACCAAAAATGTCACGAAGAAAATATTGATAATGAAAATTTAAATTTTAATCAACTTTGGAATGCAAATTATGTACTAAGATTATTAATTATAATTTCTGATGTTTAAAAAAAAACTGAAAGAACTTACTCCCTTAATTATTTTCTTAAAACATCAAAATTTATTTAAATTATTATTTTTAGAATATAAATTAGTATCATACAAAAAGTCAGTTTTGGACATGTTTTCTATATTTTTTTATAAACTTCTGCTTATAGAATTTTTCAATTTCATGTACATGTTACTTTATGACATAAAAGTTATCATATGAAGCAAAGTGATATGAGATATATGTGGGTGAATTGCATGATTGTGTTTCTTTCATAATGATTATGAATTCAAAACTTAATTTTTATTGTGTTCACTTACACAATAAAAATATCTGATAAATATTTTTGTACCAGTCACTAGCTATTAAAAACTTTTTTGTTTTAGTGTATTCCAACCAAATTTTTATAACTCAAGTAAAAATTTAAAATGAAATTGATTTTCTAAAAAATATTACTGTTAAATTTTATTTTAAAATAACAATTTTTCAAATGCTCAATTTTTTATTCTGCAACTTTCTAATGGAATTTGAAGACTCACATCCACCAAAAGGTAATTTTTAATTTTCTTCATTTATTGTGCATTAAATAATGTTATAAGTAAATGAAAAATAATTGGATTATTTTTCTTGAATCATAAATATAAAAATATTCTTTACCATATATTTAGTGTAGGATATTTAACTCTTATAAGTATAGAAAATTTTAGAATTTATTAAAATTAGTTTATTAGAAAGATTTGAAATAAAATGTTTCCAAATGTTTGTTATTTATACGTTTTTGCTAATTTTTGTGAATTTAATAAAAATACTAATAATTATTCATAGCAAATACTTATGTTTGTTTATTCAATAATTAATTAAACCATTTATAAATTTCTATATTTTGGAGAAGATGATAAAAAAACCACATAACTCCTTTTTTTCATATGCATATTCTTGCCATTCTTTTATTTACTGTGTTAGAAATTACAGCTATGCTACATTTAGGAGTGAAATTTTTTTAACCATCGTTCGTCAGCTGCTGTTGTAAAGTCACCTACAATTAACAGTAGATAATCGATAAACTTAATTTTTAAAGTCTGAAATAATACTGAAAATAAAATCAAACCATTGAACGTATCATGTATCTATATAGGTACTGATGTTAATCTAAAGAAGGCTATGAAAGATATCAAGAACTTAGAGGATGATATAGTTTTGCTACGGGAAATCGGCGATTTGATTGGTAAACTGAATACAAATCATCAGGTTAGAAAATTTCATTATTTCTTTATAAAAAAAGCAATTTATGGTAATGGTAGTTTTGAGCTATATTTTACAGTGAATTAAATTTTTAATAAAATAAAATGAATATATTGTATGGATTAAACATATTTCTATGGGTTAGAAAATGTACTTTTTCTGGATATATACTATGTGGAAACATTTTAAAATTGCTTATGAAATAGATTATTTTAATATTTAAGTGAGATGGTAACAGATGCAGAGAAATAATTTCAGTACAAATTCAATCACCTCACATAAAAAAAAAATACCTCTGTAAAGGAATAGAGTTTTCTATTTATTTTTCTAAAAAAAAAATGTACTAACTCATATATATATATAAAAGTACAAAATCTTCAAAAATTTTTTAAAAATATTTTTCATATTTATGTAAGAATACATTATAAAAGCACATATTTTATAAAAGTAGGTTATGAAAATTTATGGGAAATAAATCTTAAGCTTTTCATTAGTATGTTAATTCAGTTTAATAAAATTAAAGCCTAAGATCAATTTAATGTTTCTATATATGATAAAAATCTTTGAAATGATTTTAGACAATGTTTTAATATCTTGCAGTAAGTTACTTTAATCCTGAAATGTTAATATGATGGAAGAAAGTATGATATGATGTAAATTAATGGAATTGTATGCGCAGATTATAGATACAAATGATCAAATTTGTTATTACTCAACTCTAGCTTCCGGCACATGAAAAAGCTTTAATTTGTGTAAAAGCTGTTTTGTCAGGCAGCAAGTACTTTTAGAAATAGTCTTCATCACAGATGTTATCTTTCTAGGGATTATCATTACAGATGTTAATATTCTCTAGGGAATCCCATTAACATTATTAATGTGTGACTTCGCGATCAGTAAAACCTTGCAATGCAAGTCCATTAGCCTTCCTAAGTAGCAATTTAAGATCTTTTTAGAATTCATAGTTACTTTAGAAAATTCTTTTAAAAGTTAGAGATTATGTAACATTTCACATTTTTTGAATGAATATAATATACCTAAGTGCATTCCTGTTTCGCAACTGGGCAATGAACTATATCATCAAAATATTGATTGTCAACAAGAAACAAAAAAGTTTATTCTTTATTAATAGTTAATCCTTCCTTGTCTTTTAATGGTCTTTCGTAGCCTTGATCAACGACTTCTCAACACTCATCTTGAGCCAATACAGCTTGTGTTCTAATGCTCCAAGCGGTGTAATTATCCTTACAAATTTTTGGAATCTTTCAGTTCTGTTATAACTTAGTTTGGCTTACTTCAAATCCTGCTCATCTTCAAAGCATTCATTACTTAAAATTCATGAAGTTTTTCTAATAACATTGTGCTTATAACTTGAAAGAATTATATTTCTTTAGAGTTTTATTTCTATGTGAACAAAACCTGAGGAAGACACAAAATCACATAACCTTGCTTGAAAACATTTATTAAAACATAACTCAAAACTGCATAATTATTAACAACTAGCTTGGTAATTGAAGTTGAAGTAACAAATTTTGCAATGAATTGGTGCATAAAATAAAGATACTTGGTTTATTATCTAACAATATGCAGCACATGAAGTTCAAGAGTTTATAAAACTATCAGAATGTACTTGAAGAATAATGAGTTGTGAGCTATGTATCCAACAACAGATTTTTATTAATTCCAAACCACCTTGCTGGAAGCTTCAAGGCGAAACTTTTTTTCAGCTATAGGTATATCATTTCTACCCCAGATACACTTATGGTCAGAAACAGTAATTATTTTTGGAGACTTTAAGACAGATACTGTCGCATGTTTTCATAATAACAAAAGCATACTATATACTTTTCCTATACAGGAAACTATACTTGAAGAAAAATTAGTTGTGAGCTATGTGTCCAGCAACAGATTTTTTATTAATTCCAAACCAATTTGCAGAAAGTTACAGGGAGAAGCTTTCTTTTCAGCTATAGCTTTTGTTTCTATCCCAGATACACTTATGGCTAGATACAGAAATTATTTTTGAAGACTTGATGACAAACACTATCTTATGTTTTCATAATGAAAAAGCCATACCATATACTTTTCCTATATCAGGCAACATTATGTATGTAGCAATAAAATAATTGAATCATGCAACTTTGTAATAAACAAAATTCTTTGGTTTTCATATTATTTGCACTGATAACTCTACAATATATTCATATAAGCTTGAAGGGAGTTATACTGCTTTTTAAAGTTTTTCACTTTATTCTTTTTAATAGAAATGATTGGCTTGTATACTAATCATCATACCTTGAGCTGTCTGCTTGGAATTGACACTAGCAAATGCTGACATACCTCACATTACTTCGTCCCTTTTCAAATATGTGATGGGTGCCAACTATTAGACTTGATTATTCACAAATTCTCTTTGCATTTAAAACCATTTCTCATTCAGTGATTGGTATTGCTAATGACATCAAAGATTTGTTGATGTGTCTGTTATTTCTCATATTAGTCATGTTTCATATTGGCTAAATCAATCTGAATGTTTTGTTTCATATTGTGTATTTGCTTGTGAACAAAATAACCATCAATCCATAAAAATTGTTTACATTTTTGTGGTGCTTCTCTTTATATACTGACATTTCAGTCTTGAGCTATGTCAAATATGTTAAATATAACTTCCTTCATCACATTTATGTGAAAAAGCACTTTATATAGCATTTTTTTCTTTTCAGAATCACTTTAAGTAAGAGACATTTTATAATTTTAATGATCTGATATAGGATGGTATCTGAAAATCGGAATTTAAGTAAACCCCTAATCCACTGATATTAAAATTACACTTAATAATTTTTAAAGATAAAATAAATAGATGAAAGTTTTTGTTTAAATTTTAGACATTTAACAGTCATGAAATTACATTTATTTCATTCACGAGTAATTCATTCAAGTATATCTCATAAATTTCTAGAATATTTAATATATTCTCTTAAAATTTTACAGATTAAGCTTATATATTTTTATTTTTAGTTATCCTTGCTGTTATGAAAACAATTTTTTTTTCATTAGGTACTTGAAGATGTAGTAAAAGACTTGTCTACAGGCATTTCAAAACAATTGGTAGATAAGCAAAGTAATGAGTTGCCTCTGATTTGTCTTGAGCTCAGTGTTACTACATCGTGAGTGATATATTTTTTGTTTATCATAAAGTACACAGTTTACAGTTTATTACTAATTTCTTAAATAAGTTTCTTTCTTAAATATTTTGCTTAAATTTAAAGATTGGCTTTTTAACTTAGATTTTCTTATGGCTATCAGAATAGTATTATCAATGTAAAAAGTAAGATATATCGATATGAGTTTTACAATTAATATAACCAATTATAATTTCAACACATGTTTCTAGTAAAATCCTATTCTTATCTTTATTCTTATTTTTGTTATAAATTACTTTTAAAATTAATTTTTTATTGTTACTTTAATTCATCTCATGTGAAAATGTTATTAAATTAAATACATGGAATTGTATTTTGTTATAATTAATGTTGATTTTTGGTACGATTTATTAGTATAATGCTTTGACAATTTTTCCTTACAGTTTTCTACATCATTTATTTAAACACTAATCATATAGATAACTTATGTTTCAATATCATGTATTTAAAACATTACAGAAATCAATACTATTCCTTGAACTCTTGTTTTGATCGCTCATTAATTATATTTATGATATCAACTGTGCTGATTATTTGACTTTTTATGCTAAATTAATTCAAAATAATAAAGTTTTCATTTGGATAAAGTTTAAACCATAAAAATAATCATGAATTTTGTTTAAATATTGTAGGAAAAAACTATCAAAAGTAATTACAATTTTTACATTTTACCACCCAAGGGTTTTTGTACTCTTAAAACTTTTTAAAAAACCACCTTGATTTTGCTTTTCTGTTTAAAGTGTGTGAAAAACATCAATACCTCAATACATTTAAAATTATATAATTTTTAAACTATCCTTTTTAAAACTTTTTGATAATCTCAAATTTTGAATAGATTTTTTTGTCATTTTTTTAAATTAAGTTTGTTTCAATATTTATGTAGCAATGTAAAAAGCATGTCCAAAATGAAATTCACAAATATCTCTCATTATGAAATTTGAAGAATGAAATGAAAATTCATAAATATTTCTTATGAATTTTCATTTTAAAAGAATAGGTACTTCAAGAATTAAGATCAAAAATGAAAAGGTGTTTCTCCAAACATTGATTTAATACTCAGCTTATAATGATCAAAATTTAAAAAGTGAATTTAAAATAAAATTTTATTTTAATATTCTTATTTTATGTTAATTTGTAAATTTAAGTCTATTCCACTTTATGCCTCGTGTATGTAATTTTGACAGTTGATTTGAAACTTTTTGGAAAAAAATTGCCAAATCATTAACTCCTTTACAGGCTATCCTGAGTTAACTTGGGCAAAAAATTCTGTCCCTTTTCCGGCTAAATTTGTTTAAAAATATGAAATTTTCAAATGTTAAAAATTTTGTTTAAAATTAGAAGTGATAAAGTAAGTAATAAATTAGATGCTATTTTTTTAAACTTTTGAATAAATTTAGTATTTTAAACAATTCTGCAATAATTTTTGAGCAAAACATAATTTTAATAAAATGTAACTATAAAAAATTCTTTCACTTTTTAGACTTACATTTTATTAAAATTAGATTATATATTTTGTTCTGTGAATAATTAATCTTTGTGATCTTTCAGGTTTTAATTAATTTTACAATATACCTACTTTTAGTTTATAAATTGAATAACTTGTTACTAGAATTATCTTAATTTAAATGCTTATATGATTTATAAAAGAATGTCAACAAATCAGAACTGCTTAACTCTCGACTGGTTACCAATTGGGAGCCCCAGACAGATCTTTAAATTCACAGTCCATGTCCGAAGAGTTGTCTCTTCATAGTAAAAATAAAATTCTTCTTCACTGCTTGAATCAGACATAATGTTTGTAAATATGTAATATTTTCACTATACAATTAGCTAATAGAATAAATTCTGAGAGTGAAACAGCACTCATATATATGTATGTATGTATATATATATATATGTTTATATATATTATATATATATATATATACATATACATATATATATATATATATATATATATATATATATATATATATATATATATATATATATATATATATATATATATATATATATATATATATATATATATATATATATATATATATATATATATAGGGAAGTAACAGTATGTCATTTGAATAATTTTTTCTGGCCTGCTGAAGGCGATTTATTGACACGCTTACCTGGAATACATCATTAGAAAGATGTTTCCAAGATAGCTTGATTGGAAATGTGCATCCACTACACCAGTTCTAAATTTGATATAAATTTATATTTATCAGTTTACCCCGGAATTTAAAAATTCCCAAGCCTCACTAGTTAGGAATTTGTCAATATTGTTAATCCTGATGTCAGATCGATGTAATCAGAAACACCAGTTGATCTTTTTGCTATCTTCACTCTACTTGTAAGTAATTTAAAATTAACTACATATGCATTAATTTCTTGTTTACTTGAGAATTTGACTAAACATGTTTTGAAATTTTTCATATTGTTGTTATCTTCACACTACTCAAATTTTCAGTACACATATTTCAAGCATTGGTTAAAATACTAAGATCAAGGTAATTACAAAAAAATGAAAGAATAAATCCTATTACTTAAGTATATTCGAATTTTAGAATGGGTCCTATGTTACTTTTTACTTCACATACAGATATATTATTTTGTTATGATTACGTCTATAACTTTACAAGGAAGCTATTACTTTTTGCAAGAAAATTTTAATTTTGAATCAAACTCTAACTAAATTCACATTTTGGTATAGGACTGTGGTAAATGATATTAAAATACATCAAGAATTCCTAATTTCAGAAAAATTATGAGAAATATTCCCTTAAATGTTCGTTTAAGAAATGTGTATCAGTGTCAGTGACATTATAATATGATTTCACCATAAACTAGATGAAATTTAAATATTTAAAAAATGTTTAAATTTAGTAATCACTAACATTTTTACATTTAAGGAAAACAGTGAAGAACATGTTAAGTTATTTAATGTCTTTATTGTAAGGTTTAAAATTGTTTTAATATTTTTTATAATTAATGATATTTTAAACTTATATTTTATAAGTGTAATTTAAAATCATTGAATTAAATTTAAATTTACTAATGAATTCCAGAAAATAGGAAATTTCTTTTGTCATGCAAAAGAAATATTTTTATTTACAAATTTATTGACTACATTTTAAGTAGTAAGCTTTTTTCTCATATCCTTCAATATCTAACAGCTTTGCACTAAAGATTATATTTTCACCTTTTTAAAACAGAATATTTCAAATAAGCACTATCTGTGTTTTCAAAAACAAAGTTCAATGACTTAATTCTAATATTAAGCTAAATAATTTAATATTCAATAAGATGTTTCTAACATAAGAAATAAATTTTATTTTTGTGGTCAATTTGTAAATTATGATATGTATTTTTAACAGGTTAAACTTTGTTAAATGTTATGTAAAATTAATTCTCTCGAACTAGGCAAAGTATTCATTTCTGGTTAGGGAATTTATGTTTACAAAAATTGATTTTGTGAATATTTACTTCTTTAATCAAAACTATTTAAAAATATTTTTTCTGATTTAAATAAAAAATTATATATATATATATATATATATATATATATATATATATATATATATATATATATATATATATATATATATATATATATATATCAAAATGATATTTAAAAATTATAATATGATATTCATTGTCATAGTTATCTTATATTTTTTTAATTATTTAAGTTTTTCAATACAAAAACTGCTTAGAAATAAATTAAATTTCCTGATAATAATTTACAAAATAATTTAAAAAAATTCATATTTAGTGTAATAAAAAATTATAATAAAGACTTGAAGAAATTTTTGAGCAGAACATTCACAAAGCAAACTGCTAGCACATTTTGTTTTCTACACCTGAGAGCGATGGATGGGCTTCCTTGCTGTAAGTCATTAGAAGGTGATTATTGTCAAGTGATCCAGGGTACAACCAAAATATGTATCATCAACAATTAGAGGCTTTTGTATTCTTCGCAAGTTCTAAAGGGGGTAAAACTTGCGTTGCATTGAAAGCCAAAGCTATGTTGCTACCACAAATAAAAAATGAAGCCCTTTCTTCACAGAACCGCAGACGGTTAAGGGGTTAGTTATAAAATTTGTGAGATTAAGTATAAAAATTTGGGGATTTTAAAATGTACAATCTTATCCATTATTTAGTGACAGTTCATGGTAATTGTCATTTGCAGGACAAATGAGAAATATTAATTAAAAGATTAATCATTAAAGGAGTTTCTATTATTATTTAATAATTTTAAATTCATCTTTTTTTTGTAACTTATACAATGTTTATTAACTTTTAAAATACCATTGACTTAAAGAAAACTGTAAAGTTACAAATTATATTTATATTTTCAGATAAGCTGTATTCATGATATAAATTGTCAAATATGTCAAACTAAATATTAAAATCTTTACGAAAATGGAAAGCAATAAGTGAAGCTTGTAATTCCATTTGAAGTATCAGATGACTTAAAATATAAATTGGATTGGATTTTTTCAGCAGAATACTGAAAATCCCTAAAAAAGTAAACATGTATATTTGATTTTATAACCTCAAATGCAGGAATTACTATATTGGTTCCTCACTTAAATATTATTGGAAAAGTTTAATTAACATAAAGATAAAAGTAAAGTTATTTCAATAATTTTATTTTCTTTAATTCAGTTTAAATATACTATATAATAGTTATTACTTTTTTAAAATATGAGTTCATTTAAAATGCTGCATCTCAGTGGAAAAATATTGCATGAAACTGATCATGAAATCTTAAAATTTAGTTAAATGCAAAAAGAACAAATTGATATGTATACTATTATTATTAGATAGAATTCCATATGCATTGCCAATGCAAATGTAAAAATTGTTCAAACTGCATTTCCTTACATAAAAGATTTTTGCATGTATTTTGTAAGCAGTGTTATAAAACAAATTTTCTAAATATTCTTTTGCGAAATATTTGTGTGTTTATATATTAGGAAAAAGAAGTTGAATGCTTTCAGTTCAAAGAAAATACCATATTTTATTAGGTTATAAGTAGCAATTGATTGGAATTTTCTATTAGTGTGGGGGAGTTTGCATTTAAATGCAATATACACAAACATTTCTTTGGTTTGCTAAATGGCCAATAAATTCTGAAGTTTCTGCAAAATTTCTTTGTGCATATTATTTATTATTTAGTGAATTCTAGGGTAATTTATAAACTGGAGGTAAACATTTTACACATCTGATTAACCCTAAATTAGTATCCTTTTGTTCTTAAATAAAACTGTGTTCTCTGTGAAAACAAAACTATATTTTTAAATTTATACTAAAAATAGCCTTCGATTTTTAAAACCCATTAATTTATTACTTTTTAAAATGTATTAATATTATTTTACGTTAATATGTACTTTTTCTTTTAGAGAAAATGGAGAAAACCTTATTATTCACTTCCCTTCTCCAGAAAGGAAAGCTATTTGGGAAGCTGCATTTAACGCGGCAAAACTTAAGCTAGGTATTTTCTTAAATTTTATGATTTTAATATTAAGTATTTAATAATTGATATGATATATTTTTGATGGTCATTAACTATTTTTAATAGAAGCTTTTAAGCAAAATTACAAATATTATAACAGTATCTGCTAAATTATTTAAATTAATTTTTTAATGTGAATATGAATGAAAGTAACTTAATATATATAAAATAAAATTTATTTTAAAATTATAGCTTAAATATCTATCCAAATATTATTTAAAATTGTAATGCTTTTGTTAAATATTTTAAAATTCCGTTTTGTAGTTAATCTTTAGTTTTTTTCAGAGTACTTCATGTTAAAATTTTAATTGAAATTTATTATTTCTGCTGTTACTATTGTTTAAAATAATAATGAAATATTTAAAAAATGTTGCTTACCCTGTTTTACATTTCTATTATTGTATGTAAATTTATATGAAAATATTAATAATTGTTTATTTTTGTAAGAGTGACACATTAATTTATAATTATTTGCTTCTTATTCCAAACTACTAGTAAATAATGTAAATATATTAGTGAAATGTATGTATATTATGTAATGTTATAATTTGGTTTATGGAATATGATGTCGCCTAATGTATGTGGCTATATTTAGGGTAGGGTGATTCCAAAAGAACTGTGCACTGTGAACATATGTCTATTTTACTATGTATGTAGCTAAGAAATTTGTGAAAAAATTTACGAGTGTGAAATAAAATGAAATATTTTTAAAGGCACTTGTTAAAGGGAAAGAATTTTAAATTAAAAAGTTTTGAATGAAAATAAATATATATATTTTCAACAACTAAAATTCTAATGTAATATTGTCATACATAAAAGGTGAAGCTCTAGTGAATATCATAAATTATGTTATAAAAATGAAGTTCTGTTTTATTTTTCATATTAAAAAAGTGAACTAATATCTAGGTATTTTTAATATAGTTTTTCTGCTATTATGCATTTTTAATTTAGTTCTTTTAATTTTTGTTCAGTCAAGTATAAGCAATACTACCAAATAGTAACTGTTATTATATGTTAAATACAATATCATTTACTGAAATATGATTGCTTACAATAACCCTTGTTGAGCCATTAATTTAAAAAGCATATAAAAGTGCTAAGAATTTTTTAAAGTTATTTTTAAGTTAAAAAAGTACTAAGTTATTTTCGTTAGTTTAAAATTGTGATAAATATTTATAAACCTATACTATCTGTATTTTCTGATGTACATTTTTTGTTTTTATTTAGTCATTTAGAAGACTTTTAATCTGTCTAAAGTACACTTGTGTTAAGAAATAAAATTTCGAATCAAAAATAAATTGCAAAATTTTATACTCAGTAAAAGGATATTAAAAAGAAAATTCTAAGTTTTCAGTTTCTTTTTAAATAGTTTTTTTATGAGATAAGAATGAAAATTAATACAAGAGCACTGTAAATTTTAAGCATTTTAAGTAGTTGTTTTCTTAATTTTATCATATTTTGTTAATCTTAGCATCTTCTACTGGACGGAAATCTCCTCCAGAGTTTCTGATACCTTTGCCAATTCGTAAGACTAGAGCAGGTCTCCAGGTAAATTTTACATTTATTTAATTTTTTTGTGAAACATATGAACAATATGTTCTCATATACAAAAGTTTCATTTCCTAAAATTTATGTAGGTGTGTATTTATTTATGTATGCATATGTTTAGTAATAAGTTTTATACATGATATAAATAAATATTTAGTATTTAATTTATACTTAAATTTTTTTGCAAAATATGAATTGAAATTAATTTTTCGTATATTTATATGATATTCTTTCCTAATTAAGGAAACAATTAAAGTAGAATCTAATGAGATTTATTGAATATTTTTTAATTTTTACTTTATTGGCATATGTAAAATAATATTTGTAATCAATCATTAAATGAAAAATTTTGTAAAATTTTTAATCTTCCTAGTATTTGATATGTATAGTAATACCTTGCAGTTAGTATAAAATTACAATATGAATTTTTCAAGAAAATTATATAAAGAATTCATATATGTCTAATTAACTGTAGTATCATTAAATTTTTGCAAACATACAAATTTTAAACTGCATGAATGAACAACTTGACCCGAATGAAAGATATATGATGGTACTTCATTTTGCATCTAAAAATATTTTACTGTAAATATTAATACATTAAGAATATTCTTAATGTATTTTCCATGTTTAAATTATTTTAATGTGAACTCTAATAAAAAAATTGTTTTGTAAATTCTATTATCTGAATTTTTTGTTATCAGAAAGATTAGTAAACGAATGTATTTTAAATATAAATTATTTTCACAAGATAAAATATTATATTTTCAATCATTCTGATGAAACTGCACTTGACATATTAAATTCAAATGTTTGTTAGAATATTAGCACAATTTAAATCTTTATTCCAGAAAAAAGACTTTGAATTATAGATGGAGAATTTTTTAATAAATGTTATAAATGCTAATATAAGTTTGTTTAATCAATAGTATCCAAATTCTCCTAGTATATTTTTCTGAATTTTAAAAAATTATATTATATTGTTTTCATAACTTATATATAATTAACACTATTTTTTCTATTAACTCAACTTATAGAAATTATACATATTTGGATTCATTTTTAAATAATTATAATTACATGAAATGATATATTTACTATCTTAATTGCTAACTTTAAATCTGTTTCTTTTATATCTACATATTTAGTTTATGGTATCAATATCTTAATTTATAATTTTTTTAAGCAATACTCAGTTTTAAAATCCTAATTTTAATAGCATATTTTAAATTTTGTTAAAAATATTTGTATTTTTCTAACCAACAAGTAAGTTTATGCAAAATTTTCTCAATGTGAAGATCAATCACCTTAAGTTCCTGAAAGGTATATTGAATCAGATAGTTTTGAAGAATATTTGATAATTCAGAGTTTTCTCATAGAGGAAATTTATTGCATAAGATAGAAATTTCAATTTTGTAACATTAATATATTATACTTCCTGGAAAATATTTTTCCTCTCATCAGGGAATTAAGGTATAATGTATTAGGTAAAAAGAATACAAACTACCAATTTTCATATATTTTTGAAAGGTCAGATTTCTTCCATGATTTGAATATTTTGCAAGCTTTTACCTTTTGGCCCTCACTCTTTTATGAGAAATACTATACTTTTGTTATGTTTAAAATTAATTTAAAATATTTTGTTGTAATTATATTTAGGATATTTTTCTTTTTGTTCTCGATATCATTTTCTGTTCATTAATAAAAATATGTATCATTTTTCTTTTTCAATTTTTTGTTTCGTGCATAATTCCTTGACTGTTTATAAATAAATATTCTAGTAAAATTTTAGAAAATTATAACTAGAATATTCTAGTAAAATTTTAGCACAACTTCAAACTTATGCTTTTCTACCAATTGATGGGTGAGTGGTTAGCATTTCTGACACCTGGACTGTTGGTCCCAAGTTCGGACATGGATGTTTATTTTCTCTCTGTTTCTATGTCCTGAGATTATGTATGAATGTGGCCCACACTGTAAACGGGTTTGTCATGGTATGGAGTAGGTAATGCTACTCACCTCTGTGATTTGTTTCACAGGTGCCCACTGGGTAATGATCAATGAGTAGCAGTTTCTGGCCTTAGTTGTAGCGAAGGTTTAGTCACCCAGTGTCTGCTATTATTAAAATAAACTGTTTTTTATACTTAAAAATTCATAATTTCTTTATTTCGTAATAAGCTAGGGAAGCTAGGAAATAAATAAATATTAAATTAAACAGTTATGTTTAATTTAATATTTATTTCTTTATCAAGTATCTATATCATGCTCATTTAAATTTATTAATTTCTAAAAATCCTCACAAGTAATTTATAGAATACAAATGACTTTAGATTTAACTTCAAAAAATTAGTGTTTCATAAATTGTTTATCAATATCTGATTATCTTAATCCTTCTTTTTTAAATTAAATTAATTATTAACTAATATAAATATTTTGTTTAATTTTATATTTTCATTTATCTCTTACTTATTTTTTGAATAAGTTTAAATATGCAAATTTTATTTTATACCACGATTCTCATTTCACTACTACTTGACATGAATTTATTTATGTTGCATAAAATATTCATTTTATTCCAACTAGGAAAGAATCAAACAATGTTATTATAATGAAATAATTACTAGAAATTACTTATACTTATTTTTCACAATTTGAAACTGTGTAATTTTTCTTATTTTCATTTTAATTATATGTATTATTTTATGTCTAATTTGTTTCTCTACACAAAATATTCTGCAGTTTCATAATTTTTTAAAAATTTATTGGCAGATTTTTTAATCTTGTTTATTATTTCTAATTCATAAGATTTTTGTTTTAGAAGTTTATTTTTTATAAATAACAATTATGTGTGTTTTATAAACAGTTATGTATGATAGAAAACCCTTTTGTAGAATTGAATATAATATTTTTGATTTATTAGCCAATTAGGATTCATTTGCTTAAAATATTGTTTTATCTCATTTTATGTTTCAATCTCATTTATGTTTAATTTTTAGATGACTTTAATTAAAAATTATTTTCTGTATATGCTTTAACAGTAATATATGATACATGTATAACATTGAAAATTTACGCTTGAAATTATTGAGAAATTTTTTAAAATTGTTTTGCTCATGCCAGTATGCAGAATATGGCATTTAATTTTTCTTTAGTAATCAACTACATACATGTTGAAATTGATATGTATAATTTATAGGAAATTTTTATAAGCTGCTGCAATTTATCAGAATGATTTGGTTTCACAGAAACTACAAAAAACATAAGCATTATTATAACTTAGAATCAAAAATTAGTTGACTTTACTTGTTACATAAAAATTCTTTAATTATTCATTAGCTTATCTAAGTCATTTTCTTATTAGAAAAACAAAACACACAGCTTTGATTATATTTTAAAATAATATTTATTTTCCTTTATACCACTAACTATGAAATAGTTTCTTAATGGCAGATTAAAAAATGTGGCAATTTCAAAAAATTAAGTATTCAAAGTTTCAAAATTGCCTTACTTTTCTTAAATGAAATTTGAAGTTTCATTTAAATTTGCATATAATTTTCTATACACAATGTTTCATTATGAAAGGCGTCATTGAAGCTGGAATTTTTTTAAAAGGCTCAGTTTTTTGAGTATGTATCTTGTATATACTTAAAAAATCTTTAACTTTATGAAGAATATTGTGATATTAACTTATATGCAAGCATGCTGCTAAATTATCTGTGTCCACTTTTATGGTTTAATTTCTAATGTTATTCATATAATTGTATCTTAAAAGAAAAACTCAACTTATGAAATTTTGGTTTCGTCTCATTTTAACTGTACATTTATCGATGAGTAAATATTAAAGAACAAGTCTAAGGTTAAAGCAAAATATTTTCTTCAAGAATAATCCTCTTATATTTAATTTCATTTTGCAGTCTTTATTCTTTCAGTTCTCTTTAGAAATGCAAGCAATCCTTTATAGTAAGTGTTTTACATTCTGTAAATATTTTTAATAATTAAAACTTCATAGTACAAATTAAATGAAATAGCTATATGTTGCTAAGGACCTTTATTGAAAGATTAAGTGGTATGTAATATTTATCTCATGTATTTAACAAGTCATATTTATATACTCTTCAAGATATTAAGGTATGTATTTTAGATTTATATAAATTGTGTTTAAGTTTGTATTATAAATTTGGTAAGTATTATTTTTAGGTTATATGAATAATGTGTACATAATATAATAAGGCTTCTTATTATACTTTTATAGTATTTTATTTATAAATGCAATAAATTAGTAATATATTATAATAATAAAATATTTTATAAATCTTTCTACAAGTGCCGTAAATTTTCTTTTGATGATATTTTGTGCTTTAGTACTATAAATAAATTGAAACATATTTTCAAGAAAAATTTTATTAAATTAGTGGATACATGTAAATTTATTTGTTTATTGTTATTAATACATTTTTGTGATTTTACTATTTACCCTCCTTATATTTTTAATTCTATGTAAATTTAGTTTTATGTGGAATATTTGTATATATGCTTAAAGTTTGTTTAATATTTTTAAAATATTATTGCGTAACTCAAAGTCATTTTTCTCTTTCTTAGTTCACTTGTGCAAGTGCTACTCCATTGGGTGTTAACCAACAAGCATTACGAGATGTTTGGGTTTGCAATAGTGATGGCTATGTAGGACAAGTCTGTGTGCTCAGCTTCTTGCCTGAACCAACAGTCATGTCTTGCAATGGTATCTGTAATACCCGAATTCTAACAATCACTTCTGCCCCTGCTCCCAATCCACCGTAAGTGCTTATAGATTGAGAGTCTTATTAAAATATATTAAGTGTTCAGTAATTTCCATTTAAATACTAAATATTCATATTTTAAAGTCACCCCATGATATTCAGCCAAGAAATAGATACTTTTATTAGAAATTTTATACATAAATTCTAAAATTTCCTTACATTTGTTTTATATCAAAATGAGGTCGATCTTAACTGTTTATAAAGATTTTAATAGAATTTTTAAAAAATCAGAGGAAAAGTATTGATTTCATATAATATTTACTTCTTTCAAAATTTAGATGTAACAAACAATAAATTGGAAAATGATTTACAATTAGTAGTTATTTTTTTGGTTAAATATTTTTCATTTATTTGTTTATTCATTTGCTATCATTGTATGATTGCAATACCTTGACAAAATCTAATAACTAAATTCTCAATAATCAAATTTAATAAACAAATACTTGCATAATTTTTTAAGCTCTTTTTCAGTCGACTTTTAAAAATCTATAATTAATATATCATAACATATGTAGTCACTATTAAAATTAAATCATGTAGACTATTTTCTTATTTCTGCAAAATTACTTTCTCTTTTGCAAAGAAATAGATAAACGAAATTTTTGCTTAAAATACAAATGATAAAAAATTACAACGAAAATAATTCATTAATAAGTTTTGAGAAGTTTATTAAATTATAACTGTATTTAAATTTTTCTGAAAATTTTAAAATAATTAAAATTGAATCTAAATCAAAAAGTTATTTTAAATGTTAAGTAAATATTAATGTCTGTAAATATTATAAGAAAAAAGCCACTCTTATAATTTTAATTTAGTATAATAATTAAATTTAGTTTATAATTTTTAATTTAAGTTTAGTTTCTTAAAAATTTATTCTTAATTAGATGATATTTGTGATTTTCTTTAACAACTAGCTGAATTTGAATATGTTGAAACAAATATGTGTGCATAAATTAGCTGCAGAAACATTAGGGAGTGAAAAGTATATTTTTATCTGTTATAAAGAAAGAAAGATATGAAGTATCAGGAAATAGATTTTAAAGAATTAGTTCTTTTGTGTAAAGTAAATTGCTGTATAATTTTCTTCAATTATTGAATAAAAAATTATTTAAACTTAAGGAATGATTTGTATATTAATATATTATGAAGGAATCATTTGTTTTAGAAAATAAGTTTTTGCATCAAAATAATGTGCAACAAAATAAAAAATATAGTACATGGATTTTTTTTAAAAAAAATTCAAAATTCAAAATGTGATATTGTATGCAAATAAAAAAGCAGAACATCCCTCACTGCATTGTATATTAATAATTGTATTTAATTTGCATGTAACTAATCAAGAAGTTTTGCTTACTTTGACAATCTATATAGACAAGATCAGGGGTGCAACAACTTGGAAACAGGATATTTATGTGAAAAAGTGTATCATCTCAAAATTTTGTTTCATCTAAAAAATCTCGGAATAATTATGCGTGGAAATAATGTTTTGAAACAAATTATCATTAAGTGTTCAGTTTATATTTATTGATTCTGAAATTCTTTCTTCTGATTGTGCTCATCTTTAGAGAAAACTAACTACTATACTACTACATCTCTAAAAAAAAAAAAAAACATTTTTTTTGAAAATATGTGCCCATTTCTGATATATCTTATTTCTCATGTGTGGTTTTATAACATTAAACAGAGACCGGCAGAAAAAACTCGTATTATTTCAATTTAAATCTTACATTGATAAGTAAGTGTACTGCTTCAATTGCTAATTCAATTGTTTCCCTTATAGAAAAGTTGTATTTGCAAGCATAATTTAATAGCTGTATATGCAAGAAATTTTTTACACCTTAATCTGAATATCTCTTACTTTAGCAAAATTAATTTACTGTTTTGAATGCTAAAATTTAATAATATTCTCAATAATGTTCATAACTTTTATTTTGGTTGTATACTTATTTTACTATTGTTAAATATATTACTTATAAATATTCTTTTGTAAAAATATATTTGTTGAAATGCTTATGGTTCTTGATTATTTTTTTGAAATTTTAGTATTGCATGTTTATTTTAAATATATTTTACTGGATTTATATGTACATAAATGTTTCTCAAAAATGCTAAATTTGCTATAATTATTGGTTAACCATTGAATTTTGAAGTGTAAAATTTTATTTCAGGACATTTTCTGAGAACAAAGTTGTAATAATTTTATTATTTTGCTATTTATTATCTGGAAATATGTGTTTTTATCCGGCATCTTAGTGATATGTTATGCAAATATTTGAATATGTATATAGTTGGGTTAAAATGTTTGCTGTTAAAGATTACTTGCAATTCTTTTTCTTAAGTTTTTATTATTAATGTGTTTAACCAATAAATATTACATATATAGTATTTATTTCTTATGAAAATTCTTATATATTTATTTAAAAAAAAAATTAGACCACCAGAAAAAAACAGATGGAGACCTTCTTTACCTGAAAATGCAGCTGGAGTTAGCATAGAAGTGCAAGAACCAGAAGCAGTATCTAAAAGTGATAAAACTAATAATGGAAATATTCAGTTGGATAGGTAAACATTATCAGCTTATTCTTAAATTTTAAAAAGCAGAAGAATTAAACTAACTATTTAAATAAATAATACTATAACTAATATTTTTATGCAGTTAGTTTTATTTATTAGCATTTAAACATTAGTATATAAAATTTGCATACTTATTATATTTACATATGCTTGTGTATAAAATTTACATAAGACTTTATTCAGATGTTTATTATTATAACACCTTTTATGAAGTGTATATACAGGAATACAGGCCAACAAAATTACGTTAAATTTTTTTTTTCAAAATATTCCTTTAAAACTTTTTCTAAAATGAGAAGTTTCCTTAAAAAATGAAGCTATCAAGTGACATTTTGCGTATCATAATTGATAATAACTAGTGGTACTATACAAGTGATGGGTATCATACTGGAATACTTATGTTGACTAATCACTTGACCTCAAAACTCTAACAGGTCAAGAGGTTTTAGAACAACCAAGTTGTATAGCTTGTATGTATAGTTACAATGTATATATAGTTTTGCTCACAATGCAAGTAAAACTAGTAAAATACCCAAACAACCATGAAAATCCACATGACATCCTAGTGATATCTCTCAGGCATTTATTTGGATATTGCTTTGTCTCTTAGGTATCCTCATGATATCTGAATATTTACGTTACATCTACCATTTGTCTAAATAGTCACATCAAATGAATATCCTGTGGATATTTGGATATTATGACATCTGATGGACAGTTCTTGGATATTTTAGATATCCCTTTTATGTCTCTTAGATATATAAAAACATCTCTAGAATATTCTGATATCCGTGAAATATCCAGATCAAATCTAATTGACTATGCTTTAACTATCTTATTATTTTAGGTTTTTTTTAATAATTATAAACAGACTAAAGTTATTATTAAAAGCTGTAATGCATTTTTATGAAATTTTTTATTAGGAATGCATTCAACGTCATTAGTTTAAGTATTTCCTTATAATTTTTAGATGTTATTAACTGAAACAATATCCTGAAATATTTCATAGCAGTTGCAAATATTTTTTGTAGGTGTATTTATGTCTTTATTGATTAAATACTTAATATCAAAAGAAAAATTTAAATAAAAAATTTTTTATTAACTTTTCTAATATTTAAGGATGAAACATAGTGTGTCTTCATTTTTTGAACTTTTAAAAATTTATAGATGTATTCAATGTTACTTTTAACTTTTCAAATTATTAAAAATAAAATTATAGGAATTTTACTTTTCATCATACTTCAAAATTTTCAATGCAACTTAAATAGAAAAAACATTAAAATTAAATTTTGTATAAATGATTGAAGAACTTTTATCAATGATAATTTCTTGATTTAATAAATATTAAAAAGGTGGAAGTAATTTCTTAAAAAAATTTCTTCCTGTTGGATCACCCTTTAAGGTAAAAACAAAGTATATGATGTCAAGAGTTTAGAATTGATTTCTTTATATACATTCTTAAATTTTTAATTAAATTACTGATTTTGAAGTGAAATGTCAGCTTTTATTTATCACGGATAGTAAAAATAGATATTTTTTCAATCTCAGTTTACAATGCATGCATGTATATACATTTTGTTTAATTTATTACTAAATTTCCAATAACTTTTGTTCCTTAGAATTGAAACTGAATATTGAAGATAATGTAAAAATTTACTTAAGTTAATTAATTAAATTAATTTAAAATAAACATTTTAACTATGCAAATTTTTAAAAATATTAAAAAATAAAATGTTTTTAAAAGTGTGAAGATTATACATTGTATATAGATATGTATGACAAAATTAAAATAATTCATTTTGAAATTTTTAGACTGTCAAACTGTATATTTTTCATATATATTAATAAACACACATACTTCTAGAACTTTTGAAAAGGAAATGATTTTTATCATGTTAAATAAATTCTTTGTTGAAATATTATGAATTTACAGAATCTCTGAATTTTATTTTCGAAATGAAAGAGCAGCTAAATTCGCATATTAAAAAGTTTAATAAAATTTAGTTCAATTTTTATGAAAAATGATGAATAAAATCTAATTTGAAATGCATTAATGTATTTAAATTGTGTAGTTGATTAATTCATATATTTTGTTTTAAATCATCACTATCATATATTTTATTTTAAATAGTGCTAATATATATATATATATATATATATATATATATATATATATATATATATATATATATATATATATATATATATAACATTGCAATATTTATTTTGAGTTGTAATTGTGGTTGTAAAAGTTATTTTTTTTCTGATAAAACTTTTATAGTTTAAAACTATTTCCTTTAATTTGATACATTTACAGAAGTAATTAAAACTGAATTGCAAGAGAGAAATATTTAACCTTAGAATATACAAAATTTAATGCTCATAATATAAAATAGTTTAACTCATAATATAAAACACTTTGAGCATAAAATTCACAAAACTCTACTTTTTAACAAATAAGTATATATCATGAGAATAAATTTAAAAAATGTATGAAAGCAATGTTTATTCTGAAAAAAATGTTTTTTAATGAAAACATTAACAAAGTGATTGCTATTTCTGTGCTTTTGATGCCAAATAAACAACCCATTTTTCTGATGTCCCAGCACTAGCTAAGTCAAGAAAGAAAAAGTAATTTAATAAAATATTAACACAAGTAAAAGTTTATTATATTTTACCATTTAAATTTTTAATAAAAAGTAAGAATACATAAACAAATATGAGTATTATAAAAAGTACACTTGAGGTCACTTGATAAAAATCTACAATAATTTTTTCATAAAAGACTTGTAAAATAAAACACATTATTTACATGCAAAATATATTTCTGTCAACTGAAATAAGAAAAATTTATGTTAACTTTAATTGACAGAAGATTTTATATTATTAGCCAAAATGATTTTCTTATTTCTTTTCCAAATTCAATTTATAACTTAGTACATATATCCAACTTCAACATTACAAAATAAAAATATATCAGCATTTGATGTGACATTAATTTGTACACATAGAACAGAGAATGCAAAATACTCAGGGAAATATAGATGGATAGAAGAAAAGAAAGGTTAGCTAATTTTAATTCTCACTCGGAAAATCATTAATTCAGAACTAGACTATTAATTTCAATGATGTAAATCCATTTAAAAAATCACAAATTTTACAATATAACTCAATCATATAAAATAAGCTAAAGCTTAATAATACAAAACTTAAGTTTTCATTAGACCAATGAAAATTAAATTGTCAATATAAAATTTGTATATACCTCATGTGTAAACAACTTCAATGCCTGAATTCAACAACATATTTTAAAAATAAGTAAAGCCTTGTTCTATAATGGCTTCTATATTGACCATTTACTATTTATGAATATCAATTTTTTGAATTTCAAATAAAAGTTTAAAAACATAAGATTGCCATATAATCTGAACTCCTTTTGAGATATTTGACAAATAAGGATCACTAATAAATTTCTATTTCAAATGGAAATTCAAGTTTATAAGAAAGAAGATTGTATTATATTGTGATTCTCTGTCAATATTTTTGGTGAATGCACTCACTTTAACTTAAACATTTTCTTCTGATTTCTATTTGCGACATTTGAAACAATGGAATTTAGAAATGTTAGCAGATGATAGTACTAAACTATAGAAAATTTCCTAAATCTAACAAAACATAGTACTTATGTAAAATCTTAACAACCAGGGAAAAAATGACAATGAACAGGAGTTTTTGCCAACAATAGAAAACTATATACAATTCATGGTTGTTACCTTGGAGAAACATACTTGTTTCTTTAGAGTTAGTTCTAATAGTTATTTTTTGGCTTTTGAACCCCAAAATAATTATAATTAAGACATCTACTATAGAGCTGAATAAAACTGTTTTGTCTGGCAGTATAATGTTATATTTATAGGTGCTGTATTTAAATAACTTGCCTTGATTGTTGTTAAAAGGATTAAATTAATATCCATATTTATTTATTTTAGCAAATAAATAGTATCACAAATTTTTTTGTAATATATGTAAAATGTATGTAATGTAAAAAAAGATGCAATACTTATCTCACAATTTACATTTTACGATGCTTTGGAATTAAGATTTTGTTGTTAATAACGAATTATATTGAAGTAAAAAAAATCTATTTAATCAGTAATTCTGACATTAAAAACAAAATAAAATATTCAAATACCTGAAAACAACACACTTCCAAAAAATATTTAAAAGTCTTATCACCTCACGTAATATGTTATAATAATCAATACAACATATAGATTGATTAACTAACATGATTGTTACCACTTTTTAATTTAAAATCCTTTAATTTGTAGTAATACTGCTTTAAGAATTAATTCACTTTAAGAATTAATTTACATGAAAGTTCAGATTTATATGAACGCACAGTTGACATCCAGTGCTTGACATCCGAAAATATCCAAAGTGTAGATATCTAATGATCTCTAGATTTCTGATATCTCAGATATTTAGCCCTTATGAATTTTGGATATCTAATGTGCAAGAGTTTTAGATATATATATATATGAGATATTTCTACACTATACAAGTCAGTCCTCTACCATTACCAGCTACCAATTCACTGATTTATCTTGAATTGTATTCCATTAGAAGACATGCTGACAGGCAAATTGGGCTTATTCCCGAGAATCATTCCTGGTATCAAGCAAGTTGAGCTGGAAGATCCCTTGCTTTTGATTGTAATATTCAGACAACACTTTCCCGTTTCTTCAACGGACACCTGAAAGGACTTACATTTAAGAAAGTTCTCAAGGTGCACCTGAATTGTCCTAAATGTCAAAATGATCCGGCACATATCCTAAGTGCCTGGAATTGTCTCTTGAGGACCTGTAAATTTCTCCTACGCTTGTTTTCGACATTCTGAAAGTAAATGTCCTCATCTAGTATATTCCTAGACATGCAGATTAGAAAGAAGAACACTAGACAAATGTTTATGTCTAAACGATGTTATGTCATGAAATCTTATGGACATCCAAGTTTTGGATATCTATGGACATTTAAAGTTTGAATATTTCAGGGATGTGATGTGGATCTATTAAATACTTGGATATGAATTGGACTTGATTTGGATATCTCATAGATATTTTTAGATGTGTGGGTATATGCTGCTTATATATGTAAGTTCTAAAAATAAAGAAGGAAATGATATTTGTTTGGGGTTCTAATGTGCTTCTTTTTAGGAAAAAAAAACTTTACAATCAAAATTTAAATAGAGCATGTTTCATTCTTCAAACTGATTTCCATTTCTTTTTTGATTCATTATGTCTTTAAGGACTATTGAGCTATTGATGTTGGTTTATGAATAATAATAAAAGATTATTTAAATTAAATTTTTTTATGATTTTTTCTTTGTTATATTCTTAAATGTTTGCAGTTGAAAGCATAATTTATTTTCATTCATGCTTGTCTATTCTTAAAGTTTCACTCCCTTGGAACTATTGATTAATAAAAATTGTTAAGTAAAAATTAAACCTTGAATTAAATTTTCATAAAATGAAGTTTAATTAATGTATGATTCTAAATTCACAATTTCCAATTTTATATTTCATAATAACTATGGAAAATCATAGATTTTATGAGAGTTAGCTAATTTTAAATTAGAAGTCTCTTTAAAGATCTTTTTAATTTAACGCAAATAATTTTATTTCTTCTATCAAAAGGTTTAATATTTTAAATGTAATGGATAAAACGTTTTAAAATAACACTTTTTATCCATAGCAATATTTAAAGAATGCAATATTGAAACCTTTTATCAAATATGTATTATATATATTTCTACAAGTTAGATTGTTACTTATAATATAGATTACAGAGTACAAAGATTTTATTTCTGTTAGAATTATTATATTGGTCCCCAGATAAAATTATATTTAAGTTTTCATTAAATATAGAAAATATAAATTAAATCTATTGCAGCACAAATATGAAATTTATTTCTAATAATTTATAAATTTATTTTACATTTATTCAATCCCTGTAGCATAATGGTAGTGTTTCGCTCTCCAACACACAGCTCAGAGGCTCTATTCTTGTGTTGCTCAAAGGTGATTCAGCCTTTCATCCCTTAGTAGGTTGATAAAACTGAGTACCAAGCAAGTATGCTTAGGAACACTTGGGGTTTTGTGTTAGACTGCCCACCTAATTGGGGCATATACTTCTCATATCAAATCCCTCAATCTGGAAAACAGATATGGTCACTGTAGGCCTTGGTCTCCTGATGGGCTCTAGTGCCATAAAGTTTAATTTATTTTGCCCTTGTATAAAATTATTCAGTGACTTCAAATTATTTATAACTGTTTTAAGTTTTGTTTTTCCATTAGTGAAATATGCAAAATCTCTAAATATATGTATGATTTCCATTTTAATTGTTAATAAAATTAATTTTAATAATTGCTGGAAAATGTCAATTAATAGTGTGCTTTGAAATTCACTTTGTTTTTATTTGTAATTACTTGATACTTAACTTTCGTTTATTTTGTCTTTTTTCAGTGATTCTAGTGAAGATGAAGAAGAAATTGAATCCATTGGTATGGTATACAAAAATGTACTCTATTACTACTTTATAAGAATTGTAATGTCAATAAGTTTTGAGGCAAAATCAAAATTCGATTTGAATAAATATTTCCAGATTTCTATGCTAGTGTAGTAACATATTCATTTAAGAAGATCTGTAGTTGTGATTTTACTTTATGAAGATCTCCTAAAAATATTTTTCATCATTCTAACACATGACTATTAACATTTTTATTGAAGCAGAAAAGTATTAAATATTAATTCATTATATAGTAAAGAGAAAATTGATCAAGATTTCAAGTAAAAACGTTTTACTAAAATGATGCATCATTATTCTTACTTCAAATCCAGTTCCATATTTAGAAGCATTTCTTGATATAAGAAATATCCTGATGTAGAAATTAACAAATGTCTGTGTTTCTGTGTTTTACACTATTTGAACAGACAAATAGTACACTACTGGCCATTAAAATTGCTACATTAAGAAGGCGACATGCTACAGACGTGAAATTTATACGAAAGGAAGAAGGTGCTGTGATATGCAAATGATTAGCTTTTCAGCGCATTCAGACAAAGCAGGCGCGAGTAGCGACACCTACATTGTGTTTAAATGAGGAAACTGTTCAGCTGGTTCCTCATACACAAATTGCATTTGAACGTTGTTGCCTGCTGAAAAGTTGTTGTGATGCCTCGTGTAAGAAGGAGAAATGCATACCAGCACGTTTCTAACTTTGATAAAGGTCGAATTGTAGCGTACCGGGATTTCGGTTTATCTTATCGCAGTATTGCTAATCACGTCGGTCGAGATCCAATGACTGTTAGCAGAATATGGAATCGATTTTTTCAGGATGGTAATACGGAACGTCATGTGGGATCTCAACGGCCACTTATCACTAGCAGCCGAGAAGACAGGCATATTTTCCGCATGGCCGTAATGGATCGTACAACTACGTCACGAGCCGTGAATCAAGAAACGGGGTCGTTTGGAAGACAACAAGTGCCTGCAAGAACAGTTCGACGACGTTTGCAGTAGCATGGACTCTCAGCTCGAAGACCATGGCTGCGGCTTCCCTTACCGCTGCGTCATAGACAAGAGCGCCTTCAATGGTGTGATCAACGACGAACCTGGGCGTACGAATGGCGAGACGTCATCTTTTCAGATGAATCCATGTTCTGTGTACAGCATCATGATGGTCGCATCCGTGTTTGGCGGCTTCGTGGTGAACGCACACTGGCAGCGTGCATTCGTCATCGTAATACTGGCCCATCACCTGGCGTGATGGTATGGGGTGCCATTGGATACACGTCTCGGTCACCTCTTGTACGCATTGACAGTGCTTTGAACAGTGCACGTTACATTTCTGGTGTGTTATGACCCATGGCTCTACACTTTATTCGAGCCCTGCTAAACCCTACGTTTCAGCAGGATAATGCCCGACCGCATGTTGCCGGTATTCTACGAACCTTCCTTGATACGGAACATGTTTGGCTGTTGCCCTGGCCAGCACGTTCTCCAGATCTTTCACCATTTGAAAACGTCTGGTCAATGGTTGCCGAGTGACTGGCTCCCTCAGGGGGTTTACCTTCTTTAGGTAAACATGGGTGTCACAATCCCGAGGTACCCTAGTGACCTTTCCTCATCTTTATTTTCTTCTCTCCTTTACTCTGCTGCTTTTTCTTCCTTTTCTCCCTCAGTGTGGTTGCCTCGAAAGAGGTTGAGGGCTCCCCTTGAGTGGCTATTGCCGCACTGTTGCTATTAGCTTCTTTTGGGGACTAAATCACCCGCGTGTTTGCCGTGCGTGGAGACCCGTGTCCCTGGAAAGGAGGATCCTGGTGATTGAGGCTCTCAGAGACCAACACATCACTTTGGCCTCTGCTTCAGGTAAACGGGAGGTGTGTTGTGGTTCTCAGCATTCCAATCGGCTTCCATGGATCAAGCGATCATATATCTGCTGTGTGACTCGATAAGGGTGGAGGCCACGTCAGGGATATATTGAAAGCGTATAAGGTCTGGCTAGCACTGATGCAGGTATACTGCATCCCTTTGTTGGGCTCGATGATGGGTGGTGCAGTCAGGCCTTGAAGTAATTAACCTATTTCTATGGAATGTACTTCTAATTCTATACTCCCTATGGAGCGACAAATGATACAGGATCAGAAGTATTTTGTTATTAAAAGAACTGAGGGCAATTTTGATAATGTCTCTCCTTTCTTAATTAATAAGTGTCTTATTGGTACTGTTGGAAATGTAAAAAATGTTCGCAAGATGAAATATGGTGATCTCTTCGCTGAAGTTTTATCAACTGAACAGGCCAAAGCCACCCTAAAACTAAAATGCCTTGGTAATATAGATGTTATGGTATGTCCTCATAGTAGGCTAAATTCTACATAGGGAGTAATTTCAGCAGATGATCTATATAATATTTCAGAGGAGGAAATTTTGGATAATCTTGTTGACCAAAAAGTACAACGTGTGCAGCGCATTACAATCAGGAGAGAGGGTAAAATTATAAGAACTAAATACCTTATACTCACGTTTGCTACTCCTATATTACCTCATTCTCTTAAAGCTGGCTATCTAAATTGTAGTGTTCGCCCCTTCATATGAAATCCATTACGTTGCTTTAAATGTCAGCGATTTGGCCATGCAAAAACTACTTGTAGAGGACATTTGACTTGTGCTCGATGTGCATCTGTTGGACATGACAATAGTCAGTGTCAATTACAAGAAAAATGTGTCAACTGCAGTGGTGAACATCCCTCATACTCCTGATCATGCCCAACCTGGATATTAGAAAAGGAAATTATTACTGTGAAAATAAAACAAAACTTATCTTACCCTGAAGCCAGGCGAACATTGTCATCCCGTACCCCTAATCAAGGTATTAGCTATTCACAAGCAGTTAAAAAAGTCATGAAATCTTGCATTACCCAAACAGATTTCTTAAATTTTCCAAACTTATCCTCAAATATTTCTAACATAAATGTCTCACCAATTCTGAAAGGAATTTCTTCACTGTCTTTCGCAAAATCTAAGTCTCAAAGATTCCTAAAGTTAAAGAATGCAAAAGAAGGGCTTCATAAATCATATTTAAAGAGTAAAAGAAGCTCAAATGCCTCCAAAACAGATATAAAGAATGTAGACCCATCAGATGATGAAACACTCCTAAGTGGAGATTCATCTGAATCCCAGATGGCGTGCTCCAATGCCGGAGCATTCAGCTCAGCTTAATGGGAACCTTCGTTTCTTGGAATTGTCGAGACTTTTGCACTCATATGGAAGATATAAAAACAATTATAAATCTGTATAATCCAATTTGTTTTGCCATCCAAGAAACATTTTTGAAACCTCAGTACAGTTTAAAATTGCATGGATATAATTGTGTGAGGAAAGATGTTAATCATGATTCAATTTCTGGAGGTGTATGCATTCTTGTATCTTGTAATATTCCTAGCACTATACATTCCCTTAACACCTCATTACAGGCTGTTGCAGTACGCATACACTCAACATCTCTCATTACAATTTGTAGCATTTACTTACCTCCCCATGCGATCATCCATGAAAGATAATTAAACAATTTGCTGGATCAACTACCTGCACCCTTTATTCTACTTGGTGACTTCAATGGTCATAACACCTTATGGGGAAGTGATAATATGAATCCTTGTGGCAATATAATTGAACAGTTCATTTCTAATAACAATATCTGCCTTCTAAATTCCACAGAAATAACCTATTTCCATCAACCATCAAGAACTTTTCATTCATTAGATTTAGCTATTTGTTCTCCATCAATTCTACCTTCATTAAATCTTAATGTTGATAAGGATTTATATAACAGTGATCATTTTCCTTTAATTATAAATCAAACTGGTATAAGCAGACCACAAATCATCCACTCCTCTTATTCTTATCATCGTGCAGACTGGTCTCTCTACACTCATTTAGCTGCTATTACTGACAGCATGGTTAGAAGTGATAATATCAATGATGCTGTGCAAAAAGTAACTAATACACTTCTAGATGCTGCCAAAAACACAATTCCCAAGCACTCCCCAATTCCACGCAAATATCATAAACCATGGTGGAACCGTGAGTGCTAAGTATCATACAAAAAACAAAAAAAGTTATGGGCAATTTTCCGCAGGTGCCCTACCATGGAAAACCTTATGGCTTTCAAAAAAGCTAAAGCTTTTGCTCGTCGAATACGACGAAATAGTAAAAAAGAATCTTGGATAAGATATGTTTCCTCCATCACATCATCAACTTCCAGCAAAGAGTTATGGAAGAAAGTTAAAGCTTCCAGTGGTTTATATAGGAACTTCTCTATCCCAATACTACGCACAGGAGCTGACACAATTTCTTCTCAATATGATATTGCCAATCTTTTAGGTGAAACTTTTGCAAAGGTATCTAGTTCAGACTCTTATAATCCTAAATTTCTCAGAATCAAAGAACAAGCTGAAAAGAAACCTATAAAGTTTCATGATAAAGCCATACATCCATATAATTGCAATTTCTCTTTGCTGGAATTGCAGAGAGCCCTGTCCCAGACTAAAAATACTAGTCCGGGACCAGATAGTATCTCATATAAGATGCTTTGTCATCTTAATCATGAATCTTTAATGAACATTCTTTTTCTATTCAATAGAATATGGAATGAACATGTCTATCCCAGTCTCTGGAGCAAAGCAATTATTATTCCAATTCTTAAACCTGGGAAAGGTCCAGCTAACCCTCAAAACTATTATCCAATTGCTCTTACAAGTTGCCTTGCTAAAACTTTGGAGCGTATGGTCAATGCCCGTCTTGTTTATGCAATTGAAGACAATCAGTACATATCACTTTATCAAAGTGGTTTCCGGAAAGGTCGATCTACTGTGGACAATATTGCATACCTAGAAACACAAATTAGGAATGCCTTTGTACGGAGACATCATTTGGTGTCTATAATTTTTGACATAGAAAAAGCTTATGATAAGACATGGCATTATGGAATTCTTCAAACATTGTATAATTTTAATTTTAGAGGAAATTTACCCATTTTTATTCAGAGCTTTTTAAATTCTCGAATTTTTAATGTCCGTATAGGATCTGTTTTATCTAATCCATTTATCCAATGTGAGGGGGTTCCTCAGGGAAGTGTTTTAAGTGTTACTGTTTTAAATATTTTCATCAGCAACATTCATCATGTATTGCAACCATCTGTCCATGGAACTTTATATGTTGACGACCTCCAAATTTCTTGCCAAGGTTCCAATATGCGACTGATTGAACGGCAATTACAAACTGCTGTCAATAATCTAGTTGCTTGGTGTAATGAAAATGGGCATACTTTGTGCCCTTGTAAAAGCAAATGTATCCATTTTTGCAGAAAAACTGGGCCTCATCCTGATCCAGAAATTAAGATATCAGGCACAACTATTCCTGTAGTTATTCAGGTATCATTTCTTGGGCTTATATTTGATAAAAAGTTAACCTTCCTACCACATATCTTAGATTTGCGCAAAAGATGTGAAAAATCACTAAATATTCTGAAAGTTCTCTCTAATACCTCTTGGGATGCAGATCGTAAAGCATTACTCCGAGTGTATAAGTCAGTTATTCTATCGCGAAATTACTATGGTAGCGTAGTTTATGGATCAGCTAGATCATCAGTTTTGCTCAAATTAGACCCTGTTCATCACTCTGCTTTACGAATCTGTTCTGGAGCATTCCGGACATCTCCTGTCCATAGCCTTTATGTAATTTGCAACCAGTTACCTCTTGATTTGAGACGTAAGCAACTCTCTCTACATTACTATTTTAAAATGCTATCAGTATCGCAACACCCTTTGAGATCAATGGTTACTTGTCCCTCTTTAAGAAGGCTATATAATGCATGGCCACATAACATATTACCATTTTAAGAGCGTACAAATTCATTCCTGTCTTCATCTGAGTTTTTTGATTTACATGTTCAAGCTACAGATGCTCTAGGATTTCCTCCTTGGAATATTCCTGTTGTCAATATAATCAAACCCTTTACTTGATACAATAAATCAGCTACATCTCCCCTTATTTTACAACAATTATTTTCACACATTCATTCTCATTATTCCTCCCACATCTCTGTATATACAGATGGCTCAAAATCAAGTAGTCGTGTTGGTTGTGGTATTGTTGTTGGAAATACAGTTTACAGCTATAAACTGCATGCATCATATTCTGTGTATACAGCCTAAGCTGTTGCTATTAAACGTGCTCTAGAAATAATACATTCTAGCCCTTATCGAAAATACTGTATCTATACAGATAGCATGAGTGTGGTCATGCAATTAGATCATTTTAATGATAAGTGTCATCCAATTATTATGGAAATATTGGATATATTAAATATATTGAAGAATAAAGGATTTGACATCTTGTTTTGTTGGGTTCCAAGTCATGTTGGTGTTGCTGGGAATGAACTTGCTGATAATGCTGCTAAAAATGCAGCTGACATTTTGCATACTCCAGTAACATTATTTGACATTAAGCAAATTATCAAAAATTTCATTTTTTCCCACTGGCAAAAAACATGGGACTTGCATAAAAACAATAAATTATATAGTATATCCTCTCACATCCTTCCATTCCCAGTTGCTCCCATGTGAAGAGTTGATGTAAAACTCACACGGCTTCGTATTGGACATACTAGATCTACACACAAGCACTTATTCTTGTCTCGAGTGCTCCAATCTGTGATATGTGTAATGTACCATATATGGTATACATCACATTTTAATTCTCTGTTCTAATTTCAATGATTTACGCATTGTATTTTTTAATACCACAAATTTAATTTTATTCGACTTGATTGGGTTTAAACCACATAGAAATTTGTTTGCATTTTTACATGCAATAGGTTTTTTGAATTCCATTTAAGATTTTTTATCCAAAATAATCTTTACATATGCTTTTCTTAAACTTTTTACACATTCCATTATATACATATGACTAGTCTCTTAACACAGAATTTTTACCTTCAGTTTTAAATATTGTACGGTGCAGAAATGTCCAATATTGGACCTTGCATCAGTAAACCTTACAAAATCATCATCATCACCGAGTGACTGGCTCATCACCAAACGCCAGTCACTACGGTTGATGAACTGTGGCATTGTGTTGAAGCTGCATGGGCATCTGTACCTGTATATGCAATCCATTTTCTGTTTGACTCAATGCCCAGGCGTATAACTGCTGTTATTACTGCCAGAGGTGGTTGTTTTGGGTACTGATTTCTCAGGATCTATCCAGCCAAATTTTTTTGAAAATTTAATCACTTTTTATTTCTAGTATAATATATTTGTCCAATAAATATCATTTTGTTATCTGCATTTCTTCCTGGTGTAGCAATTTTAATGGCCAGTAGTGTATTTTTAGTTTAATTACATGTGCATACTAAGTTTAGCTTTTTGTTTATAATTCACATTTAAAATGCTGTTATGCTGATATCAAAAATCATTCTAATTTGCATTTTGTTTTTTAATGTATTTAGCATCAATTGATAGAAAACTATAAATTCTGGGAATTTTTCATACTGTTTCTTTTAAACATAAATAGTGACTTAAAACCAAGAACTTTTCAGTTATTTTGAGAATGTCTTTCTTATTTATTTAATATCTTATTGATATATATTTAATATCTTATTGACTGAACAAAATAAATTTTCAAACACATTTACATTTAAAAATTTATTTTTATAATCTTGTTTTTGTAACCAACTTAAATATCAATTTTGTAAATTCTGTATAATCAAAAAGTGTTATGAATAAGGTTGACAAAAATTATTGTTGGCAAGATTTTTCATGACATTTTTATCACTAACCCATTAATATTTCCCAATTGCAGTACAGTTACCTGAAAATTTCTAATCTAGTCTTCTTCCAACAAAGAAATGAGTTTTGCATTCATGAAGTTTGAGAATAAATTAAAAATCAAAAGCATTTATTATTTATTCTTAAAGCACTGGCAAATTGTTTTATGCTACCCAACATTTTATACAAATGTGACAAATTAATGTTATTTATGCGTAGTATTGGTTAAAGAAAATTATTTCATCTTGGGTTTTGATGTTTTGTGAAAATTTTATCTGCTCTAATGATTTCACCTTCCCATTGTGAATTCATTCATTCATATAAAAAAAATTGCATTTTATAAAATCACTTTTATGTCATAGTAACATATTCTAAAATTTCTTCAGAGTTTATATTATTAAAGAAATACTCATTGCTCTTGCATACAGTGCTTTCAGCTGCACTGAAAGAGCAATCTGTGAGAAAGTTTAAATACTTATAATAATGTAGACTCTCACAGTTTTCTTTATTTTAAACAACAATCATAGGCATAATGATATTTTTTTACTTCAAAGTAACCTAATTTAAAATCAATATTTTGAAAAAAAATAACTAATTAAAATTTCTTTTTAATTTTTCTATTTTTTTTTAGATTAGTTGTTTATTTGTTGTTTTCTTAAACCTTACAATATATAGATCTGAAATGAATCAGTTGAAATAAGGAACCTGGCAAAATTTTTACTTTCAAATAAATCATTTACGTTTTAATAATAGATATGCGTAAGATAAAATGTTTACTTTCAAAATCAATACTTCCCCTTTTTGACATGAATGTGTCCAAATTCTTAAATCAGAACAATGTGTTTTCTAAATTATTGGCACAACTTAAAAACTTAGATTGTTCATAAAAATTTTCCTTTTTTAAAATAGAGCTACATTGTTTGACCAAAAACATTTTTATTTCTCCCTTATATTTATCAACGTCTCGAAATGTCAATTACCATGTGTATTGTAACTGAAATATTGGATTGTTAATGTGGGATTATCCTAAGTTTTCCAAACCCATATCTGATGCTGTTAGGAAGGTGTGAAGCTGTTAATATAACTCTTAAATCAAAATCAAAATATCGCACTATATAGTTTGTGTCAAATAATACTGTTATTTTTCAATTTGTTCTGATATTTTGTCATTTTTTTTTATTTTTTGAATCACAATTTGTTAAAGAATAATTTAATTTAGAAATAATTTTTTTATTATTTTTTCGTTAATATTTCCACAACAGTATCTTCAATTCTTTTTACTGTTTTACTTGTTAAATGATGGATTGTATGAGAAAATGTTTTTCAATTAATGATAACCAAAGGAAGTATTTAAAAACTTCACAATTTAAAACAAATATTAAAAGTAATTATAAAGATTGGCATGCACAAAGTAAACACAACAATAGAAAAAAAATTGTGACAACAAAACATAGTAAATAAAATTATTTCTCAGAATCTCTTAAAATATTTTAATGTTGTCATCTTTGTAAATCCAAGACAATTACCCTTCTTTGGAAATATGAACAATAGTTTGAATCACTGGATAATGTATGGGCTCATTCCAGAATATTATTAAACCGAAATATATCTTAACATTTTTTTACCAAACATTTTGTATACTTTTCATTTTTTCTCCGAAATAACTGCTATTATCTTACCAATAAAACGTAGTTTTTTTAATCTGCTTTAGATATTTCTTTGCGAAGTTTATATAAAATTCTATTTCTCATCCTATTTTTTGTCTTGTATTTAATTGTAAAGTATATAATCCAGTCACATTAATATGACCACCTGTCAAAAGCCAGAATAATTTTTTGTTGAGTTTACTGTAGTGAGACTCACAGGAAGAAAGTCAGGTTTTTGAAGCTGCTAAGCCATGCTGACTCTAGTGTCATGATCATCTGCATTAGATTATGTTGGTTAAAATGCATGCTGCCATCTAAATGGTTCCACAAATTCTCAATTTGGTTTTAAGTCTGATGAGTTTGCTGTAAGAAGGAAACGGTAAACTCATCCTGGTACTCTTCAAGCCACAAACTTAGACTGCCAGTTGCATTGAGAACTTGCATTATCCTGCTGGTTGATGCCTTCTTTTGGAGGAAAAACAATACATATAGAGGTGGACTTGTTCTGCTAGGACAGTTGCTTGTTTGAATTGATCCACCATACCTTCCATAATGGAGAGGAAATCCAAAGAATGCCAGGAAAACATTCTTTCGACTATAATACTAACTCCTGAACTGTTCTAGCAACTGTTGCACAGTGTATGCTTTCTGAGATTTCATGTTGTATTAGCTAACATCTATTGGTCTAATGGAACATAAAACATGATTCATTGAAAACATGATCTATTACCACTCAATAGATGTCAAGTTGTGGTACTCACAAGCAAATCCCAGCTTTTACCGCAAATGAACAGCAGTTTAGCATAGGTGCATGAACCAAGCTTCTGCTTCAGACGACCAGATACAGCGATTTTCACTGAACAGTAGTTTGTGAGATCATTGGTAGCCCCTTGGTTCATTTCTATTCTCCCAAATGCAGCCATTGTTCACTTCTGTCATATATTGTCCATGTTGCTGATTTTAAAAAATCCCATTTTGCCATTCATGGTATACTTTTACAATGGTGGCCCGCAAACAGTCCACAAACTTAGAAGTTTTGGAACTGCTTCCACACTTAGCCTGAAAGCCAATGATCATGCCCTTTTAGACATCAGATAAATCACTCTGCTTCGGCATTATGCTACGATTACAATATTTTTCAAATCTCTCACACGCCCTTATATACACTTAACCGCACTGCACTGTGCTACTGTCTGCCATCTGTGATTAATTATTTAATGTTGATGTCAAAAGTACTTGGTGGTCACATTAATGTGACTGAACCAATTATTTTAATTGGATTAAAGGTTTCTTATTTTTTCTTGAGTATACTTTGTGTCAGTGTAAAAATTAAAGATATTTTAAATAATAAATTTTACCTGAATTTGTAGCCAATTTAACAATGTATTAACTAATTGACTATTAATCTTGTATTTTTATTTACAGATGCTGATAAAAGACACAAAGAAAATAGAAAAAGAGCATGTTCTGTACCTAAAGAAGAAGAAAATCCTGAGGATTCAGAAGATGACAACAATCAGCCAACTATGTGGCTAGGTACTCAAGATGGATGGTAAGTAAATAACTTTCTTAAAGTGCACTTGATGATTTTTTTGAAATCTAAATACCCTATATGTTTTGTTTCCCTAGTGTGAATTTTTCCTCTAAAAATCAGAGAGCTTTATATTGATTATGTTGTTATGTTTAACCCATTGCATAATAATTTTAAAATAGTAATATTTCTAACTTATTTGTGTTTAGTGTTCTTGTCTACAACTCGTATGATAATATAAGAACAAAGAAGCATAAATGCAAGTTTCAGTTGGATTCAGCTATACAATGCATTGTGTAAGTTTGCTTTTCTTTGATTAAATTGTTAGTGAAATGTAGGTTACTATTGTGAACATAATTGTGAACATTTGTTATTTTGAAATTTAAAATGAAATGTTTGTTTAATTTAAAATGTAGTGTTATTTATTTTCCTACATTATTGAAGTAAAACTAGATAAAAATCAAAATTAAGTTTTAATGTGATCAGGTTTTTATGTAAGTTCCTGAGTTTTTATTAATTATTTTAATTTCCCTCAAATCAAAATTTTTCTTCAAAATATAATAATTGTCTTTTATTTTATTTACTTGAAAACTTATAATTCATAAATATAATTTCTAGAAATTAAAGATTGTGTATTGAAATATTTTAATTTTTTAATGTTATGCACAAGTCTAATAGATAGATAGAATTATTCATGAGAGATACCCAGTTTAGAACTGGTTTCATGTTTATACTGATGAGTGTGCAATGGCTTCCTCTGGCAAGAGCTGGGAGCTGGTGCTTATTTGAAGTTTCCAGTCTTAAAGTGCTTCTTAATACATCGGCAGATAGTTTTGATGGCGAAATTTGTGCAATTTTTATGGCTTTTAAGGCTGTCATTAAGATTCCTCACCAAAACATTGTTCTTTTTATTGACTATCAGGCAGCTATATAATTAATTACTGACTACAGTCCATTTCTAAATTAGACTGAGTGCAAGCAGCTTATTAACTCATTTCTGGGTTTCATTGGATGAGATGTTGTTCTCCAATGAATTCCAAGTAATTGCAACATTCAAGGTAAAGAACATGTAGATTCATTGGCCAAGGAGGCTTCAACATTACATCCACCTCGGCTTCTGATCTCTCTGTGAAATGCTAAACGATTCTCGGGAACAATAGACATAGAAGAAACTTCAAGACTTGGGCTTGTCTTCTTGATAATCAGGCTCAAATGCAGCTCCCATTCCTCCCTAGAGTTGGAGTGACATCTTTCAGAATCATTACTATTGGTCATGATTATCTTCATGGCTCACCTGTACAAGATTGGACTTGTTGATTATCTACTTTGTCTTCTCTGCAGTACTGTACCTTTGGCTTGGGAACACCTTTTTAGTTTCCCCACTTTTCTTGATGATCAAAAGATCAAAAGTTTCAAAAGATTCATGGATCTGAATCTTTTGAAACTTTTTCTTTTCTGGTGCTGTCTTTGTATTGTATTGAACTGCAACACCTTATATCGAGAAGAATTTTAAAAAAATAGATGGATTGATCAAAAATTTTATTTTTCAAGTGATCCTTCTCATAGATGATCATACCAAAAATCTGAAATATACATTATATAAACAAGTAATACATTATATTAATACACATTATATAAATAATGTGTATATAATTTATACACATTATTAAACAAATATTTTGTCATTAAATGGTGTACTATTTTTTATTAACATAAATTTATCAGTTTTTATATATTTTCAATATTTTTTGCTAAAAGTTAATAGTTTTAAAAGTGTACAGGTTATAAATATGTTGTGTTTGCAAACTATACAAGAATTGCAAAATACATTATTTCAAATGATGATCATTATGAGTATTTGAAAATGTTGTGCTACAATAAAGTTAAAGAATATTCTTTAAAATAGAAAAATGTTTTATTTCTTTAATTTGCATTAAATTAAATTTTAATCAAAAAACTGTGTAAGTAGACATCATTAAAATCCTTTTTATTTTCTTAGTTATTTGGATAATAAAGTCTTTGTGTCTGTGGATACTGGAGAAATTTATATATATAAAAGAGAAATAGGTAAGTTGTGATTTTATATTAGAAAACATTTCAAATGAATGAGCTTACTTTTAGTTTGATATATTTCAACCCTTTTATAGCATTTTAATCTAAAATTATATTTAATATATATTCAATGTATATACATATTAATAAAGTTCATTTACTATTTAATAATGAAATTTGTCCTGCTAAACAGTTAAAAAAGCTAGTAATTATTTGCTTTTACTGATAAAAAATAAATAAATTTTCAAATTTTCATGTATATCTGAATTTATTTACAATTGTAGTTTTTACATATTTTCCTCTTTTATTCTTTTAGATTTTTACAAAATATATTGTAACATTATAATCATTATTCAAGTCATAGCATTAGCAGTATATATTTGGTCTTCATCAGTTTGAAGTATTGGAATTATAATTACATTCCATTATAATTTGTCTTACATTTTAAAAACAGATATATTATATCTTTGAAATTTACGCAAAACACTCAAGTTTAGCTATGCATAAAATATTATATTTGTAAATGGAAGATGATAGTTTTATAATTCTTGATTAAAAAATTCAATCATATTTCACAGATGGTGGTTGGATTCCGAACGAACAGCATATTATGAATGTTGGAAATAAAGCATCACCGGTGACTAAAATGTTAGGTGTAACTGGAAAACTTTGGTGTACATGTCAAAATATTGTTTACATTGTGGACCCAGCTACATTACTAGAAGAGGTAATTGGAAGTTTTATAATAATTTGAGAAATGTATTTGAATAATTACTGACAATTACACTAGTTAAATACAAGTTTATATTAAGTTAACTAGTTAAATACAAGTTACAATTACACAAGTTTATGTAATTACACTATAACCGACAATTACACTATATCAAATCACTACAAGATTAATAAATAAATGAAAATTAATTTCATTTTTTCATCTGAGCATTATTATGTAGGATAGATATTATACTCCTTAAAGTAGATTATTACATTAGCATTGTTTCAACAATATTCTTTACACAAATATTTCACCTAGACTTTTTCTTTTATGTGTAATATGTAATAAAGCATAGAATAAAATGTATTTAATATTATTTATACTTTTAAGTACAATATATTGCTGCTACTGTTAATGAAATAATATAAGGCTATCATTGTGAAATCTGCTAACACTGTGTTATTATAAATACTGTTATTAAAATTCTGTCTTGTGGTTGTGAAACTTTAAATTTATCTTGTCAATATTTTAAGTTAAATTCTCTTCTAAACCCCTAAAAATGTAAATTTTGTCTTTAAAATCATCTTTACAAAGTAATTTAATATGTTTTAAAGTATGCTACTCTCTCTTTTGAGCAATTGTGTTATGCTCCTAAAAGCTTCAAAATTCATTGAGAATTACAATTAATATTTGTATTAAATAAAGTTTTCAAGTAACCTTGGTTGTATAAGATTTAATTATCATGTTTATTATTTAAATTCGATTTTATTGTCTTTTAAAAAATTTCTGGCATTAAATTTTGAATACAATCAAAATAAATTCTAGATTTTTGTGTCTAATTCATCAAATCTAAGTGATAACTTATTTTTCAATAAAATGGTCCCCCTATAAAATAAAATAATCATAAGTTTCTTGAAGTTCTACATGTCTATATAAATTTATGAGCGTTTCAGTATTTTCTTTTCATATGCTATAAAATGCGTTTCAGTATTTCTTTTCATATGTTCTTTTTATATATTATATACTCCATATTTTTTAAAATGTTTCATGTTTCATATGAAAAATCAAAACAGTGGTTGATTGATAACTTCTTCATTTTCGAATTTTATGCGCTTTAAAAAAATGTTTAAGGACAAAAAACAAGTGATGGTTGGAGGGTGAGAAGTCTAAGAAATATGATGTAAGGGACAGAATTTCCCAGCCTAGTTCTGAAATTTTTTGACGTAATGTTTTCTTAGACTTCTTTTTCTTGGAACATTACTGGCCGCTTTTCTTAAACTGTTGCCATTAAATTATCCAGTTGCTGAAAATACTTTTTCAAACTGAGATGTTCGTTCAATTTTTAATGCTGATAATGCATTGGTCCCCAAATGTTCTACCATATAAGCAACATTCTCATATTCAGAGTCAAATTTGTTTTATAGTTGGAAGGGTTAGATTCTCCACACAATATATGCATTTCCCCCATAAATTTTAGATTAAATTTAAAGTAGCGTGGTTCCAATAGGACCAAGCAGTACAAGCTTAGGTCTAATGTTCTATAGCCATCATAAAGCCCTATTTGAAGAGACCAGTGACTGAAGCAAAATTCAGTAGACATTTAACAGGGAAATCCAGAAGCATCCTATGTTCCATTAAGTACTGTCCCAAGTGTTCAAATCCATGTGAGTGAAAAGTTTCACATTCATATAAAATGTTTAATGAAATTTTCTCCATAAATTGACAACCCTTACAAGTAGGATAATCTCTAAAACTCCCATTATGTTTCTTAAGGTGGCATGTCCTGTAAGAAGTCCGACTGCTCTTCTTAAATAGCTTCTACTGAGCTTTCATAGTTCTTTTTGTCCTTTACTAGGGCATGTACTATTTGGTAACCTTGCTTGCCTTTGATGACTGGTATCTTGCCAGTTCAAGAACTTTGTTTTTTGCAGAGGTTAAAAAATCCTTTTTCTAATCAGTTCTTTTGAAATAAATAGCACTGATTCAGGACCAAAAGTATCAGTTGTTGATCCAGCCCTTGCCAACTCATCAGTTAATTCATTGCCAGGAACATCAAAGTGCTCAGGCACCGACTTTAAAGTAAGGGAATAGTTATTAGCCAGTCTGCTAAGAGTGAGGAAACATTCTCAGACAAGAACAGAAGCTAAAGTAGACTTCTGTAAAGCTAGTAATGCAGCTTCTCAGTCAGAATAGATAACTGTTATTTTATGAAAATAGTTTCTGTCCAAGCATATTCTACTGCACATGAGAAAGGCAAAGACTTTTACTTGGAATACAGTTGTATGTTCACTCAAATGGAATGATAACTGTGGACCATCAGCTAGACAACTTTAATTCCTTTTCTAGCAAGAGATTCTAAAATGGTTTCAATAGGTACCTTATCAATGGCACCTTCAATATCTAAGAAAACAGTTAAAGCAAACTCCTAAGCCTTAAAATTCTTCTCCAAAAGGAAGGACAGATTGTAGATAACATTATTGGTGGATTTACTATGCATATTTAGAGTCCGAAAGTGGTCTTTCCACTAAGCAAACTTCTCTAATATATCTGGCCACCAGCTTTTCAAGACCTTACCAGCTACCAGTCTTTAGAAGAAAAGGTGTTAAGCTGATAGGTCTGAAAGATAGGCTTTAAAGTAATTATCTTTTCCTATTTTATGAATAAAAATTATTTTGGTATACCTTCAAGCAATAAGTATATCTCCAAAAGTTATACATGCCCTAAAAATTCTACAAGGAATATGAGTTATGTACTGGACTCCCACAATAAGTAGACCTGGTGCTATACCATCTATTCCCAGTAATTTTAAAAGGATTAAAGGATATTATAGCCCATTTTGTTCTTTAGACATTATTTTAATGAGCCTTGCAGTAGCACAGACACAGTCTTTATGTTGGCACTTTGCCATAGATAGTCCTTATATTTGGCATAAATTTCTTTATAGAATTACTGTTCATTTTATTATTAGTGGTCAGTGCTAGTTTATATTTCTGCCACTCACCATTATTCTTAGCTCTATTAAAGAGCTTTCTACATTGTCTTCATAATTAACTGTACTCTTTAGACCACCAAGGAACTAATTTTGGTGAGCTAGTATTACTGACCCCACTATTTTGATAGTATGCTTGGAGAATGGGATACTGAGTATGATCAATGGCCATTTCCAAATCTGCTACTGAATATAAATTACCGAAGTCAGCTGGCTTGATCAGGACTTTTATATCTTTATTGTAGGAACTTTAGTTGATATTTCTTGTGTTCCTACCTACATATGTCCAGTCTGTTTGTCCCTAAAACAGAAGAGTTTATGTATAAGTGGTCAGATAAGCTTATTTTATCAGACATTTTCCAATCCTTAATAAAGTCAGCACACTTACTGTTGAATAAAATAAGGTCAATGACTTTTCTTCTATTTACAGTTATAAAAGTAGATTCTTTACCTTAATTAAGGATAAATAGATTATAATACATTATGTATTCTAGGAGATACATACCACGTGTTTTGTAGTAACTACTTCCCCGCACAATGTGAGGAGCATTTGCACCACTTCCTATGATGTGTTTCTTACTCAAATTGTTATTCTCTAAAAGACTAACAATTAGCACATTGAATGAGTCTTTATCTCCAGAAAAAAGATATAAAGACATAAAGATGATTCCATCTTTGATTCTTTGCAATAAACAAGATACTTTTACAGCCACATCATCCCCATTTATGTAACTAACTAAAATAAGGGCATTTAATTTGTGGACAGCAATTCATGCCCTTGGTTTCAAACAACAGTTATAATGTTAAAGCCCTGAACATGTAGGACAAGTTCATAGCTGCTGAATTAAAACAATGTCAACCTCCCCTCTAGTCATATATTCTTGCTAAGAACAGCTGAAGCTGATAGACTATGATGAAGGTTGATCTGTGCTACTTCGATTATGCTTACCATTGTGGCATCTTAAGAAGCTAAGAAGAAGCACTGCTCCTCATGTGACCTCAAATAAAAGAGTTACTTACTTGAGTTTCCTTTAAAGAAATTTCTAACTTACTTTCAGATAAAGGAGAGCTAGGCTGCAGGGTTGTATCAGAACCAGTATCTAATTCCAGTTCTTCAATGTTAAGTAATTCACTTTCCTTACTTGAAGTAGGAAAGGATTTACTTATTTGAGAGGAAATTCCCTGATCTTCTGGCACTACTTGCACCTCTTGAATATTATGGGTTTCCTTCAGGTTTGGATCCCTGATAATTTTAAAATTCCCAGTCTAAACCAGTATAGGCACCTTAAATATTCTTTTTGGTGGCTTCTGCGGCTTCAGTATCAAACTCAAAGATACCTCTAATAGAATGTGTCTCTTCAGGTGTCTGCAGAATACACCATTCTAAAGAGTTCAACTCAGAATTGAATCTATTAATCTGTTTAAAAATGATGGCAGGATCCTTAGTATAAGTCCTTCATCTTGAAGTCCACTTTTTTCGGCTTAGAGAGATCTCTGGGGTCCAGGACTGTTCTCAACCAGGTAAACATTTGTTACCATGGAAGACTTTATAATCCTTTCCAGTATTTCAAGGTCATCATAAAGGAGGATCAGTGCTCCAGATATTAAGCAGAAGCCACGAACATTAGACAAATGATTTCCTATAAGGATCTCATCTGTCTTGACAAATATCTCCAGTTGTATGGGGTTAACATCCTCATTGTTAAGTTTGATGGATGGAGATCCTGCCTTTACAATGGCAGTTTTATGGTATTTAACATCCTGAAACATACAACAAGGTTTTGCTTGGTTCTTCGAGGAGCACATTAGCGACACTATATCCCTGGTGCCATTTATCCATTGGTAGAGAGCCTGTTATCTTGGATTGGGTTATGTTTCTGTATTAGCCTGTTATATTTGCTCAGCCTTCATGCCATAGGTGATCCTACCTACAACCTAAAACAAGTTTAGGTTCCAGGCATGCATTACCTGTTCTTCCTGTGTATACCCTCACACCACTTTGAGGTATTAGAATAGGATTTGTGAGATATTATGGTTTCATAAGTAATCCACTTTTCATACCTAGTTATTTTTTGGTTCAAGAACAACTCAATTTTATTTTGAACAAGCAGAGATAGGTATATGAGGACCCTATTATCAAAATTCTTTTAATTTAATTCATGAGGCACCCACATTATGAATATTTCCACACCAATTTTTGTTCTGAATATGGTTCGAAAATACTTTGAGGTCATGAATTAAGCTTTCTGTGATATCTGATGTTGTAAGAAAAAGATCTTGCTCTAACATGGTTTTAACAGCATTGTCATCAAAAACGGAATGAACTTTTTAGTTCACCTAATATCATCATGATGAAATAAAAAAAAAATATGAAAACAACTTGAACCTATATTATTTTTTTTGATTTTTTTAAAGTAAGGCTTTGAATGTTATACAAAAGGCATTAGGCTTCATAATTTCTATTTTATTCTTTTAGCACTCTTTTGCTGTGTGCAGTGATGTGACACGTTTCATAAGCTGCATGGTAACTACAGGGTTAGGTGTTTGGCTTGTCCTTCAACACAGTGCAATCATACGTCTCTATCATGCCTCAACATACAATCATCTTCTTGATGTGAATGTCTCTTCTACTGTTTCAAAAACTTTATCAGGTATTTTTAAATCCCTTCTCACTTTGACCTCAAATACTACTACTTTAGAATGTTTGTTAATACTGTTAAAAATTTAAACTGCATCTGATTATTAGAACTTTCTTAAAAGAACTCTGAAAATTAATAATTAAAATAAAAAAGGTCAGAGATGATTAAATTTTTTTACAGATTTTAAATAGATATTTGATGCTTAAAACGCTTTGTTACCAGCATTAAAATTAAACATTTTCCTATTCTTTTAATTATTCAGAAATTTAATATATTCTTAAATAAACCATTTGCAATAACTGTAATTCTTTCATTCCTCTAAATTTTAAAAAATTAGAATATTTGCTTTTATAATTCTAATAATTTGATTACATGTAACATTTCTAATGTTTTATTAAAATTGCTTTGTCTTTAAACTTGTTTATTATAGAAACTGATGATATCATAAAACAACATAAATCAGCTTGCTTAAGAGTTACAGCAATGTTAGCAACTAAGGATTTTCTTTGGGTGGGTACAAGCGCAGGTGTTATTCTCAACTTTCCTCTTCCTCATATCACAGCTACAACAACAGCTATTGAGAGTGCCCCTAATATTTCTGGTAATATTTTTCCTTTTTAATGTTTCATTGAAAATAGTTTTATCACAATTGATGCATGTTTCCTACATTTTACTAACAAGAATGTGTTATCTGAAATCTTTATAATTTATGCCTTTAGTTGAGAGAGAAACGATATATTATTTTTCTAATAATTGCAGTCACATACATGCAAATAAGTACATGCCATTCAAGTTGTTCAAATACCTGTGTTTCTATAGATTTCCTATTCACACCAATAGAATATTTAGTTTGAGATTATTTCTTAACCATTCACAAAATAAAATAGCATCAACTTAAAATATTTAAAGAACTACATAATACTTTTTCTGATGTTTGCTTATTTTTCTTTTATGATTTATTGCCAAGAACATAACTTAATAAGCTAGATGGGAAATTTTAATGATCTTCTTAATACTGACAACCTAACATAACCTATTCTGGGGACCTTGCAAACTCAGCAATTGATTAATCCACCTGCACTTAAAAGAGGTGAAACAAGCTATCAAAAAACTTTTACATAATAAAACAGTCTGTCCTGATCACATCCCAGCTGAATTTTTTAAGCAAGAAAGGTCCTAAACAAACTGAAGCATTGCATGTGATTATCTTGTCTATATGTAAAGAGGAAACATTACCTTACGACTGGACTTTCTACATTTCATACCTGATTTATAAAAAAAAGAGGACCTATTAATCTGCTCAAATTACTGCAATATCAGCCTGATGAATGATGGTTACAAAATTTCCTCAAATATTTTATTTGAAAGACTCCCCTGTTGTTGAATCCATAGTTGAATACCAGAGTGGTTGCAGAAGGAGGAATATACTTGTAAACAATCTTTGAAAAATTAAAGAAATTTGGTATGGATATGCACTACTTATTCATTGATTTTAAAGCAGTTAATGATCGGATAGCTTGAAGAATGTTCTTCAGAGCAAAGCATTCAGGTATTTCACCTGAATGCTTTGTAGATTTGATCAAATTTATGGAATAGAAGAAAATTAGAATAAAATTTTTCCTGCATAAAAATTATCTGGAAATTTATTAGTTTATTTGAAAATCAAAATTGCATTTAGTATGTTGATGGCCTTGCTTACTTTCTTTTCAATTTGGTCTTAGAATGGACTATTTTATATTCTGGTATTAATATCAGCAGAATTAGTTTTACTTATCCGGTCCAGATCCTTGCCTGTGCTGATGATTATGCTTGGATTGCTTGAACTAAAAAGTATTTATTGCTATGAAAATTTCCGATCCTAAAATGCATATCTTATGTTAATTAGTGCAAAACAAAATATGTACAGTTACTGAGATGGCTGTGAACCTAACATTTCTTGAAACCAATTACAAAGGTAAGCTTGTTAACAGCTTTACATCTGTGCTCAAATTTGAATAATCAGCAAATCTGAGATTGTGAGCAAGAGGCATTCCTTTGCGTTAGCTGATGCCTTAATAGATTAAGAATTTTTCTGCATAAAGAAATTAGTAAAAATTAAAGTAACCCTTTATATAAAACTATAAATAGACCTATTCCCACATACATATCCTAAACATGTGCATTGACAAGATCTTAGGAAAATCGACTTCCTAATTTTGAACGGAAGGTATTGAGGAAGATTATGAGTGCAGTATATGTTGAGGAGATGTGATGACATTGACACAATTATGAGTTGCATTAGGTGTACAAGGAATCTAATATAATTAAAATTCATTATACTAAATTTGCCAGGGTGACCAACAAATTTTCTACTCCTCTCCAAACCCCTTCACCTAAATATTTATGATCTTCATATACAAACCAATGGGAAATGAAGTTAGTTGACAAAGAATGAGATAGGCAGATTGTTGATGAAGACATTCAGATCTTGTGAGTTACCAACTGGATTGCCCTAATGAAAAGAATGGAATGCAAGAATCTTCTGAGGAAGGTCCTGACCCGCAATAGATGGTGCATCTTGTCCTATTTTTGGACATAGCACCATAAAACCCAACCAACCAACCTGATCCCAATCGGTTATCCGGTTTATAGAAGTTATGAACAGGAGAAAAGTTTTGTGGGTGTTTAATAATTATGATAATTTGTAATTGTATGTTTAAAATGAATTTAAAATTTACGCTTCATCTTAAAAAATTATAAATAAAATGAAAATCTTAAGATTGTTTTTCTGTTTAATAGAATTCAAATAATCAAAATAAAATAAAAATCTAATTATATTAATAATAGAAAGTATTAATAACATTTTAAATGGTTGTATATTTTATTCCTAAATATAGAAATACAATAAAAGCTCAAAACAAGATTAATAAACATCCTTCACATAGAGATATTCATTTATGTTTATATTTGCATATTCTTTTTATTAATTTAGCTTTCATGTAAGCATCAGAAAAAATTAATAATTGTTTAAAAATACATGTGAGACGTCACACACGCACACACATGAAAGCATTTGTTGTGTGTTTGAAATTGACATTTTCTTTTTGAATCATACTTTGAAATTAACCATTCTCTTTATACAGGAATGATAATTTTGTTTTTCAGGGTTTATGATCTGAATGAAGTTCATGAAGCATTAAGGCTTATAAAAATAAATCTGTTGTAGACTTTATCTAAGAACCTCATTTTGTTACTCATTCACCTATACTTAAATTTACTTTATGATTTCCTATTTCTGTATTAATATTCTATATCCTCCTGGTTCATTATGTTATTTTTTACAAGTTTTTATCATAAGTTTATTACCAATGTACAATCATTTAATTTTGTATATGTGAAAGTTTTTCTGCTTACTATTTTTTTAATATATTTGTATAGCATAATTTTCTATCCATATGAATCTTTATTTTCATCATTGGAAAATGATTACTTGAGTGAAATAATAGAATTCAGTTGATTTGAGTAAAAATGATTGCAAAAATAATTTATTTTGTCATCTTTTTGTTTATCATTGCTTCAGTGTAATTTTCCCAATACTGAGACTCAAGTTATTCTAGAATATACTATCAAAACTCTTATTTCATAAAATGTTTAATTTGTTAGAAATAAACTGCTTATAAATACATGCTGAAGGATTGAATATCTCAATAATCTGCTTCATTTAATCAATATATGAATATTCTATTTCTTACAATGTGATGAGCAAACCAATCATTCGTTAAATAATAATAAAAATAAAGAAAATTTATCTTTGTCATCTGATTTGGATTTGCATGATGCTTAACTTACTTTTAAATGTATAATTTGTTTTTAATGAAATGTAAAAATTTTTTGTCTTGCATAAGTAATAATCATCATATTGGTTAATTGGATTTACAAACAGTTCACAAAGTAGTTATAGGAATATCTAACATACCTTGATATTCCTATAATTACTTTGTCCATTGTTTGTACAGTAAATAAAATTTTTTGAAAATAAACATTAATAAGAATAATTTTCTGGATAATTTTCTTGGAAATAAACCACAACTGAATATTAATGTCTAGAAATTATGATATTTAAAAAAAGATACTTAATCTATTTTTTTTATTTATTTTTTTTACATTTTTCAAACCATTCTTTCATAAATGTAATATTTAATATTTCATTGTCTTGGATTGTAAAGCGGAAAAATTCTTAATTTTGCTTATAGGCCTACCCCATGGTCACACTGGGCATGTACGTTTCTTAACATGTGTAGAAATGACTCCAGGATATGTGTTGGAACAGGTAGGTTTCCAAAAATATGTCTTTCGCTTGGTAAAGCCCAAAGAAAATGCAAATGGCCGGCGTGCTTCAACTAGCGCTTCTACTTCTGTCTGTAAGCACTTGATTATCAGTGGAGGAGATGGCTATGAAAATTTTCAGCAGTCTGGGCTTGGGGAAGCAGCTGGTCGTGATGACAGCACTAATCATTTGCTTCTTTGGCAAGTGTGATAATATATACTTAACACAAGCCAATATCAGTCATTCTACCTGTGATATATTAAGATGTATACATTAATATGCATGTAGCACTATTCCATGGTGATAATGCATTTAAAATTTATAAAACAACTTTTCCAAAATCATAAATATAATTCATGGAATTACCTGAAAATCTTAAATTTACTAAATAAATTAAATTTTTAATAACAAATAATAGGAATGGAAATTTTTAAAATGGCATTTTCAGAAGTGTCATTTTATTACAAAATTATTCAATTGCTTAGTTGACTAAAAATTTGCAAAGTGAAATACAATTTTTGATGATTGATGATGGGTAGAATAAAATGTGTCAAACTTATTAAAAAAAAAAAAAAATTTGGAATTCTTATATATGATTCATCATTAAAAATACTATTGAATTGAATTTCAAAATTGTGCTAACAATATTAACCTTAATCGTCATTTATGAAATCAGAGAAGAATTATTTAAACTAAATGAAGAAAGTTATTCATTTAAATGCTTAACTGTACTACTTAATCTATAAAATGCTTCATAATGCATGATAGCTGAAAGTTATAATTTTCTGTTACTAAAATATTATTAAAAAAATTTTATAAAATATACTCTCATTTTAATCAAATATATGGTTATTTAATTGACTCAGATATTTTGTGTTCCTGATATTTAACACATGTTGTGAGAATAAAAATGTTTTTCTAAGATGATCGATTTTTAATCTATTCTATAAGTGTTTTTATGAAAATACTGAATTCCATATCAAACATATCTTTTCTTATATTCATGGTCATCTTTATCAAAACTATAACTTAAGGTGCTTAAACTTGTTTAAAAATAAAACTAGTTTTAAGATTTTTATCTCTTATCACATATTTTTTATTAAAGGGACATTGATTAATATTGATCCCTATATCAGTTGAGCTTAAATATTGGCACAAAAGAGAATTAAAAAAAATTAAAGTAAAGTAATATTTAAATAGTCGTAATTTTGATGACACAGAAAACATTATTTAGTATTACTTGCTTTCACTTTTTTAAAATTTATAACAAAATGTTTGGTTTTGAGAAAATTTATGTTAAAAATACATAGTAAGTTTTAAAAATGTTAAATATATTGGTAAGTTTCTTTAATAAACTGTTTCGTGTTAGAGATTAAAATTATTTCATTTTCCTGTTTAAATAAACATTTGTTACATCAGTTTTATTCTGCATACAGTAGTATCTGTTAATTTTAATGCTGTATTTCAGTTTTCTTGAATTCTCAATGTTATATCAAATCTGTTAGAGATGGCAGTTAAATTTTTAATATTTTTGTAGGTAAATACAGTTTTTTCCTTAAAAAAGAAATTAAGATTGTTTTATTTTCTGCTTTATGTGGATTTGTTGTAATTTTATTCTGAATATAAAAGGATATTTATTAACTTTAATGTTGCATTATAACTTCGTTAAATTTAAGTAATATTTGAAAAGTATTATGCTATTAAAAATTATATAGATTGTGCTATATAACTATTCAGTTTTTAGCATATTAATTTGTTGACTTTCAACAGTTAACTTATACAAGCAAATTTTGTCGTAAATGTGCTGTTCATTAATTTAGCTGCTGTTAATATTCTGATCTGCTTCTTAATTTTTTACATACCTGCATTTTATTTACCTATATTTCTTAAATGTGAAATTAAATGAAGTTATTCCTGGAAAAATATTCTTCGCAAATATTTTTCTAGGAAAATGTGCATGTGTGATGAGTTGTAAAATGGTCTACAAATATTGTATGACATGAAATTCTTGAGGTGAATAGATGAGCAAAACATTCCATTTTTTTATACTATAACAATTCCTCAACTTCATTTTAAAATTTTAGCTTTACTAAATTTAATGTTTTGAATTCTGTATTATATATATGTATTTATCGTCCCTCATGCTTAATACCCAATAAAATTTTTGCAGTCTTTTTCTCTACTTTTAAAGAAACTGATAAGCTTTAATGTTGAATTTTATTTGAGACTGTATGAGTGTAATAAGATGCATAGATGTGTGGTGCTTACATAGGTGTTGAAAACATTTCTGTATAGTTAGTCTCTGTGTGAACTGTTTAAAAAATGGAATGTGGTTTAAAAATAAGTGTGTCGTGGTGAATTTGTGCTAATTATTTCACCCCTTAGATATATTCTTAAAGATTTTATCATTTGTATATCATACAACTTTACAACTTTTTTTATTAATTAAATGACATATTATAATGCACTTTAAAGAAAATATGTAGCTCTCTTTCCAGAAATAGAATACAATGTGCAATGTACTTTGCATTCTATTTTCACACCATACTTTCTCTGAAATTTCTAATTATACTAATAACTGGTGAGTTTTATGGGATATCTATTTCTAATATTTATGTTGGATGTTTTAATTATATTGATATGCATGTTTTACTCAAAACAAATCTTGAATATTTGAATGTATTTTATTTCTGGAAAGGTATTAAAAAAATTAAAAATTAAAAAAAAAAAAAACATGTGTATGATTACAGGTCTTGTGCTTACAGGACTTGTATATAATATTATAATATATGTTAACTTTTATATATTTTTTGATGACTCTGATCAATTACATTGTGATTAATGTTAAAATGCATGTTGAAATTTTCTTTAATTTAAATAGTTTTTAAGAAATTTTAAATGTTTTTACTTTATAAAATTTGACATTATATATAAATCTGAAGATTATATATATATATATATATATATATATATAAATATATATATATATATATATATATATATATATATATATAATCTTCAAATTTTCTTATTTTATTTTTACAAAAATCTAGCGTGTTGATATCTTTTTTAAAGTGCTTTTGACAAATTTACTAAGCTTATTTAATGATTAAAACTTATTTAAGTTTATTACATAACACTCATGGTAATCCTTTTAAAATACCTCCTGTGTAATAATTGTTTTCATAAGTTCTTTCCGTATATAGCTTATGCTTTAATTTATAATACCAACAGTATAAATTACTATGGTACTGTTGAGTTTCAGTTTACTGTAAAATGCATACCCTGTTTTGTACTTTATGTAGGCGTATGTTTCAATTCCTCCTTGATAAATGTATAATGTAAATATACCATTGTAGCTAGTGAAATTAGAACTTTTTCGTTAAATATTACTAAATATATCAGTCTTGTGCATGTGTAATTGTTTATTTTTCTTGGTGTTTTATTTACTCTTTCTCATTTCAAGTGATAGTACTACATTTACATTAAACATTATTTCCAACACCTCATTTTTTATATTCACTAACTTTAGAAATACAAGCTAATAAGCAAAACCAGATATTTGATTTCAGGAAATATCAAGAGATTAAGTTCCTTTGTTTATTTAAAAAATTGGACTTACATCATTTTTAACATTACTTTGGAAATTTTTGTCAAGTTTTCCATCTCATTTATGTATAAAATTTAAGCGTCATATACTTGAATGATGCAGATATATCTAGTCAATATGTTACTATATATTTAAAGAATTATACTGCTGCATTGCTCATTAAATTTTTTTCTTGTAAATAATTGTGTTTAAGAGATGAGTCTAGATAGTAGTTTTACATTTGTTTACATAAAAAGTTTTGGGCATATTTGCTATAGCAATTTAGTTGATGTACACATTTGGATTTCTTAAAAATATTGTTTTTACATTTACCCATGCAATTTTTTTATAAGTATTTTTAAAAACTTTATTTTTTTTTATACAGAAGGAAGTTTAAAGTAATATCTGTGTTTTACTTTTATTCAAGACCTTGAATAAATTACTTGTTTTGCAAAGTATATTTTCCAGATTATTTCACAAACTCTAACTAAAGAAATTGAGTTGAAAGTGTTTTTATAATGTGATTAATACATTAAACAAAATTTTGGTATTTATTAAACTTATCTAAAACGAAATTTATTATAAATATCTAAAATGATATTCATTTTTAATTTCTAAAGTTATTTATAACTTAATTTATGATTATGTACAGCAAATGATTAGTTTTAAAATAGTAAATATTTCTAAAATTTTGTTTAATCTTATAACAACATTTTTTATTTTACTCTTTGTTAAGTATAGGTAAAACATGTTTCTTATATAAAATTTTGCTGTAGTTATTATTGAAACTATTAATTGTATGTTCCTCAGTGTTCATAACAGTTATATAATTTTATTATAGAATATTTTCCCAAAGTTATACTTCATGATTGTTTAATGCTCTTGAAATGTGAGCAGAGCTATCAGATAAACATTGGAAATTGTACTACATTGATTATATATTTATTTCAAGGAAACATCTTAAGCTTTCACAACTTAATATTTTATGTAGGAAATTAAGTCAAAAGATTGTAAGTAGTATTTTTGACAGTATAATTGTTTGAAAAATATCATATTAATTGTTTCCTGAATATTCATCATATTTTAATAAAGTAATTTTATTTTATTTCATTACTATATGAAATTTATTCCTCAATTTTATAAAGTATATTAAACAAAACAACTAATTTTCCTACTTTATTTTTATACATATCTTAACAGATTTTCATTGAAAATCTAAATATATATAGTTTTTTAATATAAATGTTCTGAGCATTCTTATTTTGCATATTTACAAAATTATTTACAGCAATGCCAGGATTTGCATACATTGCAAGGCGTTAGTATGAAAGAATGTTCTGGTTTAAATTTATGTGGTTTTAATTTATTTAATTACTATGTAGTGAACAATTTTTTAAACTTTAGATAAATTATTTTTAAAAAATCGTTATATTTTTAGTTAGCAATAAATACAGTTTTATTAAACTTTATTACTATTGAAGTCAGTTATTTTATTATTATTAAAGTTATTTTTGTTTGCTGTGTGAAAGAAATAGTTTTTATCATTCTTTAAAGCTTTTTGTCAGTTTTATACTTTAAACTTCTACTATCAATAAGTTTTAGGGTATAAGTTGTTCAGTAAATGGTATAATTTTTATCATTTCTTTAAAGCACAGTCGGTTTAGAGAAAAGAAATTGTGTGCTGCTGTTAGATTAGTGAGTCACCAGAATTTTGCGAGCATTTTAAATGAAACATTTTTTGGGATATAATCTATTAAATGTTCTTTTGATATTAATGTGGAATGTCGTTTTCAGTAAATTTCTTAAGCCTTTTTTTTCTGACTTGTTTTTTGTTTTGGTCATAAAGGCAAACATGTATATAGATTAAAGTGTTTAACTGTGTTCTCTTATATGTGTAGATGTATAGTAAGCGTCTTTCATTCACCTCAAGAAATATTTTCTTTTAAGTATAGTATCACCTTGGTTTATTGCTGAGTGTGTGCTTTTAAAATATAAATAATTGTTGCTGATATATAATTATCCATGCTTGTTAAAGTAAAATCTGTATCAGTATTGCTTTTGTGATCTGTAAATAATGTATATAATTTTTTTGATTTTGTCCACATTGCATATTACTACTTATGTTGCGAACAAATTTATTTTTCATCATTTATAAATATGCTGTCATTCTGTATTTATAAGTCTATTATATATTTGTTAATATTTCTTTGTTTGAATTTATTTTAATGTATTATGTCATGAATTTAAACTTAAGTATTCGTTCATAAATTTTGTGGCACTTGATCCCATTACTTTGTCAATGTATTAAATATTTATGTTCTTTGTGTCAATAAATTCTGTTGACTCCCATTTTATTTATTCATTTTTAACCATACGCATACATACGCATGCTGTGTATAATTTTGAAAGTAATCATAACTAAAGAAAAAGTTGTGCAAAATAAAATAAAAATTTCTTTTTACAAAACTTATTGTTCGATAAAAAAAAGTTTCACATTTAAATTTACTAAATTGCACATTTTGTTACATATATTTTAATCATTTGTGTTGTGCTAAATATTCAACTTTCTTAATATTGAAAATAAGCTTTGATGATGTCCATTTAGCACTTTATTTAAGATAACATAAACGCTTAGAGGTTTAATTAGCTATCTTTCTTATATAGCATCTACTTCCATTAGCCCTAGACAGTAATGTAAAGACAACTTAATAATAGTACACAATTATAATAGACTGTAGCATTGACAGAATCACAGGTTGGTGTGCAATAAAAAACATTTATTGAGAATGCTGCTATATTTCTGATTAAATGTGAACCAACCATGTATTATATTTTTCTGTTCGTAAATCCATGATCAAACTCTTTTATAAAGGTATGAAGATGATTTGTGCTGTATTTTTTTGCGGTTTTAACTGAAAATTGTCCCCAGTAATTTTAGGGTGATTATTTTCTTCATTATCAAGGAAAGTCAATTTTGTATAAGGATACCTAACGAGCTATTTACAAAATTTCTATTATGTATGCCATCCATTTAAAATATTCTATTCAATGAGTGCAATAAGTATTTTCCACAAGTGTTAACAGAGCTGTGCACGCTTTATTTCTGAAATTTATAACGAGATCTCTTGACTCACACCTTCAAAGGCATGGCTGAGAAAAAATATCAGAAAGAAATGTGGATATGAAAAATTCTAAAAACCCTCAAAACCTATATATTGGAAATTTGATTAAATCGTAAAAAAATTTCACTTAAATAACTGTTGTCTGCTGACCAATGGCGGAGTAATGTCCCTAAGTTCGATGCAGTAGATCCCATGATCAAATCCTGGTTTGGACATGGATGTCCCTTACTCTCACTGTATATGTGTTTCTTTATCTCTTCACTTTTAGGGGGAAGATCGTGTAGTAACCCCTTTCTCACGTAGTAATTAGTAACGCAAATAACCATTTCCCCCTCTCTACCATCTGGAATGGGTGAAACAAATTCCTTCACTCCAAGGTATGGATGCACTGGTCTATCAAGAAATGCACCCCCTCTTGTCCTTGGGGGGAGGAAGGACGCGCAAGAGAGAACGTGAGTATTTACTCGTGTGTGTATATATGTGTAACGTTGCTTATCGCCAATTTTTTTTTTTAGTTATCTTGAAAGTTTTGAATTACAATGACTGTTTTCATAATTATTTTAGTAATCATATAATATATATTTTATTTATTACTTTAAGTGTATGTAATCTTGTATTTAATTTTAAAATTTCAAAATAATAGATCTTAATAAACGATAAATGTTTTCATCGCATTTATGTGAAACAATAGACGCATCATAGACAATTAAAACATATGCTGCTGATATTTATATAGAGATATTTTGCGATTTCAAAAATTCAGAAAAATGCTGAACATTTTGTATTTGTTTTAACTAGTATAAAATGTTAATTAGTTCACTTCTGTGACGTTTTGGTAGTATGTATCAGATCCGGTGAGAGAAACAAGTCCGTGATTGTCTCCAATAAACGTGGTTTATTCCAACGGGAATTTTGAAAATTTCTTGAAATTTCAGAAGCTCGCGAAAATTTTCAGATAAAAAGAACTTTTTTATGAAACGTTATAAATAAAGATTTGTTACAATGAATTAGTTTGTTTTTCACAGGTATACAATACACTTTCACCAAATAAACGAATTAAGGAAAATAATTTTCCATGAAAAGAATGCAGTTTAATGAACAATTTAGAATAATTTTAAAAATAATGTTCGAGAAAACTTTTTCTTTCTTTCGTAGCATGGTTTAATAACGGAAAAAAAAGAATGTCATTATTTATTCTGACAGTCCTCTGAGAAATTTTTATTAAAATTTTATTAAACCTTCTTAATTTTTATTAATCGGATTAGTATTTCTGTTTTCCAGAGCAAGAATTATTAAATAGCTTTTGTACAAAAGAAAGAAAAGACATCTTTCTTACAGTTAACAAGTTTAATTCACTTCGTTTCATATCTATAAGGCAAAACAATCCATTAAACGAATTATGATTAATTGAGTTTATTTCCCTAAGATTCTTGGTTTATTTCCAAAACTTTAAGTCTCTACATTTGTGAAAACCAGAATGAATACTTTCAGGTTAATGTAATTCTTTTATTTTAAATTTTTTTAAAGCTTTTTAAAAAAATTAAGTTTGACATAAGCATGTTAATATGGTAATCAAAAATTGAAAGATTACAATTTGATATATCAGAAATAGTAAAACAAACTGAATTTTATTGCATACTTGTGTGTGTGTGTGTTTTTTTTAAATGGATACAGATCACAAAAACTTTACAATCAATTATTTGAACAACAATTACAAGAACTATTATGAATTAAATTATTTAGAAATAGAGAACAAGCATTACCTACAGATACTTGGTTAGAAAGAACCGATAGATGTGAAAGAAAGATTTTTTTATATTATGGATCCGAAGAAATTGTTGGATTTCCATTCACTACGAAAAATTTATTTTGACGTTGGATCGACTATTCTTATACCTGGTGAATCTGATCCTCCGTCAGTCTCCTCCTGTGTAGCAAATCAAAAATTGGCTGAAACTGAAAATAACAATTATTCGCTAAACTGAGTATTATGGTTTCAGCTGGCGAAGCACGAAAATTCACCAAATCTAGTAAAATTTGTTGATTTTTTTCCTCCCCAAATTTATTCACCAAAAATCATTAGTCACCAAATCATCGTCATAATGTCTCGCCGCCGCTCATCCCGGAAATTTTTGCCATTTTCATTTTGGAATTTTTTTAATCGGATTTAAAGCGCGGTAATTTAAATCCTGTTTTTTGACATTTATATTTTATTTCATTTCAGATGTAGCGCTGAATACAAATATTGTCCTTTATAATCACATTTTTTTTTTAATTTCGGTGTGGATATAGTGCCGGAATTTCAATCCTGTCTATATTGACATAGTGCTGGAATTTCAATACTATTTTATATTCGTTTTGTGTATCGCTGTGGATATAGTTGGTGTTTTATTATTTAGTGTTAGGTGGGGGGATGGGGAATCCACGATTTCTTATGCCGATTGGCGCCCATTCTCTGTTGCCAATCAATTTCCAATATCCCTGTTTCCTCCACTTGGTGAAAATTATTTTTGCCAAGGTGAGACCGTAATACCTAGTTTTACCCAGTTATGAAAAGCCTAGGGACAAGGTTGTCGACCATGAAGACGATATTAATCAAGGAACTTCCGAAGCAGGATCGAAGAGATTCTCTCGATAATCCTTCAAGTCCAGAGATTATAACGCTTCCTTCAAATCCCGAAACTAACCCTATCAGATTAGTAAAAATTGTCTTACTGTTGCTGTGTTTGTTTTGATTTATATTATCTTACGATCACACATCTTCTCATATTATTTGGAGAGATTTCATAATTACAATGTTCAGTATGGAAATGGAACCAAGTCTTTAAACTTTTTTTTTTTTGGAAATTCTTGTGGAATGTATTTCAAACCATGAAACTAATTTTTATCATTGATATGTAAATTTAAAAAAAAATCATGCTGAAATATTATTATACACTACTGGCCATTAATATTGCTACACCAAGAAGGCGACATGCTACAGACGTGAAATTTATACGAAAGGAAGAAAGTGCTGTGATATGCAATTGATTAGCTTTTCAGCGCATTCAGACAAAGCAGGCGCCAGTAGCGACATCTACATTGTGTTTAAATGAGGAAATTGTTCAGCCGGTTCCTCATACACAAATTGCATTCGAACGTTGTTGCCTGCTGAAAAGTTGTTGTGAAGCCTCGTGTAAGAAGGAGAAATGCATACCAGCACGTTTCTAACTTTGATAAAGGTCGAATTGTAGCGTAACGGGATTGCGGTTTATCTTATCGCAGTATTGCTGCTCGCGTCGGTCGAGATCCAATGACTGTTAGCAGAATATGGAATCGATGGGTTCAGGACGGTAATACGGAACGCCATTCGGGATCTCAACGGCCACCTATCACTAGCAACCAAGAAGACAGGCATATTATCCGCATGCCCGTATTGGATCGTGCAACCACGTCACGAGCCATGAGTCAAGAAACGGGGTCGTTTGGAAGACAACAAGTGTCTGCCCGAACAGTTCGACGACGTTTACTGCAGCATGGACTCTAAGCTCGGAGACCATGGCTGCGGCTTCCTTTAACGCTGAGTCATAGACAAGAGCGCCTTCAATGGTGTGATCAACGACGAACCAGGGCGCACGAATGGCGAGACGTCATATTTTCAGATGAATCCAGGTTCTGTGTACAGCATCATGATGGTCGCATCCGTGTTTGGCGGCATCGTGGTGAACGCACACTGGCAGCGTGCATTCGTCATCGTCATACTGGCCCATCACCTGGCTTGATGGTATGGGGTGCCATTGGATACACGTCTCGGTCACCTCTTGTTCGCAGTGACGGTGCTTTGAACAGTCACGTTACATTTCTGGTGTGTTACGACCCGTGGCTCTACCCTTTATTCGAGCCCTGCGAAACCATACGTTTCAGCAATATAATGCCCGACCGCATGTTGCCGGTATTGTACGGACCTTCCTTGATACGGATCATGTACGGCTGTTGCCCTGGCCAGCACGTTCTCCAGATCTTTCACCAATAGAAAACGTCTGGTCTATGGTTGCCGAGCGACTGACTCGTCACCAAATGCCAGTCACTACGGTTGATGAACTGTGGCATCGCGTTGAAGCTGCATGGGCATCTGTACCTGTACATGCAATCCAATCTCTGTTTGACTCAATGCCCAGGCGTATAACTGCTGTTATTACTGTCAAAGGTGGTTGTTCTGGGTACTGCCTTCTCAGGATCTATCCAGCCAAATTTTTTGAAAATTTAATCACTTGTTATTTTTAGTATAATATATTTGTCCAATAAATATCATTTTTTTATCTGCATTTTTCCTGATGTCTCAATTTTAATGGCCAGTAGTGTATATTTAATAATAAATTGTGATATTTTATTTATCTCATTCTTGCCTGAATTTAACAACTATATTTTAGAAGTAATGCACTGCTTTTTCCTTGATTTTGTTATACAAATTCAGTACAAAGTATATTTTTTAAATGTTTTGTAACAGCATCTTTTCCAGAATTTTGTAAATACCAGATAGATACATATTCCGCTATTCGAGTTTACAATATCAACAAATTGTTAAATAGGCAGCAGGTAGAGAAATGTAAAATGAATGACATAGTTATCAACTTGGCAACTTATTTCGAATTTTAATTTTTTGCAACAGTACGTAAGTACAAATAATTTACAGCTGTACCCATTAAGAAAAATAATGTATATATAATATTATTAATACATTTACACACACACACAACACACACATTCAAATTATTTCTATCTGTTACACTATTGCAGTTGTAATTAGGACTTTTATAATATATATTATTAAAAATTTATTGGTTATATTCATTTTTTCTTTTCATACAATTTAAAGTTCAACTTCTTACAGGTGTTAACTAATATTTGTAAGAAATAAATATTTTAATTTGTCATAGTTTTACAAGTAACCCTTTTTTTTTTTTTTTTTGTAAGTTATAAAATTGTTTAGTATTTTTTAAAAACCAAGTATTTATGGGTTCGAAAGCTTACCCTTAGGGAAGTGGTTTCCAACCTTTTTGTACCGGCGCCCCCCTTTTAAAAAAAATTGGCGCGCTCCCCTGTGGCAAATAATGCATTGTTTTAAGTCTACTTCCTTTTTATATGCAGTTAAAAAGTAGATCTTGTTTCGCTTGGTTTCGAAATCAAAATCAAAACTCAGTCAAATCTTGCAAGGCGTTTTTGTGAAAATTCCTGTGAACCGATTTCAATGATATTTGATATACTTACAATATAAGGGTCCGATAACAATGCGATATTATGAAAAATAATTTATTGATATGATATCAGAATGATAAAAAAATATCCTTTACTTTTTAGTGCATTTTATAAAAGCTTAATTTTTTTACCAGTTTATTTTCATTTTCCATGATTTTTGCGCCCCTAGATCATGGTGCTCCGGGCGGCCACCCGGATCGCCCTACCCTGGGGCTGGCCCTGTGTATATCAACGTGGTTATCGCAAGCACTACTAACGAACTAATTCTGTTCATAGAAAACAGAAACAATCAGATGCTTCTGTTTACTGAAGTTTGGTGCGAGTAAGCACGAGAATACCCGGGATGTTGTTCTTATTTTTTGATTCCACGCCCCACCGGTGCTCGGCTCCAAACGCGTAAGCGAGAGATTTCGTTCCAAGAAGAATATGGATGGGATGTTTTAGCATTTGTAGCCGAAAAATTCGCGGCGAAGATTGTGGATTATGTATACTGCTGATTCATTTTTTGACACCTATTCGACTTTTTTGGTTCGTATTCGAAAATGAAATTGTGGAAACAGCTGCATGCCCCTCTTGCAACTGTCTCGCGCCCCACTGGCTGGAAACCACTGTCTTAGGGGTTTGGATGTTTATAGTGGTTCGTAATCCTCTTTAAATCGTAGGTCATGGTATAATTAGCGCTTGTGTACGAAAAATTACTGTTAAGTGACAAACTATTCAATCTAAATCCAAACACAAAGGATATATGTTCAATCTTTTTAAGATATTTTATTTACAAAATGTCGTAAGTAATTATTGTGATCCAAACACAATAATTATTTTAATTGTTTCTATATATGTAATCAAATGAAACTGAATTTTAAGTGTCTTGGAAAAAAGATATCTAGAAAACATATTTGAAAGTAAATTAATATTTATAGTTAAAATTAGAAGCAAAACAATTTTACTGATAAAGCTATCGGTAAATTGCATGGCTTTTTAATCTTATACAATCCAAATTATCGCTCACAAATAGGTAAGCAAATAAAATTAAAAGAATGATACAACGAATTACATTATAACTGTCACACATATATTTTTCTGATAAACACTTTGCTATATTTATTTCATTTTCTTTCCAACACTTAATTAAATATGATACACTGGTGAAAATGCAATTAAATACACTCAAAAATTCACTTATTTTTCATATAAATACCCGTGATATTTTTTTATACTAACTTTATTTCAATTAAATTTTTGTCTTCAATTGTTTTGTGCAAAAAACTTGCAAAGAAAAACTAATTTAATGAGTATTTACATCATTTAGTTTAAAAAATCCAAAATTTCGAGTGGAAATGCACAATTAAAGACACTTTAAATCTAGAATTTCAGCTATCTACCATTTCATTTTTGTTTCTAAAGTGCTTAAAAGAAGCAGTTTGTTGTCACTAGTGTGTCTGATACTATAAATATTTTAAAACATCTTGGCTCAAACATTTGTTATTCAAAGGTAGTTATAGAATGGGACGTAACATCGGGCTTTGGATTGAAGAGCGATCAAAATTTCGAATTTAAAGGGAAGAAGGCTACTGAAATAGGCCACTTGCAAAGAAAATTATTCGCTCTCCAACTGGTGTGTGCAATTTTTCAAATCTAGGTGATATGTATGGAGTTAAGAGGCGTCAAGGTATTTGTAGTTAATTAAGCGGCAGATATTCGTGAGGCAAGAAGACCTAATTTAAATTCCACTAAAATTAGAACATATTTATGCCTATCTGTTGCGACTCGAAGAATAAGACAAATTATCAGTCAATCTGGAGTTGTAAAATGGGCGAAAAAACATCGCGCAAACTTTTCTTAAGTATTCAGCATAAGAAGACTCATTTGGAATTTGCAAAAAAACATGCAAATCGGAACTCTGAATGGAACAATTTGGTGTTCAGTGATGAGAAAATGTTTAATTTAGATGGACCAGGTCGAAACAAGTCTTACTGGCATCGCATAGGGACCAAAAAGGAGATTTCAACTAGACATAATTTTGGTGGAGGCGCATCGATGGTGTGGGGAGCTTTCTCGAGCTACGGTCTGTTGGATCACACCCAAAATGAATTCCTCCGATTATATTGAACTCCTAGATAACGTTCTGTTGAATTATGCCGAAGATATGGATGAAGATTCCAGGATATTTTAACAAGACAATGCAAGCATTCACAACTCTAAAGCAACAGAAGCCTTTTTCATGGAGCGGAACATCAAAGTTATGAACTGGCCAGCTAGAAGTCCCGATCTGAACCCTATTCAAAACATCTGGGAATTGATAACACAAAAAGTTTACGAAAACGGCCACTTTGAGTGAGTAATGGACTTAAAAGACAAAATTCGTGATGTAAGGTCATATTTGCCATTAAATTACCTTCAAAATCTTGTGAAATCGATGCCAAATAGAATGCATGAAGTAATTGTAAACAATGGAGGTGTCACTCATTATTAATTAATAAATTGGTTTGCAAAACAACAAGTGTCTTTAATTGCATTCCACTCTATATATTACCACTTTCTTAATATAAGTGAAATTAAAAAATATTAAGAGATATTCAAGAAAGTAAATCAGTTGAAAGGCGATATTTGCATCAACAGCAGTATTTGCATTCATTTTAAGAAAGAAACTACTTGAACCAGGATATAAAAATAGTAAACATCAAATAAAGAATTTCAACTATGAACAAAGTTCCAGAAAGATTTCAAAGACGTTTTTCAATTCTCTAAAAGTAATTTATGCACCTTTTCCCAATGACAAAATCATTTTTATCTATATTTTTCTAATTGCTCTTTGTACCGAATTCATACATTTTTATCAACTCAAGTATTTGAATTCATGAATAAATTTCATCCCATAAAGTCTTATATTTGAAATCAAATATTTTTCCTTCTATTGATGTTCATTTTAGTTATTTAAATTTGTGTTTGATTCATTTTGTAAATCTCCGCGAATTACTTTATTCATTTGCTACCCCATTCTTTATCAGGATGGCCAATTGTGGGATTGAAAGCGCCATTAGAGGGCCATTCACATGTACGCTATCGGACATAGCAGAAGAGAGGGGGAAGGCCGAGTTCGCAGCCGAATGGTTAGCGATCTTGTCTTCGGTTCAACAATTCGTGGGTTGGAATCCCGCCTTGGGCATGGATGTTTGTAGTGGTTCGGAATCCACTTTAAGCCGTAGGTCCCGGTCTAATTAGCCGTCGTGTGCAAAAAATGACCGTTGAGCGACAAACAAACGAAGAGAGGGGGGAAGAAAAAGACGTGAAGACGCGAATTGATATTGAACTAATTTCAAATTATAACTAACTAAGATGTTAAATTGTTATTTAATACTCATTTGTAAATAAGTAAATTTTTCTTATTTTGTCCAAAACCATAATTAAATACATGATGTTTTATTAATTCCTGATAGAGAACCCATGTATATATAAATAAATAAATAAATAAATAAATAAATATATATATATATATATATATATATATATATATATATTTGTGATGGCTTATAATTTATCGTGTGTTCTAGACATTGACAATATTAAAAAAATCCCTTAAGATTATTTTATCATTTCATATAATAATATGCAACTATTTCTTTAAAGAAAAGAAATAGTTGCATTACTAAAATAAGCATCTTTAATGTCTAAGTGTAACACGTTAATTCGAAATACATATGTTATTTATAAAATAGAATAATATTTTTTTGCATTTTTATATCTGATGAGTTCGAAATAAATATTAAATGCCAAAATTAACAAGTTTCGAAAGTATTAATGAATTTTTGAGGTTTAATATGCTGAGTATATAATAATTTGAATTATAGCTTGAGTACATGGCTCTAGACCGACATTACTGACGGGAGTGGTTCTTAATATCTAATTGAAATGTATGGAGTGTGTGTTGCGTAATTCCCTTTGGCTCTGTATCGTCCTAATCTCGGCAACTATTGCAGCGATATCGACATTTCATTATTTCAATAATGTCCAAACACCGTTTAGTTCTGAATGTTCTATAAATGTAAGGAAACATTTAGAAATTAATTAACACTTCCTTGGTTACGAATAGGTAATAAATACATGATTCCTTTTACTGCATTAAATACATATTATTTTTACTTATGCATGGAAAAATATAAAATTAGGTTTTAATATCTCTTACTCGATGCTAAACGCTTTTCTGGGAAGCAATTTTTTTGCAATAAATTTTTACTATTAATAAGCTAAATTTTTATTAAATTATCATTTTTATCATAATTTTATTTAAATGTTTATGCATTATTGGTTTTGTTTAGAGTTTTTACAATTTCAGAATGAGCTCATGATTTTCTATTAATCACAAAAAGGAGCTGCGAACACTTAATACTCAAGTTTTAGTACTTCTTAATGCTTCAATAAAAATGTACATTTACATTGAATTTTTTATGCTATTTATCTTTATTCGTCTTTAGCATTTTTTAAAATTCTGAAGAAGAACTGCATTTTATTTTGTAAAATTATACAAACATGTGCTACCGATGTAAAAATACAGGTAGACATCTTATATCTCAGAATACTTTAACCATTTAAGCATGGATAATTTATTTTAATCTTTTTTTTGTTCTAGAATATTTTTTACGTGTTTATTAAAATACACAATAATATTTTTATAGAGAAAATCTCTATTTGGCCTTCTTTTAATTACTAATAAATTTATTCCTTCTTTCGCTTCAATGAAGTGACAATAGTACAAAAAAATGCTGATTTACTCTACATACAAAAAATAACAAAGCACAAAATATTTCTTAAAAGTATATTCAGAAGCGGTAAATTAATTTGATATTTATTTTTTTTTCTTGAATATATTAAGTTTTTTTTTTTTCACGCACCATATTTTCTCCCAAACAAACACTATTTCAAAGTTCTGACTTTTTATGATAATCCGCTTTTCTCTTTTTAACTTGTTTGAATGTAAAATGTTGCCTTTATTTAGTTTTCATTAACATGCCTTTCATATTTTTTTTATATTTTTCTAAAACTTTACACAACATAAAAAGTTAAGACATTCGTATTTTTTAAATTTAATTTTTCTTCCCACTGAATATTTGCATCATCAATTCCATTTATTTGTCAATAATGATAAATGAATGAATGTATGTACAAAGGAAAGAATAAAAAAATGTTTCACAATACATCAGAAGATATTTTTAGATTAATCAGAACGAATTTATTAGTTTTTTATTCATTTATTGTTTCGTAAAACTTATAAAATTGTGCAACGCATAATTAAACTGAAAATAATAAAATGAATTGCTTAAAATAATTTGTCTTTTTTATGCACAGAATTCATGTGCTTGGAAATAGTGGAAATTCCTAATAATTTTTAATCTTATGAAATTAATACATCAATGAGTAAATTCTCTTCAATTGGCATCATTTCTTATATATATATATATATATTCTACAATCTGCCATTGGAATATATATATATATATATATATAAATAATCTGCCATTGGAAAATATATATATATATATATATATATATATATATATATATATATATATATATATATATATATATATATATATATATATATATATATATATATATATATTCCTGGCATAAAATCCGTTTCAGACTTTCTGTAAAATTAGCTTGATGGCTGCTTTTTATTTCCAGAATCAACTGTTTTTCTTTTGCTTTTATGACTTATTAAAAGTGTTTTTTATTAATCAACGCTTTTCAATAAAATTTTGTTCGTATTTTTTCATATCTAACAATAACTCCACACAAAACATATTTTGCCTGTAATTTATATTCACAGCTACCTTGCCTTCTAATTGTTTTGAAGTACATTTTCTTACGTTGTATTTTTCGCTTATAATTTAAGTGTTTATCTGCTACACTAAACAACTTTAGATACTTTCTGTCACATTGGTTTTACATAACCAAAATTCGAAAAGTTTTTAAGAAATTATTAAAGAAAACAATATTAATTATCGTTGGATTTATCAATGCAAATTATACATACTTGTGTGAATCATCAAATTTTCTCAAAATATTAGTGAAAGTAAAGGAAACATCTCCAGTAAAATTTCTTTACATATCATTCTTTCTTTTTCATTGTCATTCTTTTTCTTTATTATTCTTTCTTTTTCGACGTAACTACAATGAATAAAAACAGATAATTTTCTTTTTGTTAGATATTGCTTGAGCATAAAATGTTTCATTCAGTTTTTCGTGTGCGTGTTTTTTTAATACAACGATATATATATATATATATATATATATATATATATATATATATATATATATATATATATATATATATATATATATATATATATATATTAACTGTGTTCCTCTGAGTTTCGAACCCCATCTGTTCGTGGTGGCAAACTGACTTCGGGTGCCAAGCACTCCAGTCAGTTGGCAGTCATATAATTAACATTCAGAGCAGATACCAAGTAAATTTTAACATAATCAATTTAATTAGGAAGAACATTACTAGTTGTTAGTAATTTAATTTGAATAAAATATTTCCGATTTGTCACTGAATTAATAAGTTTATCACTAAATGTTATGCTTCTATGTAATTTTATAAGTTTAATATATATAAATTGCACTACAGTAGTAAAAGTTGTCCTATAAAATAAATATTGGAACACATTTTTTTTTACATGTAATATATTCTTTATTTTTTATAGTTCCTTTATGAGGTCAATGAATATTTTATTAAAATATTACTCAACATCCTGAAGTAGATTAATACAAAATATGTTTACCATAAATCATTCTCAGAATGTGTAATCTCATGTGTACAATTGTCTTTTAGCGGCACTTCCGTTTTAAACACTCTCTTTCAAGCAAAAATGTCGCTAGTGGTGTCTCCCGATGTTTTCTTTTAAAATCAGTTAGAATCAACTGATTTTTTTTCTCCAATGTTGGCAAGTATATATATTAAATAAAATATACATGTATAGTAATATGTTTTATATTATATTATGATTGTTATGGTATGTTGACATATCATCTCCTGTTAATCCATTTTAAAAATTTTGATTTTTCGCTTATAGAAGTAATTTCTTCTTAAACATGCATTAAAACATCTAAATAATTATTAGTTGTCAGTTAAAAATTCAGTAATAATTTTACATCAAATAATAGCAACTTAATTTCTACAAAGACGTTATTTTTGATCAAATATAGTCTTTATTTGTTTAATTTGTCATTAATGTTTGTTAGACATAAATCATTAAAAAATTTGAAATGATTAATTAAAGTATATATAAGGGATTTTAAACAAAAGATTTTCACCACTGAATAAAGATCATTCGCGTAGAAAATTTGAAATTATATTTTGAAACATTTAATGTAAATGAGTTTAAGCTAGTATTTGCTTACAACTATTAATTTCATTTGTTTTTAATTATTATAATGAAAACTGATATTGTATATTATTTTCCAAGAAAATCTAAGAAAAACAAATATATACGTTATTATAGCCAAGTTTAAGCGATAAATTCGCTTTATGTTTGAGGAATGAATATTTAAGATTAACTTTGGGAATAAATAAGACTTTCAATTTAAAATGTTATATTTCTGGAAAAAAATTATGGACAGATATATAAGCAAGTTCTAAAAATAGCGTTCATATTACATCCAGAAAAAGAAAAAAAATAAATAAATAAAACGCGCAATAAAATTTCAAGTTGACATCAAAAGACAATTTATTTTTAAAGTACAATAAGTACATTTTTTGATCTTTATCTGTCAGGAACACATTGTTTTCACTGAAAGATTTGGAATTTCTATATATATTGTTTTGCATTAAACATTTATTTTAGACATTTTATTGCTGTAAATATAAACTAGCTATTTTGACAATATATGTACATATAGATAGATGTATATGCATATGTGCCTTAAATCTTCATATTAATAAGAAGAACTTTTATAATAAAAAAAGGAAATAACAGACTGAGATAATAATAAAATACATTATGAAAAAAAATAAGAAGTTTAAAACTGATAGAAATCTTCAAAAGATAACTGTTTACAGCTCTGTCTGGTAGGCGAAATAAAAATATTACCTGCTCCTTTTATGTAGTTCGTTTTACAAGTATTTTTCTCAACTTTTGAGTAATTTAACTGTTGAAATGTTTTATCACTTTGAAAAAAGAAGCTGCTAATTACTAGTGGGAGTAAACATGAGATAAATAATTTAAAGCAAAGAGTTATACTTTCTATAAGTAATACGAAATATTTTGTCTTAAAAATAGTAATTTATTTTTTCTCTTCTTATGTGTGCAGTCCAAAACACATTTGGCATTAAATTTGATCCGAATTACTGTAAGTCTTGATTAATAATTTTCACAGAATTGAAGTAAATTTACAAGCACCAATTCATATTTTCATATGGCTAGTTCAATTTTTAATTGTATTTGAAATTAAAATTTGAGAATGATTAGTATACTGTAATTTTTAAAGTGATTATATTTGATTAACCTAAAAAAAATTATTAATTAAAGTATCTCTCTCTCTCTGGATTATTATATAATTTACAGACTAAAAATTCAAAGGAAAAATTATTGGAATATATATGTGTGTGTGTGTGTGTGTGTAAAGAGAGAGAGAGAGAGAGAAGTTACTAATATTATATATATATATATATATATATATATATATATAATTGTCTACTAAAGCTGATCATTAAAATTAAAAATAAGTGAAAAAAAAGGAAAGATAGTTACAAAACTCACGAAAGTTGTATAAGATATTAGTGAACTTCTTCATTAATATATTCACAAGAACGACAAATGCATATTCTTGAATATGTATTATAAATTGAGTATTTTTCTGTAAAGTTATTTTTTTAAATAAGTTTCAGTTTATACAATTATTGTTCAACTTGAAATGATTTCTATATCTTCACCCAATTTTATTATGAAATGAATTAAACACAAAGTTATTTTTTTCATATAAATTTTTTATGTATCATAAATTCGTTCTATCGCCGTCTTTATTGAGTCCATGGAGTGATTTTACAGATTTCCTTCACATGATTTTTACCAAACTTCATTAGTTTGTGAAATATTTTCCAAAAAAGTTAATGTACTAAATAGAAACAATTTATATTTCGATCTTTTTTCATGTATACACATTGCTATTTTGGTTTTTGGATAACATCAAATGTTCAAAGGAAAAATAAATACGTACAATTAACAAAAGGGATAAAAGAAACTGCTCGGTCGATAAAGTTATTCTCATAAAAACAAATATCTTACGAACCAAAGTTATTACAAAGTACATCCTAAAACGAATGTTCATTTAAAACAATTGGTATTATGTATCTGGATAAATGTTATAATTATATAGTTGATAGTTGAATGATATAAATATGAATGTCTAGGATATAATTAAAAAAACGATAGATAGATTTGATTTATGATTACATAAATGTAATTGAGATGAATTTTTTATATCTCAAAACTACTTTTGATTGAATGAATTTGGCTAAGTAAATGGCATAACTATTTTTAGATTGGTTAAAACTATTTATTGTAAAATTATAATGAATTAATTTATTAGAATTTCATCGACAAAACAGATTTTTGATATACTTATTTAGAGGAGAGAAAACTGAAATATTTTGATATGTTAGGAGAAATAAAACTATTTGGAACCAATACTGAGTAAACAACATGTTATACAGTAAAATTATGAATGCTTATACAAGAAAAGATTTTAATTAACATACTTAAGGAATTTCAACTGATATATATATATAAGATTATTTTCAAATATTAATTCTGTTTTTTGCAAACCACTTACTAAATATATATTAATTGTCTTAAAATATATAATTACAATGTGATTAATGTTATTGATATAATGTTTACAATTTAAATTAAGATTCACGGTCCAGAATTTATGACTTTCAAACACATGTAGGGAGCTAAAAAAAACGAGTGTTTTTAATGCTGAGATAAAAAGACAAATTTTGTTCTATTAAAGGAAAATATAAATGTTTAGGCTTAAAAGCAACACGAAACAAAAGATAGTCAATTCAAAACGTGATATTTCAGAAAAAGAATTTTATTGACAGATACGCAGACGTGAGATGATAAAATATGTAGTAAAAATATGCATAATACATCTTTGCGACGGACAGTAAAATTTCTGTTGACATCGAAAAACCATGCATTTCTACACAGAAATAACTTTTGAAGCTTATTCCATCAACAAAGCATTCTTTCATTGGCAAATTTTGAGTCAAGCTATATTTTTCAAACTTTCTCATCCGTGACGTTTCAGTATAGGGAAGAAGACAGACAAAAAATTTTTCTTTCCATTGAAATTTGGAAATTCTTTATTTTACTTCTTTCAGATTTTGTATTATTAATATTATAATAACTTTTTTTCTTAATGAGAAAATATACTTTGAACTGCTACGTATTAGTTTTGTAATTAATTTTTCTGATTCTATTGTCTAAAATGCGTTAAGAAAGTATATGGTTTAATACATAGAGTACATAAATTTACAAAAATATATGTTAATTAATTTATCATATTAAAATGCTTATATAAATTAGTTTCTTAAATAATCAAGTGAAAAGATTCTTAAGTTTAAAAAGTATTTCTGAAAATCTTGTGAATATCAAAGATTTTCAAACATAAGTTATATATTTATCGTAAACACAGAATAAATATTTAATTTATAATTAAAATAACATGATTCTGTTCTGTTTGATTGGAATTCTTCACTTACGTTAATAAAAACAGAAAGATTCTAAAAGCAAAAAATATTAATTAATGTTAGCTGATAAATATTTAAAACAAAATGTAGATAATTATTATATTAATAAGAAAATCATAACGTTTTGAATTCACCTTTTGCATTCAGTTTCGAGCCTGTTACTCTCAAGAGCAATGAAGTTAAGGGTGCTTTCATTTTCATTTTTCAAGGTCTAAAAATTATTGATCAAATACCATATTTTTTACCAGTGAAGTGTTTTTATCAGAAAATTTGTAGCTAAACAAATAATGATTTACGAATGTACTGTCTCACCATATCTTAAAATATTAAATGATTGATTATAAATTCATGAAACGCATATATGTTAAGAATTATAATTCAGATTTTTTTAATAGATAGTTAAAAAAAAAAAGGATATGTTGAGAACTGCAGTTCATTATGTTTACATTAAAATCTCAGATCATTATGTTAATAGTTTCCGAATTTATTAACAGTAAAGTTACATAATGGGTTCAAGATGATGAATTAAAGTGAAATCTCTTAAAAAACGTTAGAAGTTATAACGAATTGCTGTGATGTAATGAGTTATCTTTAAATGAGAGGAAATACCAACCATTACTTCAAAAATGACATTTATTTCATTAGACTCTTGGTGTTTCTTAAATGCTCACTTTGTATTGCATTTTTTATTTTAAATCTCGGATATAAATGCAACGTCCTTTCCAGTGCTTGATCCAATTAATTGAACTGGAACAAAAGTCTTCCATTTTGAAAAGTGTTGTCTCCTATTACAAGGTCATGGCGAGCCTCTAGAATCACCAACATTGATATTTTTTCATAGAAATAATTTTTTAATTAATAAAGTATAAAAAGGATATACTTTTTATATTAAAATGCACTCCTTAAGTAAATAAAACAGATTTTAAAAATTAAAAATAATGACTCATGTTAAAAACTAAATCATTATTATCAGGGAAATATCTTCCTAGAATGCAGTGTAAGATAAATGCTTAAATGACTCACAATAACTTTATAATAAATAGTAAGTCTATCAGGATCATAATCTCAAATATTTAATATAATGATACCTTGTTATGAACTATTTTACTTTTAAGCAATTTTATCTATATATATTTCAAAATATATTTATAAATAATTTAAAATCTTCATTTTTATGAGCTAAAGTCTAATAAATATATATTACATTTTAAGTAAAAATTTAGTATCATTTGTATTATTTAAAGACAGTAAAAAAACTATGTATAAATGTTTTGGATTATAAACTCAAATTAGCTTTCTTATTGAAAACTATGTAAAGTAAAAATTATTGATAACAGAATATATGATTTCATATTTTCATTAATTTCTATTTAAATTTCTTAGGTAATTTCCAAGTATTAAACTGAAAAGAGTGTAAAGAAATAAAATAAATATACAATTCAAAATTAGTATTTATAACAGAATGTGTATAATTATTAATAATCAAAAACTATAATTTATATGAAGTCAACTTAGTAATTTCTTATAAATTTTAAATAAAATAACTTGATTTTTTTATGATAATTTATTTTCATGAAAAGTGGTATTAAATATAGCAATGAGAATGGAGTTTTACATTTGAAATTGGGAGAATTGATATTGCTTAAATTCTATGTAGTTAAAAAAAATTAATATCCATATTTGTAAGCTCTTGCTAATTATTTTTAAACATTTAAAAATAATTAGCAAGAGCTTACAAATATGGATATTAATTTTGCAATACATAAAATATTTTTAAAAATAAAATTCCTATTGTGTTTTAGATTATTAAATTGAAAACTAAACCCAGTCACGTAACAGTACGTGGGAGGGGGCAAGGGATACAGTTTCCATATCTGTTTTCATGACTGTGGATCCTGGGGTAAGAAGCATATGTCCCGGTTAGGTGGTCAGCTTAACGCGAAACCCTCAGTGTTTAGTCTCCAGTCATAATTGATACTCAGTTTTATTGGCCCTGTGAAGGGATACCGGTATTCTTAAACTAATAGCATAAAATATCTTTGAAATTCGACTTTGGTATCCTAAACAGTAAAATATCTAAATATTTATATCACTTTCAAATGTTTCATGGAAAAAAAAACATTTTGTGGTATTAGATTTAGAATTTGCATTAAAGAAATTTTTTTTCAATTACTGTACATGTGAGTAAATAATTAATTCTGAAAAAAGTTTTTATTAAATTTCAAAATTCCATTCCTCTTGATTCAATTAGAATAGGCAATTTTATCTTTTGAAATGAAAGTAATATTTTATTTATTCATTTATAAAATAATTTTTAAATTATTTTTGCTTGCTTCATAGAAGTGTCAGTAATAAAGCATAAATAAAAATAAACAAATCTAAGTGATTTCAATCTCAAAAAATAGAGAAACAAAGAGTTTGTGATAGCAAAATTAAAATAGAGAATAATAGTATGACTTCTTTTTAAATAAAATTTAATTTTTGCGAATATTAATTTTTTTTATCATATTTTCATTTTGACAGTTATTTATTTTCTCCAAATGTGAAAATGTTTTTTTTTTCTGTCTTTGAGTAAATTATTATTTTTTTTTCTGTATTTCCATATGTGTTTAGGATTTGTTGAAATACCTCCAAATTTTATTCTTAAATTTTTTCTTCGTAAGTGGATTTCATATGTCATAAATGTCACTTAAATATATTTAATTATTTTATTATAATAGTTAATATTTACTACTGAAGTTAAATAATGAAAGTACAAATTATTTTTAATTTATGAGTTAAAAAAGCAGCTTGCTTTGGTATGTTTTTAACTAGAATTTAAATTGACAAGTTACAACAAATCATAATTATTAAAAAAGTTTGATTTTATTCTTGTAAATTATTTAATTACGATATTGAGCCTCGGATATATACTTCTTTAATCCAGTATAGGACATTTTCAAGAAAACTTGAAGCGATTTCAGAGTAACGAGGGCTTTACAATAGTATAGTAAGTATTAACTGAACAGTATCACTGTGGTTACGAAACAGTACGGTAGAAATAATAAAACAGATTCCATTCATTTCTTTAAAATCTGCTCACACCGTGAAATTTCTATTGTCTGTTTGAATAATTACCAAACAGAGATTAAGGAATTTTACTGAAATAAGCATCGTACAGAAAGATACTTATCCATATGGTTTCGAAATATATTTGTCTATATTCTTTACTTTTTTCTTATTTCGTTAAAATTTTCGAAATCCTGGATAACCATAAACTTTTTCTCTCCTAAATCCAGTTGCTACTAAAAATACTTTTTCCTGGTTGTCTTTGGTGTGCTCTTATGTTTTTTACACGGTCGTATTAAATTCATGGGTAAATCTAGTCAATGCAGCATTTTTATTCGGAGTATCCACTTCATGAATTCTTTACTCTTATTTACCAGTAACGGTGGCCTTTTTTCTATATCTGGATATTTTGTCTTAGGCTAGATGTTTCATATGTTTGCAGGCCTATATTTGCTATTGCATTCTGTCAATCGTTGACTGGACATAAAATAAACACAACATATTTTTTTTTGACCAATCTAATCTCACAATTTGATTGTTGTTGAATCTTAATAAATATTTGTTTTTACAAATGGGGCAGTAATTTGAACTTTTGACAGAGTATGGTGCTACCCTCCTATACAATTAGTCAATAATCCTTCATCCAATTTGATTGATGTTGAATCAGTTTCCTTTTTAGGATTCACAAATGCTTCTTGAATTTTGCTTAGTTAAAATTTTCAACAGTGTTTATAAGGTGTTAATGGTATTTCTTCAGTTTTGAAATTTTAAATTATTTTCTTAAATATAAGCTAATTACAAATGTAAGTATGCTTTTACATTTAATAACACGAACAACTATTTAATACAATAGTACACTTCTGGACAATTGCTAAGGACGGATAACACTATCATCCATAGCAATCACAAAATGAAAGGAAGCAGAATGTGGAAAATTAGAATAAGTGGGGGATATTGTAAGAAGAAGTATGCATATGCAAATGTTTTTTCCATGTCTGTTCATCACGTGATAGCGTTCATAAGAGCTTTAAAGGTTTTGACGCGTGTGGATAGTTGTTACTTCAAGTCAAAATTTTACAGGAAAGATTTAATAGACGAACTTGAAGTTTTTGGCATGTCTTACTGATATCATTTAGATGATTTTATGCGTGGCCGAATTATTGGAAAGATCGAAGAAGGGCGAAAAATAACATATGTTGCCAGGGAATTCGACATCGCTCACAGTGTTGTTTCACAGCTGTGGATGTCATTTAAAACTACTGGAATGTGTAGTAGGCGGAACGGGGGAGGTCGTGTTGGAAGTACGACACCTGCAGAAAACAGATATATCATCCTATCAGCAAAAAGGAACAGACGCACCACAGCTCAGTAGATGGCAAATCAGTTTCTTGCTGCCTCAAGAAAGCAGATCTCCCGAAAAACTGTTGCAAGACGTTTGAGGGGAGAAGGACTATACGCCCGCAGACCTGTTGTGTGTGTCCCATTGACCAGACAGCACCATACTGCCCATTTGGAATGGTGTCGTGAGCATCGCAATTGGACTGAACAGGACTGGGCATGCGTACTATTCTCAAATGAGAATATGTTCAGTCTGTCATCGGATTGTGGACGCCAACTGATCTGGTGCAAGAGTCAGCGAAGGTTCTGCTTGTCGCCCAGAAAATATTCAGGAAAGGGACCGATATCCGACATGCAGTGTCATGGTGTGGGTCGGCATCATGATCAATGGCCGCACGCCCCTACATGGGGTTGCGAATCGGACTATGACGTGCCAACAATACATTAATGAAGTTCTACTTCCTCATGTTCGTCTTTTCCGTCGTGTTGTCGGTGATAAATTTGTTTTTATGGACGACAACATAACATGTCATCGAACACTCGCTGTTCAGGATTGTCTAGACAGCGAAGGTATTCAACGCCTCGTATGGCCATCACGTTCTCCAGATCTAAACATCATTGAAAATGTGTGGGATGCTTTGGAGAGGCAAGTTTCTGGTCGAAACTATCCTCTTACAAACAAGAACACCCTCATCCGTGCACTCACACAGGAATGTCATAAATTGCCTCAGCAGCTGCTGGATAATGTTGTGCAAAGTATGATACGACTTGTGGAATGTTATATCATACTCCAAGGTGGACATATCCCGTACTGATACCTTTCTTCAAGGTGCCTGCTAACTTTTTGATGCATTTTTCCTTTTTTCCGTATGCAGCATCAAATAAACATATTTTTTTCTTTCAGATGTTTCACAGCTTTTGCACTTTTCAGAACAATAAATTTGTCAATTCCAGAACATCAATATTCCACATTCTATTGTCCGAACAGTGTGGCAAATATATTTTATCCTACTAGCCTCATGTCTCGCTAAGTGTTATGCTACATTGCAATTTGTGATCCGTCCTTAGCAATTGTCCAGCAGTATATATATATATAAATTTTATAAAAAATAAGAATATATATTATTTATTATAAACTGTATTGATAGATGTATCAAAATATCTAATATCATAAGTGTATTTGCTTAATTCAAATGTTATATAAATTTAATTACTTATAATTTTTAGTTTTTCTTTAAATTTGGCAAGTGTTGTTACTAATGAGAAGAATCCAAGTAAAGTCATATTTCCGTTGAAATTATAAATTTGTTATTTCCTTAAATTTAAATCAGCTTCAAATAACTGCTTTTGTTTATTTATGTAAACGAGTAGTTACACATAACTAAGAAATAATTTTCTAATTTTTAATATTCAGAGTGCTTATAATTTAGAAGAAAATTTAATAGAAATGTATAATTTATTTTCATTTCATTAACTTTTCAGTTTTCAAAAATCTGGTTACGTTGAGTTAAATGCATTATTATTCTTTATCATTATCACAGTTTATTTATTGAAAGTGATTTGAAGAAAAATGAAGGCTTAATGATTGTAAATACCAATTTTTATAAGAGAATACTAGATTTAAAGGTAAATTTGTAATAAGTATAATTTATGAAGCTTTTGCTCTATATTTGTTTATATCAACCTCTAACTCTCTCTCTGTATATATATATATACTCTCTCTGTATATATATATACTCTCCCTGTATATATATATGCATTTTTACTGCGATATATGCCAATATCTAAAATTACATATTGAGCTAGTTAATTATGAGTAGAAGAATAAAATTGATATAAATAAAACAAGTTTTAAGTTAAACTAAAGATAAAATTAGAATTCGTATTGCTGCAGCTAGTTAATGAACTATTCTATTGCATAAAATTATATTATATGATGCTATGATATAATAATGGGATTTAACTTCAACATAATATCCAATTTAGTAAAATTAACACTGTTAATAGAAATAAAAATAATAAAATTGTGTGTGTGAGAATTATTTTCTAACTCCTTTGAAGTTAACGTGATACATATTCAAATCCTGTAGGTATAAAATCCTTAAAAAGATTTAGAAGCTTTAGCCAGGTACACATGAGAAATTAACTTTCAAAAGTATAATCTCTAAAAAAAAGTTTATGTTCAATATATGGTAATTTAAAATAAATAAATAAGTAAGTAAAATATAATATTAAGTAAAAAATGAAAAATAAAAATAAAAATACAAAATAAAAAATTTTAATTCCTAATTTATGTTTAACTATTAATGCTAAAATGTTATAATCCAAAAGAGAATGGTGGAAAAATTTTGATCCAGGATTTAGACTTAGCTAGGATTATGTCCAAAAAGTGGACTAATAACTTGAATAATATAAATTGAAATTATGCTTTCTAAATGGGCTCGTTAGAAGCGCATTTAAAAATATGAAACTTAGAGGGTGGTCCCTGGTCGCTACGACAATTAGGAACCGAGACAAACGCTGATTAATATTGAATTAATTTAATGTATTAAAGTTGCGGCAACTAGAGTTAGAGAAAATTAAGCTCGAACAGAGAAAATCTGAAGACCTTCAACAATTAGAATGTCCATTGATCTAGGGTCACCTGGATAGATTAGTTCTGGCAAAATAAAAATCATTTAATTTAGTTTTCATTTGTGTCTCCCAAAATATATCATCTCTAAAAATTTTTTTAGTTTCAATTCCTTTTGAGGACCAAATGGCAAACCAATAAAAGTTTCGTTTACTAATATGTAATTGTCCTTGGATTTGATAATAAAATTTATGATTTATATATATATATATATATATATATATATATATATATATATATATATATATACACAGATGATCTCACATCGTTAATCTAGAAAACAACAGAATTGGCACCTACAAAAAGTTAGTGCTTCAAAATAGTTTTCAGATTTACTTCTTGTATTACAAAATACTGAAAAGGAAGTAGATGGAAAAAAAAATGCTTCGGAGTGGAAGTAGTATCCTGAACAACACAATACTTGGGATTGTCCATTGAAAGGAACGTTAGTTTAAGGCAGTCCAACGAGATTGTACATTCATGTCAATATCAAAAGTCTTGTGATCCCTCTTCAGTACTTTAAAAGGTCCATCATAAGGATTTTGACGAGACTTTTTACTCCGTCGTGTAGTAAGAATACGTGTGAGCAATCTTTCAGATGTGGATGTATAAAAATGGACTGAGTTCCATGTTGGGTAACAGGTGTTGGTTGAATGTCACGAAAGTACTGTTTCAATTCCTGCACAAACTGCTGAGGTGAAGACTCGGGTGCCGTCAGTACAAAAATTTTTCCTGGGAGTTGAAGTGCAGTCCCGTAGACTATGTCTGCTGCTGTAACCTTGATGTCCTCTTTAAAACCAGTTTGAAAACCTATTAAAATAGTTAGTAATGCTGCAGACGATTGGTCCATGTTATATGTTTTTAAAACAGCTTTGAGAGGCCTGTGAAATTTCTCTATCATCCCGTTTGCTTGCGGGTGATAAGGCGATATCCGAATTCTTTTAATCCCCAGGAAATGGGACAGAGACTGGAACAGCTGGACTTCGAATTAACACCCTTGATCCGTTGAGATGTGCAATGGGCAGCCAAATCGTGTAACCCAATGGTTATAAAAAGTCTCGGCTACAGTCCGAGTACTGATATCTGGAATGACACACAGTTTCCGGCCATCGTGTAAATCTGTCGATCAGCGTCAGGCAATAGGAGTTGTTTCTAGAAGGTGGTAGAGGACCAACAATATCAAGGTGTACATTATCAAATCTCTTTAATCTGGTTAGGAAAGGAATCTACAAGTGTTTTAGTATGTCGACTGACTTTAGCTTTTTTGCATGGAATACATTCCCTCACCCAGGTTATACAATCTTTAATGATAGATGGCCAAATAAATATAGATTTTACTAATTTTGTTGTGCTGCGAATACTAGGATGAGAAATATTATGCAATAAAGAAAAAAATTCCTTGCGAAATGAAATTAGAATGTAAGGTCGTGCAGTACCCGTTGACTAATCACAATATATTTGAGCATGTTGATCTGGTAATAAAATTTTTTTTAATTCTAAGCTGTTAGGATTATCAACTAAATTTTTTAATTTTAAATCATTTTTCTGTGCTTTAGAAATTTCATCGTAATCAATAAGAGTTGGCGTTGCTATGGCAGAGATCCGAGAGAGCGTATCTGATGTGATATTTTCTGATCCTTTCATGTAATGGATATCTGTCGTGAACTGAGAAATAAAATCTAACTGTCTCGTTTGCCTCGATGAACTTTTGTCTGAGAGTTGTCGGAAAGCATATGTTAATGGCTTGTGATCGGTAAAGAGGTTGAAACATCTTGCTTCAAGAATGTATCGAAAATGTTTTATAGCAGAATATGCTGCAAGTAATTCCCTGTTATATGCGCTGTAATTTCGTTCGGTTGGAGAAAGTTTTCTCGAAAAAAAAGGCAACGGGTTGTGATTCGTTATTTACTATTTGTGATAATGCTCCCCCGATTTCAAAATCTGATGCATCTACTTGCAGCACTAATTTAGCATCTGGATGAGGGTGAGCTAAGAGAACTGCATTTCGGATTAATTCCTTGCATTTCCGAAATTCCTGTTCAGCTCTATCAAACCATTCAATTTTTGGGTTATCATTTTTCTTTGCGCCTCTGAAATAACTATTGAGAGTTGTTTGGTTTTCAGCTAAGTTCGGTAGAAAATGACGAAAAAAATTTAAGAAACCTAGGAAACGTTGAAGCTCTGTAATCGTTTTAGGTTGCTTGTAATTTAAAATGGGTGTAACATTGTCAGAAAGGGGCTTTAAAATAGCTCAGTTTTTAACTCAATTAACACTAACTCAAGGACTGTATAAAACACACACTTTATTTCTCCGACTCTCACAGCGCTACTGCCGGTTTCTTTTTTATAACTCCAGGGGGGCGCTGCGCCCGGCGTTGACATGGTACATTCAACAATTTAAAATCTCAAGAAAAATATTAACACACAAATATTAACACTCATATATTATAATATATGAGTATAATGATACATACTGTTAATAATAAACTACACTAAATACATAATGATGCACAAATATATTTAATAGAGTTCTCACTCCTTAATTAAGCAATGGAAAAATGCCAATTTTATTAATAGTCTTTTTAAAAACTCAATTCTTCGTTTTAACTAAAACTACTCTCACCTTCTTATCCTTTCCTGGGAATGTTTGCATTATTCTGTCCAATGGCCAGTTACAAACCTGTACATTATCTAATTTTAAAATCATCACAGTGCCAACTTGCACATTCTCTTTGGTGAACCTCCACTTTGATCTTTCTTATATTGCACTTAAATAATTATTAGACCAATGCTTCCAAAATGTATGCACTCTCTTAGTTAATTTTTGCCATTGTTTTAATTTATGGTCATGTAAATTTAAGATGTTGATTTCTGCAATTGTTGTGATAGGTCCTACTATCAAAAAATGGCCAGGTGTCAAGACATTATAATCATTTAAGACAGATGATAGGGGATGCAATGGGCGGTAATTAAGAATTGCTTCAATCTGATCAATTACAGTTAAGAATTCCTCAAAAATTAGTTTTAAATTGCCTACTACACGTTTAAGATGGTATTTCGCGGATTTGACACCTGTCACCCAAAGTCCACCATACATGTCGCGATATCCATCCTGATGAATTTATAAGGAAATCCTCATTCAATTTCTGGCAAAAAGGCAGAAAAACAAAAGAAATTAAGGATATAAGTAAAAATCATAAATTTTATTATCAAATCCAAGGACAATTACATATTAGTAAACGAAACTTTTATTGGTTTGCCATTTGGTCCTCAAAAGGAATTGAAACTAAAAAAATTTTTAGAGATGATATATTTTGGGAGACACAAATGAAAACTAAATTAAATGATTTTTATTTTGCCAGAACTAATCTATCCAGGTGACCCTAGATCAATGGACATTCTAATTGTTGAAGGTCTTCAGATTTTCTCTGTTCGAGCTTAATTTTCTCTAACTCTAGTTGCCGCAACTTTAATACATTAAATTAATTCAATATTAATCAGCGTTTGTCTCGGTTCCTAATTGTCGTAGCGACCAGGGACCACCCTCTAAGTTTCATATTTTTAAATGCGCTTCTAACGAGCCCATTTAGAAAGCATAATTTCAATTTATATTATTCAAGTTATTAGTCCACTTTTTGGACATAATCCTAGCTAAGTCTAAATCCTGGATCAAAATTTTTCCACCATTCTCTTTTGGATTATAACATTTTAGCATTAATAGTTAAACATAAATTAGGAATTAAAATTTTTTATTTTGTATTTTTATTTTTATTTTTCATTTTTTACTTAATATTATATTTTACTTACTTATTTATTTATTTTAAATTACCATATATTGAACATAAACTTTTTTTTAGAGATTATACTTTTGAAAGTTAATTTCTCATGTGTACCTGGCTAAAGCTTCTAAATCTTTTTAAGGATTTTATACCTACAGGATTTGAATATGTATCACGTTAACTTCAAAGGAGTTAGAAAATAATTCTCACACACACAATTTTATTATTTTTATTTCTATTAACAGTGTTAATTTTACTAAATTGGATATTATGTTGAAGTTAAATCCCATTATTATATCATAGCATCATATAATATAATTTTATGCAATAGAATAGTTCATTAACTAGCTGCAGCAATAGGAATTCTAATTTTATCTTTAGTTTAACTTAAAACTTGTTTTATTTATATCAATTTTATTCTTCTACTCATAATTAACTAGCTCAATATGTAATTTTAGATATTGGCATATATCGCAGTAAAAATGCATGTCATGGGGGAAAATATAACCATTGGACCAAAAAAAAGGATTTTTTTTTGAAGAGGGGGAAAGAAATAGAGAGAAAAAGAACCTATTTTATTTCTTAATTTTCTTATATACTTATTTATTTTATCTTTACTCATTAATTTTTTTATTTTATTTTTACTTATTTTTTATTTTATTTTTTTCTTAGACAAGCGATTTTTAACTCTAAGCTAAATTGGCAACCTCCAACAAATTAAATCCTCCTTTATATACATTACTTCATTTCAATTTTATTTTAATTATTTATCTCCATTTATTTTATTTTTCTTCCAATGGCAGATTTTTGGACAGTTACAACTGCAACAAATTCTGTTAATCTATTGTTCCCTGATACCCACAAGGAACCGGCCAGAAACAGCGACCTCTTAGCCGCCGAGGCGTTGCCTCGGGTGCACTACAGGGGGTGCGCCACCATCGCACTCTCACACATGCCATAGGGACCCGTTTATAGGGTAGGCATCATTCATACTTCATTCACACAGACAAGGAAAGGACAAAGACAGGATGGAAAGAGAGAAAGTACATCCATGCCTGAACCGGGATTCAAACCCAAGACTTTCCTATCCGTAGTCAGGCACGCTGACCACTAGACAAGTTGGCTGGCAAAAGATGCCAATGGCACGCGATGTTCCCAGGTGATCACCCTCCCAAGTACTGACCGCGCCCGATGATGCTTGATTTCCTTGAATATTTTATGACGAACAAATGTTCGACAAATACAAGATAAATTTATACTGGAGATACGTGCCTTGGCACAGGAGCTCCGGTCCCCAAAGACCACCCCCCTCGTCCTTGACTTCCTTGATGGGACGAGAACCGGTATTTCATCATGGTATGGCCGTTGGTCTCCATTTATTTATTTATTTTTTCCCTAACTTTTTGTAATAAAATTATTCATGCAAAATTTTACAATATCTACCATCTGCGGAAAAGCACCAACAGAATTTTACCTTATTGCCACAAGGTGTCTTCTCCATCATAACGGTCCATATATAATTTTTTCTATTATTTATTTGTTATTATTATTACTTATTCATTATTATCATTCTTTTTCTTATTATCTCACCGGGATCTGCCCCACGATCTGTATATCGAGTGCGTGGATTGGTGTGCGCGTTGGAAAGTGTGGCATCTGATTCACTACCGCTTTATCATTGTGCTCTATTACACTTTAGAAACACTTACTTCAAGGAACTTCTATCATACAATTGCAAATTAATCACTTAGTAAATAGATTACAACAAGTCATAACATCCACTCATTTACACCTAGACTTTCAAATTCTTCACCAAACATATCAAGCTTAGATCTGGAATGCCTTAATTACAACATGAATGATTCCAGTTCAAGCTCAATCCCAGAAAAAACTAGTTTCGGGGCTGCACAGTCCATTTTAACCACAAGTTAAAATGGACTGTGCCCAACCTAATCGAACATCCCACACATTAACTTTTATCAATAAACTGCACAACATAATCCTTTAAAAAAAGAGGAGATTTTCATCTCCCCAGAGTCATTAAGAACACTGAGTTGGAAATATTAGACGAGTTGTCAACCATACAAACTCCAATAAACGATCAAAAAACAAAAGATACTAAGAATAACTTACAAAATGACATTCAGGAAATTAGCCATTTGACCACAGTTATGATTCCCAAGTTAACAGATGAAATCATACAATTAAAAACCTTTATTTATTCCCAAAGAAAAGCTGCAACAACCTATAATAGCTGACAAACCTGCTATAACATACAGTGAAGCCCTCCGAACAAAACCATCAATGATAATTAAAAAAAGGGAAGAAAAAGTCATGGAATCCCTCAATGTTTTGAAGACAACAATCAGACCTATAAAGATATACAACAGGCCAAAATATATTTAAATCAAATGCAGATCACATGAAGAATCCACCAAACTTAAAGAAATTTTGATGAATAAAACATGAAAGTCAACGACAAAGCTCCCCAAACTAGTAAGGTCATAGTTTAAAACCTCCCAGAGAAAACATCAGAAGAAAACTTACTTAAAGCAATAAAGGAGGACCTGCAAGTCACTCATCTTGATCCGGAAATTAAACTTACTGAAATTCGGAAAACCTTAAGTAAACACAATCTTTGGAATTATGTAGTCGAAATGCCTAGATTCACAACAACAAGATTTCTCAAAAACTGGAGAATCTTCCTGGAACTCAAGAGCTACAGAATAGATGTTGTTCTCGTGTGCCAGCTAGGCTGGCAAATTGGGGTGCGCTGCTCCACTTTTCCAACTGAACCGTATTTGGTGAAGAGTACGACTTCTTCAGTACACGCACATGCCACAGGGATCTGTTTACAGGGTAGGCAACCATTCACACACAAGGAAAGGACAAAGACAGGATAGAGAGAGAAAAAGTACACCCATGCTTGAACCGGGACTTGAAACCAGGACCTCCCTATCCGTAATCAGACACGCTGACCACTAGAAAAGTTGGCTGGCTACAGAATAGATCGATTGCTAATAAACAGAAGATGTCGAAATTGCCAGGATGTTACCCATGCAACACATAGTTGCCCACGCAGAATAATTTACTGTGGATGCTGTGGGGAAAACCATATAACGCAAGACTGCAATGTACAAAAACCTTTCTGCATAAACTGCCACTAAGAGAATAAAAAAAGAGAAAACTTCAGATTTAACCCCCCACCATGCGATAACCGCTGCTCAACTTTTCAAAAATTTCAACGATTAAACGCAACTAATTATTAATTTATGGACCTCAACATTAACCAAACTTCAACAACCACCGTATCCAGTTCAATTAAAAGTATACCACTCAACTCAGGAAAAAACACGCTAAACTTCCTTCAAACCTACAGCGAAGCCGTTCGGCACAAACACAACTAATGCAGCACATAACTGGAAAATGAAGCTTCAATAACCTGCATCCAAGAGCCCTACACCTCCAACAACCTCATAAAGTGTTTCCAATTTCCCGAAAATCATATTTGATAAATCCGCAACTCAAGCCCCCAGATCAGCAGTTGTCATCGCGATTCCAATAAATCCGATCATCCTGTACAGCCATAGAGATATTATAGCTATTCAACTTAATTTCTCACTTCTTCCAATAATTCTAATAAATCTGTATGCTTTGCCATTTGAAAATATAAATACAACGCTAGAAATCCTTAACACGCTGCTCAATCGGTTTCATCACAACCAAAGTATTATCATTGGAGATTTCAACGCCCACAATATCCTCGGGAACTATCCTTCAAATAACAGCAGAGGTCAAATCTTGGAACAGTTCCTCGTATCAAACAACTAATATCTCATCAACGAGCCCAACAGCCCCCTACTTTCACTGGCTCGGTTAGCTCGAGCTGACCAGATCTATGCAATCACTAGATCGTTCAAAGCCTCACTAACAAGCAAGTGCAAGATTCGATATTATGCTCAGACCACTACTACATTTTTTTAACTACTCAGAACCTACAGCAATAACATTTAACAAAAGATAGAATAGCACCAAGCACCAAAATAAATTTATCAAACTAATCAAACCTGAACTATCTTCTCTGCAAAATTACTTACAACCAATATCCTCAGCCAGCCAACTAGTTGACTTTACTGTCATTTTAACCCAAAAAGTCATAGAAACAGCTGAACAATGTTTCCCTATCAAGATTCCAGGAAGAACATTCAAGTTAGCATGGTGGACACTAGCCCTTCGATCCAAGAAAAACGAAGTAAAAGCATTAAGAAGATTAATGAAATCAGAAACTGACCCCACAGTAGGATCCCAAAGCCACCAAAATTACAAATAAATATTAGCAACTTACAAAAAGGACATTCTTGAGGTGAAACTAAAAGGCTGGACAAACTACTGCTTCAAAATTAACTCCCCATACGGAACCTAAACCAAAATAGCAACAGGTAAACTATTCATCCCCAGCCAGTTTGAAATTCTTAATTCAACTAGCCAATTCAACAATATCCCGAATACCATCTTTAAAGATCTGCTTACCTTCTCCTTTCCAACGGACAATCTCATCAATCAAGACACCCTACAAGACTATTCATTTCTAAACTCTAACTCAGATCCTCTCTTCACAATCATGAAACTAAATAGCACAATCAAGAATCTCAACAACACAAAAGTACCCGGCCCCGACGGCATAGATAACAAGATGGTTTAACTTATTCACAATGCCCGTCCCAAATTCCTGCTAAACGTCTTTAATACCTGCATCAAGTTTTTCACATTTCGAAAGCAATTTAAAAAGGGACAAATAGTATTCTTTCTAAAAAGGAATAAAGATCCAAAAAATCCCGCCTCATACCACCTCATCTGCCTCCTTCCCGCAATAGGTAAAGTATATGAAAGACTCATATCAACCGTTTCAAGCATCACTTACTGGTCTGCAACTACATTCACCTCAGATAATTCGGGTTTCACTCGGATCTTTTGACGGAACACGTCTTGCAAACAGCAAAAACCGTAATCAACGACAACGAAGCTCAAGATCACTATACTATGCTTCTATATCTGGACATAACAAAGGCATTCGACTCAATGGCATAGCCACGGGTTAAGGCTGAGCTAGTCAAAACTGCAACACCAGCCAACATCTTTAAAACTCTCCTCTCCTTTTTGGATAATAGAGAACTTCTAGTGATCCATGACAGCGGTGGCCCACAAGGATCAGTAGGAGGACTGATTCACTGGAGCATTTACTCCCACAGCATTGTCTCACACACCTGGCCGGAGCACACACAAATTATTTGTTTTGCAGATGACACACTCCTAATCACAAGAGGTAATACCAGAGCAGAATTGAAACGCCACAGCAATGAATCCCTACAGATTTTCTGAAATATTCGCAACGCTCTTCAGCTCACTATCTCACTATAAAAGTCACAAGCAATGATAATTCCTAAAAAATCCAACCCAAAAATAATGATTAATGGCAGAAGCCTAAGACATATTAAATCACTCAACTACCACACACAATAGATAATAAGCTCTCTTTCTTACAACACATCCGAAACTTAAAGACAAAAGTCCTTCCCATCTCCCAAAGAATAGGATGTATGATTGGTCGTAACTGGGGCTTTCGAGCTAAACTCCTCAAAATCATTTACACCACCATTATTCAACGGATCATCATTTATGCAGCTTCATTTTGGGCAGTCTCTCTAACAACACTTCCCCTCAGGAGGTTTACCTTCTTCAGGTAAACACGGGTGTCACAATCCCGAGTGATCTGTCCTCTTCTTTAATTTCTTCTCTCTTCTACTCTTCTGCTTTTTCTTCCTTTTCTCCCTCGTTGTGGTTGCCTCAAAAGAGGTTGAGGGCTCCCCTTGAGTAGCTTTCGCCGCTCTGTTGCTATAGCTCCTCTTGGGGACTAAATCACCCACGTGCTTGCCGTGCGTGGGGACCCGTGTCCCTGGAAAGGAGGGTCCTGGTAATTGAGGCCCCCAGAGACCAACACATTACTTTGGCCTCTGCTTCAGATAAACGGGAGGTGTGTTGTGGTCCTCAGCACACCAATCGGCTTTATGGATTAAGCGATTAGTACATCTACTGGATGACTCGTTAAGGGTGGAGGCCATCTCAGGGATGTACTGTGAACGTATAGAACCTGGCTAGCACTGGTGAAGCTGGTCTGCATTCCCTTGTTGGACTCGGTGGTGGGTGGTGCGGTCAGGTCCTGAAATTTAAAAAATATATATATGGAAAAACAAAAATCTTTTCTCCCGCGAGAGCACAATCTTGACACAAAAGATGTGAAATTTTTTTTTGGTTAAAAGAAAGGAGGGCATCTTTTCTTCGGTGTCTCCTTTCCTAATACATAAGGAAATATCGAACTTTGTTGGAAAAGTGAAAAAAATACAAAAAATATGCTGTGGTGACCTTCTAGTGGAGGTGGCATCTGAAAAACAAGCTGCGGTAATCGAAAACATGAAGTTACTGTATCGCCTCATGGAAGTTTAAATTTTTCTCTTGGTGTCGTGTCATCCAGTGATTTGCTCAATACTCCTACGGATGAGATTCTAGACAACCTGCTAAATCAAAAGGTCTGTAGTGTTGAACGCATCACATTCAGAAGAGATAGAAAGTATATAGAAACTAAACATATTCTGACTTTTGTGACTCCAGACCTTCCACAGCATATATTCATATCCTGAGGCTAGACGTATAGTTACTTTTCGCACTTCAAAAGCTGGAGTCAGCTATGCAACCGTCGCTAGAAAGGAATATAAATTAAGTAGTACACAAACAGATGAATTTTCACTTCCTCTTGTAAGATTACACAAACATCTACACCAAGACCAAAATCAACTGAAACTAAAAGAAAAGCTCCTTTGGCAAAAACAAAAGCCTTGAAAGCCCTTAAACTGAAATCTGCAAAGGAGAACTTAAAAAGACACTCCTTATCCACCATGATCCGCCATGATCCTGGAGAATGAAGCAGTCTCTCTACATTCCTCGGATGACGATATATCGTTCGAGGAATTGTCAGATGACATGCCTTCCAGCTCCGGGAAAGGAGCTTTTCAAACTAAATAATAACTTCCTTTGTTTCTTGGAACTGCTATGGTTTCCGTTCCCATCATGATGACACCAAGACTATAATTTCAGCCTACAACACCGCATGTGTTGCACTTCAGGAAACATTCCTGAAGTACAGCAGTAACTTTTCCATGCGTGTGTTTAAAAGCTTTAGAAGAGACTGTGGTGACGATGGTGCAGTGTCTGGAGGTGTTCGTCTCAAGCAACGACTTTTATAGTCCTTCGTTCTTAAGGACAAGGAGTCGTGCTGAGCGAACACAAATTCGTTTCCACCTTGGACAAGCTTTGCCTTACAACTGTGAATTTCGGATGTTGGAATTGAAGAGAGCATTACAGCAGGCCAATAATACCAGTCTGATGGAATCAGCTATGAAATGCTTCGAAATTTAAGTCCAGATTCCTTATCGAATTTATTAATTTTGTTCAATAGGATCTGGACAGAAAACACATTCCCATCACTTTGGAGCGAAGCAATAGTGATTCCAATCCTTAAGTCTGGTAAGGATCCTTCAGATCCTTCAAACTATCGACCAGTAGCTCTGACGAGTTGCTTCTGTAGGACTCTCGAACGTATAGTCAACGCCCGTCTCGTATATGTCCTAGAAAAAAATAATTGCATTCCGGTAAATCACAGTCGCTTCCGTGAAGGGAGATCCACTCTTGATAATATTGCTTATTTGGAAACACAGATCCGCAACGCCTTTGTGCGGAGGAACCACCTGGTTTCTATTTTCTTCGACATAGAGAAGGCATATGTCTGTACATGGTGATATGGAATTCTCCGTTCGTTATATGATTTTTGCTTTCGGGGTAATCTTCCGATATTCCTGAAAATTTTTTACGCTCCCGTGTTTTTAAAGTGAGTATTGGATCTTTTACTTCCAATACTTTTATCATATCTGAGAGTGTACCTCAAGGATCCATTTTAAGTGTCACCATTTTTAATATGTACATAAGTAACATTCTCCCCCCAACAACTTTCACCTTTTGTTAATGGCACAATGTATGTGGATGTCCTGCAAATATCTTGCCAAGGGACAAATATGCGATTAATTGAGAGACAATTGCAAACATCTGTTAACAAAATAGCAGCATGGTGTGCAGAGAATGGCTTTACTTTATCTTCTAGCAAGAGCTACTGTATCCATTTTGCAAGAAGACCAGTCTTCATTATGATCCTGCAACCCATTTAAACAATACAACTATACCTATGGTCAACGAGGTAAAATTTCTCGGAGTGATATTTGACAGAAAATTAACTTTTATTTCGCATGTATTACATTTGCGGAAGAAGTGCGAGCGATCGTTTAATATCCTCAAGGTGCTTTCTAATACATCTTGGGATGTTGATCGCACGTCACTCCTCTGAGTTTACCAGTCACTAATTCTATCTCGTATTGACTACGGTTGTGTTGTATATGGATATGCTAGGCCTTCTGTTTTACGCAGATTGGATACTGTGCATCACTCAGTTTTGAGAATATGCTCAAGCGCATTCCGCACATCACCTGTCCAGAGTCTATATGCGATTTTCCAACAATTGTCATTAGACCTGAGACGAATGCATCTATCTCTCAATTATTACGCCAAGATTATGTCCAATATTTACCATCCTTTACATACCTTGGCACTTACTCCTGCATTAAAGAGATTATATGATGCTCACTCTTATAGCATCCAGCCTTTTCTCACTCGAACTATATCTCATCTCTATTTGACAGACCTATGTGAAGTCCGTTTTTTAAAAACGGACTTATTCTCTCATCCACCTTGGTATGATCCACAGATAATCGTCACTAATAATTTTATTAGGTTTCGAAAATCGGACACAACCCCTACGATTTTTCAACAGCTGTATCTTTCACATCGCTTTCAGTATTCTTCTTACACACCTGTATCTTTCACATCGCTTTCAGTATTCTTCTTACACACCTGTATTCACGGATGGATCTAAAGCGGTAGGACATGTTGGCTGTGGTATTTTTTTATAAACAATACAACATATAGTTACTGTCTTCATGCATCCTGCTTCAACTTTACAGCTGAAGCCACTGCAATATTCCAGGCTCTTCGGTTCGTGAATACAGCAAATGATCATAAATTTGTCGTGTATTCTGACAGTTTGAGTGTCATATAAGCGTTGAAAAATCCAAAAAATTATCATCCATTTGTGTCACAGATTTTTGAATCATTGGATTCCCTTGCTGGCAAGGGTTATGAAATCCTTTTCAATTGGATCCCAAGTCATGTAGGTCTTGAGGGCAATGAAATCGCTGATGCAGCTGCTAAAGCTGCATCGAATGTAATTCATTCAAATGTCCCTCTCTTCGATGTGAGTAGGGCTGTTAAAAAGTTTGTTCATTCTCTATGGCAGGAATTTTGGAATATGCAGGTCTCTAACAAATTGCATGCCATCTTCCCATCCGTCATTCCTTCATCAGTTTTACCTCTACGAAGTGCTGATGTCCGTTTGATACGCCTTTGTATTGGACACACACGTTTCACACACAGACATTTGTTTCAAAGTGAACTAAACTCATGGTGTGAGACGTGTGGTGAACCATTTACTGTTTATCATATTTTAATTTCATGTCTAGATTTTAACCAACAACGTTTACACTTTTTTTGAACTGATATTTTAACTTTATTTGATTTAATAGGGGATCCACCCCATGGAAACATATTCGCTTTTTTTGAGAGCAATAGGATTTTTATATTATATTTAATTTCTATCTTAAATTTTAAAACTACATATACACGGATTTTTATCTTTTAAATTTTTAATGTTGCTTGGGTTTTGAAAATAAATAATTTTAATAATAAAAAAATTATTCTTGGCGCAGCATGTACATTTTTGGACCTTGCGCCATAAAACCCAACCAACCAACCTCTAACAACGCGAAAGATAAAATTACTCTCCAGTCTGCAACGCCTCTTCATCCTCCGAATCACAAGGACATACCGAACAACGCCATCAATCAGCCTCATTATCCTCTCTGGCACTCCTCCACTCTACTACCAACTTAAATACGAAGCTTTAAAGACAGCAATCTTCCAACTTAACAAACCAGTGAACATTGATGGAGAAATTCTTCATCCTGACCAAATAGAGGGCAAGGCTCATAAAGATCTGATTCAACCAGGTAAACGCCATATAGGAATCAAAGTGATAATCAACAAAAATTCAACCTCACAGCCTACTCCCAACTACCCCAACTATTACACAGACGGGTCAAAAATAGATGAATCAACTGGAGCAGCTTTTATTTTACTAATCAATGACAGTATCATAACGACAAGTAAATTCTTACTAAATCCAAGGAATACAGTATTACAGGCTGAGGCTCTCGCCATCCTTGAAGCCATAAATCACGCCTTAAACTCCAAATACCCAAAATCAAAAATCTGGTTCGACAGCCAATCTACCTTTTAAGCCATCAACAACCCCTTACATGGCTCCCCCCTTATTCAACTAATTCAATCACTGATAACAGATGCAGCAAATTCATACAAATTCACCCTCATCTGGACCAGAACTCACATAGGCATCCAAGGCAATGCGCTCGCTGACGCAGCTGAGAAAGAATCAACCAAACTTCCAAAAGATGAACAGTTTCACCTCGCATGGTCCCAAGCATCCATAAAACACAACCTTAAATTTCAAAAATTAGCCTCATGGCAAACCACATAGACAATAGCACACCAGGGAAGAACAACTAATAAAATAGTTCCAAAAGTCCCCGAGCCACACCTACTGGATAACCCGTATGTAAATTACTTCGTAACAGAACATGATTCATTTCCAACTTACTTTAAAAAAATAAATAGAACATCTTCATTTTTCTGTCTCTAAGGCAAAGACGGCAATCCTTTCCACTACATTACAGAATGCAGCTACACCGCACAGCATCATCTCAGCCTGCAAAACCTTAACTACACCGATTTTCTTCGATTCTGTCTTCGTTCAGCTCCCCAGAAGAAAAAATTAACACTAATTGCTAAGCTCCTCAAAGAAAAAGGTTTCCTTCTATTAGCTCTCCAGACGATTAATCAGACTGAGACTTTTAACCACATATGTTTAAGCAAACGTGAACTTTTAGTTAGGGACTTCATAATTGAAAAATGACTGTTTTCTCCCTATCAATCACAGAATCAAGGATTTGGCAACTACATAATAGTTCCATTCTCCATTTGTATATAACTTTTCACTGTCTCATTTACTTATACTTTTTAAAAATTCCTATTTTTAAATATTTTTTTAATTTCAATCTTTCATCCTTATGTCGTTATCTCTGCCTGATATAGAACTGTAATGTTTTGGACATTACGAGATCCAATACAAAGCTCTAAGGCCCCACCATTGTAAATCCTTCGTTTTCAACAGCATGCTGAGTGACGGCACAGTTTGGGGACAACCTTTTAACCCCTGGAGGGTGCTGCTTGCTCACGATGATGATGAACGGATTAAATCCGATAACCTATTGGTACAGAACGGGATTCACTTCCATCTCTTATGTATGTATGTCGGGCGTCGCGATGCGGTGATTTATAAAACCAACCACATGAGCAATCTCTCGATCGTTCCCGGCCAATGCGCTCAATCTTTCGAGATTTTTGAGTGGTTCAGAACTTACAGAAAGAATACTCTGAATATCCGTTGGTAGACGTTGAAACCATCAGTTTCTTAAAGAATCGCCCGATAAAGTTTTGCCAGCCAATTCATGCATTTTTCTGAGCAGTGAGATGGTTTGTCGTCTCCCAACTGAAATTTTGAGAGTAACTTTCGGATCTGTTGATTCTCGGAATCGGAAAATTCCTCAATCAGGCTTTGTTTTTATGTTATATATTTATCCTTATCTGGCGGCGATAATAATATATCTGACGCAGCAGAAAGTGTTTCCGGATTCAGTGCCGAAACAATATTATTGTATTTTGTAAGGTCAGACGTTATACCGGATAATTGAAAATTACATTCAGCTTGAATAAACCCTAGTTTCATATTATTTTTAACTTTATACCCAATTTAGAAATTTATGGAATGGAAACAATTGGCACATTATCCTGCATATTAAATATATAATTAAAGAAATCAGCTAAAATAAATTAGATCGTTCAATTTCTATCAGACACGGAGAAAAGAAACATGTGACTTACCACGTATATGTTAGGATTAGCATCTCGAAAATGGTAAAATTCTTTAGGTCACCATTGAAGTTGCATGTATGTTACTTAAAACAAGTTAGTTAAATCTTAACAACTTTTTTATTAATGTACGAAAATAAAAATAGAAAAATATTTAAACATCTCAGATGTCGCGAACGAGCATAATGCTGCTCGTTCGGAATGTTGGCGTGTTAACATATAAAATGTTGCCACTGTTGGCTTGCATACTTTAATTATTATGTTGTGCTGCCACACACACACACACACACACACACACACACACACACACACACACACACACACACACACACACACACACACACACACACACACACACACACACACACACACACACACACACACACACACACACACACACACACACACATTACCTTACAATCATTAATTTAATTAAGAAATAGTCTCTATAAACGACTAAATTTTTTCAAAATACTTGTCGTCACAAAAATATCAATAATCAGATTATTATTCGCAATATTTTCTAATGTAATTCAATTTAATATCTTTTAAGTATCTTCCAATCTTGCAGTTGAATGACATGCATAGCTCAACAGATTTTGGACTTATTATCTACGGTGAATGAGATTGTAAGAAATGTTTTAACCACACACACACATACACACAAGCCCACTTATATACACAATTAATTATTTTATGTGCTCAATTGACTTTTTGAGACTAAAATTTTTAATTAATCAAGGAATTAAATTCTACACAGGGAAATTTTTTTTCATTCCGAATTATTTTCGTTAATAAAGCTGTTAAAGTTTTTTAATTATTGTATGCAGTTAAAATGATTAAGTTTGAAATATAATTGCCTAAAAAAAATAATTCACAACTCATTTCTGTAAGTAAATTGTTGTGATAATCGAAAAGCAATTCCAATAAAAAAACATTAAATAAAACATTGGATCGAATATACGTAAAGAAAAATCTTGACAGCGAAATGAAAATAAAGATTTAAAAAACTAGCCTAAGCAGCCCTACGCTGTAAAAACTATTCGATTTCAGATGGCTACGGGGTAAAATTGCATCTCTACGACCACAAACTTGAGATGATAAAATATGCATGAAGTACACATCTTATGCGTCAACACAAACGAGAATAAAAAATTGTGTTTGCATCGGGCAACACATTGTGTTTTTGATAAAGAATAAAGTTTCAAAGCTGAGGCAACCATTTTTCAAAAAGCCGCTATTCATTGAAGATTTCTGAGTCTGTATATTTTTCCACTTTAATTTAAACTGTCTTTTATTTTTGATGAAAATAACGAATAAAAATGTTCTATTAAATCAATTTTCTTCAAATATTTGCTTCATAAATTGTTAATTTCCTATAAAAATACACTAATTTTAATATACATCCATTCAATATAGGTCAGTGTTTTTCTATTGCTATGTTATTTCATGTTTTCTGCTGTTTGTGCTCTATTTTATTTTCACGATAAAAATTAATTTATTCAAGAGAAAATGTATAGTCTTTTTACTCTCTCTAATTTTACAAACATATTTAAATCAGGTATTTTGCAAAGGTAATTAATTTATCCTTCACAAAATTGAAAAGAGATAAAAAAATAAGGAATCTTATTTGCTTTTAATTAATGGATGTCAAGTAATTTTTCAAATTCTTTTTTATGGGACACATTTATTTCTATCGTTATTTGACAATGTCGTAAAAAATTTGTCAAAAGCACATTTGGCTCTTAATTAAATGAAAATTTCTAGTAGAAAAATCAGGAGTTTTTTATTCTTTGTAATGAAATTACATTTATATTGATATATAAATAAAATAAAATTAATGGTATGGCCAGTTTTTTTTCTCACACATCATAATTAAGGAAGTGTTTGAAAACAAATTTTTATATTTAGCATAAATGGATTTTTAATTTTTTTTATTCTTCATTTAAACACCTTGTTTATAAAATGCTCAAAAAATTCAAAAACAGGAATATTAAATTCTAAAAAAGTTTCCTTATAAATGTTTTAAATGTTTAAAGGGAAGGAAAGCATTTTCACTAAAATAATATCTATTAGAAAACTAATTTTCTCTCTGGTAGCAATCTTTAATTAACTTATATATGTGAGCTTCTTGGAAAAAGTGTATCGCAATAATACTTTTATTTTCTAATTATATATAGGAAGTATATATAATTAGAAAATAAAAAAGGAGTGTAAACTTTAAGATTATTTAAATAAGGATAAGCATAAATACATCTGCAAAATTTGCTTGTTAATATTTTGTGAACTGAGATGTTACAGCTGACGCATTCTTCAAAGAACTGACATTATAATAATGAGTAAATATAGGAAGTTATTTTCAACTACCATCCTTCATGATGACTGTAAATGGCTTCTGTTTCTAATTATAACTTAAATAATATTACAATGCTATTTTGAAAAAAAATATTAACACAAATGTATTACTAGTTCATTCGCAAAATATTCGTATTTTTTGGAAGAATTAGTTTTTAATATAATAAATCTAAGAAACTATTATGAAATAATTATATTTCCAGCCGAAAATATAAATTAAGATAAACTAATATAAGGTTTCTAAAGATAATGTTTAGATAAAATGCAAAAAATCAAAATAAGTTTTTAAAAATATTTAGATGTTGAAAAGAAAACTATATAAGAGAAATCAATCAATATTCTATAAAATCGGATCTAACTTTCATAGTTTTTCATCTAAGCGTATTTTGAGAGACAAGGAAAGGCTATACACTTCTTCAACGTGAATCTTTGCAATTTATTTCTTCGGAACAATACATTTGACCAATTTTTCATTTGTGTTGCTGTTGAGAACTTCACACAGAACACTGTGCATTGTCTGAGTCATAGAATATTATACACTCAATGCTTTTATTAATAACGTAACAATTATTGAAAACTGTAAGCAATAATCTAGACATCAACAAAAGTAATTTTAATCAAAGTTTATGCATGTGGAATTACATAAGATGCCTTTCTTTTTTCACTGGGAAAAAGTTATAAACGGATTACAGGTTATATGAAATGCTGTAGACATAATTAGACACATTAGCACCACAAGTTTCTAAGAAGGCAATGAAAACGGAAAGCAAGTTGATGATTTGAAAAGTTTTTGCTTTGAATAGACTTCTTTTTTAAAACTGTCATAAAATTTTAATCTATTTATAACTAAATCATATATATTTAAACACAATCAATTTAATATATATGATTAATATATATTTAATTTTTTATATTTAAATCTTAAATATAAATAAATATATTTTTTATGGGTTATTATTGTCAATTTCAAATATATTTAAGAAACTCAAATAATTGCATTTACTGGAAAGATATGTTTTCATTTTTTATTTAAGGCCCACAAAAAATTTTCCAATAAAAATAATTCTTATGGGGAATCACAAACTCAAATCCAACAGATAATTTTTAAATTAGACATTGTTTAGGGAATCTGGATGCGTATTATCAAATAAACACCTGCTGAAAAAGAGAAGCAAATGAAATTGTTTTGATTTAAAGCCAGATTACGTACATGACTTGATATACAGAAAATTTCTGTAAATTTTAAAGATAATTTATAACATTGAATATTTTACAAGATGATTTAAGTATTTAAAGATTAATTTTTGAAATTTTTATTTTTCAGTTAACAATTCATAGTAAAATTAAACTCATTGTAGACTATTAAATGCCATTCAAAATTATTGATGTCTTTATAAAACAATCTTTTTATTAATATAATTTTTTTCCAAATTAATTATTTCAAATTTATTATTGATATGTTATAAGAACGTAGGAGCTATTCTATCAATAATTTGAGGTTAATTTGAGAATATTATGAATATTAAATTTTTAATAATATTTTTTTACTTTTCAATATTTTGAAAAAACTTTTAATGAAGTGTATTTAAAGGAAAGAAATTTTTGATCTTTGAGGGTTTATTAATATAAAAAACTCGTTATAACGCGTTATTAAGTTAGAGTTACAATTTGCATATCGCTTCAGATCATAATGAGATAGTGCAAATTCTGTATATTAATACAATGTTAACTAGTAGTTCGGCAATATCGTTGGATTCTGTATAGTGATATTACATCACTTGTGTGTGATTTGAATTTCGGTGCGATAGGCGGCTCATTTTAATGGATTATATCTAGAATATTATTGTAACTCAAGACTACTATACAATATATATCTATAAGCATAATTTGCAAAATATTACCGGGTATCTTTGAAATCTTCAATGAAAGCAAGTATGTGGTATTGTTTAATATTTAGTTTCAAGCATTTCAATGTCTGCAAAGAAATTCTAAATTTATTTACCGCGGAAAATGCATTATTATTTGCTGATAAAAAAATTCTAATAATTAAAAAGTTCTTTTTAATCCAAATCGTCAAAATTAGAAGTGTTTGTTTAATTATGTTTATATACATGTATATACTACATTTTATTTTAAAATAATTAAGATGTTTTTAAGGATATTAAATTTAGCATTTAGTAAATACTACTGAATTAATTAATAATAATTAGAGCTAAATTTATTTCTGTATGGTGCATTAATGCCTAATATATCTGCGTAAATAGATTGATCTACCTTAGATGCCATTATTATACATTTTGTTATTTAGAAATAAAACTTATTGTATGATAAAAAAATATTATATTAAAATGATTGTGTGCCTTTTTCTATTTCTCCTATATTTTAAGAGAATAATAGCAATTTTTACTTTTGAGTCACTGATGGTTGCTTTATTGTTTAATTATATCGAAGTAAATACTCCGAAGTAAAACATCCCTTTTATGCCCCCATCGTCATTCATTCGGCTTCCACATATGCACAAACAAAGAATTATGAAAAACTTTTTTTAATGTAATTTCCAAAACACATTGACCATGCATTTATCAGTGAAGTTTTTGTCTAGAAGTAAATAAAAATGGAATTTCTTGATTTTTTTTCAATTAAAAAAATTCTAGATTCATGATTCAATAAAATGAAAGATAAGTAAGTGAATTTACCAGAAAAACACCAGAAAAAAATGCTTTTTGAAAGTAACAAATAAATGTAGAATTTAATTTAAATTTTCATAAATAAATTAAATTTTTCCGAAACTGTTTTTCATAAAAGCAAAATGCTAGCCTGTTTACTATGTTCTTTAATATTATCATCATTTGCATTTGAGTTTCATAAAATATTAAAAATGTTATCGTTCAAAAATACCATATTAGAAATCTTGACCTAATTTTTGTATATTAATAAATCTGAGAAAACTTTGAAATATATGAATATATTTATTTCACTAGTTTTATAAATTTGCACAATCAATCAGTTCATAAAGTATTGTAAACAACTTTTATTTACTCTTGTAGTAAAGATATTTTAAGTTCATGATATTTTTAAGTAAATGAATTGGTAGTACTCCCTTAAAATTATGAATTAACCATAATTCATTTAGTTAGGAAAATATTGTTTATGAATTGAAATCGTACAAAATAAATTGGATTTTATGAATTTATTTTCTCGAATAAAGAATAAATACAAACATAATGAAACGTTCATCAAATACAGGTAAATTGTAAATTTTACTATTTTTAGGAATAAATTTACAAATGTAAAAATGTTCACACACATTGAGTAAATTATTTTAATTAAACTATTCTATAATAAAGAGAGCAAATTTATTTTTGTAATTATCATTTTAGCTAAATTCTAACTTTGAATTAAAATTTAAAGCTAATGTTTTCATAACGCAACCAATTTTTAAATTTAATTAAAGAAATCTAAATAAATCAAATAATCAAGTTTTGTAGCTCTAAAACGATGATTTAAGAAAATAGAACTTTCATCTGTTAAAGATGGATTATCGATATTAAAATATTACTTTGTATGTTTCAATAAATATATATCCCTAATTTATCATACGTATTCATAATGTGTTTCAATATATACACAGGTGTGCAAAAATTAAGGACGAAATGGAAAGATTAGCATAACAGTGGAACAAACAGATCTGACCAAAAGACCAATCAGAAGACCGACCACGGCCAGGTACGCAAGGGCATACTCAAATCATACAACATGACGTAAAGGGGGAATGTCGGAGGGGAAAAAAGGCTGGCGGTGTGTGCTCAGCGTTTCTGTGAAAGCTATTGCACGGCGTATATCAGTTTAAACGACGTAGAGCTGCTTAATCAGTGTGAAATAATGAACAGGTAACCTCGTAGAGGACATCGAGATGACCTTACGTGAGGTTGAATCACTGGGAAGATTGAGGAAGGTCGAAGTGTGACAAGTGGGGCTGCGGAGTTTGAAATAGCTCACAGCATCGTTTCATGAATCTGGAGAACATTTCAAACTGCAGGGACACCTGTCCAATGGTTCAGCAGTGGTCGTCCACAAGCAATCACGGCAGTCGATGACCGATATATTGTCCTACAGGCAAGAAAGAACAGGCGGCAGAAGACTGGAGAAATCGCGAGACACCTCCAATAGACGACTGGACAACCGATATCACGGTTTACAGTCACCAGGAAGCTGCACAATGGTGACCTATTCGCACGACGACCTGTACGTTGTGTACTATTAACATCTGCGCACCGGAGAAGGCGCTTTGTGTAGTGCCGGGAACACCAGAACTGGACAGATAAGCAATGATGTAGAGTACTCTTTACGGACGAGAGCAGATTTAGTCTGACTACTGATTCTGGACGCATACACATCTGTAGAGAGCGGGGAACACGCAATAACCCCTCTAACATCGTCGAAAAGGACCGGTTTCAAGGTCCCGGTGTTCTCGTTTGGGGAGGAATCATGCTTGGTACCCGTACTGACCTTCATTTCGTCCAAGAAGCTTGTCATCGGGTACCGTTATTGCAATGATATCATCCGTCTTTATGTGAGTCCTTTTAAAAGTGCTATGGGTCCCCAGTTTCTCTTCATGGACGATTCTCCCCTTCATCGTACAGAGGCTGTCGAAGAGCTGTTGGAAAGTGGGGATATTGAACGCATGGATTGGCCGGCAAAATCCCCGGATCTAAATCCAGTCGAACACGTGTGAGACTTTCTTGGGAGACGCTTGGCGGCAAGTCACCAACTGCCATTAACGATTCCGGAGCTACGATTGGTATTACAAGAAGAACGGGCAGCAGTAACTCAACAACTAATTGACAACCTCATACTCAGTATGGACAGACGATGTCAATCCTGCACAGCAGTCAGGGGAGATCATATCCCCTACTAAGGGATCGATGTTTCTTGCTAGAGAGCTGTCACATGGAATGTCGGCCATTTCTGTCATTCTGCTCCATGTTTATTTTTCAATACGGTTCATTTTTAATAATTTGGAAACTTTTAAAGGGTTTTTTTTTTTTTTTTTTTTTTTTTACATCTAGAGTAAGTTCTGGTACGATTTGTATCGATTTGGAACACTGCTGAGTGACACTTCACTAGAAAAACCGTTTCGTCCTTAATTTTTGCACACCAGTATTTATATATATAATATACAATGTATATATAAATGAGGAATCATGATAAATGCATATAGATAGTTCTCGTCTAAGCTCTGTTTTGAATTTTCTTGAACACCACTTCATTTTATAACACCATTTTGTCGATATTCATTACATATCTTAGTGAAAAGTGTTTAAAAAAGGATAAGAATAACTTAATACAGTTTAAATTTTATTTTCAAATTCATGGTTCTTTAATATTTGTTAATATTTATTTTAAGAAATATCAATTTAGTGCAATATTTAAATACATTGCATAGTATTAGAAAACAAAACATTAAAATATGCAATTGTTGAGAGTAGAAATTGTGAATATTTTATAACCAATTAGTTCAATATGATAATTTCACTACATTTTTCAGAAAAAAGATTACGTAATAAATATTAAGAGTCTGCTGCTCTAGGAAGAAACAGTGACAGCATATAATGGATAACAGAAGAAATACACAATGAGGTTTTGGTTTCACGTAAGAAAAAAAGTGGCTTAAAAATTAACTTCAAAAAAAGCTATATGCCATAAAAGCTTTTCGATTTTAAACTATATCTTTCTAAGAAAGGGGATTGGGCTTACAAACCCACAGACGTTTGTGATAAAATATGTAAGAAACACATATATATTGCATCCACACATTCACGAAGAAAAAAAAAAACGTGCTTATACTATAAACGCAAGGTTTTCTAAGATGAAATAAATTTTTAAAGTTCACCACATCAAGTTTCAGCAAAACGTTCTCTCACTGATAAATGTTGAGACGATATAATATTTTCCCGAGACATAAATAGGCATGTTTCTTCCCTGTGGAAATAGGATATTTCAGAAATGTTTTCTTAAGAATTTTAGGAAACTGTTTTTGATGTATTTTGTTTTAACAACCAAGAATTGTTTTTTTGGTTGTGGACATTTAATAAAATTAATGTTGACTTCATGTGTTGGCTTTGTCTGTTTATTTTAGTAATAAGAACTTTTCAAAAGAATATAAAGGGTGATTTTTCGCAATTCTCTTACTTGGCAAATATAAACACTTGCCCCTGTAAATTAAATAGGAAAAACAAATCGTTTATAAAAGAGACGTTTTTTATCATGTTTTTGCATTACATTTTATTTTATTCATTTTCTATTGTCTTTCCGTTTTTTAAATACTATAGTGTGAACATTATTTTGCGATTAATTCAAAGGTTCAAATAAGGTTTTGATAAGTTGTAAAATGGTTATATGTATGACAGTTATATTTTATGTAGCCTGACGTATAAAAAAATTCAGATACATTTTATGCAAATTATCGAAGAATACCTCAGCTATTGGCTCACAAATTATGCTTCGACTCATGCTATACTCTTCTAATATTATATGTTTAGAAAATCAATTTTTAATATTTAGAAATATAAAATGAAAATTCTGTTACACACACAAATTACCCTATAACAAGGGAGTGGATCCCAACGGGTTTGCATAACACCTAACTGCATGTCGCTTTTTATGCAAATACAGGACGCACGTTAAATACGATACTCGAAATAGCAGCCATGATCAGCTGTTAGCGATGTTATGAAGTAGAAGAATGCAACGAGAATTGGGAAAGAACTGAACACATCGGTGTTCTACGTAAACTATCCGAGATGATTGGCATGTTTTGAAGTATGATGTTTGTAAGAGAACCATAAGAAAATACTTCAAATCATTCCCAGTCAATTTCAACAGGCTATTCCGTTTTCGTTGCAGTACGATAATTTGGAAAAATAATGGAATGCCTAAAACATCATGGATGAGTTGTCACACACAAATTAAACATTTAACAAAGCCAGAAGATTTACTTGTAGTGCCGCAACTAGACTATCAATTACTGGAAAACTTTTATGAACTAACATGACCCACTCCTTCAGTCAAATAGGTGAACTCGGTTCTTGCAAATGACAAGTAGAAGTTCTTTACCTATGTACATTATTCCAATTATCATGTTTGGTAGTTCAGGTCTATAGCCTTTGTATATTGTCTCTGATAAATTGTATATTAATGTCAACATGAGCAATTGGTCATTGTAGAACTTCTGATTTTCTGATGAGTATTGCATTGAATTTGCTAGATTGTATGAAATAATGAATTTTTCTTCTAGAATGACAGCACACAATGTTTTATTTCTGACCTTGCGAAAATGTTGTATGACGGTATGAATATGCAACATTTTCCCTGATCTGCTCATAGTCCTTGCTTGACTTAATTATTATGCAATATATTCGAGAGCGATGCTTACATACCATATAACTAAGTTCGTGAAGTACTTACAGTAAAAATGGAGACAAATACCTATAGTTCAATATAGATCTATAAAATTACATTATAGTAAGTTATGAATGTCAAATTTTAAAATTATTAATTTCATAAAATTACATACATAAATATATATGTAGGCATGTACTTCAGTAATATGTTGGATGAAATCTATAGTTTGGGATAGTGATTCTATTATAAATATTTTTCGCTATATTTTTGTACATTTTTAAGAGTAAATGTGTAATACTGCATTTTTTTACTTTGACATCAGTTATACAATCAACAACCTTCAGAAATATTTTCCTTTTCTTGTTTTATGATTATTTGTTTTATGCATTAGTTCCTTATAAAGTCCTTCTGACTACAGTTTTGGGTATAGTAGTGAAAAATAAATAGGAATATTTTAAACATGATCTAAAGATGTATAAAATTGATCAATATTCAGACTGTTCCCATGGCCTTCAAGAACAGCATTAAAAGAGCTAACTTAATTTTCCCTGCAGTAAAGCTGTGTTTTATGGAGAAACTAACAAATATACCTGGTAAGTAATTCTTTTTATATCAATCAAACAGCTACAGAAATCTGATTTAATAATGCATTTTTAATTATTTTAATCAGTTAAACTTTCTGCAACAACGTAGCTATTCAACAACATGATTAATCACTTATGGTGGTCATGAATAAGCAATCTGATGAACCATTTGGAGGTTATTTTTCAGATATGGTTGAAAATTGTATATAATTCTGGTTAACAGCTTTACATTTTGTCCAAGAACAGATGTAAGGAGTTGTTGCCATAAAAGGTTAAAAAAAAATTATAAATGGATTAACAAAAAATAAAAAAAAGAGAATTGAAAGAAATTTTAAGCTTAATTAGTTTTAAATAATACTGATCAATATAAGAAACATGAGAATAAATAAGAGTTTTGAAAACTCATTTACATAAGTAAGTTAAGTATAACTTTAACATTGAGATAATACTAATACAAAATGCATACACAGTTGTAAGATCATTATCAAGCATGATACATATATTCCCTTTAAATCATTTGATTATTACAGCAAGTTTACAACAAAAAATATTGTACTCCTTAACCAATTTATAAACTTATGAAGGTACTCTGAATTAAATTTTTAATAAGATCTCTTGGTTTATACAAAGTAAATTCAAGGAAAAAAATTACTTATTAGTGAGGAAAAATATTTTAGGAGAGAAAAAAACTGAGAAATGATGACAGTCCCATTATTCTTATTTATGTTCATAGAAGGGATAAAATGTTCTTATAAATTTGGAAATCCAGGTGAAGACTGGAACAGAAAGATCCACCCCTATATTTCCTGATTTTCATTATATTGAAGAAGATGATAAAGATAGGTATTTTGTCACTGGAACTTTGGCTTTCAAAGACATCATTTCATAGCCCCAATTTTTTATTTCTAATGGCAGACTATGAATTGTTACAGCAAGAAAGATAAGAATAAATATAGTAAAACACAGAGTAGTACAAACAAAAAGAGATGCAACAGAATTCTTTAATCTAACAAGTCTCTTAATATAACATGTCTAACGCTCTGCGAGAGAAGTCTTTCGCGGAGCAGAACAGCGTAGAAGATTCGCCAAATCCATCACCTCTCCAGAACTACACAAAGTGCATAATGGAGAATGTACACTTTTGAATCGATTGATATGATTTCAAAATCAGTCATGTCTAGTATCAAGGCGGAATTCAGCAACTGCTTAACGCCATGCGACATAACACAAATTCGGGATAGCATTCTTCCAAGACTTACGAGAAATACGATGATAGACTTCTTCCTAAGTACGTACTTCTAGATAGATTTTTAAAAAAGATTATTAAATAATATGGAAGGGCATCAGACGAGAAATAATCTGCGTTGTTAAAGCACCCTTTTCATGCCAAAAAGTTGGTTTTTTCATTATCTGGAATTCCACAGTGGGCAGGATCCCACTGAAGGACTATAGTATTCTCGAGTAACGCCATTTTTTTCAGATAATGACGACAATCTAATACGTCCTGCCTTATGGGATCTTTATTTGAAACCATAGATAACAGAGGAATCACTGAGGATAACTGTTCTTGTGAATTTTTCCAGATAGCATGACAGCTGAGACAGAGCTGTGGGGATCACAGAAATGTCCCCATCAAATGCAGTATCTCATCCCACAGGGATACAGAAAGAGAAAATTTTGGGGAGAACTCTGGCACAAGCATTAGGGCCATCAGACAGGTAGAATCCATTGGTAAAGATTTGAATCCACTCTGGTTTGGGGGAAAATGCTTAATGCTTCGAGAACGAGGTTCCTCAGAATAGAAGGATCAGTATTACTTTTAGTTACTTTTGACCCAGGTGAAGGTTTAAAATTTATTGGATTTTTTTTGGGGGGGGGAATAACCACATAGTCTTACTTGCCAAACTAATAAGTGATATTGGTCTACAACTATGAAGATTATCATGATCTTTATCTTTCTTATGTATGGATATAATGATAGAGTTGTTTGCCATTCAGCTCATATAATATCAGTGTTCTATATTAAATTAAATAATATACAGATAGCTTCAAATGCCAAAAAAAAAAAGAATTAAATTAGCTACTCCTTAGGTATTATGATCTCAACATTCTCCCTTAAAAGGTGGTGAAGATCGATGAAATTGTGGAGGATTCTTCACATTCTCAACATCTAAGAACTTCTTCTAGGTTTTAAATTTTTTGCTGGATATATTACATTTAAGGTTATCTCTATGTCAAAACTTGTCATTTCATATCTAGGGACGCTTCCATTCAGCAGACTTTTTCTGTTTTTCCTCTTTCTCCTATCCCTCCGAAAGTTGAAAGTGCAAACTGAAAACTAATAACATGCAGGTGCAGGTTGACGAAAACAGTTACAAATGCAGTTAAGAAAAAGGAGAACCAATAACGAAAGAATAAATTATACCAAAAAATATGTGAAAACTTCACATATACTCCCCTAAATAGTGGGAAAAAGAGAAAAAAACGTGAAAGTAAAGTAATGGAGTAATTCCAATATCATTAAAACAATTTATGTACGAGCATTTACAAACATAGCTACAAATCAAAAGTTATTACAGACTCACATATCTATTGAACAATATATTATAAGTGAAGTATAAAAATGAATGCTTTTTTGTACATTGAGATTGGTAATGAGGGTCTTACACGCTAAATATCAGCATCATTACCAGTTTTCAAAAGATATAGCATATAGTTGTGAGTTCTAGAATCATCCGTTCGCTCATGAACAAAGTTCTTTTGTCGAAATATGCAGGATATTCGGTGCTAATGCGAGAGATGTTGGTTGTAACTCCATCTAGTTTCTGGTTCATCGTTTCCACAAAAATCATATTTCTAATTAAAGGTGGCCTTTCACATTTTTCTCTTTTTCCCGATATTTGCGGGAATATATATATGATATCATGATATATGTGACAGAAATACGTGATATGATGATAAAAGGACAGAAAGATTTGTCATTGTCGTGGCATTGCTCTATTCCTCAGCAATTGCGTAAACTGAACTGAAGTTGTTTTATTTTCCACGGTATAGATATTTGAAGTCGGGTTTGTTATGAATTCTCATTAACTAGAGTAACATCTGTTTTAATGTTAACACACTACTTGCACATGTCAAAGGGTTATTTTTTTACTTATAAAACTAAACATTTATAAGTAAAAAATAACAATTTCATGTGACCAGTGTGCTAACATTAAAACAGCTGTTACTCTAGTTAATGAGAATTCATAACAAAATCGACGTCAAATATTTATGCAGTGGAAAATGAAACAACTTCAGTTCATGCAACTGCTGAAGAATAGAGCAGTGCCACCACATTAGCAAATCTTTCATTTTCTAATAAATACACAGTTTTAATCAAAAACTATTAAAAAGGAGTAGTACATTAACTTAAAAGTTCTAAGAAATCACTAAATGCATCCATGTGCATATAAAAATTGTGAAGTGTAAGTGACAATTTTTGTTCTTATAAATTATATTTAATTTAAAAAATACAATTTCATCACGAATGATATATATATACCATGTAGAATAAATAAAATCAATTTCTGAACTTCCAAAGTTAACCAACGTATCAAGTCATCATAAAATTAAAAACAAATTTAGTTTGCTTTAATTTTCAAGATTTCACACATATTAATTTTTTTTAAAATTAAACTGTATGTTTTAATATTTTTTGTGTAATACAGATAATTATAAATTTAGTTTTACCATGTAATTTATATTAATTTAAAAAATAATATAATTTACCGATGAGTGTTTACTATATAAGTTATTTTCCAAATATTCCTTATTTACCAATAACTACTAAGGGCAAAAAACTCAAAAGTGAAATAAATGAAAATTGATAAGTATTATGTATAGAAAACAATGGTTTCTTTCGGTTTATAGCAGTGTTGAATTAAAATTTGAATAGGTAAAATTTACATGTGAGGAACACGAAAAAACCTGTTTCATCACTTAAAAGAATGTTATATTGATTTCATGAAAAATCAGTAATGCGCGTATATCATTTTAAAGCGAATGACGACTGGAACTAAATTTCTGTGATTAATGACTGAAAAAACGGTCACACTTGACAACGATATGATCAGCTTCTCAAATTAATTTAGAATTTTGCAATATATTTTAACTTGGAAATTTTATAAATGCTTTTTATTTTATTTTAATATGCTAATTGTTTTTATAAATATCTTTTGAATAAAAATTATCAAAAAACTTTGTTTAGTGATTTATTAAATTCAGAATTTTTTAAACATTCTATTTTCTGCAAAAAGATAATAATTCGTTTTTGTCTTGGGATAAATTAGAATATTGAACTAGTTAAATACATTTATTTTATTATCTGTAAATTAAATATTTTCAGTCTTGATGATTATTATTGTAAAAGAGATTCATACATAATGCAGACTCCATTCTAAAAAGCGAATTTTTACAAACTTCAAGCATCTCAAAAAATAAAAGTTTGTTTTGCTTATTTTCCGTCAAATTATTCTAAGTGAATCTTTTTATTTTATACAGTCATTAAATTTACGTAGGATGTTAAAACTAAAATAGTGTTTCGTACTTGTAAGTAGGCGTTAAAACTGAGCTTTAATGAATTCTGGTATCTAATTAATTTTTACGTTGTTTTGCTTGAATATTTAATATACGTCGTTTTTCTTATTTCAATATAAAGAATAATTAGATAATGAAAGTTTCAGCATAATTGATGCATAACAAAAGAAATTATAAACGTTAATTTTCGGGGGAATTTAAAAAGACACTGAAAGAATAAAATGTTTTTATGTATTTCATTCTTTTAAATGTTTTACGTTCATGCATTCATATGAAAAATTCTACATTTCCTTCTATTATATCTTTTCTTCATTAAAATTAATAGTTTTCCTTTAATGCTGATTTTATGGGAATCATTCTAAAAGAAAGATAATTAATTTACCTCTTTATATTTTAAATAATTAATAATATCAGAAAATTTACAAATTTTGATAAAATCATGAAAATGATTGAAATTGCCTTAAGAGGTACTTTAAAAGGAAAATTGAATTTGTAAAGCATTTCATTAAAAGTTAATAATAAACATGCATTCTAGCAGGATGTAATTTTTGTCTTAATATTGTAATTTCAGTATGGACATATATTTGAAAGATTATCATGTGTTACTAGGCAATTACAATAATGAATTGATTTAATAGAATTTTCGAGAGAGATAAACAGAAAATGGAATGTGTTCTCCACTGGAAAATGAGATTCGAAGTTTCATATATAAAACTTTTTTAAATACATTGCTGTCTTTAAAATAACAGTTTACAGTGAAGTAGGGATTGATTTTAAACATGATTTTCTTTATGAGCATTGAAAAAAATCATTTTAATTAAAAATATACCCAAATTTAAAATTAAATTAAATTGAACACAAATCAATATATGAAAGCAATTTAATAATAGGGATATTATTCCTAAATTAATTTAAATGAAATTTTAGATTAAATAAACATATATTAAGTATGCAAAATAAATCCAAAATGACACTGACAATCTTAATCACATATAAATAAATCCTGTTTAAATAAGCAAAAAACAATATCCGTAATGGTTTCTTCCATTTTTCGCTCTATATTTTTCATTAGTTTACTTTTATTATCTTTGCAAACGCATATCAATGTTTTTCAAGTTATGGAATTTTAAAATTTGATAATTTGTAATTTATAACCCATTTTGGGTAAAAATCTAAGAAACTATAGCAAAAGCCCTGATTGGTTCATTTAAAAGGATATTTTCTAACTCAAAATAGTATTATAAACAATTGCTAAGAAGGCATTTAAAATTTTACTCCATGCTTCCTCAGTATTCAAATTTAACCAATAACCCCTGACATATATCTTAATGTAATAATGAGCCAATTATCATATAATCCCCAGGAATATATAAGCATCTGGTTGGATTATACACTGAATGTTTGCCACAAAGTGGGGTGGTCAATTATATATTTGAAACCGAAATTTGAAGACATACTTTTAAACTAATTTATTATATCATTCTAATTACATAGCATATATTAAATAATTACCTTTAGAATACATAATTCAAATGAGTGAAATTACTATGAAATTATTTATTTTATTAAATATCTAGTAAAATTATTAAGTAATATATGTTACAAATTAATTTTAATCTATGTTATTAATAATTAATTTACTTTAATATATTTAACAAACTGGAAATTAAATGCATATGCAGCTTTTCTTCGTACATTTTATTTAAAGTAATCCTTATTTTTATAGCGATATATTTTATTATTTTATTACTATTTATTTCGCTAGATACTCATTCGTAATTACTACATCTTATTATAACTTTTTCTATATAAATAAAATGCTTGTATAGTTTGTCTGCAAAATTTTTGTCCTGGGTTGAATTCAGAATAGTTGTATGGAAAATAAGAAGCTTCTATTAAGATGTCGGTCTTTGGTCTGAACTTGAAATAAAAACTATATTTCATTTAAAAATTTTGATTACTGCATTTTTGATTAATTTAAAACATAATTATATAAATCTGATGTGAACTTCCTGATTGAAGTGGCATATACCGTTATATAATTGATGTAGCCTTCTCCTCCGGAACTCTTCTCGCCTCAAGAAAGACGCATGCGATTCTCTTCCTTCTTTTAAAACTGTCCTGTATGCACAACCGCAGGAAGAAAAAAGGATTTACACGGAATTCCTTTTTATATATTAATTTTTTTTTAAAGTAACAATGTACACAGTTTTTTTTAGATTAAAAAAATTATATTCCGCTTCGTAACGTATGTGTTTACGTTCGTTCCAAAAAGCCTATGGTAGAAATGCATGGTTGAAAGAGACCTAATTTCAATGTTCAATAATTACACGGGAAATAATTTCTTAAATAAGTAAAGGGATATTTTAAATATTCATTACGATTTGGTTATAGCAGATACATATTTGAAATCTCATTTAATATTAACAAAACAGCATTTTGAACAACGTTAAATAAACAGGTAATATTATTTTTAAAAATCGTAATTTCTTCTCGAAAGCTATGTACACATTTCCCGATGGAAACTGCGGCCCATTAGTTTGTCTATAAATTATTTTTTACTCATTTTTGTTAAATGTGTTCTAATAAATGAAATTATATTATAAATTAATAGATTTAATGTGAATTATAAACAATAAATTTTTAGTTAGCTTATATCTGTTATTTAAATTTCTGCACGTTTGTTCAATTGTAGCTGTTTCGATGATTAGTAAATTTTTCAACTAGCAAAGTTTAAAAGCGCGCGTTACTCTTATAAGAACATTTTCTGTATATTTCTAGCTTAAAGCCAGTTATAAGCAATAAATGATTTTAACTGTGAAGTTTGCGTTATTTCACATTCACTCAAGAAACTCTATTTCAAATTATTTGAAGGGGAAGGGGGCTAGATAATAAAACTTATATAATAATACAGATTAAAAAACTTTTTTTTTTTATCAAATGTAGATTTTAAATTTTAAAAATGGCTGATTTTGAAGATTAATATTGCATTAATTATTATATTATTACAAGAATTCTATACCATATTTACAATTATGTAAATGATATTGCAATTTGAGAAATACAGTGTTAAACTTTAGTAACCATGTTTTGTTTATTTGATTACTTTTATTTTAGAAGTTCATGTGAATTATATAAGAATAGTTTTATATATGTATGTAACCAAAGGTTATTACGGTGTTTTTCAATCAGCTGCATTTAGACTTAAGCTGATTACTTAAAATATGTAATATTGGTATTTATAAATCATATACTACATTATTTTGCAAGAAAAATTCTTTCTCTTTTAACGAATTAAAATACCCTGATTGAAATTTTTATTAAATAAACTCATTATTAAGCTATCAAAATTATATAAACTATATGCAAAATTAAGTTTAAAAAAGTGACATTCGGATACTTGCTTAACTTTAAATTAGAATATTCTTATTAATATGTTAATTGGATATAATACTTTATAATTATTATTTTAATTCACTATAAGTCATGAAAAGTCATGTGGTTAACTGGTTGAGTTAAAAGATAAATTAAACAAGAGTTTAATTTTTTTTTTTGTAACTCTAGACTCACTTTTTGCACTCGAGAGCTAATTAATCTGGAACTCACAGTTTACGGTGAGTTCTAAATTATTACAAACATGCACGCCGGAGTACTGAGTCCAATTCAAAGACTGTTAAACTGAAGAACAAAACGCGAACTGTGTAGTTACTAACCCAGCAAAGAAAACAAGAGAATCACACAAATTTTGTAAACTTAGTTAGAATTTATTCATCACTACTGTCAGTAATATTTACGACATGAGCATTCTTAAGTAAAAGTCACCCAAAACCTTCTCTAATATAATTTATAATTAGGGGTATTTTTTTCATTACTGTGTATCTTAATTATGAATCATATAAAATACGGGTATGAAAGAAAAAACTTATCTCATATGTAAATTATGTTATTCTCTATCGAGGAGAATATTTTATTTAGATTCTTTGTTGTCCTAGGTTAAAATCATATTTTCAAGACTTATACTATAGTTATGATTTTAGTCCGCTTCTTTTCATCATCGCGTCATTGCGAAAATTCAAAGAGAGAAAGTAATTTTACCTTTTTCATTAAACTTACTTAAGGTTGGCTAAGAATGTATGAATGCAAGCTGCTAACATATTTCTTCTCAAATTTTTTCATCCTTTAAAATTCACCAACACAACAATATTTATTCAAAAACATAATTGTTTAAGGACAATGAATGCTCAGTTGTCGACCCCATTCGCTACTCGACCGTAGTTAAAAATTACGAGGCGATTGTCTCTGTTTAGCAACTTTTCAGTCGGTAGAAATTTGCTGCAGACAAGGTATAGGAAACTGCTAAACACTGCCAGCTGAAAATTAAAAATAACATTTATCATTTAAAAATACAAATATTGTATTTAGTAATAAATAATAATAATATTAAAAATAAAAATAACATTTATCATTTAAAAATATAAATTTTGTATTTAGTATAGTTAAAGCATATGTGTAATTATATGGAATAGGGTTGGTTTATGATTTCTAGGAATACTTATTACTAAAGTCATTGTTTTAAGGAGATAAATTCCTTATACTTAAAATATTAATTAATCATTTAACAATATAATGGTTTGTACAATGTTTATACAATAATTTGAACTGTTAGCATGACTCACAATGCTCTAAAAAATTATATATAGTTAAACATTATTATGAAGTATATTGAGACCATGGATTTTGAAGAAATTAGCATATTATCTACGAAGAATTCAAAATTAACTTCTTATAACTGTGGTCATTAAGTTCTAAGGAAACCTTTTTTGGATTCAAATATTCAAGATAAAATAAATAATAAACATATTTGCTGTATGAGACTGTAAAGTGGCGGGATTTCTCCATATTCTAAATAATTTCATTCTTACTTATATATACAGAAAAGCAAATCTTATATTCAGCATTTGATAGAAGGAGTGCGTGTGGCAATAAATTCGATAGTTTTTGAGTTAATAGTGCTGTTGTTGTCTTGTGTCAGCTAGGCTGGCAATATGGGTTATACTGCTCCACTTTTCCAGATGAACCGTTATTTAGTGTGGAGTCCAACTTCCTCATTACACATATGCCAGAGGTACCCTTTTATAGGGTAGGCAACCATTCACAACCCGTTCATATAAGGAAAGGATAAAGACAGGAGAGAGTAGATCCATTTTCGAACCGTGATTCAAACCCAGGATTTCCTGTCTCCAGTCAGGCATGCTGACCACTAAACAAGGTGAGCGGCAGTTTATAATGTGTTTTACAAATTAAAGACTAAAAAAGTGTTAAATATAGTAAAAAAAAGTTTCTTAAATTATAATCAAAATAAATTTAGTATAATTAAAATAAATTTAAATTGCTGATAAAATAACATCTTTAATGAAGCAGATTTGTTTGACAGTTCGAAATACACAAGTCACAATTTTTTTACAGCCACATTAACACACACACAACAACTAATGTATTTTTATTATCTTATTGAAATATGATGTTTAAAATTTTAAGCTATGCGCAAAAGGAAACTCAAGAATTGAATATTCCATTAATTAATATTCATTGACATAAAAACTATATTTTCTACATTAATTAAAATTAATCATACGTCAGGAAGTTGAATTGCATGGCAAAAACTTGATGTCTGCTTATTTTCTACAAAGCCAGATTTTAATTTAATTAAAAATCAAAACTGATATTGACAAATTGGTTAGAGTACTTTGTTTAAAAATAAAAATTAAAATGTTTATTTCTTAAAAGAGCGGGAAAATAAATGACTCAACACCGACATTTCATTTAATAGGGCGGAATGTTTTCAAAATTTAATTCCAGTTTTGATAAGGATAAATTGATTTTTGGCTTAACATATTTTATTTAAAAACATTTATCATACAAGATATAAAATAATTCCTTTTACATTGTTTTTTTAAATTTATTACATAAATAAGTAGGCGACCTACAATAAATGATTACTTGTCACTTTTCTTATGTAGGGAAAAAACCTTATTTTTTTAAAAGAGTATTCACCATTCGTGGTAAAAATTTTAAGAAAAAATCAACAGGATTTGAGTTTTTGAAAAATTTGACATCAATTAAAGTAATTTTTAAGGTTTGAAAAAGTTAATGCCATTCAATATTTAAATTATTCGGAATGTTATTTTTAAAACAAATCTTACATTTTGAATAAAACAAACTATCTATGAATTTATTATTTCAGTTCCAGAATTTACACTGGTTTTTTTGTTCAATGTATATTAATTCATTTTTTATTTTTCCAGATATAATATTATTTGTATAATTTCAAGCTTTTGAAATTTCTATAATTAGTTCTTGTCAAATAATAGTGGCTTACTTTATAATAAGCAAAATTTAGAAACTTTATAATTTTAGGAATTATGAAGTTATTGAAAATTATGGTAATCTAAAAAAAATCACATATATAACACATGTTTGTGAACACTGCAACCAATGTAACTATAAAGAGTTATATTAACATGCAACTGCAATTCAGTCATTAATGTAAATAAGACGTAGAATATGGTAACGAGTTGCTTAAATGTCTTATCATAAGTTTTTATATTTGTCTCATCATAATTTACTTATCTCTTCTAATTTTCTATTTTCTATTCTCCGATAACTATACATTTTAGAAAACACTCATTTAATAAATATTTAATGAGAGTATAAACAAAGCATTATCCATGTGAATAAAAATATCATTTACAATTTTGAGAGAATATGTATTTCAATTTATGTTTGTTTTAACATAATTAGAAAAAGGTCTTTCGCGTTTCAGTCATTTAAAAACATAAATTATTCACGCCTTGAGTATGCATCCATTTTAAACTATGTATACTATCATTTTATGAATTATAAATCCAACTCTCCTTAGAAGGCTGGCAGTTCTTAGAGTTTTACCAATACTTCTAAGACCGAAACAATTTAAAATTTTGTAGACATATAAAAATAAAACGTTTTTCGTCAATTTAAACAAGCCCAAGCCTAATGAAGTTCTCCTTTGAAAACCCTGTCTGTAAATACACGCTTTCAAGAAGAGCAATCAATTGGCTGAAATACAAAATGAGTTTTGTTAATTTATGCATGAACTTAATTTAACTTTCTTCTAAAAGTTTGAAATTTAAATTCCTAGAACTTTATTCTGTGAATTGAAACTTGACATTTTAAACTTTAAAATATAAACCAAGTTTTCTTGAGAATTTAAAGTAGAAAAGGCGCTTTAAATATTTATGTAATAAAACATTAAAAAAAATTCTGATTTAATGCTAACTAAATAATGTGAGTTGATTTTCAAAAATAAAAATGTAAAATGTGAATTATGCAAAAATGTATCTATTGTAAAATTTCAAATTCATTTTAAGCATTTAGTTTTGTGGAAAAGTTTATTTTTTAAATTATGATAAAAAATTTGTCACATTTTTATCTAAAATTTTATTCAGATAAATTACTTTTTTTGCATCTAAAGCAAACAATTTGTAGAAAGTTTTAGAAAACAGCTATAAAGCTTTATCAAAAGAAACCTATAAATTTAGTGAAAATGTTTGTGTATATACGAGAATTTATATTATTTTCAGCAATATTTTAATGTATACAAATTTTACGGTTATTAAACAATTTTATTATATGATTTTTGAAAAACATTGAAAATATAAAAAAATGTACATATTAAATTTAAAAAAATCTGATGACGTCATATATATCAAAGTCTAACATCTTGATCATTAGATCTAAAATATTGTACATACTGATAAAAGCGATTGTATGATAAATGAAACTTGCATAAGGGGTGATCACATGAAAAGGTACGAAACGACATAAAAACGTAACAGTTAAATATTTGCATGTATCGCCATGAGAAAACGTAACGAGACATCTCAGGAAGTGATTGGAGTCTCTGACTGGAATCGAAGCACGTGCGGGCACCCACGTGCTCAGGAGGAAACAGAGGTTCTTATCAAAAGCGGCGTCCAAATAATACAGCAGTCCGTATGAGGGCAGGATGTTGTTCACGTTGCAATATTCGATAATTGAGGAGCAGCGAGGTGTTATTCTAGTTCTGACAGTGGAAGCATGAGTCGTTCCCTCTAAAATGTTCAAAATCATACCGGCAGCAGTAAAAGTGTTTGTTCACCGTCTTTTTCGACGTTTAAGGTCCAATTCTTGTGGAATTCCACGAGCACAGAAAAACCACAAATTCTGATGTGTACTGTGAGACACTGCGACGCCTACGCTGGTCAATCAAGAACAAAAGGCTGGGGCTGCTCACGAAGATTGTGGTTCTGCTCCATGATAACGCGCGTCCACATGTTTCCAGAGTCACACACATGAAACTGGCTAAGTGGGAGACGTTGGACCACATCCAACCAACAGCCCGGACATGTCACCCTGCGATTTTCATGTGTTTGGTCCATTGAAGAAACATCTGAAAGGGAAGCACTTCAATTCGGACGACGTACTCAAGGATGCTGAGAAGGACTAAATCTCGTCACGGCGACAGTAATTCTGGGAACAAGGAATCCTGCGGCTAATTCATCAGTGGGATTGTTGTGCTCAAGCCTATGATGTATAGTCTGAATAAAGTCTACATTTGTATCCACCTTGCCGTTTCGTACCTTTTCATTTGATTATCCATTATATTTCTAGGTAAAAGTTGTATTTAGGAAATGTCCCTTCAATACATAATTATTTCTCTGCAAGCTATTTAACTATAGCAATTGAACTAAAACCTTGAACATGTGGTAGGATTGAGCAAGAAACTTCTTATTTGCAGAGAGCGACTTTACCACATGGCCATTGTGAACGATAAGTAAATATTTACAGGTGAAAATCAAAGGAACAGCTGGACTTTCATAGATAATCCAGAAATTTTTAATTAAAGAACAAAAGTTCAAAAAAGCCTTCACTCCTTATACAATTGCAGAGGTATTCAGCTCAATAATTTCGTAATCGTAATCTGTAACTGTTGAGGTGAATGGACCTAAAATCCTTCAGAGAACAATATTTTTTTTAATTTAAGGTAATGTAAAATGTACATAATTCTAACACAAAACTTAACTTAAAATTATATTTTTATTAAAAATTTATCTCGGACCACAATCTTCATGTTTAAATTTTACGTATAGTCATTCAATACTTTAATATTCAGGTTTGATTGCTTCGAACTTTTCAATAAACACTTTAACAAGCTTAACAAAACAGAAATAAGAAAACGAAAATTATAACAAAAATAATTATATGCATTTATTAACTCTTAAATTAATAAATATAGGAATTAAGAGAAGTAAAATCATCATTAATTCTCCACATGTTTATAACGATGGTTCAATCTTATCTACATTCTTATCAACCATGCTATTTTGTTCTCAAAAATGTTTCCTCTATGAAATTAGAATGGAATGATGCATAAGATGTCAGTTTTACTGAAGCAAAATGTCCTTATGTTTACAGATAATAAATTATACATTTTTAATAATTAAACTACAGGAGTTTATCTGGGATTTCTGACGAGTTCCAGTCGTTGTCTTTCTTTTATATTATTTTTATATTAGTAATTATCCAAGATTAATTATTGTATAAAAGTAATCCCATTTGCATTCATATCATGAGCTTAAAATATTATAGAAAAGAAGGATATTACGCAATATCTGATTTATATGATAACTTAGCAAATTTTTGCTTAATGCTTTTCTAGAATTTTGCCAGGCACAGAAAAGGGAAGGATTGATAATTGTCCTTAGCGTACAAAGATACTTTAATGCAAACTTGTTAAATCTAAAATTTTTATATCAGGATAATTTGTATTCCTAAATCCTTCTGAAAATATAAGAGCAATGTGACAATATATTTAATGTAGCTTCAAGACCGAGAGATATTAAATTTAGAAGTCTGTCTTTTGCCCCAAGTCTGCAAAGATTTTAGCTGAGTAAGCGAGTTAGTCTTCGTAATTTAAAGGTAGGGATCAAACAGACTGACTTAACTAATAAAATAACTAATACATGGATTTGAACTGATAAAACTAGGTATGGCATTTGTTATTAAAATTTTTTATGTAATGTTAGAATGCTGAAAAGTTTTACAATTTCCTCGCTGAAAGATTTATAAACTCGTTGATATTTATCACTTTAATTCCCCACACCGAATATGAAGTTTATTTTTTCTCTAATACAAGAGTTACAAGATACGTTTTTCTTATTAAAAACCTCTGGAACTTTAAGCTGGTTTTCAAAAAGCAAATCTGAAATAAAATTGGGCTAAACTGCATGATAAATTTTTCAACAATAGGAATTCACTTCAACTTTTAAATCTGGCATGATTCGAGTTATTTTATATAGAGTTATACTCATGATTTAATTTAAATCAAATTTTGTTTGTTAATATTTAAAGTTTAAAAAATGCAATTCATTCACTTATAAAATTATGACTCTTCTCCAAATAATAATCGTCAAATATTCAGACGTGTTATATATCATCAAAAACTTAGCAAACGACAAAGCGATTGGAGAACACACAGGTAAAAATCAATTAGATACTTGAAAGTTTCCTTAAAAATGGTGGGAGGATATAGAAACAAGTTATTTTTATTTTTTTTTAACCTAACTTATTTATAAAAATAGAAGGGGGGGTAAAATCAATCATTTTTTAAAACTAATCAATTACTTATTGGATACTTTCTTTTGCGATATCTAACGTCTCAGCTCTATTAAAAAATGCATAAAATTCCGTTAATGTTGAGTTTGACGAATGTATGATTTATTTTATAAACTGTCACTATGTTGTGTTGCATTGAACCAGATTAAAATATCAAGTAAATATCTGCTCATGTATGTAAAATGATGATAACTGCAGTTATCACAACATGAATTCCATTACTGGAGTGAAAGCTTTGAATACCAAAGTGTCATAATAATGAAACAGAAAAGCCTAACAGTGTCTAGGTCCTAGTTAACCTCTGTTACCTTGAGTGATACCACTGTTCCTATCCTATACCTTTCATCTTATCAAATCAATAAGAATAAACTTTCAGCTAAAATGTCTGCCTGACAAAATAAATGGTACTGGTTAAGTAGGTTTTATGAATTTTTTATCACAGTTGCAAGCTGACTAGCATTGTATAGTTTACATTTCTAAATATAGCTTCTGTTATTTGGGTTCCAGAGACAGCTGTATGAGTGACAATGGCAAACTGTCATCACCTAAGGAATATTGTTGTAGAATGCAGCCTAAAAGTAGCTAATATGAATTCACAATAATTGCTTTTATCACCACGACTATTTTAGAGATGATGATAGCATGTAGCTTCACTCTGTTATATTTCTCCTAAGATATTATGGAGTATTTTTCCTGTAGGATAAGGCTCGGATCTGTACAAGTTGCACCATTCTTCATGTGTGGTACAAAATCAAAATCTAATATCAATCATAGATTGATATCATCGATCTGAAAGAACAAAGGTTCAAGGGCTTCAGAATGCATCGTTGAATGTTTGCTTGCTTATTTTACTTTCATGTGTGTTTACAGGATGTATCCTCACCAAAGTGAATTACTTCATATACTGATTGTAACATACATATAGCCGTAGTTAGTTATTATTCACAATAATTGCATTAATTTTTTCGTATGGGTATGAATTATATATTTCTTTCATTTGAATTTCTGTATCTGTTTTATTTACAAATGAATAAGGTTTGATGAATTGTACAGAAAAATTAATATTTAGATATAAAAACAAAAGATCTAGGGAGAAAAATGCCCTACCTACTTTTCTTTCTAGTTTTTATCAAAAACTAGTTTAATTTTACTCTTCTCTTGTGTGTTATCGTTAGTATTTTTAAGAAAATAATTACACTCTTTATCTAGTTATTCTTTACGTTTTACTTCCTTAAAGATAATAAAAATGGGAAAATTATGTGAGTGAGTTAAGTATTTTGGAAGAAAAATTATTACGGCGATGTATAATTTGCTTTATTTTATGAAAATATATGACTAAAGTTACCCGTCATATCACAAGGATTGTAAATCTAATCAGTAAAGCATATTTTCTTAGTGTAGCAACTAATATTGAAAACTTTAAGCTGAAGTATTAGCAAAAAAATGTGTTAGTTTTCTATTAAGTTTCTAACTCCATTAGTTTCCCGGCGTTTAGCTCGGCGGCTAATTGAAATTATTGACCAGCGCTTTTAGACAGTTATAAATGTAGGCATTAATTAGATCCCTAATGGATACAAAATAAGGAGATAAAAAATATCTTGACGTAATTTAAAATATTTAAGGCATAGTCAAAACATGTCTTACAGAAATTGAGATGTAGAACAAGTTCAAAACAGAAAGCAATTTAAGAGATTTAATTATAGTCATATTTTAATGGAATTTTGACACTTGATACTTAATTTTTTCTTGCTTATTTTATCAATACAATTTTTTTCATTTTATATTTTTAAAAATAGCATGAATTATTGCTGTCGTATTATGTTTTTGAAATATGAACTTACATCTCCTTTAGCTAAATCAACAATGATTTTCTTTAAATTTACAGTAAAATAAAGCAAAAATAAACTGTATTCAAATAGTGTTTCTAGCAAATATACATATCCCTAATTCATATGAAATTTTTTAATTAAAATAATTTTTGTTGTTTTTTTATTTTTCAAATATTACACTTTTATATAAGTTCAAATGATATATATGAGTTAATTTATGTGTAAAGAATTGCTTATCAAAAGTCTATCCAAATTTTGATAAGCAATTCTTTTGGGTTTTCACATTATTTCTTTATTGATAATGTATCAGTCAATTTTATTTTATCATCTCGATATAAATGTATCCTTTATTGCTTTGTTTTATAATAATATAATTTAGTTCACTTTTATATGAGAAATACATATGAATTTTAAGGAGTAACTTTCAGATAGAGAGGGTTTTAAAAGCAAGTGCAGAGTTCTTATAAAAATCATCCATTTTAAGCATTAAATATTTGAAAAGATATTATAATTACATGTATGAAAGTAATACATCAAGCACGTTAACGTATGCAACTAAAAATGCTTGCATATACGTACATAATTATGTAACACACATAAGATATTATTATACACATAAAACACATACTTGCGAATACACATAAGAAGGTCTATATGTACCTACTGTTGTTATAAATACAATATTATACTGTAGCATCTACTGTAGTTAAATAATTTTGTGTGAAATTAAAGTGATATAAAATATAGTAAGTATTAGATAATATAAATAATAACATACATGTAAGATAGGAATCAGCATAAGATACTTGAATGTTATATGCAGAATTTAAAATGGGTAAATTTATAAGCTACCTTCCTCTCAGGAATGGGCATAAATCATTAAAGTAACTATAAAAAATACGGGATGTTTTTGATTGGTCAGTTTCCTCTTTCCCATGCTTCATCTCAATGTTGAGAAGTTATTGAGGATTTACTAATTAAAATATATAAATTGCAATGTGAATATATTCAATGAGAAAAATACTTTGAGATTTTCCTCATTGAATATATTCACAATGCAAATGCACTCATTGAATATATTCACATACACTTTAGAATGAGATTTCGACAATAAATTCCTCAAATAACCCAAAAATATAATTTTGCTGGATTTTATAATTCATGCATTTCTTAAGATCGATGTTACATTATACACCGTTTTATAGAGAAAATTGTATGTTGAAGATTAAAGTTATAGATACATTTACTTTCATTGAATATAAATTTAAGATCATAAAATTATATTAAGAATTTTTGTGAATCCAAATTTGAATTTACGTAATTTTTAATTTTTAATTCAAGTTTACATAGCTTTTCACCTTTGATTAATGCTTAAAACATTTATATTTAAAAAGTCAATATTCTGGAATTATTTTCTAAATAATTTTGATAAATGAAGAATAAAATTTATCAATAATAACCAATTGTGTGTGTGTCTTTAATTTGAATCTTCAAAACCCAGAATATTGACATTTTTCTGAAATTTAAATATAATTTCTTGATATTTCTTTTCATTAAAAAATCTTCAACCTTGAATAAAATATAAGTCTTCAAAATGTTCTAATTAAAGCCATTAAATCCCTTAAATTCTAATTAAATCCATTAAATCTAATTAATCACATTAAATCCCTTTTTTTAGATATTGGTTGGAAATTGACGATATACAATACTCCCATTTTTGTAGTAAGTAATTTCTTATGAGATAAAAACTACATAAAATATTGCTTCGTATCGATAAGTTATAAAAATGCTCCTATTATTTTAGACACCAATTATTATATTCCATCTGGGATTGAAATAGTTGAGGCTTATGTAATTTATTTTAATAATTGTAATAATACATACTTCACAATGTCATAATAATCATTTCTCGTTATTAAAATAAGCATATTTTCTCCTATTGTTGTTGTGACAGTAAATACTAAAACAGAAATTATTCTTACACGGTATTTTCTGACTAAAACATATTAAGAGGAATAAAAGAAAAAAATAGAGAGTAAATTTACTTTATAAGAAAATAATAGCATAAAATTGAAATGGAAAATGTTCCTAGTGTATTCTCAATAGGAATGCCTGTAAAAAGTTAGAAGCTGTTATTAATCTATTTGCTACGAAATGAATCAATTGGATCGTCACTTTTTGATTTCTTCTTTACTCGTGAGAGTTAATTTAACCGATTATTGCGATACGAAATGAGTTTCAAAATGCCAATTAAATTTGAACCATCACTACAAGCATTTGCACTCAAAATGAGAGAGGAATCCGTAACAATTACATTGAAAACTAGAGCCTTGACCATTTTGATAACATGCATGTATTTTGAGAATGGAAGCAAATTTCTCGAAACTTGTAAATTCACTTTTAGTTTCTCACTTAGATTACATATTTCTTTTTTAATTCTTAAAAAAATTTAATGCTTAAATATATTTTCACAATAATTAAGAAACTATAAGAATTTACAACTAAATATACAGCAGTATAACTGTCTAGGAAGCAATTTTATTATGTTTAAATGATTTCATAAGATTATTAAATTGCATTGATGTTTTCTTGAAAAACTTCCTTTTTTTATATAATTCATATTACAGATAAAAAGCTATAAATTCATTAATTTAATAAAATCACAACGTTATATTAAACAATACAAACCGTATACAAATTTTTTTATTATTATAAAAAAAATTTGCTAAAATATTATATGTAATTTTTTAAAAACTAAAATTGTAACTTTATTAAATATTACATTCATCAAGGTCTAATATAGATTGTGTTTGTTAATATGATAACTATTAATTTTTAAGAAATGAAATGTTTAAAATTTCTCCTCCCCAGAAATATTCAAAATACATTTCCATCAAATAATACTAAGGTAAACATATTTCGTATTATTTTATTCCATTTCATGAAATTTTTTTAATAACTACAATAACATTTTTCTGGACTAAAAAATATGTTTTTAAATGCTAAAGAGGAAAGTTAATGCAAAAGATAAAGACGCAGAATAAAATGATAGGAAAGGCAAAATTATTTTATTTAAATATTTTGTTAATAATTAAAAATTCCTAAACGTTCCCTATAGAAAGTAGCTTAAATTTTATGGCTTAAAAGAAATTAAAAGAAAAAAATTGTTATATCTGATTGTGGTACAAAACTAGAAAAAATTTTCATGTATCATTCTATATATATCGTAAATTTTAGAGTTAGAAAGGAAAGCAAACCTTCATTGTTTTTCTTAATTTTTATATCTTCTTTCATGAAAAACTTTTAACAAAATTATCAAGCCTCAATGTAAAAACTGCAGTAAAAATAATAATATAAGATAAGATTTTAAGTGTCTCAACTTTGTAAAACATTTACATGGAAGAAAAAATTGAAAAAAAGATTGTTAATGAAGACTGAATGAAATTTTACGTCCAGTGAAATTAAAATGAAGATAATGAAGAGAAAATACAAAGTAAAAAAAAAACTGTTTTTATGGAGTATTAAAAAACTTGCGAATTAATTTGCCATTTCATTCTTACTTTAAAACTTGTGTGTCTCGTTATTTTTTATGTATACAGATTAACTCTCATTCTTTTTTCTTTTACTCAGCATTTATTATCGTAACATTGCTGAAGCAGAAGCGAGGAAAATTTATAAATATTAAAAGAAAAAATGAATGGAATTTACTTTTTTTTTAAAAAAAAATAAAGATAAAAAAGATTGAGTTGATAAATGTTTGTGACCGTGTGCTTTTGAAATTTTACTTAAAATGCATATTTGAGAATCAATTATCCATGAACGCGCGTATTCTTGAAATTGTTTGAAGAAAAGCAATAAATTCTATAAATTAAAAATAAATAAATATTTTATAAATGAATCAAAGTCAGTTCTTTGAGAATATTTTCTCCCGTTTATAATTCATTTTGATGAAACTAAAATTTGTTCCACCAAACTAAATTTATGATATTTTTAAAAATCTGAAAAATAATAAAAAAATTATATTAAAAATAAAAATAGATGAGAGTAGCATTTTTTCATGCATTCTTATATATATATATATATGTATATATATATGTATTATATTTGTTGCTCGAAAAAGTTCATGCTTACCTAATACTTATTTATAATTAATATTAATAATATTTTGTTTGAACTAAAAACATTTTTTAGACTTTTATCAGCAAATCAAATTCATGAAATTCGAACATATTTCCATGCTAGTCACATGAGGCTGTACCCTTTTATTTAATACATTTACTTATGAAAAATATTGAATAGCCTTGAACTAGTAATGCAAATAAATGTATATAATATTTATCATATCAGTTAGTTAAAATATCTTTTTGTGTTAATCAAACATTGAAATTCAATATTTTATGTATATGAAATTATGCAAACATATCTAAAATATTACTAACAATTTTCTTTATTAGAGAGAGAGAAAGTTCGTATTGTTTAAGAATTTGTAAGTTTTATCAATTATAAATAACTATTAATAATATTTTAATAATTAGTGCTATGCATAAAATTAAAGCAAGTGGCATTTTTATTCTCTTATTATTTTTTTAAATTAAAAAAGCATTAAAACAATATTCTCATGCTTCAAGCGGATTGAATTTTTGTTCAAGTTTCTTTTTTAAAAGATAGAATATATCGTATCTAGTGATTGTTATTGAAGTTAATTTTTTTTCTTTTCGCTTGTGAAGTGTTCTGAATAAAAAATAAAACGCTAAAATTTATGGATCAACAAACTTAATAAAGTAATTTTAGAAGTAATTAATTTAGTTATGTGTATTTTAAAGCATTTTACGTATGTACAATTAAAAAAATGAAATTTTAAAATGTTTTTTAAAAAATAAATTTTAAGCTATATTTTTTTATTTTTAAGCTATTTTACTAGCTGCTAAAAATAGTTTTCTCATTAATTTAAATTAGTCTTAGCGTTAATAAATAAGATTTTACTATGAAAAATTGCAGCTTGATTATTTTTCTATCCATTATGATTTTAATTTTCTTAAGTAGTTTCTAACAAAATTTTTCTTAATTAAATTCAAAACTTAATATGCTTTGAAATATTTTTTCCTTAAAAAAGTTAATTTGTAAAAAAATAAAAAAGATAAAAATTTTAAAAATGAATGTACATACACATTTTTAAATTTTATTTTCTTTACATTAAGTTCGACCAAACATAATTAATTGTTTTGAAGAACATCTTACTTATGAACGTTTTCAAAATATTAAAGAAAAATATAGTTTCTGTCATATACCTAAATATAGCCTGTAGTATAAAAATATTTTAATAATTTGACGTAGAATTCAATATGAAGGATATAGAATTGACATAAGAATTTTCGGTAGATAAATTTGAAAGTAAAAGTTTATAAATTTCCTCTGTATATAAAATATTCTAATTCAACAGAAAGTTAAACGATTTGAAAAACACATGAAAAGTATTATGTTTCTTAAATAAATAGATACATAAAATGTTTTGTTAAATACGTTTCTTACTACGGCTCCTAATTTTTATTTAAATACGTTTAAAAGAGGAAAATATAAAAAATTATAATTTAGTAAAAAATATTAGCAAAACTTTTACATATAATGAAAATAAATCATTTAATCTATTTAGATCATAAATTGTAATTTTAATTGCGTTTTTAATTTTGCCTTTCAAATATTTATGTAACATAATATATATTTAATGTTCCCTGCGCAGATAATTAATAAAAGTTTAATCGCGCAAAATACCTTTAGGAAAATATTTTCTCTAATTTGTGTGTGTATCACTATATAATTCATGTGATAGCTATTGAAATAAAATGTTCAGATAATTGTTTAAATATCTGATAAATGTAAAATTAAATATTAATAGAAATACTGCTAAATTAACAATAAATTAACGCACATTATCATACTTAAAATTATATATTATAATTTTCCCAATGGAAAATTTTTCTCAGAAAATCATCTTCCTTATAGAGTAGTTTACCTTTCTTTTAGGATTCGTATAGCTCAAAACACATCATAATCCACGTCTGGATTAGTAACATTTCGATTTAGTCTGGAAGTCGCTGCACAGTTACTTTTTATATACAAGATAACCTCTGGTTTGACCGGGACTTACAGATTAAAGTACACCGATTCTATAGCTTAAATATGATGCAAACGAATATTAACATCTACCCCGAAGGTGGGACTCAAACCCATAACCTGTTTAACCAAAATCCAGAACTTTTACCATTTAATTGCCCGCTCAACAAGTGGTATCTCGAATTTCGATCTGACGAAGTAAGAGTTTTTGCCCTAATTTATTATTCATAATTATACTCCTTCGAGGGTGTAGTGAGGTCTGAAAAACAATGGGCCATCTCAAGTGCTGTTATAACTACCAATTAATTTTGTGCATCGAACTTATAACAGATTTTTTGACAATACATTATTTATAATTCTCTATGATTGCACAGAACACAAGATAAATTTACACGAAATTTTATAACCGAAAACACACACTGCCAGCATTCTTAACAGGTTTATCGTTATTCCTCTTTGAGTGGAGAGGAAAAAACTATCTTCTGTTTTAAAAGTCGTTTCGTGATCTTTGAAATCTTTACAGTCTTAACCTTTTCAAATGATGGTGGTACAAAATTATAAGGTTATAGTAACATCTGTTGTCATAAAGAAGTAGTCTTATCAGGAAATGAAGGGATTTTTGTCTCGATGTACTCAGTCGAAGTAAAATCGTAAGCATTAAGTATCATAACTTTTAACTTTAAGTATCATTATTCAATCTCATATAACAATCAGAGTGTGCGGTGCTTAAAAGTGTTGCATTGTCTAAAAAGTTTGCGTGTGAGAGCTTAAGTTCTCCGTTTATAATGTGTTGTTGTTACTTATGACACTCGGACAAACCAAGCTCGCTATGCCTTGACTATGAAAATTTAGTCAATAGGGAGCGTCTTTCGTTTTAATCAGAGAACCACGAATGTGAAAGCCCGTCTTTGCTCTTTAAATCTTCCGATAATTTGGCACCAACAGAGGACCCTCTCTCTCAATTTTGACATTGATCTGAAGGGGGAGGAAATTATCTCTAGTCCTTTGTACCCATGGTAACTGCTCAATGACCAACCACAGGACTTTCGATTCCCCAGATTTAACAAGCACGTAAATCGCAGGTACTCGGTGGGTCTTTGGCGGGATTGGAAATCGAACCCCGCCTTTCCGGATGGAAGGCCGATGCCACAACCACTAGGCTACCATGGCCTTATATTGTGTTCTACAAATAGTAATTGAAATAAGAAGCAATAAATATTTTAACTAATTGCGTAACTCTGTTTGCTCTATCGAACATACGAAGTCGTTCAGTCCATTATAAAATTAAAGCATCTCTAGGAAAATACATCGTCATTAATGAAAGAGAATCGCATTTCCAGAGACGCTCGACATTCATGTTAACACTACCGTTACACAAAATAGAATGAGAAGAATCCAAAAGTAGAACTAATAGTAGTAGTACATGTTCATAAAGAACCAAGTAATTGAAATATTGTTGACTTTTCATGAATCAAATATATGCTCAAATTATAAACAGTTATTTTTGCAAGAATTTAGATTTAATGTAAATAAAACTAATTATTTTTATTATCTACATGCATTACTTGAATAAAGTACAAATAGTTTAGCTAAAACATAAAAAACACATCTTAAACTAGCTATTAAAATGTACAATATTTCATAAAAAAATAAAGCAGTTTCACTATTTGGAAAAAATATAATAGTGTATAATATTTATGCTTACCCTATAATTATATAATTCCGTCTTTGCTCATTAAATCTTCCGATAATTTGGCACCACCAGAGGATCCTCTGGTTGTGCCAAATTATCGGATAATTACCCTATATCTGTTTTGGATAAATCTGAATTTTAGAATGAGTTTTTATTTAGACCTAGATTTAATGGTGTCAATATAATTTTATATTTAAAATATTTTACTTTTATAAAAAATGTAGTTTGAATATTTTTTCTAAAAGTCAAAATGTAAAACGAAAATTTTGTGAAAATTTAAGTTATTTTGTTAAATGAAATCATTTTTATGATAAAGAATCATAATGAATTATGTTTTTATAAACATATTATTTTTCCTGTAAATGCTCACAAATTATCTAATATCAATAAAAAATTTCTCAGTGAAGTGAAATATATGCTTAAAAGAAAATTAGAAATATTCTAAAGTTTGATTTTTTATATGAATAAATTTATTATTCTAAAACAAGAAATCAAAAGAATCATTTTTAATGAAAGTATAGAATAAAGGTTAAAGTTAATGCTTATACGAGAATAGTCGGAAAAATATTTATAATTAAAAACATTAATTCATTAAACAGACGCTGTTTTTTATGAAAGAAGGTTACAAAAATCTAAATATATTGAGGGATATTTTCTGAACGTATTTTTCATTTCACTAATAAAAGTAAATTGTTTTTATTATTTTTAACACATGTTTAGAATATCTCACATATTTCCTTTATGTTATCTTCTCAAAAAAAAAACAAAGAGAATAAAATGTTTTTATATTGTAAAAAAAATAAATAAAATAGTGTTTTATGATATTGAGATTCACATTGTAGAATTGAAATTACAGGCATTAAAAATTTAAAATGATCCCTATGGATAGATTTACGCATTACTAAATAAAACAATTGCGTGAATCTAAGATCTTTATGAATGTGAGGTTCTTATTGATGATCGTAATTAGCTGCCAATTTGTATTAGTAATAGTAAAAAAATTAGTTATAGTTAAATTTTTTTATAAATTTTTAAAATTATTTTTCACTGATGAATATTATTATTATATAAAATAATTATTAAAATTTAAATACATATTTTTTAACATATACGTAATAATATTATTGTAATTATCTTTAATCAATATAACTTTTCACAAAAATTAATTTATAAGTATTGTGAACCATAATTTCTTTTAAAAGCAAGTTATCTGACAAAAGAGAGAGAGAGTTTTTCTTATTATATAAAACATATAAATTATTTATAAATTCTTTTTTAGTTTAAGTGACAAACTAATTTTCAAATATATAACTTGGTTTAGAAGTTTTTTTTAGTTTATTTATTTTCATTAGAATCTCAACATTCAATTAAAGATGATAGCTTATATTTTTTGTTTGTTTACCGCTTAACCGTCACTTTTTGCATACAAGGTTTAAATAGACAAGAATCTTGATTTTTAAGTGGATTCTGAACTCTTAATAGCATCCATGTCCGATGTGTGACTCGAACCCACGCATCAAAGATGAAGACTAGAGCGATAACTATTCGACTGCCAGCTGAGAATTAAAGATACTGGAAATCAACCACAATTATAGTGTGTGATTGTGATATTTTAATTTTTTTAAATAATTTTATATGGTCTATACCTACTGCATTTTCTTCACCAGATTTCTAAACTGCATCAGAAGAGAAAAAGTAAGAAACATTTAATAAATTTGTAGCTGATATATCTTGTGGAAGACACACGTTACGATATTCAAATAAGTTGAATATGTACAAAATATCAAACTACAAACAATTAGAGTTTAACTGTTATTTACTCGTATTTTATGATATAAATTATTATGTTGGTGTAATGTCATTATTGCAAAGTCCAACAACTTATAAGGAGTTCAAATTCTGTATTCACAAATTATAAGAATTAAATGTATATATACAATGTATCCCAAATTTAAGTATACCGAATTAAAAAATGATCATAAATTCGAGAGATATTTCAATAGTAAATATATTTAAACCATAATTAAAGAATATGAAATTAAGATTTGAAAAATGAATTAAATGATAATGATAAAAATTTTTAGTTAAGTATAATAATAAGAGCCGAAGAATTAAGCATGGTAAGAAGCTGAGAAGACAAAAGGGAAAATTGGGATATTGAATCATTACGAATGAAATGCGTTGAAAAAGATAGCACAATGAGTAATAAACTAATATATAATCCGAAGAAAAAAATAAAATATTAAGAAATTATAACTACTTGTATAGTTTTGAAAAAACTGTAATAACTGATCTTGTTTACTAATAATCTAAATTTAATGATGATGAAAAATAATAATGACAATAATCTCAGTTTCAGATTTATTAAAATATTTGATTTAGAAAACAATACTCCTTATTTGGATCTACAACTATTTTTTAAAAGGGTTTGGAAAATAGAATATGGAGGATAGAAGCAAACTGTGATTTAACAACATATTAGTTAAAACAAAGTCACACATACGAAATAAAATCGTATTCAAATGATTAAATATAAAGAATAATCTTCACATTCAGAAAGTAATAAAAATGTGTCAGCGCTTTTTGGATTTTCAAGACAAAAGGGGAATCATGAAAGAGAAGTAAATATAAAATAATCGAAGAAATAGAGTAAAAAATGAAATTTTGTACCATTGAAAATTTTCAATATTCTGAAAAATAAACATTGGCAATGTTTAAGATACAGTGATCATTAAAAATGATTCTTTTAATTTCTTGTTTTAGAATAATAAATTTACATCGATGACACATCGATGACAATAATTTACATCGATGACAAATATTAAAAATAGTCATGAGGTTAAACATTTTCTGTTGGTAAATAATTATAAAAGACCTCAAAACCCGTCATGCAAAAGTATAAGTAAAGAGCTATTGTAGATTAATAATGCACAAATTATGTGCAGAATCTATCATTAATATTAAATATATATGTATAGCGAAATGAATACTGAAATGACAAATAATGAAAAATTCGTAATCAGAAAAGATCATTTTCAGGAATCAAAGTAGATAAGTTGTAAACAATAGGGAAATGTGGAGTAAGAATACCTTAGAATTATAGGCATTTCTTAGGACGCTAGTTGATTTGAAAAAAGGCATACCTGAAGTACACATTCAGTGCATTTTATGTCTTAGGGAAGTCTCAAACTTAAACTCACAGAATATATATATATGCAGGGTGAAAACTTTATACTGTTGATAAAAAATATTGTATTAAACTAAAAACATGGAATTTATTTTCAAAAAACTAACTTTAAATGAGCCATTTGTTACTTAGATACAACATATTTAAGTATTTTAACAATGGCCCCCTTGAGCATCGATACGGAGCCTTAAAAGTCACGTAAAATTTTCTGCAATGGGCCGCAGTTCATCAGGCGTTAATTTAGGCCATTCCTTCTTAAGAGTAGCCTTTAGGCATTCCAAACTTCGATGTGGCTTAGAGCATAATCTTGATTGCAGAATAGACCAAATACTAGAGTCCATTGGGTTTTAGTCAGGCAAATGGGGGGCCCACATCCGCACAGGCATGAGATCTGGAAGATTTTCTTGACACCAATCTTGCGTTGCTTTTGCTCTATGAGAAGGGGAAGAATCTTGTTGAAGTGTCCAGATGCTGTTTTTAAAATGTTTTTGGGCCCAAGGAAATAAAATTGACTGTAAAATCTCATTGCAGTACATGGTTTTGTTCATTTTGATACTTTGATCTATGAAAACCAAAGAAGTTATTTAAGATTTACAAATGACTCCTTAAACCGTAACTGAATGTGGTTTGCCGACGTTCTACTCTTGAAAATGAAATGCTTCCATGCGCTTTTTGCGGACTTTCGAAGGAGAGCTCTACATCTTTGCAACCATGTACGCTTAATTTTGCTCAGTTAGTTTCTGTACTTTTTGAAGTTTATATAACTTAAGTCCAAGTTCTTTTTTTGCATTTTTTTTTAACTGATTCTCTATGAACCCCTATTTCTTTATCTATTTTTCTCATTGAGTTTCTTGAATTTCGGTTAATTCGTTTCTTGATAATTTTGCGAATTTCAATGATATCCATAGTTTTTTCCCTTCTTTTTTTTCCGGGGTTTATTACCGTCATAGTCAAGCTCCAACAATCGTTTTATAGAGCATGATACAGTTTGTCTGTGGATATTCAGCTTTCTTTTAATGTGAACTTGCCTTAATCCTCCCTCAATTAAAGCAAATTATTTGTCGCCGTTGGTTTGGCAAATTACTTCAGACAAGGAAATAAAAACAACCTATTTGTTTTACCAACATTGAGATCTATTAAGTAAATGAAATTATTTTCAGAAGTGGTGGACATGAATTAAACCAATCAAAAGCGGTACATTTTTGTCAACAGTATAAAGTTGTCATCCTGTACGCACACACACACACACACACACACACACACACACACACACACACACACACACGCGCGCGCGCGCGCGCGAAATAAAGCATTAATAATTAATGTTTACCAGTCACTAAATAAATAAAATGAATACAAAACATTTTGTTGAATTGTAAGCTTTATAATAAAATATAGGCTTACTAAAGTTTCAAAGCATTTCGCTGTTAATGTTATTAATATTAACAAATCATTAAAAACATATTCATGAATACATTTCTATTCAATATACATATAAATACATATGAAAATAAATATGGATGAACCTTTCTATTTAAGGAGACTCAAAGAGATATTTTTTAAAAAGAATCATGCCTGATAATGCAAAATTCCTCTGTTAAATGTATTAGGATGATCTGAAATGTAAAATATGTTAGTTAGAACTGCAACAAAGACAATAGTTATAGCAAAATTCAAATTATAGCAGTTTGTTCTTCGTACATCGTAATTTTAGTTGGTTTGTAAATCTCTAAGATCAATTTTGATCACTTAAAAAAAACTGGACTGAAATATAAAATTTGTAGAGAAATTTGCACCACCATAAACATCCACATCGTGAGGGGAGTTGTGTCCAAACACTGTTGAACCATGAGGCAAACAATAGACCACCAGAATTGACTATTAGCTTGAATTTCAACTAGGGATATTAAGAAGAGCTTTATTGTGAACTATTCGTCATAGCTGTAATACAAAGAAAAACTGTTGAAACTTAATCAAGAAACAGATAAAAAGTTCATTTACTCTGGCAGAGAAGGGAGACCATATTATGAAGAAAGTTTTACAGACATTTTGAAGGGATGGTTAGAATAATTGCCGCCTTACTCCTGCATTATCCTTCAGATTATCACTTGTTCCGTTCAAGGAGAATTTCTTTTCCGTCTTGTAATTTTGGAGATGGGGAGAAATGTGAAGGTGGTTTTTATAATTTCATTGACGATGGATCCTTCTTCACTTTTTATATGTCGAGCAATTTCTTCAATGATTACGGTAGATTGAAGAAAGGGATAATTTTCATTTTAATGATTACTTTCTGACACTTTTTCATTTATCAGGCACCTGATATTGTTTTAGTAAAGGTTTGAACTTAGTTTAAAACCTATATCAAATAATTAGTAAAACATTGTCCTTATAAAATTTAGCTTTAAGTTGAAACTTACCACTTACATTTTAAAATGGAATTTACAAAAAAAGCATAAATTGCACAACTTAGCATCAGAAAATTGGATACTATAAAATATTATCCTATTTGAGACTACCGTTTTTAATTTTTCATATATTATAATTTTTTTAGTATCTTAATTTTAGAATAAGAATTAAAGCATATTACGCGTAGAAAATCCGTAACCTCCTTATAAGAATTCAAATCAGCTTGAATTCTATTCATAGGACGCTAGTTGATTTGAATTCTTATAAAAATGATGAATTTAGTTATTACTTAAATAATTTTTGTTGTTTGTTTCAGGTCAGCTGACATGATATTCAATGATTAATTTTCTAAAATGGACAAAGCTAATTTTCGATCAAAATCATGAGATAGTCCCTTCAGAGTTATGCATCTGCAAACATTGCTCAGCAGATTTGTATAACAACTATACCCATTAATTAGTCTGAAGAGAGAAACTTATTAATCATAAAATCACTGTAACCTTTATTAAGAAGTAATTAATGATTACATTTTAAATGGTGTTTCTAATAAATTACCCGGAAATTGGTTTTCGAAGTGAAACTAATTTTCATTAAATTGTTAATCTCTTCCCGAAAGACTTTTGCATAGTATAAAGTATGGTAATTTTACTATTTCACAGTATGTATTTTACACCTTAATCTTTGTTTGATTTATGTGAAATATACTTCAATTAATCCTGGTAAAATGGATTAATGCATTTAGTTGAATTTTTCATGACAGATTCTGATATTACCAAAAGAGCAAAAATATGTGGTAATGAAATGTTTTTTTCATGTGGACTTATTTGAATTTAATTATATATTTTAGAAAAATAATGGCTTTAAAACTGTCTATTTGGTATTTCAACTCACAGTTAACCTTCTTTAATAAGTAGAAAATCTTTGTTTATATTTACTATAGGTTTCATGATATTTGAAAGAAATGAAAGTAAAGTGACATGTATCGTATAATATATTGAGATATTTGATGTAATTTAGATTTTAGTCCCATTTAGTATGATAAGATATTTTTTCCCAGAATTCAATGTTTATTTTATTACATCCCTTTCAAACGTATTCTCTTTTCGTAATTTCATTATAATGACTTTATATTATTTATTTAAAGTTTACAATGTGATTTGTGTCATTTACAATATTTTAATATTTTTTTTAAATAACATATTTCAGATAGCTGGCACTATAGTTATTAGGGTACTGTTATTCACTCAATGAGCAAAGATTAACATTAATATTTATATTATGTAAATCTTTATAATGGGGGCATATATATATATATATATATATATATATATATTACAAACCTTCTAGAATTGCAAAAAAAAAATACACTGTGTTGGGAAACAATACAAATAAATTCAAGTGTTATTTATAATGAAAACATTTTATTTTTTTTTTTTAAATGGACTTTTATTTCTATGAACACTTAAGAATGTGATGTGTAATATTTACGACAAGTCACTTATTAATATTCGCAAAGTTTATAACAGTTTATAAAATAATGGAAGAAATTATAAATGTACACATGAACTTATTAATGAATATGTTGTTTTAAAAAAGGATAAAAATTGAATTATTTATTCAAATAATGCAAAAACATTTAGATAAAACTTTCATTCCTTGAAAAATTCTTGTTCAATGTATTATTTAATTTTAAATTATTTCTATACATTTTAAAGCTATATTTTCCGTTTTTTTACTGCGGATAACATATTATTACAAAAGTGTTAACATTTATGACAAAATAATTCTTACAACAGTTGAGTTAAAAATATTAAAAAGTTAAAGAAAATTTAAACAATATTGAAATTAATGAAAGGAGTTATACTAATTTTATAACTTTGATTATCGATATTTGAGTGACCCTAAGTATTTTAAACTTTTCCTGGAGATAAATTTATATTTCTTATATTATTATAGTCTTTCAATATTTAACTTAAATCAATGATTACAATTCATTAAAATTCTATTATTTATTACAATTCAAAATGTGCTTACAGTATACCCTCTTCAGGGGAGCATAATGAAGTACATTTTAATAAACTTTCTTCAGTTTGCTTTGGTAAATTCATAGATTTAAGTAGAATATTTGCCAGTGTAGGGGAAATTTACTTTGCAAATACCACTTTAAATAGAATTTATTCATTAAAAACATAAAATAAGCACATTTGAAAACATTCACATTTTGAAAATAAGAGCAAATAAAAATTAAATTATAAATTCGTAAATATTTTTAAATAAGAATTTGTAAAATATTATTTTCTCTCATTGGAGTAAAAACTATTGTACTTATAGTTACTTTGAAACTTTTTAAAAACATCCTTTGAATATGATATTTCCTTTCTGTCAAATTTAATTAATTAAATTTGAATTCTGTAAAACTATAAAATTATTGAATATTTTTTCCAGCACACTTCAATTTACATTTATGTTGTTAATAAATGAAATTTATTATTGATGTAAATTAATATTATCCAATTATTTGTACTTTTATCATAAATGTTAAAAAAATTAATAAAAGCAATTAGAAAAAAAAATATACAAAATATGGTTTTCTGAAAATTACAAAATTTCTGGAATTCTTACTTTGCCGTTACAATACTTAATAACTCAATTGAAAAGGAAAATCCTTAAAAAATGTAGGAAAATTATTTCAGGAAAAATAATTAATAAATCGGAGATTCAGTAAATTCATTATTAAAGGTCTCTACTAAATTAATATTGATGTACAATATTATAACAGCCAAATTACTCAAAAAATTTACATCTTAAGGTAATTTTACAATATATAAGTAATTAGGAAACTATTCATTTCTTTTCCAATTTTTATAAAATCATTTGCTTAGGATATAAGTATATTGAAGTATGATAGTTTGTACAAATTTATAGTAGTTAAGGAAATAACCCGAATAAAAAATTTATATGTTTGAAAAGACGTCTCTTCCCGTTTAACACATAACTGTGTCATATATTTTCTCATAAAGTATTCCTAGAACATATTTTCCAGCTCATTCCTTATTGCGAAGGGAAAATTTATTTTAAAGATTATCGCATAATGCTTACGCGCGGGTGGACGATATATTAAAACAAGGATTACTACGGAATAATGATGACAAAGCTTGTCGAAGAGTGGTTTTCCTAACCAATACTTTGATAATTTTTGTTTTCACGTTTCTATATCATTAGAATTGTTTCAGATTTCTTTAGCATATTACTACAAATGATGCGATGATAAAAACAAAACTTTATTAAATGTTCTAATTAAATGTTCTTTTTTAAGCAATCATATAAATAAATAAATAAAAGAGAATTTTTTTTTGATTTATAAAGGGTTTTTATTTGTGACATGCTTTTTAGGTTATACATAATTACATATACGTGTTTTTATATTCATAGTTAAACTATCGATAATAAATAAATGACACAGATTTTTAATTACTTAAGTAAATATTCTGATAAAGCTGCGTATTTCTAGAGGCTTATCTATCTCATTCAAAAATAAGAAAATTATTTTAAGTGAGACGGGAATTTCAATGAATTACACGGGTCATTCAGTTAAAGTTTGACATTTTCTTTTCAATTAAGGAATTTAAGATATTACATAGGCTTATCTAATATACAGGATAGTCCAAAGGCCTGATATAAACAACTGTACGTTCCTGATTTCAAATGTATGGATGTAAGTATAGTTCTTCCATACTGCAATAGCACATATATTTACTTTTCACGTGAATACTTCGTTACCGAAATGAATATTAAGCAATATTAAATCATTGACTTTGGAAATTCTATGAAAATTCTAGAAAATTCTATGAGAATAACCTTGGAACGACATGCTTGTCACCAATCGACGAGCATATCTTTCAGATTTTGAAAAGGAAATGGACACCTAGTGAGTTGGTAACCACACGATAATTGATCCGACGTTCATTGACGGTATTGTGACAGAAGTGAAGAATCGAAATTTGCTTGAGCCAGACGTCCTGAAGCGGCAACACGAAACGTCGGTACTGGTCCATGCAGGATGGATCTCATCACCAAAGAAGTACTGACGTCTTCACACGACTTATAACGACTTTTACTGAGCGCTTGATGGCATTGGATGCAGAGAAATTCACGGGATAGGGTAGTTTCCATATTGATTGGACTTAAATCTAAGCGATTACTGAATCAAGTATAGAATGCAAAAGATGTCCCTAATTCACTGCAGACTTGAAATCGGCCATCAGAAGTGAAATCAGTGCACATGATTTCAGAGCACTCTAGAGAGTTATGACAGAGATCCGGATTCAGCTTTACAACATTTTTTTTCTAATACCCGGCTGCCCTTAAGTCTTAGCGCTATTCAGCTCTATTATAGGAGAAGTGATGGCATCTCATATAGTGGGGCACCCAGTGGGTGTACCATCTTCACTCCGAAACTTATATGATCAAAAAAGGCAAACACAAAGAGAGAAAGAAGCATCCATGCCCGAACACGCAATCTTCTGCTTCGAAGTTACAGATGCTAACCTCTCCGCCATCATCCGAGACATTGCAACATTATAGTAGAGAATAGTAAAAATTTCAAGCCTCTTTTATAGTAAATATTCATACCTTTATTTAAATAATTATAATCTCGCATGTTGTCTGTATTCAACAAGGATTGCTCGTTTCCTATCATGCTTTTTGGACAACGATGTATTTCCTTTTATTCTTTAAATATATTATGAAAAATATGTTATGAATGTGAAAAAATATGAGAAAAAAATTTCTAATAATATTATATATATGTAAATATATTTCTGCTTTTGTATCTAAAACATGCATTTATTTGTAGTGTAAATAGTTCTATATAAATAACATATATACATTATTAATCTTGTACTATTTAATTTCTAAACAAATGTTTCTCAAGATGGAAAATAATTTGAATTGTCTTTGTAAAAAGTGACTTATGCAACATTTAAATTTGCTAGTGCATCATTTTTCACACCAATGGATACAATCAAGCTACTGTGATATTGTTAGGATTCATTATTTTATAAATCATGAAATGTATTTTGTGGTTATTCCTGCATTTTGGTGATCATCATTTAAAATGCAGGTTGTGAAAAAAAATTTTTTATAATTGAAAAGAGAGAGAATAAACTAGTATGTTTAAAAAGATGTAATGGCCAGACTTCTGGAACAGGTCCTGATCGGAAAGGGATTTCATTCAAAAAAAGACCTGAGTAAACATAACACCCCATGCAGGTCACTAACTTTTTGAAAATAGTGGCTTGAGCTGACATCACTGATACATTTCGAAATTTCTTGACTATATTAGCAATGTTCACAGTGCTAGTTACATTTTAGAATTCTGTAACACGGTTGCTATATGTCACACATATACTATAGTGGCTATAGTTTTTGAAAAAATACTAAATTTACTAGAGATACGAAAAAAGAATACATTATATATTAACTGACTTTACATGAGAAGACTTGAATATTCACACTTCAAAAAATCATCTTTTAGGTTCAGTATCATTTAGCATAAACATTTTTAATATCTCTTGAATATTTAGTTTCCTTTATATATAACCTGTAATAAATCCTTGACTTAATTACATATAATGGGCAGTTTCAAAAGTTTATATCATGCTAATATGGTACATACTTTAAATAATAATCTAAATTTTTATTTTGGTTTTAATATTCATGTCTGAGGTTGAAATCGATCTTACAAACTGATGGTTCAAAAGGCCGAAGCACAAATTTTTTAGTCAAAAGTTCACCTATTTTAAAATATTATCAATTGAGTCGATTTCAAAGAGTTATATTTAAATGTACATATTTTTTGTCTTCCCGCATATTAATCTTTTTATATTTTTAACTAAATTTATATTTACAATTTTGAAAAACGAAATTTTCCTTTTAGTATAATGTGCATTTGCGTTTCTTCTCGAGAAAAGAATCTTCTCTTTTTTCCCAATTTACAAAGCCATTTATTGAAGCAAAGGATCAACCCACAGAAATATTCAAGTTACTGACAATATAAATTTCTTTATTTATTTCCTGTGTGTCATTTTATCTTTTAATTGTAAATATTTTACCTTATGGCAGAACATTTTGAAATTTTCTAATTTATTGACAATCAAGCATTATTTGCATCCACAGCAGAGGTTTACTTTACAATTTTACAATAAAACAATTCATTTTTATACAATAACTCAGATTTATTCTTATACTATAACTCAGCATTTTCACAAAAAAAGGGAAAGAAATTTAAAATCGATATTAAGAATAGAAATAAGTCGAAAATAAGTTACTTCAAACATTATGTTGACACGTTTAGAAATAATATATTAAAAACTGCTTGTGTTTATTTCTTGTATTTATCATCGAATGATTTAAGAAAATAATTTTTTATTTAGCATATTTAACGAATTTGTTGTCCTAATAACTCTCTTTCAAATTCGTAAGCTGATATAAATAAAAGTAATAAATCTCAGCCTGACGCGATATCATTCACTCTCTTAATTAACTTTCTTATTATTGTGCTTGGTTTTGATATAAGAGAAATTCTTCCAGATCTAACAAAGAATTATTTAATGGAGTAAGATAACCAACTCTCTTCTAATTCCTCAAGGATTAACACAAGCATTTATTTTTCCGAGAATTCAGTAAGCCATGTAGTGTGATAAATAGTTTTATAATAGCAGGCAACTCTGCAAAATTGTTTCGCACTCTGATCAGAAATATAAATTGTATCCGACAGGATTTATGATAGTAATTTGCACAAAAATTTGTAAAGATTGTGGCACATATTATCATATTGTATGAAATACTTATTCTCCATAAATTAAGCTTTTGATAGTAAAATCATATAGAGATATATCAATAATCATATATTCGAATACAAATAAAAAAATCATCAAAATGTGTTTATTAAAGCAGAATGTTTTGTAATTTATTTATTAATAATAAAGTAATTAACTGATGTTCTTAATAACAGATATTATTCTCTGATTAGAGAGATACTATTTCTGATACTATTTTTGAATTTTTAAATAGATAAAATAGCAATGTGTATCTTATTGACATCAATATAATGAAAAATTATAAGTAAAAACGGATAAAATGTGATTCTAAGTTTATATCCTAATATTTTATCACAGGAAAAGTTAGTGAACAGTTGAAAACAAACTTATCATGAAATGAAAATCATAATATCATATATATTTTGTGTGCCAATATTAAATAAAAATTAAAATAAATACTAATTTTTTTCATCGTAATCTTACATTATAATGCAAAACTTCACTCAACTATAGAAAAATGTTCGCCTGAATGGCATGAAATTTAAGTTTTGGGATAGAATACAAATTACTCATTCTTTATATATATTTTAATTTTTCTATTGAAATAATATTTATTACTGTAAATTGTGGAATTGTTTAGCCATTGCAGTATTGGGTAGAACTGTAATTTGTGAACCATTTGGATATATATATGTATATAGTAGATAATACCAACAATATTGTCATCATATTTATCGTCATTTGCCAATTTGCATGTGTCTAAGGGTATCAACAAAAATTGTCTGTAGCTAACTTGATGAATCTAAGTTCAGATGTTGACTTGCGTTTGGACAGATACCTTAACCTCTCAACTTAAGTAAGGTGATTTGTATTGATTTTGATCTGACGTTTATGCTAATAGATAAGTCATCTGCTTAATTCCATATACTTTTTCAAAATGTTGTACTTTGCTATCTGGTGAACTATCTGCTACAGCCGAGAAACCTTAATCGCGGTGTAAGTACACTGGCAATTTGCAGTTCCATCAATGATATTTTGCAATAGTTGGTACTACATATATTATTAATAGAGTCATGCAGGGACTATTTATCAGAAAAAAGACTCAAAAACTTGCTGCATAATTCATCCATTAAGTTTAAAGTAAACGAAATGAACAAATTTTAATCCAATAGAGTGTGCACGTAATGCACTGGAGGTGTGCTTTGAGCATATTATTCCAGTCACCTCAAATACCGCTAAACTGGTCGATTGCATGATACATTTATTACTGAACTTACACCAGAAGTTCATCGATAAATTAGAGAGCTTCATTTACCACAAGCTATCGGGATTATACTGCTTCCAAGGTGGGCCTTAAAATTAATTGAAAATAATATTTTTTTACGCTAAATAATAAATTGCTTATTTTTATTCTAATTTTAAAACCACTTATTCATTTAATAAAATTTTATTCACATGTTGAGTTTTATATTACAGATAAACTTTTGTTGATGGTTGTACTTTTCCTAGCATATTGCATTATAGCACTGTAAAAATATTTAAAGACTATTCTACAGTAAACACATTTCTGAAATTCCAGTTATAGTGTTTTTGAAATTTGAATTTTTTCATTGAAAAGTATAAAGTATTATATTTGTCACACTTAATGATTCATTTATGTAAAAACAAAACACAAAATTAAAAGTATATTGCAATTTTGTTTCATTAAAATTAATGGGATAAAAATCCTCCCATGGATTAACTATTATATTTCACAGGCTCTTAAAGTGGGTTAAAGATTTCATTTTTATGAGGAAAATCATCTCTTTTAATAAGGAATAATTTAATACACGAAGTTCGTAAGTAATTTCGTACAACATAAACAGTAAATTTTTTTATCATAGAGAGAACATAAGAATATATTAATAAATACTTTAAACTTTAAAAAACTCAAGATAAAATCTTCACATGTCAGAACAATATTGACATACTGAATTTTAAAAATCTTATCCAAGAATTTGATATTTCACTTTTGTTAGTAGTTTTTTCATAAACGCGTTTAGCCATAGAAAAATTTCCCAGTCCCATGTATACTAATATCAACCCCTTTCTAAAATTCAAAATCTTTTCAAAATCTTCTAAAGAAGGATCTGCTAAAGAGTTTCAAAATCTTCTAAAGAAGGATCTCGAATCTTTATAAGTATTTATAAGATTCCATTTATGAACTGACCGCAAATTAAGTTCATATATTTAATATAAAATGATTACTAAGAGCATGTTATTCAAGAAAAAAAAAAGCAATGATTATAATCTAGTTTATAATAATAATAAAATAATTAGAAATATATATATATATATATATATATATATATATATATATATATATATATATATATATATTTATACTGTTAAAAAATAAAATTACTAAAAATTTCTAAATATGTAGACTACAAAACTCAATATCTTCAAAACTTAAATCAACTACAAATATTAATAGGCCAAGAAGAACATAAAAAAGTACTAATGATTAATTTCTCTCATAATTTGTTTTATTTCAAAATTCGTCAGTTTTTCCATCCACTCACATTTGTATATTTTGCTCTAAAATAATTTGTAAAGACGAATTTGGTACTCTAATTAAAATTAACAAAATCCTTTTTATTGCAGTTATAATTTCAACATTATTGATTATTTCATTTATTTATGGAGCTTTCATTTGTTATATCGCTTTCATTTTATCAATTTCCATCGCTTTAATTTAAATAACTTTTATTTTGAAACTATAATTTTCATTTGAAGCAAAGCAGATAATTTTTTAATAAATGTCAATTTGTAAATTTAAAATTCTTGATTGTCTACAAGCGAAACAAGGCAGTCAATACATTTGTTTTAAAAGAAAAAAAAAACGCTTAGAGAAAAAGATATTATTTATTTGAGAAGTCATTAGTATTTCTTTGCAGAACAAATGTTTTCAGAAATTTTCGAATACAAGAGCCTCACTTTTCATTGGAATGGATATTATGTATATAAATACATTATATATATATATATATATATATATATATATATATATATATATATATATATATATATATATATATATATGTACTTTATATAACTAAAAAGGAGTTGCTAGAAAGTGACGAAACTCTGAAAATAGAAAGAGATAGCAATGAACAATAAGTGATCTGTATTTCGAAATGATATGCATAATACAAAGCCAGAAAATAATCGGGTCAGTATGCTGTAGGACCATCGCGTATGGTGATACACGAAACAAACGTCTCTCACAGTGTCAATTAGAGTACAGATGGTGTCCTGAGGAATGCCTCTCCATTTCCTGTCAACTATTTGCCAAATTGCGTCTTCTGAAGGAGACAGTGGCAGGGTCTGCAAATGTTGTCCAATCATATCCAAAACATATTCGATTGGTGGGAAATCTAGCAAACACAGCTGCCAGGGAAGAAACTCTAAAATTTTCAGGGCATATTAGCTGATGCGAGCTATATGCAGTCTAACGTTATCTTGCTGATAAAAGATATTGGGCCCCCCTGAAGGTAGGGGAGTGTCACCGGTCGCAGCACATCATCCTTGTAACACATGACTGTCATAGTGCAATGAATATGAACTAGAGGTGACCTGGAATCCTGAAGAATGGCGTCCCAAACCATGATGCCACATTGTCATGAGATGGAGATTTCCACAATTGTTGCAGGATTGGACCTGTCTCCATTTCGACGGCACTCTCGTTTGCGGTGACTATCACTGAAAAAACAGAAGCGTGACTCATCTGAGCAAACTATCCTGTGCTACTCAGTCGTACACATCGTTCTAATCTGGCACCATTCCAGAATTGGTGTTTATGCTGCGGGGTCAATGGCAGTCTCCTAATTTATGTCATGAGCGGAGGTCACTAGCTGCTAATCGACGGGAAATAATTCTGCTCGATGTGGGAGCCTTCTTGCACATTTTGCAGAATTTTGGTAGACGTGCTTTGCGGGACCATCACCACCTCTTGTCTGAACTGTAGATCGTGCTGACGTCACTCTCGCTGTACCGACACCCCGCAAACATTCCACAGTTCCTTGTTCCAACAGTCTTCACCACAGCCGGTGCACTATGGTCGCGTCTAGGTGTTTGTCAGTTGTGATTTGCCGTAAGGCATTCTCAGTCTGATCACCATGCCACTCTTAATCTTGATGTTTCATTTTCAATGTCGTGCAGTGTATATACATTGTATATAGATATACCTTCTTTTGCTCTTTTAAAAAGTATTCTAATTTAAAAACAATTCTAGTATAATTTTTTACGTATTTCAGTATAATATTTCCTTTGTTAAGAATTCATATTTCTTTTATCATTATTTTAATAAAAATAATACATATATCAGGAAATTTAAATTAAAAAACATTTAAAGAGAGATTTGGTGAGAATTTGCACACTAAAATTGATAACCTGATAATTTTTTTTATTGAAAACATTAATTTCAATTTCTATACAAGATGTTTTTATATTTCCTTATGTTTCTTAAATTTTGGTAGTGAAAACGACCGTATTATAATTTTTAAAATCAAAACTCGCTTTCCACTCATATTTTCTTAATTTAACTGCTAAGCCTCTTCCAAATATTAAATATTTGCTTCTAATAAATCCCAGAACTATTTGGTTTTAAATTCACCGGAAGAAAATTGGATGAAATGTATGTGTGCATAAAGTAATGAAGCTAGTTCTAGTGCATAAGTTTGATACATTAATTAATGATTCTGGGTACATAAAGGATATTTTCTGATGTAATAAGAACAAGGCTTTCAATCTTACTGTTTATATTATTGGGGAAGTTTGTCAGTTCTAAGCTTCATTATTGACCTGTTTTCGCTTTGATATATTATTAGGCTGCTGAATATCTATAAATCTTTGAAAGTTGTATTACTAAATAGAATTTTGAGAACTTTTGAGTTAGGTATTTTCACTGTCAATACTAAAGAAAATATAATTGGATATAATGGTAAAATACCTATTTTAGAATGTGGGAAGAAATTAATTTGCAAATATTCTTTTATAATTTAATGATTAATACATTTTTTATTTGAGTATTATTTATTTACATACTAATAGAAAATGCAGTAATTTTACTACCAAAATATAAGTACCATTCATTAGTGTATGTCAATCAAAACTTTTTTTATAAAATATATATTTTATAATTTTTTATCTCAAGCAACACACACAAACATACAAATCAACGATATATATAACACTTGTATTTTATAATGACTTCAATAACTTAACAATAATGTTTTATACATTCCTAAAATAAAACAATGGAAGTAAAATCTCAGGAGAAAATAAACTACTTGTGATTTTTTTTGTAATTACATATTTGTAAATTATTTATCCGTTTAACTCAAAGGCAAAATTAATTTGCAGATACATTTGTGTATTACAAATGAAAAATAAAGTAAATTTTTAAGAGTAGGTATAGTTCTTTAACTAGGATTAACAAAATTACGAAATAGTTAGAAACAGTTAATTTAAATAAGTTACTATTGAAATGCTATTATAACAAATTATCAATTAATACAACACCTATCTAAAATAGAGTTGAAAATATCAAGAAAATATCTTAAGAAAAAAAAAAAAGGTGTAAGAAACGCTTGCTCCAATCTAGTGGTTATACACTCGTGTCCACTAATTAAGGATAATGCAAGTTCAGGCAAAGGAAGAGACAGAAGCGAAACGAATGCGACTTATTTGTAAAGTCTATTTATTAATTAAAATGTAAGGAACAAAAAAGGTGCTATATGTTTGACATCATAAATAAAAATTGCTATTTTACTCCCTGGGGCAAATTTCAAAAAAGAACCTCTTTACAAAATCTTAAATAACATGGTTGGTATAATGGTTAATACATAGTATGCCCCCTAGACGATTCAATACAGGCCGTACAACGCCTAGGAATGCTGAGTATCAAATTATTGATCTGATCTTATGGAATATTACGCTACTCATCAAACAACGCTCTCCGAAATTCAGGTACACATGTGGGAAGGGGTTGACAGTCTGCAATCAAGCATGTCCTACACATGCTCTGTTACATTCAAATCCGGTAAGTATGCTGGAAAGTCCATACGAGTGACATCCTCCAAATGAAGGCAGCCGAATGGTTAGTGCTCTTGCCTTCGGTTCAACAGTTCGTGGGTTCGAATCTCACATTGAGCATGGATGTTTGTAGTGGTTCGGAATCCACTTTAAGCCGTAGGTCCCGGTCTACTTAGCCCTTGTGTGCAAAAAGTGACCGTTGAGCGACAAACTAACAAGCAAGAATGAAGGCATTCGTCTACAATGTTTGCAAGGTGAGGACGGGTGCTGCTATCCATGAATAGAAATTCTGCACCCATGGCGTCCCGAAACAAACATACATGTTTTTTCGAGAATAACATCCCGGTAGATGTGGCTCGTCATGGTTACATTCTGAACATGCCGTTTAGTTCTGGAACCCAATATAATTCCTCCCCAAACAAGCAATCCTGTGTCACCGTAACTGTGTCGTTCAATGGTGCTCTCTTGGTGGTAACGGATACCTGGCCCTATCCATATGAATATCTGGCGAGAATCAGAATGAAAGCTAAACCCGGATTCGTCAGAAAACAATACACATAACCACCGTTGCGGTGTCCACAATGCATCTACTCCAAACTAACCGTAGGCGACAGTGAGTGGCGGTAAGTGGAACACATCTGACAGGCCTACGAGCATATAGACCAATGTGCCCTAAGCGTCTGAACACGGTCTGCCTTGAAACTGTCGTACCGGTAGCCGAAGAGAGCTGACGAGACTGGTCTGATGCTCTGCTCCGCCTGCTTCATTTGGCAGTAACTGCCAAATACCGGTCCTCATTCGACGTTGTAACATGGACGCGACCTATGCTGTAACGTCAACTCACATTACCATCATCTTGGAACCGTTGCCAAAGACGATTGGAGATGACAATCTGGGCAATTCCAAGCTCCTCGGATACTTCCAACTGGGTACATCTATATTCCAAACGGCCGATAATTCTACCACGTAAAACATCATCCAAATGCTTCCTTTGTACTATAACTCTGTGGTTATTGCACTGAAAAGCTTTTAAAGTGTTTGTGAACAAATTTTCTTTTTTGCAACCATTTCTTGTATACCTCTCTCTTACACTCTCGTCATTGTGACGTACTATCGGCGACATCTGATTATTTCTTGTAGTTTGCATATTATTTTTCAAGATATGAGTGATAATTTTACATGTGAAATTTTTATTTCAGAGTTCAATTTCTGTGTGATTCTGAATTAACTTTAATTTATGGACATGAGTGTATTTTTTTTTTCGAATCTTCAATCATTCTTCGAGATATGATAAGTGATTAGTGCTCTAGTTTTCAGGTTAACTCTACGTGAGTTAGTTTTTGAGGACAAAATAGGATAGTAGAGTGATAGACAATTCCTTAATTTTCGTTATAAAATAATTCTCCTTAACTTCTACGAGAAAAGTGTTTGCTTGAAATAAGTTAGATAATTTTTACAATTTTACATTTTAATAATTTTACATTATATAATTCCATGATATAATGTAAAATTATTTAAACTGACATTTATTACAAATGAATCAATTTTGTATTAACATGATAACATTCAATTAAAAAATACTCTTTTCCATCAGAGGTTATTACTTTTACTTTCCTATAAATTTATCTTGTACCTCTTTTATAATATAAATTAAAAATATCACCATTTTCTTGTTTCATTTTAACCTTTTTATGTTAATAATGGTAGATACTAGTTTCTGAATAATAGTCAAAAGATATTTTTGATATCTCCTCCAGCTTTTATAATTGTTCAAGAAATTTCTTCGACATATTTATAATAGATATTTTCTTACATTAGACACTATTTCTTAGTATTATAAGAAAAATACATTTATTTCATTTACGTATTTTCCAAAAGAAATCAATAAAATAGTAAGATAGTTTCTTATAATCCATTGTTATTATCCTGATCAATAGAGTGGAAAACAAACGAAAGAGTTTTAAAGTGAAAAATATTATTTGGAAAAATCTCTTGACTAATCTAATTATGATACCAGAAAGGAAATGGAGTTGCCGCTAATATCCATAATGCGATAAAAACATTTTAAAGCATTCTTTAAATAAATTGAGCAGAATGAAATATTTTATAAATATACCATATGCATGTGATTAGTTGGCAAATCTTGTCACTCCATGCTTTTTGTTCGGATGGATATATATAAACACAAAATTTTAAAATTTCATTTAAATGAACATAATGAAATCAAATATCATGAAGCAATTTCTTTCTATGGCATCAGTGTAATTAGAAAAATAATGATTTACTTCCTGAAAAATAATTATTATTTCTATTTATTATTAAGAAAAATTAGATTTTCTTACAGAACAGAATCAAAAATAAATAAATATTTTTCACTCAATATACAAAAAAAATCTAAGGAAATTAAAAAACGAAATTATAGCTACTTAATTTCAGAAAAAAAGTATTTTCCAAATTAATGAAACATGGAAAACTGTGTGTTTGGAATTTATATCTCCAGCTAGTTTCCTCATTATTTTTTAAAACTATTTTAATTTAATTTGATCCTATTATTTAATGAATAATACATATTTATTGTTTTACTTTATTTGGTTTCATATTTTAAAAGGATTAACTGAAAATTGATTAAATGATTTGAAGTTAAAATATCTAAATTGATATTATATTATCTTTTTTATTAAACAAATAAGTTATCTCTATAAAAAGAATTCATTGCTATAGTTATTACAGAAAAATGTCATTTTATAATGCCTTTATTTGGCGACACTTGTGATTTATTTGATCTTTAGTGGCTTACCTTTTTGTTAAATTTTTCTTAAAGTAGTCCAAAGTTTATAATTTAGTAATTTTTTCTTTCGTGCAAATTCCTTTTATTGCAAATAAATACGATATTACAGATGTTATTCATTTAATTTTTATGAATTTATTTTCTAATAAAAAATTTCAATTTTGAGTGGTTTTAAATAATTTAATTTAAAATATTATCTATTTTTTAAAGTAATGTATTGATACTCATATTGAGTGATTTTTCAACAGATATAGCGATATGATTTTTTAAATAAACTGATTTCAAACTGAGTACTATTGTCATATGCAAAAAAATATTAAGAATGAAGGATGTTTAAAATATTGACAGATAAAATTATAGAATCCTTAATTAGTTTTCTACGGAAGGTCAAGATATGATGTAATGCAATGTTTGATGTTATGCGAAATATGATAAAATATTCTTAATGGAAATATGAAAATTTCACATAAACCTGTATTGATTAATCGAAGATTAATAACTATTTCAATAGGCTTAAGAATGAACTTGGTGGTGGTAAATAAATACAGAAAATGTTATATAATTTTAATGTAAAATTTTTTCATATCAATTGAAAGTTACAAAAAATACAATTGTTTAACGTTAATATTTTGCATTATTGATTGAAATTTTTACTGTATTTTTTAAATGAAATTTAAAATAGTAATGTTGATATTTATATAATTTGAAGTTTTTCGTTTTTATTTTAACAGAGAAAAATATTTATTATTTTAGTAGCTTCGATGGAGGATATATATTACAGCGAAAAGCGAAGAATTAAAATAAAAATCCATATATTTTTAAAATGATCATCTTTAGAAAATATTAAATTGTAAATGAAATAAATTCCATCCTTAGTTTGTAGTTAGTTTGAATCAGTTTAAATTCACAAAAAGTATCAGAGGCAAAAAAGTTTAACTGTGTTATTTAAAAGTATATTTAATAAACAATTGCTTGAGACGAAGATTAGAAATATCTCTCTAAATTAAACGCTCTATTATGAATTATGCAGTATGAAAAAATCCTTTTCTTTTTCTGCATCATTAAACTACTACCATTAAATGCACAAATTTATGAAACAAAAAGGCTATTTATTATTATTAACTTAATTAAAAAGGCTTGCCTTTTTTGCTTGAGTTAAGTAATAGAAAAGAAATTACCAAACAAAAATCAGTAAAAGAATAAGATGAATATTTGGTAATTTTTCTCTATCTCAACTTATATATATTTTATACATCATTGACAGTAAAAGCAGCTCTCTATTTATCTTTAAAATTTTGAAATTTATCTGTAATGTTAGCATTATTGTTTTTATTTATAATTAAGTTTTATGAAAAACAATTTTTTAAAAATGTGCTATTTACTTTTCTCATATGTTATCACCATTATCATTAACGATGTAAAATGCATATCTAACTATAGGGCATTTTCTTGTGTAGCTGTGAATCCATTTCACAACTTCTGAAGTATTCATTAAATTAAAATATGTATCTTTAAGAGAACATCTCATTAGAAAAAATATTTTTATTAATTAGACTATAAATCGTAAATCAAATTGAATTACAATTAAGTTTAAAATTGTGAATAAATAGCGAAAAACATTAATCTACGAATTCCAGTAATTTTTTTAATTCGAATTTTTGTTACATGTTGAAACATTTCCTTTTTTTCTCAGACCAATTATCCCTTTTAAGATGACTTAATATAAACATTATTTTTGTGTTATTAGTAGAATTATCAAAATTTTTAAGAAGGAAAGTAAAATTTTAATCAATATAAATAATAATTTAAATGAGAATTCTTAAAAGCATCTGGGAGCTATAAAAACAATACATAAAAGTATATAATGTGGTATCAATTTCAAATTGACCATTCGTACGCAATAATGCTTAAATGCTTAATCAAACGAGATTATAAAACCTCATTTTCAACTTTTTGTCTCGATAACATTTTAGAATGTCTATTAGTAATTAATTTAATGAACTTTTTATGCCATAAGATATGTTAAAATAATTAGACATCCTGTTAAGCAAGCCAACTTTCTGGCGGAATGCAATCAAACGTGCAATGCCACAAGGATATTTTCGAAATTTAACACTTCAACGCATCTAATAGGAATGAAATCTTTTCTAAATCACTGATTACCTTTCCTTCTCTTGTTGGGGTGATATAAGGAGTATTTCCTCATTTGTATGTTGGAGGGGAATGAAAAGAAGGAGATATAAAATATTTACTACTTACTTTCACTCCAGTAGTTTTTAAGTATTTTGAAAGTTCTTGAGAGTCGAATTAGGAGCAATTTGTTATCCTTAATCGAATTCACAGCTCATTAAACATGGCTCTCTTAACGAAAAAAAAGTAAGGAAAGCAGAATTTTAAGATATTTGTATCGATCTGTAAATATACTGATCTGTGTTTAGGAATAGGAACTCTGATTTTGATCCCATCATTCGAATTAGACCAGGCCACCATTCCTTTTTTCTCCTTTTTTAAGTGCTCTCAGCATAAAATAATCATGAAAATTTTATTAGTTTAACAGTATTTCATTTTACATTATAAAAAAGTAACTTATTACCAAATAACTGAAAAACTTAAGAACTTCTTTAATATTGCATAGAATAGCTCAGGATCATCTAAATTATTTATTTTCGAGTCATTTCATTTTTATCTGAATATTAGCATTAATGTTTTTTAATTTTTATGACTTTATTAATCACACCCCTATGGTGTATAATAAAAGAAATATCTAACTAATGAAATAGTCACAGCTATAATAAGACATTTAAAATATCAATTTTATGTCCCTCAGAAGATAAAATGTTATAAGTAAACTTTAAAACAAATAAATATTTTGTGTTTTTCTGGAGTTTATATATATATAACTCGTTACAATACACTAAAACATCGGATTTACTGTCAAAGTACCTCTTCTATACATAATGATCTTATTTTTAAAAAAGAAATCAGTAATATGATTTTCCCTAGCATCATTATCATGCAAAAGTTGGAAAGTTACATACATAGTTTTAAAAAGTTGACACATTTAAATACACAAATATAATATAAAACTTAAGTTTAAAAATAAAAGAAGACATGAGCTATGATAATAATTAAATAATGGACTTATTTGGAAATGTATTTATATCTGTTTTAAAGCGAGGGATAGTTTTAGATGCATTTAAATCCAAAGGAATTTTACTGTTTTTCTTGAATTGCGAGGAAAAAAGACATTTTCCTTATTTATTTATTTATTATTTTTTGTCGTTACTTTTATAATTTGTTGGTTTTCTTTCACGTATTGGTTGACTTTTTTATTTTGGTGTTATCTAGAAGAAACATTTTGTAAAATCTATCGTTTGATTAGCCGAAAGTTTGCTTCAAGCGATTTTATTCAGTGACTTCAAAAAAGATAGTACTGATACATATGAGTTTAACCAGTCTCTTTTTTTAAATCAAAGTTTGATTTTATTTCATTAAGAAAAACTTTCTGTACTGTTTATTTATAATCATAAATAACATACTAAAAATACATTAAAAGCTAATAATATAGAAATAAATTATATATAATTATACGTATTAAAATAGAAGTTCCAATTAAGAAGTTTCTGGTTGTTTTCTTGAAAAATTTGACTATTCAAATATATTGGATTTACACTCAATTTCTCACATTTCATGGAAATATTTATTTTTGAATTTTTGTTGGACATATATGATCTGTATAGCATTTAGAAGAGTTTTTATAAATAAATAGAAATTTTTTAAATTAATATTTACAATAAATGCTTTATTAACAATGTGATACAACTAGATAGAATTTCTGTAAACTATTTTAATCTTGAATTTTCACAATTTAAGTATAATAACATTTTATTTTTCGAAAGAATGTTTTGGAAATATGCCATTATTTTTTCTCGTATAAGAAAATTTTTCAGATCGAAAAATGTTCTGTATATGATGATAAACAATTCTATTATAAACAACACTGCAACGTAATAATATTTTCAGCGATAAAAATGTATTTTATCGAACATCGATAGAAAACATTCCTTTAAATTTACATTTTTATTGTATTCTGTAGATACATACAGATCTATTTGGAAAACGGCAGTAAAATTTACTACATGTATAAAATATGTTTACACATTTTTCACTTATAAAAGTCATTTTTCACTTCTATATTTTATGTGAAGTTTTATGAAATAAATTCAAACGTAAGTAGATATTTTGCGTATCAAATTCCAGTTTTCATACAGTTTTACTAATATTCAGAGAAAATTTTGCTTTGTAAATTAATTGAAAGTATATATTTAGTTTATATAATACAAAATACAATATTATAATTTATCTTGTACAAAATCAAAAAATGTGCTTTTATATATACTTTTCAATCAAAAAATTTTACTTATTTTCAAAGTTTTTGTTACACAACAAGGAATGAGTTTAACTCAAAATAAGCATTCGGTTCGTTAAAGAGTGTTATGAACAATATAAGATAATATTTATTTACTTAAAAAAGAAATTGAAAAATGTAAATGTCTTAAATGCATAAAAACTATTTTTGTGGTGAATAAAATGTTCCCTTTATATAGTGAAGTCATTAACTTAAAATTTGTTTTAACAAATAAAAAAAGTTTACATTTATGAATTTGTTATTAAAATTACACCAAAATTTTACTATAAATACAAATACTCTTAGGAATATTCAGGTAAATTTTTTTTATATAAAGAGCATTTACTATTAAGATATTTTGAAAATAAATTGGTAATATTATTTATGTTATATGGGATGAATAATATGATTTTATCAAGTATCAGCAGAAATGCCTGGAAAGCAAGATATGCAAAAATTATAAATAATTATTTTTTATTGATCCCTTTTAAGAAATAATCCGGTTGTAATTTTGGCCAATTGAAAGCCTTGTCGTAAAATTTACAAACGTTATTATTTCAGGATGGTAAAAGATAAGAGTGTGTTATTCATTGAGATGATGAATTCAGAATGTAATAATATAATAGCATTCATTGTGAAGTTTCAAGCATGTAACCGTGAAATTTTCATTAATATATGACTGTATAGACACCAATATATGTATTAACTAATCAACAGATTATAATAAAATGATTATTGCATATTTAATAAGTTTAAAATGTGTTGGTGTAATCTATGATTAAAAGAGTATATTCTCATTATTCAGCAATTGTAAACTTATGTACAAATTCCAAAAAACATTAAGATCCATTTTTTTATGAAAAAATTTCTTTTTGAATACTGAATATGCTTTTTTTTCTGAGTGCAAAATACATGTATGGTATAATTATTAAGGCACTGCTTTCTTTTTTTTTTTTTGTAGTTCTGAGTTCGAAGTTCAGGGTTTGTTTGTTTGTCATTCAACGGTCATTTTTTGCACACAAGGGCTAATTAGAGCGGGAACTACGGTTTAAAGTAGATTCCAAACCTCAACAAACATCCATCCACAAGGCGGGATTCGAACCCACGAATTGTTGAACCGAAGACAAGAGCCCTAACCATTCGGCTGCCAGCTCGGCTCGAAATTCTGGAAATGAACCAAGGTTTAATAAATGTTTATTTTTCATGCACAAACTACAAAAGTTCTTACATGAACGTGCTGTAGAAATCCTCGTTCAGTTTTGATATTATTTAAATGTAAATTTCTAACACGTAACGAAGAAACATATTATAATATTCGCTTTGATATGTGTATCTTTTCATTCATTTTGTTGCATTTTCGTAATACTCACCTAGAATAACAAACTTCATTTGTTCTTTGTCAATGTTGAAAAAGTATGAGATGAATATTTCATTCATATCTTACAAATCACTTTTGTTGGGGCTGATGTTTGAAATTTTTTCCACTTTCTCTCTTGTTACACGTGATTATGAAGCCTTATCTATAATAAGTTCTTTTGGAAAGCAATTCAGGGTAAGCGATCAAATATTTTATAAATTTTATGAGTTATTAATAAAGTGGTGTCGCTTGCTTATGTTTTACATTTCTAGTTTCTGCATGCCTGTCTATGGCTATAGGTCCTTGAGTATATTTAAGATTTCATTTTCTTTTCTACACGTGAATATTGTTTAATGTTTATGAGAAATATCTCCCCAGAATATAAGATGTTAAGACAGCAAAATCATTTACAATAGGTTCTTGCTATTAGATCCACAAAGCAATGCCCAAATTAGTTTATATATATATATATATATATATATATATATATATATATATATATATATATATATAGGATTGTTTTAATTTATGAGAATTACTGGAAATTCGACTCATGCAAAGAATTTTAATAAATGTATATTTATGAGTAGTATTTCAGAATGTTCACTCTTACTTGATCCTGATGTCAAAAAATATTACATTAAACTATAAACATGAAATTTATTTTCAAAAAACTAATTTTATTTAAGTCATTTGTTTCTATAGATACAACATATTTAAGTATTTTCAAAATGGCCCCCTTGGGCATCAACACAGAGTCTTAAACGTTGCGTAAAATTTTCTGCAATGGGCCGCAGCTCATCAGATGTTAATTTAGCCCATTCCTTCTTAAGAGTAGCCTTTAGGCATTCCAAACTTCAATGTGGCTTAGAGCATACTCTTGATTGCAGAACAGATCAAACATTATAGTCCATTGGGTTTAAGTAAGGTGATTAGGGGGACCACATTCCCACAGATATGAAATCTGGAAGATTTGCCTGACACCAGTCTTACGTTGCTTTTGATCTATGAGAAGGGGCAAAATCTTGTTGAAGTGTCCAGATGCTGTTTTTAAAATGTTTTTGGGCCCAAGGAAGTAAAACTGACTGTAAAATCTCATTGCAGTCCATGGTTTTGTTCATTTTGATACTTTGATCTATGAAAACCAAAGAAGTTATTCCAGATTCACGAATGGCTCCTCAAACTATAACTGACTATGGTTTTTGCCGACGTTCTACTCTTGTGGAAGTTTCAGGACGACCAGATGACCTGTAACAGTCATTTTGTTGATTATGGGATTGTTCAATTGTGAAAAGATTTTCGTCCGTAAAAATGAAATGCTTCCATGTGCCTTTTGCGGACTTTCGAAGGAGAGCTCGACATCTTTGCAACCATGTACGCTTATTTTGCTCAGTTAGTTTCTGTACTTTTTGAAATTTATATAGCTTAAGTCCAAATTCTTCTTTTGCAATTTTTATTTTATTATTTTTATAATAAAGAAATTGTGTGTTTATTTCTTTCGTATTTTAATTTTTTACCTTTCACAACCTAATCCTTATAAAGTTTCTTTTAGTTCCAGTTTAACATATATGCGTAAACATTTATATATTTTACATACATTACTATTTAATTATATAAAAATACCAAACCGATGTGTTAAGAAGTAATCATGTTACTGAAAAAAATTCATATTTTTTTTAAACAAGTCTGTTTTCAGACTTATTAAGTTTAATTTTCAATTACGATGCACTTTTAAAGTAATAGGCACAATTTTATAAATAATTTTCAAAGTAGCTCCATGAAATATCCCCATTTACTTCTAATTACCTTCATTATTTTTATCGAGTTAGTTTCGCAAAACATTTTATTTTTAATTTTTCTTGTACTAAATTAAAAAAAGCTATTTTTATTAAGTTGATAAATTAAAAAATTGTTTATTAATTAGCAGGGAAACATGCACAGAGAAAAAAACTGATAAACTGAAAATAATTAATTTTTGTTTGTAATTATAAATATGCCTTGGGGTCATAGACATAAATTTAATTGATCATTTTTTATCAAGTTTACAAATTTAGAAATATTATTTATTACTTCACTTCTTTGGGAAATTGTTTTGTTTAATAATAAACATTTCAGTATGTAAAGAATTCGATAATTTTTGGATTAAAAATATGCTTAACATAGAGTTAAAGGATTTAATAAAAGGATAGATCACATTTTTATGGTGTTAACAACGTTAAAGTAACGAAATTAGTAATTATTTTAAATAAAAATTTACTATCTTCATATAAAATAATAAATAATATTACATTAAATTTTGAAATACTTTCATATACTTAAAATCAATGCAGATTTCTAAATAAACAGTAGGTAAATCATTCAATTTTCAATAAATGATTTTCGTATACATCAAGTAACAATAACTATTTTATTTAAAAAAATACAAAGAGATAAAATATAATAGAATTGGCAAAAAAACTTTTGCTTATAATTTCACACCTCTTTGCAATAAATATCAGATTTAAAAATACTACTTAACATAAAGTAGACTTCAAAATATAGCCAATGTAATATTTAGAAAATCTACTTTAAAACGTAAGACCCGTATATATAAATGGTCATTATTTTCTGGGGGTTTTCTTTGAAATATATATATTTTATGAGAATTTAAAAATTGTTTTTATTGGTTAATTGTTAATATATTGGTTTTTATAATATTAGTTATTTTAATGTTAATTTTTTTTAAATCATTAAAATTAGTTGAGTTTAAGTAAGTATGTGAAAATCCACTACGTGAGTAAAATTTCATTCATTATTTTCATGAGTTTAAATTACGCATAATAGAGTCTTAATTTTTTTAAAAATTTGTTAATTATTTTTTCTCTTATATAGGAGATATTTATTTTATTTGATCTTAAATATCTATATTTACGTCATATTGATTAAATCTGTTACTCTCTGAACAATATTAATCTATACTAGAGTTTTTAATTTCTGTATTAAATATAATGTAATAATGTTCCACTTTTACACACATGTTTATTTTCATAATTAATTTATAGCATTATTAAATGTTAAATATTGTATTCGTTTCCTATGCCCTTACTTGAATCCGAGATATTTGAGTTATTAAACTGCATATAAATTTGATCATAACATTTTACTTCACTACAATGTTTGAAATTTACGATAAATATATTGGTAAAACTTTGCTGATTATTATTAATATAAAATAAAAAATAATAAATACCTCTGAACTTAAACATGTAGATGGATTAATAAAATATTTTTACGTTTGTGAATCAAAGATTCTAGCGACCAATCTATTGCTTAATTAACATTATATTGTTCTTGGTATCTGATTTACTAGGAAATCAATCATTTCATCAAAGAATAATTACATAACGAAATTCTTGGATTTCCTAATTCAAGGAAGATTACGTTCGTGGACAATTCATTTCCGCGAATTAAGGAAATCATTACCTAAGGACAAATAGTATTAGGATCTTGGGAAACGATGCAAAATTATCACACAGCGTCTTTTCGTATTGATTAGGTTAGCAAAAAATATTCTTAATAAGTGTTAAATAGAATTTATGAAGAATAAAGAACCCTTATGAGACTTTGCTTAACAAATTACAAAAAACAAATATTTCTTTTAATATAACAAACGTTTGAAAAAATTTGAGCTGCGAGAGAAATTTGATTATGAGATGGATAAATTAAGATGATTTTTGTTAAGATTAAAAAATAATTCCATTTTAAAGGAAATAACTCAGAAACCGTAATTATAAGAAAATAAAAAGAGCTTATACATTAATTAAAAATTAAAAAAAAAATCTAATATCGATGTTATAAATGTAATTACGAAGCATTTTCTATTAGGTGACCTTAAATGCTGCAGATGAAGTATAATGTTCAAGATGAAGGTTGAAAGAAAAAAATTAGCTGCTCACTTTTTCCTTAAAATGCACTTTTTGGTCAACACACTCTTGAGAGGTGTAATCCTTTTCACACATTTCTAAAACAAATACAGCATAAAAAGGTGCTTGTGTACACAATGTTTAAATAATTTTGAAGCTGATTTTTAAGAATTTCCAATAAATACATACATTTTTCCGTTTTATGTCAATGATTTTTTTTCTGAATTACTTCATTTTTAATGAATGGAATTCTTCGTGATACATTCTTCATTGTTAGTTCGAATGTTGCATCGAAAAACATTAGCAGGACAATTTTCTATTTATATGAACTTTAATAGATACTTACAACTAACTTCTGTTAACAATTTTTTTACAAATTTACTCTTTTTTCTTATAAAATGAAGCATTATATATGTATAAACAAATATTTCTGGTAGAAATTTCTTAATTAATTAAATTTGAATTGCGTAATGATGATAATTATATTTCCTATTTGATTTTAATGAATATAATACTATGAATATTTTCTCAAACTTGAAATGCCTTGTATTAACTTCGTTATCTTCTCCTAAGCATACCAACTATGTTTATTTAAATTATTGTCAAATTATTTCACGTTCAGAAAGAGCAATCTTTTGAAAATAAGAAATTTAATTGTATCATGTGGAATAAAGTAGAACTCCAATAATCCGAATTCCAGCTATATTGAATCGCTTTCAAAATCTGAAAGAATGAAAAAGGGACAGAAAATGAGAAAAAAGAAAAATCTCAAGGAAAAGAAAAGTAAGCGAAGGGAGAAGATTAGAATGAGAGACGTGTCGCTTAAAGACTTTAGGAGCATTCTTTAGAAAATTCCTAATTGTTCAGAAGTCAGTGATGATGATATAGAATAATGGATTATGAGGGAAACAAAAGATTTCAATGTGCAAATGATGGTTAAAATGATTGAAAGTGTCGATGAAGAAGATGGTCTTAATGTCCTACTTGAAGCAGACACGCGACCATCAGCGAGTGAAACATATGCCGGTTTTGAATCGGCTTCGAAGTGGATATAATGTCTGCCCGAGTGAGATCACAAACAAATTTGCATTGTCAAGTGAATGCATGACTTGGTAGCTCGAAAACGGATGTAGGCAGTGAAACAACTCACTCTGACTGTTGTTCAACAAGCAATAACTTTCATTTACAATACATGCATATTGTAGCACTTGTGTAAGTACCTTAACAAGTTAACATATTAACTTATTCATTAAATTCTTTTTCTTTAGAAATATAAAGCTTTTTCATGCCATTTCCAGCATACAATAATTTCATAAAAATGGACCCTTTTATCGATACAATCTAATGAGCCTGTCCCAATTGATGCGGATAATTGGAGTTCTACTGTACTGAAGTAATTTGACTTAGAAACCTTCCTGCGTAATCCAAAATAGCTAGAATAATTGGTTCTATAATTTTTTTATTGTATATCAGTTCGAATGTAAATGATTTTATTATTTAGATAAACATTTTTTACCAATAGAGAAAGAGAGAGAGAGAAAACGAAAGCGAGTGCGAAAGCGAAAAGAAGAAAGAGAGAGGAAGAGAATGCGAAAGAGAGAGAGAGAGAATGCGAAAAAGAAAGATTTTTAAGTAAATTCAAGTCGGTTTCAAAATGCAAACATTTTATTCCCTGTTTATTAACATTTCTGTGCGAAATTTTACTTTTAATACTATCCTAAAATAATCAAAAATTGCAAATTTTGTGTAAAATAAATTATTTATTTGTCTAAAATAAAATACTTTAGTTTTAAAATAAAATCATATAGAAAAATTAATTTACTTTTAATAATTTTTAAATGATTAATAGAAGATCATATTTTTTATTCAAAATTAACGTTTTTCTATTAAATCCTTTTAATGCCTATTTTTTCAATGGAATTCTGAGATGAAGTAAAGCTTAAGAGAGAGAGAGAGAGAGATTTGAAATAACTATTTGAAAAAGGGGAAAATATCTATATGCAGTCATCAAATGGAAAATATTTTTAATGAAGAGAAAATACATTAATTAAATTAAATCAACAAATTTAAATTTGCTAAGACATGATTTATTTTCAAGTGAGCTAATACTTATTGTGTTTTTCTGCGAAGCACAATACATATGACTTAATAAAGCAACATAGATGGTTTTTGCTTTGAAAATTACGTTTTCATGCAGACTCAAATAAATTCAATATAAGCGATTAAATATTTCCTTCTAAGCACTAGTGATTTTAATCTGTTTGACACTTAACTGTACTTATTACTACTCGCTTCAACATTAGAATTGCGAATTTGACTTTCAAATGCATGCATAATTTATCATATCGCGTGTGTTACAATTTCGGTGAAAGACTCTTTTATTCGTGAATCGTGTTTAATTATTGTCACAACGGAAGTGGCAACTGTCAAATACTTAAAATAAATGAGCTAACAAGTGACGCTTTCTAAAAGTCATTTCGCATGTAACTATTTTGCAATTTGTCATCCAAAAATGTTTATTAATACCTCATTCAGCTAAGTTTCGCTTATCGGCATGAAGACATTAAAATAATTAGCTTTAAGATTCACACAGTTTTGATTTACGCAGGAAAATACAGTAAGAATGAGTTTCCAGTAAGTTTGAATTTTTAATGACATAGCATCTTTCTAAATTTTTGATTACATTTGAATCTAGCAATCCTACATCATTACCAATTTTAAAATTCCGCTTTTGTTAAGCTCAGTAAAAGAGTTTTTAATTTTTATGAGTAAAAAAATTACTTATCGTCAATAAGTTATCTAACTATAAATCGAGAAATTCTTACATTGCGTATGAAAAAAGGAACGATATTATATATATTATATTAAATAACATTTTTATATATTTTACACAGAAGGATTTCTCTCTCTCTCTCAAACTCTATTTTCTTCTTGCTTAATAAACATTAACTTCACGTCATTTTTATTCAAACCTTATCAATATTTATTGCTAAAAATTTAATGATTCGTTTGCACAAGTTTTTTGTGTAATAATGCAGAATATAAGGAATTTGCATTCTATACCATATAGAGTTGATAATCCGATTTTTAGTTAAACAGCTCGTTGGTTCGATATCCACTTCGGGTTTGGATATCTGTAGTATTTCGGAATCTATTTTAAATTATAAGGCCCTGTCAAACTCACTTTCATTTAAAGGGATACCAAACTAATCTGAATCTATCCAAAAACTTAAAACGACTTTTTTGTATAGATCACTTTTAATATGTAAATTATATATATATATATATATATATATATATATATATATATATATATATATATATATATATATATATATAGCAAGAAATTACTTCAAGTTACTATTATAGTTATTTCAATGATATGCATCCAAGTTATGTTACTCTGTGCTCCATTTAAAAAAATTTACCCTGCTAATAAAGCTCTCAAGTGATAAAAGATTCCGGCAGTTTAACAAGATCACAATAATGTAATATTAAGAACTTTATTACATAAATAATAGTACAGTAATCCAAATGTATTCATGGGTTTGAAATTTTTTCCATAGTTATTTATGCACGAGTGATATATCTACGGTTCATGCATTGGTAAAGATGCCGAATCAAGCCAATAAATAGCAAAAAAGATTTTTTAAACAAAGTCTGTTTCGGAATCTCTTGTCCATTAAAGCGTCTATTTTCCATTAGTTAGGTTATAAATGAAGTGAATATCGGCTATTGAAACAATGCAAATTCACCTCCTTCCGTCACTAGCTACTATGAGAAATCTGTGCATTTTGATTTTAAGACTTCGTTTCGAAAGACACCCGTTTTTTTTTTTTTTTAAGGTAATGAAATCAGTAAAAAAGTTAGTTCAATGAACTATTACGCGCATCGATTGGTAATTAGACTAAATCAAGATAATTAAATCCTTCGATATCGTTAATTATTCCATCAGTATTTTGTGGATATATTCTCTAAGATCGAAAGTGAACGTTTACAGTATAATAGATACAACCAGGCTACATTAAGATCAGAGGAATACATCCATTTACGAAATGCTGTCATCGGAAACATCGATGAAAATTTAAACTCTAATGACATCGGAACTGCATGCATTTTACCTTCAAGCTATATCGGCAGTGCAAGGAGCATGCAGGAATACATACAAGATGCGATGACTTATGTACGTCATTACATTCGACCTGATTTGTTTATTACATTTACATGTAATCCGAATTGGGAAGAAATAAAAAGTTTGTTATTACCAGACCAACAATCAATACATCGTCACGATATCGCTGCACGTGTGTTCAAACAAAAGATAAAATCTTTAATTGATTTAATCGTAAAATATTCAGTTTTTGGTAACACATGTTTCTGGCTGTATTCTATTGAGTGGCAAAAGCGAGGTTTGCCTCATTTTCATATTTTGGTTTGGCTTGAAGATAAAATCCGTCCAGAAGGAATTGACCAAATAATTTCTGCCGAAATTCTGGATCCACCAACTGATTCAGAATTGTTTGATATTGTCACCAGTCACATGATTCACGGACCGTGCGGTGCTTTTAACATGACATCACTATGCATGGAAGAAGAAAGGTGTAAGAAATGTTTCTCGAAACCATTTACCAATGATACTATTACGGATATCGATGGTTATCCATTGTATCGCCGCACAGACCCTGAGAATTGTGATCACACATTTACAATGCGAATGTCGAATTCTAGAAATGAAATTGATAATCGATGGATAGTTCCATATTCACCATTGCTGTCAAAAGCGTATAGTACTTATATTAATGTCCAGTTTTGCAGTTCCGACAAATCCATTAAGTACACTTGTAAATATGTTAATAAAGGTAGTAATTTAGCCGTATTTGAAGAACAAAATATAAACAAAAATGAAGAAATAGCAAGATACCAAATGGGTAGATATATAAGCAGCAGAGCGAAGCTATCTGGCGTATTTTCAGTTTTCCCATACACGAAAGAGAACCTTCTGTCCAGCATTTTGCAGTACATCTTGAAACAAGTCAAAGTAAATTTTACCGAAGAAAATATTCCAAAGGGCATTTAAGATACCGAAAACGAAACTAACTGAATTCTTTACATTATATCAAAAATCTGATGTATTCGGCCAATTCGTAAAAAATATTATTATATACCGATGTTTCACATTATTTTACATGAAATAAAATAGGGAAAAAGTGGGAGCCACGTAATCAAGGAAAACTACATCCATTGATCCCATGCATATTTAAAGCTAAGACATTAGGACGACTTTACACTGTACATCCTAAACAACGTGAATGCTTCTTTTTGCGTTTATTGCTGGTGAATTTTCCCGAACCAACATCTTTCGAAAATTTGCGAACAGTGAAGGTCGAGTGTTCAATACATATCAAGATGCATGTTGCGAGTTGCAACTACTGAAAGCAGATAATCATTGGGACTTGACTTTTGCTGATGCAGCGTTGACATCCACACCGAATAATATTCGTCAACTGTTTGCAATAACTTTGACATGTTTTACAACACAATCATCGACTCTGTGGGAAAAATATAAGAATTATATGACTGAAGATATACTGCATTGAATTAGACGAACAAATCAATGTCCAAATTTAGATTTCACACCAGAGATGTATAATGAAGCATTAGTGTTGATCGAAGATTCATGCACTTTAATTTCAAATTTGTCACTTAGTCATTATGGAATGCCATCACCTGATCGTCTGGCTGCCGACTTAGTTAACACTGATTTGCAACGAGAAAAACAGTACAATGACGTTGACTTAGCTACAATTATTGCGAATAATGAACCATGAGAGCCGAACAAAGAATTATTTATAATCGGATAATGTTGATCGTTGATGCTGACCAAGGTGGTTTTTTTCTTAGACGTACTAGGTGGAACCGGTAAGACATTCTTAATATCATTAATTCTTACAAAGATACTATCCCAACAGAAAATTGCTTTGGCAATTGCACCGTCAGGCATTGCTGCAACTGTGTAAGATGGTGGGCGAACAGCACATTCAGCATTGAAGTTTCCATTAGAGACATTCATAACAAACCAAACGCAATGTGTAACATTAAAAAAAAAGTGGAATGTCTACAGTGTGGCAAAAGAGTGCAATTATAATTTGGGATGAGTGTACTATGACTCATAAAGATTCGCTTGAAGCATTTCATAGAACTATGCAAGATTTGAAAGACAACAATAAACTTTTCGGTGGTACTGTTTTACTAGTGTCTGGTGATTTCCGGCAGACCTTACCAGTTATTCCTCACTCTACTTTTGCCGATGAGATTAATGCATGCTTACAATAATCGTTTTTATGGACAAGTGTTGAGACACTTCGATTGACTATGAATATGCGAGTACAATTGTAAAATGATCCATCGGCATATGCATTTTAACCAATTGTTGAATATTGGAAATGGTGAAAAAAAAATTGAGTTGTATCAAAATACACAATACATAAAATTACCAGATAATTTCTACACTGTTGTTGAAACGAGAAAAGAACTAATTGAGTGTTTTTCTGGATATATTGAATAATCATTTAGATCACAATTGGCTCTGTAATCGTGCTATTTTAGCAGAAAGAAACGTTCACGTGAACGAAATTAGTTTCCATATACAACAGATGTTGCCCAGTGATTTGATGTCTTTTAAATCAATCGACATAGTTATTGATGAAAACGAAGCCATAGACTTTCCAACTAAATTTTTGAATTATCTGGATATGCCAGGAATGCCAGCACACAATCTTCAATTGAAAATTGGTTCCCCACCTCATCCAAGATTTGAAAATTGCATGAGGTGAATTGAAAATTGGTTTAAACCCACCTCACTTATGTAACGGTACACGTTTAGTCATAAAAAAATGACCGAAAATATTCTCGAAGCAACAATTTTGACAGGAAAATTTTAAGGAGATATCGTCCTGTTGCCACGTATTCCACTGATAGCGTCAGAATCTCCAATACCGTTTAAAAGGCTCCAATATCTGATTTGTTTAGCTTTTGCGATGACCATAAATAAATCTCAAGGCCAAACAATGTTTATTTGTGGTTTAGATTTGGAAAACAAATGTTTCTCACATGGACAGATATATGTTGCCTGCTCTCGTGTAGGAAAACCATCAAATCTCTTCATGTTAGCGAAAGACAGGTTAACCAGAAATGTTGCACACAAAGTAGTATTTAGATAATTTTTAGTTTTAATAATTGAAAATTGAAAAAATAAAATTTCGATGTCGATGTTATCTACCTCATTTATAAGAATTTATTTTTATATGTTTTTAATTTATATAATATATTTTGTAAGTAAGTCACTAAAATAATTACAAACCATAATTTAATATAAGATGAATAAAATGTAAATTCAGAAAGTATGTTCTGAATTTACATTTTATATCAGAAAAAATTACCACATTTTGATACTTTCCCTATTAATTTTAAATTTTAGCGAAACGTTTTATTTTCAATCTCATATGAATGAATCTATTTTAATTTTTTTAGAGAGTATTAATTTGATTGTACCTAAGAATTAGTAAAAAATTGATTCAGTGTATTATAATTACTGAGCCACAGCAACGCGTGGCTGGGTGAGCTAGTATATATATATATTTCTTGTTTACTTAATAAAAACAACTCTAGGAAACTTCTATATCTATACTACTCTAAAAAGTATTATTAGTATAGAATAATTGTATTCATATAGTTTTTTTATTTTATTAAATTTCATTTTTATTTAACTTGAATTGGAATATTATGCTTAAGGGCGAAATTGCTGTACTTTTCAAATAAATTTCAGGTTTTGTAAAACAAAAATTGCACCCCAAACCATTTATCCACTTTTTAAAAGCTAATACATTTGCTGTGTGAAAAACTTATTTTTTCAATTTAGAGAAGCTAATAGTCATATATATTTTATTAAAATCATCAAAACATATTTTTATTTTACCTAAAATATGAATTTTGGAATCAGTCAATAATGTCATATTATCTCCATAAAAATGTATAATGAAATATTAAAAGTTGTACAAATAGGAATCAATTGTGTTCGTAAAATATTTAATTCACACACATTTTACTACTTTGTTTGTTACTAATATGATGTAAGAACTTTGAAATCTCGTGCAATCTATTTTAATTCATTCATTACTTGGCTATAAAATAGGTAATGAATGATATCAAGTTTATTTTAGAAAAAATCTGTTTTGTTTTTACTTTGTTTTCTTCAATGGATTGTCACAAATTTAAAAGTTTCACACAATAAATTTAAATTCTGCAATATATTTAATAAAGCTATTGTTCCTGATTTCTGTCAAATTTTAAGGAGTCTTTTTACAGTTCAAGTCTATAGATCGCAATTCTTAGAAATGTTTTTGAAGAATTACAAACCACATTGCGTATATTATAAACTTCTTGGTGTTAAGCTAAGTTATATTTGGTGCAGCTCTAAAATTCTGCTTCTTAATTTAGACGCATGTATTTTACATGAATTTTATAAAAACGAAGATTTTTGAATAATATCTTGTTATCAAAGCAAATATGTTATTTTAAAAAATTATAGGTCGGCAGTAGATGATTAACTGTTCTCCACAATAAGGCCGGAATCTGTTACACATTTATCGTTTATTTAAACATTATACAATAAAAATTAAATGAACTATGGACTGCTGACGTTATGATAATGTGAAGCATATGCCATTCTGTAACATTCCAATGTTTGGGTTCCAAAGTTCCTGAATCCTGCTTTGTGATGAACACAATGCTTCCATCCCATATTGAACAATTTACTGACCCAATTCCACTGAGATCAAAATGATTTCATAAATAAAAAATATTAATTTTAATATGAAAACGTATTGAGTCACGTGATGAAACGTATAAATTTGAGGCGGAACATTTGATACCTCATATGAAAGACCTAAAATTACGTAGTTATTTACATTAATATCTCTTCATGATATTTTTCTAATATTTATATACACACAATTTTAAACAAACACCAATGATTAAATTTACATGTGCATCTGGTTACATGGTATGAAGCTTCTGGATAATGAAATCCTTCAAATAGTTCCCTGTAAATACTAAGAATGTTAGTTATAACTGAGCTGCTGTAGTAGGCTAGTAAATGCCGCAGAAACATCAATGAATTTTACATGAACAATTATGTTCTGAAGAACTCGAATTTATGAACTGCATGACTTCAGATTATCGATGATGGCTATTCCTAGTTATGTTAGAAGCCATATGAGTACAATTCAGCCATATGTTCTATGATGGGTGCAGAATCATCTAACGACATGGAAAAGAAAGAGTAGATCAAAGTAAATGAATTCGGTTGATGGTTCGTGAAGATCACTTCGTCTCGTCAAGTGATATTTACATATACTTACCATTATTAAAAGGGTCACATGTCTCCTGTCAAACCATTCATAACAGAGTTCACAATGTTGTATTAATTTAATCGCAGCAAGCCACACTCAGTTACCTAAAATAATTCGATACATACTTATTGTATTATTTTATGTCTACTCCATTGCTACTAAAGAAAAGAATTTCATCGGGTATTGTTCTTGGAGAAATACCCGATTTCCTTATTGAGGAGCAACGATTGTGGGTGGATCTCATGAACTTTACTTACATACCCATTCCAACTAATACTAATTCCAAACCAAACCCATTCATATTAATTCCAAACCAGTCTTCATAGTTTGGGGGAGGGGCTATTATACTGGAGACCGGAGAGCATTTGTGTACATTACTCACAATTCAACATTATACAGATACATGAAAGTTTTTATGCCTGTAGTGTCGCATCTGAGCTGGCACCCTCCTTTCCCCGTTCACGACACACCAGCCGAAGGACTTTGAGCTTCATATATTAACATGAATCCGTCCCCAATCCATGGAGCTAATGCAACCCAATAAGGGAGAATGTGGGCATCCTCCTAACGACTGCCCATGGAAAATGATGCTTCCCTTTGCTGTTCTTAACGGGAAACGGTGAGAAGCTATTGATCCGCTGGAACTCGGTACGTTTTTACAGCAAGATAATGCCCAGCCTCAAGCTTCATGGTACACATTGAGCAGTTTTAATGAAACTGATTTACTTTATTAGTTTGCAGCCTCCCCTTTCTTTATCCCATCGAGCATGTATGGGTATGAGAGTCACAGAACTTTACTATAGATATATTGAGAGAGTCACAGAACTTTATTATAGATGTATTGAGAGAGTAAACTAACTTTACTATAGATGTATTAAGAGAGTCACAGAACTTTATTATAGATGTATTAAGAGTTGCGTCTCTTGAGAACGTGTAGCCAAGTATTACCACAGAAGATAATAAGCAGCCTCGCAAATCTTCAATTTCAATTTTAAAGGCTTGTATAACTGTCTGTGCTAGTTGCAGAAGACACAGGATAAAGTGTTATTTTACATACTTTTGTATATAACCTTCATAAGGGTATTAATTCAACGGATACCATTATTTTCACATAGTTTCAAATCATTCTTTCATGGTGTTGCATTTTCAATTTTCACGAGTGTGTGGTTGCAAATGTTACAGAATGAATTTATACTTCACCACGAAATTAAATTTATACTCCACCACGCAATTTAAAAGTTAGTCAAGCGTAAAAAGAATTGATTTTGTGGTTATTATTATACTTTCAAGGACTTATAATCGAATTTACATATTTAAGCCGTTCATTAAATTTACGTGACTGTGAATAAATTATATTTTCTCAGGGAATGGTAAATCTATGCCTCAAGCAACTGATATGTTCACTTGATTAGCGTTTACTTCCTTTAGTCAACGCAGACCTTTCAAATTCTCGAAATTCTTCCATTTTCAACAAAGAATATAATCAAATAACGGAATTCTTAGATTTTCCGATTTGAATGTGAATGCATTTGAAAACAATTCCTTAGTACAGACATTTTAATATCCGTAAATTTGAAATCTTCAAGAACAAATCAAAAACTGTGTGTCTATCCTTTTAAAATTTTTTTAATTTCTATTCCGGGAATACAATTGGAGTAAGCAAAAAATATATGTCAAAAATTAAGAAATTATTATCAATGTTTTAAAATACCCCGTTTAGCATCATATCTTAAAAGCAACATACGAAAAACTAACGATTATATCTGTTCAAGACTAGAAAAAAACTTCTGTACTAAACAAATGTTATAATTAAATGTGTGAAAAGTGTATATATAAAGAAACATTAATTTTAATGACAGTTAAGCATTTTACATCAATTAGTGATTTATTTTAGGAGAGAAATATTCGAAATGAAACAAAATCTGACTTTTGATGTTATAAAAGTTGGTGCACAAAATAAAATATTAGCATATACATTACTAACTTGACTTCTGACCTGTGGATCCCGGGTTTGAATCCCGATTCGGGCATGGATGTACTTTCTTTTTCTGTTCTCTCTGTGTTTTTCTGTCCTTTCTTCTGTGATCATGTATGAATGTGGTCCACCCTAAAAAACGGATTTGTGGTAGTATGTCGTGGGCAACGCTACTCGTTTCCGTGACTTGGTTCACAGGTGCCCGACAAATGAATAGGATCTTCTGGCCTTGTTGTGGCATTGGGTTCGTCACCCAAGTGCCTGCCGTTGGAAAAAATGATGAAATTTCCAGTTATTTTGGAAAAAAATTAACGTACAACACTACACACACATATATATTTCTTGTTTGTCTGATTTGTTTTATTATTACTATTGTATTTAATTGCTTTCTTACTGTATTAACTGCGGTATTACCGCAGTTAATACAGTAAGAAAGCAATTAAGGTAGAATTAAAGAATAGGTATAATTAAAGAATAGGTAATTAATTAAGCAATAGGTAGAATTAAATCTAGACATTTAAAGTAATAATTTTTTCAACATACATTTTCTGAAAAATTAAGACTTTATTCAGTTCCAAATATTATCTGCAGAAAATTCATTTAATTATACATTTCCTTGAAATAAAATAATGCTATTATTATTATATATTTTCAGATATTTGTGTATAAATGAGAACAGGGCTTCACGTATATTCAAAATTCATCTAACAGTAACACTTGAGTGAACATTTTATAGCTAAAATAGGAAGAAATTTATCAAACATTTTTCATATTTTTGCAATCTTTTATAGATAACTCAAATGTTTAAGTGTTTTAGGAATTCCAAAAGCGTATGTAGAGCTATCTAATGTAATTGAATCACATAAAATACAACTTTGTGTGTGTGTGAGTGTAATGTCTATTTGCATTATTTAGACATTGATTATTTCTATTAAAATTTATAAAAAAGAAAACATGCAGGCCACTTTTTCTTAGTTTAGCTACTTAATTTTATTCATCTTCTACTCTTAATTTTACAGCTACAGTTGAATGAATTAAAGCTTAATTAAAAACATAAAATGGCTTTATCAAAATTTTATAACATAGGATGTAATAAACTGTTAAAAAGCATACTTTTTTAACATATGATTCTTCTAAGTGTCAGTGATACTACGAAGGACAAGTTTAGACGCTTTCTTACACTCGATTTCCGCAATGCTAATTCCTCTTTAGTAATTACTTAGAGTAATTTTCAATTCCCCTAAAGTCATGCTAATAAAACTTTTAATTACTAAGATTATCAATTTTAAATTTTTATTCTTGTCTTTTTAACCTCCGTATAAAGAAACCCATTATTATGAACTGGAAAAATACAAATGAATGTTTTTTGGGGAAAATTACAGAAAAAAATTATTTTCCATTCACAAAGAACTCAGGATTGAAATTTGGTGTAATTTAAAGTTTCAAAACATGATACATGTGTTTTAAACATTTTACCCTTTGTTAATATTTTACAGATATGTCTTTATAAGACGTTTCATTGTATAACTTTTTCTAAGAAGTAGCAAGCCGTATCAGAAAAGCTCTTGCCTTCGGTTGAACAGTCCGTGGGTTCGATTACCACCTCGAGTATTGATGTTTGTAGTAGTTCACAGAATTCACTTTGAATTGTAGGTCCTAGTTTTATTAGCTATGGTGTTCCAAAAATGACCATTATGCGGCAAACAAACAAACTACAGGTGAAAGTGATTTTTTCTTTTGAATTCATACACATTTTCTAAGTGTAAAGAAATTTAGTTTTTGAAATGCTTATGATTTGTTTCTAGGGATTTTTTTTCCAAAATATCAGATCATTTCTGTGTTTCTTATTTCATGGAAAATTTTCTACATTATAATTGATTTTGGCCATTCCTGTCACACCTTTTCATCATCAAACATAAATTCTACTTTTTAGTAAGTTTGTATTTCTAATTTATACATTTTTACTGCAGCAAACATCATATAAGATAAAATATACCATAAAAAGTTTTAGCATAATAATTCAGCTCATAAATAAACGAAAAAGGTTTTATTACAAAAAATACACCTACTGTTTTAAAGAAAAATTACTATAAATCACTTGTAATGTCATTAAAAACTAGAAACTGTAATGATCAGTGTTCTTTCAACATCACCATTAAAAATTAAATGTTTCTGTAATTATCAAGTATTGAGTGGTTAAAGAACAAGTATTTTATTAATGAGTTTTATTTAAATCACAAAAAATATAAGAGAAACAATTGGTTTGAATTCATAAAAATAATTTTTTCTTATGTCTTAGATAATATTTGTGTCATTTTGTGTATAAATAAAAATTTTTAGTTTAATCTTACTTGTACAGCTAGAAAAAGTACCTTCGTAATTTTATTTTTATTTCTCAACGACCCTTGCTGCTTCCATTTGGTATGAGTCTAAACGTGCTCATTCTTTTGATAGAATACCCAGGATATAAATTTTTCATCTTAAAGATTAGATAAAGCTACTTCCTTGCCTGCATATTCATTTGGTTCTGAGTTATTAGTTTACCAATTTTAAGTCAATACAGCACTAAAATTGATAAACTAAAAACTTTAGTGCAACAAATGTTATAATACATAATACGTATACTAAATCATCAGCAGAATTTTATACAATCACTTAATACAAAAATAAAGAAAAAAAGCGCATACGTTTCAAAAAGTATGAAGTAATTTTTTTAAAGAAAAGAATTTTCGTCCTGCTGAATTATTTTGTAACATTTTTCATAGTTAATAAATACTACAAACAGCTGATCAGTTGTGCAATGTGGGAAAGGAGATTTATATTATAGTTGACGCCCAACTGGGCAGTTTCTGAACACTCTGACTAATTCGATTGGTTTAATTGGCTTAAAATAAACTTCGATTCTCAACAGCATCCATTTCCGTGGTGGGATTCGAACTGTTGAGCTGATGGTCAGAATACCAACCATTCGGCTGTTAGAGGAGGGCGTAATTTCTTATTTTTTTAAAAATTTTCTTTAAATCCTGAAATTTTGTTTATTTTAATAATAAAGTAATAAAAATGCAAAGAAATATTATTTTTCACCATAAGTTTAAGATTAAAACAAGTAAAAAAATTTTCCTCAAAATTATAACTATTCATTTTTTAATTTCTCTTTCATCAATCAATTTAACCAGTATTAGTTTAAAATAATGTATCCTGAGACATCATAATTTCAAAATTATTCGCAAAAAATAAAAAGCTATTCGCAATTTTAATCTAATCTGTAATATAACCAACGGGAACTTTTTAAAAAGAATAAAATCACATAAATAAGAAATTTCCCTTATTGATTCAATTTATTATCTAAAAGTTTGGACTTTCCTTACATATGTTCAAGAAACATTTGAAAACAATTTAATATGACACTAATCTAAAAGTTATTATTAAATGATATAGTATTTCTAATTTAGATACTTAACAAAATCTTTGTAAGTTCAGGGTTCTTATCTGATGCGTGATTCATTTTTGATGTCCTCAGTTTCATTGCTGATTGTAATTAATTACTTTTAATCACGTTCTTAAGCAAACAAATTCATTTAACAGAATTGGTCTTTCTCATCATTATGCTAATGTAATAAGTCTTATCGCGAAATAGCACTGTCACTTTTAGGAAACAAATGATCTAACAAGAGTAATCTTCTAAAATGTATTCTGTGTTTCACTTTCTAGTTATCACCGTTTTCTAGATTATTTAGAATTGATTAATACCCCAACTTTCTTATCTATTGAAGAGAACATAAAATGAGAATTAATAACCAGATTATAATATATTTTGCAATGCAATCTTTTCGAAAGGGGAATAGAGAAACACACCCCGAATTTATTTAACAGAAATGGATTTCAAATATCTCATTCTATCTTGTTATCTCGACTGTAATATGAAGCCATAAAATCATTAATATTTTCACTAGCATGGGATTTATATCTCGTTAGAAAACTTAGGCGTATAATAATCTAGAATTTTTTTACTCATTACTTTATAGACTATTTATGCACTTGGTAAAAATGTTATAATTTCTTATAAATGATTTCCTGTGCGTACACAAATAAAAATTTTCATAAATTTTTTTCAGAATTTTAAACCGTCAAATGTTTGGTATGTAAAATGTTAATTGAAATAAATTTAATTTGTTTATTGCTCAATGGACATATTTTACTCATGTGGACTAATTAAGCCGGGATCTGTAGTTTTAAACACATTCCAAACCATTTTGCGCATTTATGTCCCGAGGGGATTCGACCTCTCGAACTTCTGAACCAAACCCCACAGAGTTAACCATTCAGCTTCCAGTTCGGGTAATTGAGAGTGAGAAATATCTTGTGAATTGAAGTATTTATAATCTTTATGCTTTTTTTAATTGCATTTACCCAAAATCTTTTCTTTAATGTAAGGTCCTAATTGCAGTTATTTTCAATATCCATAAGTTTGTAAATTTTTTTAATGAACTTAAATAAAATGTTTTATAAATCAAGCAAAATGTCATAAAAATATTTTATTTAATGAATTTAACTCAGCCTTAACTAAAGCAGGATGTTTTTAATGTTAAAAATATAATTTTGTTCTGATCAAACATTTTGAAAGTTTGCATTTAAAAGTGTAAAAGGAAGTACATTTTGAAATTTTAATTAAATTGCAATTTATTGAATCCGCCTATCTGGGTTGATTAAAGTCTTGCCCAGTAAAATTCCTTTCTATGATCCCTCGTTGAACAATAAAAAAATATTTTTGTAGTAAATTTTATTGAAATTTTGTTTTTATCCTGTACATCTGTCTTAGTGGATACTTTAAAATTTTGTAGTATCTTCCATTGCAGTAGTTAAATAAAGTTCATTGCTTATATAAATATTCCTTGACAATACATGGTAGTCTGTTCAAAATTGTTCTTTACATTATTATTTTATCCGTGAGACGGTATCAAAATACATAATTATTTCAGTAATCTATTATACATATCGAAAATAATACAGTTTGTTAGGAACTGTGAGTGGCAAAACATAGAGAACTCTATGTGTGTGTGTAAATTAAAATTATTGCAATTTGTAATATAGATAATTTACACATATGCTACTTCCGAAGGTAATACATTAAACAATGCAGCACTTTTAATGTAAATCAATGTTAGAAAAGAATATATTGTGCAAGAAATGTGCTTTTGAAGAATTTAATACACTTACATGATAGAATTAATGTCTGAAGAATATGATAGCCATTCCATTGCATAACAATTTTTACAAAATTTATACATCAGACAAGTTGCTTGAAATATATTGGGTAACAGTAAGATCTGTTTTAAGCTAACGTCTCAATTTTTGTGCACCAAAAATTCTCGAATCCAACACACTGAAGTATCATATAATATATTATCCACAAGCTCAGACAACTCATGCAATATCTTACATATATTACATATATCTTGCACGTAAGTCATTGATATCAACAGGTTTACATACACAATGAGTACTGGCGCAATATCTTTTCTGTCTTGACAATAACCTAAACCAGAGAACTTTTCCAAGATTACTGCAAAAGTATTTGTTTGTTCCTCATTTATTAGATAAAAATATTGAATGTCTTCATTTTTTTAAATGTATAAGCATTTTAAGTACTATATACATTACATTTATATGTAAGGAAAAGTTTGACTTTTGAGCTGATTATTTTACTCATTTCAATTTGACCTAACAATATGCGCTATCCTTGTGGCGAGTGTTATAAGCAAGGCGTACTAAACTGTGCACGTATAACGTGGTAATTTCTTTATTGCTTCTTTTTCATGTCGTTGTTTCATTGTTTAACGATATTAACAGTTGTCGTTGTTCAGATACTAGTTTATCTAATACTGTTCATTAAATGGTAAAGGAAGGAAGTAGGAATTTTGTGTGTGTGTGAGTTGGTATTATAATTTTGTTGTATATGACACGCAGAAAAACACAAATTATTATCATTTTACATTTTTAAATTTTAAGAAGTTTGAATTAATGTTTCAAGACTCTGGATCCATAGTAAAATAAAAACAGAAAGTTTATGAAAATTAACAATTTTGAAACATTTCCTGCTGTTGTGACTTTTTCTGCTTCTTGACAGTAACATTCTATGCAATATTTATGTTTGCAGCTGTTGCCTTCAATTTCCTTTTACAGAATGGTTGTTCTAAAATTGCTCAATATGCTATCATCTATTTAATTTATGACTCCTTTATATACTGTTTTGAATATTATATATATGTATATATATATATATATATATATATATATATATATATATATATATATATATATATATATATATATATATATATATATATATATATGACAGCAATTCTAACTCTATTTCAGGTCGCATTAGCGTACTTAAGTTAATTTTTATTAATAACTAAGTTAAATTGTAACGCCATCAATGTGAATAATATTACTATGCTGAATCTTGGTTTCATCTTTTAACATACCGCATAAAGGTAAAGAAAGATGCATGAAATGAAAATCTAAATCAGAAATAATGTATAGATGAAAATCTTGAAAACACAAATTTTTGTTCAAGATGAAACTTACACTGTCCAACATTAAAAATGCAGCTCCAAGAAGGAGTGGTTAGAAAACTATGCAAATTTCAGGATAGACGCATCTTATCGAGTAATGCAAATGGTGTGTAAAATAACACCTTATATTTAATCCTTACACACCTTTTATCTTGAAATCCTTTCCTTATATCTTATACTATGTGCAGCTCTCTGGAGCACATAAGACAGGATATAAAATGAGGAACCATCAGAGGGAGCAATATTTGTGCAACCGTTTGTGCTGCTTGGAAAATAATCCTTGAAAGTTTGTTCTTGTCGCAGAGGACACCTTTAATTGCAGAGAATGCCAGGCCATCGTCGACAGAGTCAATTCCAGCAGACAAACGAGTTTAAGAACTGCATGGTGATCGGACAGAGAAGGGCAGGTTGGTATTTATGAAAAATCGCAGCTAACAGACACCTAGATGCATCCGCATTGCACTGGCTGTGGTGAAGATGGTTGTGACATAGAAAAGTTTGTAGGGTGCCGGTGCAGTCTTAGTGACCCCAACAGGTGTGGATCGACGCGTCCGAAGAGAGGCAGTGGTGGACCCGCAAAGCATGTTTCCCGAAATTCTCCAGCGTGTACAAGACACTCTGGATACTTCACTATCGAGAAGAACTATTTGCCGTCGATTTGTTTTTAGTGGCCTGCGTTAATGGCGTCCGTTAAGAAAACTGCCATCGACCCCATAACATAGACGCCAACGTCTGGAATGGTACCCTATTAGAACGATGTTGATGACGAAGAGTCTTAGGATCGTCTTCTCGGACGAGTCTCACTGCTGTTTCATCAGTGACAGTCGACGCGTATGAGTAAGACATCAACATGGAGACAGGCCCAAATGCAGCAGCAATTGTGAAACGCTCCTTCTCGCTAAAACGTGTTATCATGTTTTGGGTTGCCATTGTGTATGACTCCAGGTCACCACTAATTTGTATTCACAGCACTATGACAACCCAGAGTTACGTGAATGATGTGCTGTCGCCAGTGACACTCCTGTACCTTCAGGGGATGTCCAATACCCTTTATCAGCAGGATAATGTCCGACTGCACATTTCTCGCATCAGCCAACATGCCCTGCAATCTGTAACGCTTCTTGCCTGTCCATCGTGCTCACTAGACATGATTGGACGCTATTTGCAAACCCCACCAATGTCTCCTCCAGACAACGCACTTTAGTAAATGGTTGACAGGGAATGGAGAGACATTCCTCATGAAGCCATCTGTATTTTCATTGACTTTGTATCTAGAAGTGCTGCTTAGTTTATCACCATCCACGAACGATTGTCCTACAACCTACTAATCCGACCCTGTTCTCGCACGGTATTATGCATATCATTTCGAAATACAGTTTATTTATTGCTAGTTTCTCTTTCTCTCTCTGTTTGCCGAGTTTCGTCCATTTCTGGCAATTCCTTCTTGGTATTGCATTTTCATTGTCGGGCTGTGTATAAAAGTTTTGTAAGCTTTGAACAATGAGTTTTGTATTCTCATAACGAAGCGTGAGAGCTTTAAACAGCAACTCATAATAATGATTTGGTGACTACATCTGTTTTGCAGAACTTTTAAGAGAAGCATTCAAATAGTAAAACTTCTGAGTCTGATAAAGTTGGATTTTTTCTATTAAATTTTGAAACTGTTGCTTAAAAATGCTTGAGTTATTAAATTGACCATCAAATTGTAGTAAAGAAATTTCGGGTAATCGAATACTTTTTTCAACTCAAGAACTTTTCAATCAAGTAGTAAAGAAATAGTTTTGCACTGACTTGAAATTCTTTTAAGTCTTCATCAATTTTTCCAGAATTTTTTTCAACTTTTTAAAATTTGTCGTCATTTTCTATTTCAAGGTATTCATGCTTTACAACTTCTAATTTGGTCTTAATATCCTGTAATGAATCTAGAACTGCAAGAATTACAGTTTCTTCTAAATCTTTTAACTAAATCTTTTAATTTTTTTCAACGTAAGTTTATTTGATAGGGCTTGAGTACTGAAGCGTTTTCGATTTAATAAATTAATGGATGGCATACTTTCTATTTGGTTCTCCAGTTCATATGATCAAAAAATCTAGTGTAATGTTCTTAAAATAATATACTATTTCGATTGAACTAAAAGTTTATTCATCATATGAAATTTTATGAAGATATACCTGCTGTGCTGCAAGCTAATAAAGTAACAACGAACGAACGATAATGACAGCAAAAACTGAGTTTTTTTTATTCTACGGCCATTTGGGGTTGCTCGTACTTTGGCGAAAGGAAAAAAATAGCCAACTTCAAAGTACTGGCACCAACTTTTCTCACTCTCACTCTCTCACTCACTCACACACAAACACACACACACGTGTGTGTGTGTGTGTGTGTATGTATATATGTAATCTACTGAGTAAAACATAAACAACTACGTAAATTTTAAGTAGTCATCTATGAAATTTCAAAAAAAAAATGCTCTCTAGACCTGCACATTGAACACGCAAGGAAGAAGAAATAGTTTGAATGACTTCACACATGGAAGAATGGTCGAAAGGAAAGAGGAGTGGCATAGTGTGTACAGTGTAGCTGAAGTGTTTCGAATTTACAAAAATGGAATTTCGTTGTCTTGGAAAGCCTTCCAAATCATAAGTATCGAAGTTAGAAAAGTTAGTGGTATTGAAGACCCAGGAAAATAACTGTAGTAAATGATCTATGCATCGTCCTACAGACAAAAAAAAGCATAATACCACCAGCACCATGTACAGATATGGGGTCACAAGTATCACAGTTTATTAACTCCATAGGGCATGAAAAAGATGGTCTAATCATCCACTTGACTAAACGCTGCATCTTTTTAAAAATTAATCAAGGACGTCATTATTTAGAGTGGTGTGAAAAGCATAAAAATTGGCGATCTCATGAATGGAGTCTTGTCCTCTTTATTGATGAGAGAAGTTTCTATGTTACAAGTGATTCACAATGCAGTTGATTTATAGGGAAATCGGATCACGATTTCATCCAAGTAACATCACGGAGAGATATTTTTACATTGGTTCTGGAGTTATCGTCTAGAAAGCATCATGCAGAAGGAGTAGATAGTGCCTCCGCTTTCGGCTAATTTTCTGTAGTTAAAAATTACTATCGTAAGAAAATGATCAATCCAAATGTACGTCTGTTACGAGGTGCTACTAGATCAGATTTTTTTTTTCATGACAATTCATATTCACACCGGATTCTTGCTGTTCAGAAACTACTGGAAAGGAAAGATATTCCTCGAATGGATTACACATCGTACTCTACTTATTTAAATCAAATAAAACATGTGTAGGATTCTTTGGAGAGACGCTTTGCGGCATGATTACTTCCTCCGGGTAAAATCCAACAGTTCAAATAAATGCTGATTGAAAAATGGGCATTTTTACTTCAAGAAATTTTAGACAATCTGGTTTTAAATATGGAGAGTTAGTGGGAAGCAATCATTATGCAATAAGGAAAGAGCCTATTTCATAGGAACCTGTTGTTCACTTTCTTGGCTATTTTTCATCATCATTTAAGTACATAATGCTCTCTCTCATTTCAGAATTTCATGTCTTTCAGATGATTTCTTGCAAAGTTATGGCAAAAAATATCTGTAACTTAAATTTTGCTCACCAGTGTCTACATAGCCCAATTCTACCAGGTTGTCACATAAATCTTTTGCGATAAATAAAATTGCGTCACATAAATTTTTTATCTCGAGAAATTATTTTAGCATCTTATAATTCTAATATGATTAAGGATGCTTTCACTATTTCTACATTTTTCGAACTTGTTTTGTAAACTGCAATAAAATATTATTTATTTTATGTAAAAAAGGCAAGTATCGTACAGTTAAAAAATGTTACTTCTAAAGTAGTAAGAACCACAGCATTTCTTCTGGGATTTACTATTTTCTTCTATATAGCTTTATTTGTTACCACTTTCTTTTGTAGGCAAAAATATTAAAATTCACGAAGTACGAGCTTTTTCATTTCATCTCTATTTTTAAATCTGTTTCTCAACTTTTGGGAATCTGCTTGTGTTTGATAGAAAGCGTATAGGCGAAATAAAATCTAATTTTTTATACAAAAATACAGGCTTCTAGAGAAATACACACAAATTATTCATTTTTACTGGCTTTATGACTTATATTAAGTTTATCACTCCGGTGAATAAGGCACATGTTTTAAGAAAAAAATTCTAACTGAAATAGAATTTTTTGATGCCAAAAATTAAATAATTAATATCAGTTACCCCTAGAAAATAGTAAATATGAAGTATTATATCAGTTTTAAAAAGCTTCTAGCAGACACAACTTGATGTGAAAACAACTTTTACGAAGGAAAAGATTGAATATATATGCCTAGTTTCCAAGAATTTCTGATAAATCACCTGTTTAGAAATGTTGCCCAAATTTAAATATGTTATAAGTCAACTTCTATCATCAAAATATTAAATCTTATAATTAAATCTTTGATTTTGCAAGATTAAATAAATCAATGATTATGAAACTATTCTTAGTTTTGGAAACGACATAAAAAATGTCATGTTTAAGAAAACACAAATTAACTTATATTGATATTAAGGGTATACTTCCTTTCCATTCATATGGTTAATGTGAAAAAGACCACATGTAATAAAATAAATTTATATGATTCATATTAGTATTAAATTGCTATTAAAATTTTATACTAATTTATACATTACAAATTCTGTAATAAATTTAATATTTCATTATGTTTAAGCAATGAATACATTTTTATGTTTATGTGATGTGTAAATTACACAAATTTAAAGTATAAAATAAAAAAATACTAATAGAAATCAGACGGAGAGAACACGACAAAGCAAAGGTTAAAGCTATGTGTACGTATGTTTACATTTTTAGGATGTGCAGTAAAGAATACTTAAAATGAGAAGCGAACAAATAACGTCCTATGCAGTGCTTTTCAGTTCAGTTAACAAATCCTAATTTTGCTATTATATTTTTCTTTCTTAAGTCTCCATCATGTTACATTTGCATGTCATTTCAGAAATTTCTTTTACTCTCTCATGAAATGCTTTTCTATTCAAACCTTTATTTTTAAAATTAGTGTTTTATGAGAATCAAATTACCATTATTTTTTAAACGAATGATTTATTGTTTACAAATGCATTACTCGTTTTGAAAAATGCCTCTGTTATCCTCATTGTTCCTAAATACTGTTACTAAATTTAGTTTAAAGTTAATATTTACAAAATAGGGAAACAGAGTAAGAGATATCTGCTGTATAATGTTTTCAAAATTTGCGTAAATCAACGCGATGAATTTGTCTTAATGATATTTCTTTCCTTAATTGTAATCTAAGCAAGAATTGAGTTAACAAAAGCTTATAAACATCTACCTTCTACCCTAAAGTCTTCTTGCAATTTTGAGAAATAAAAAAACCTTAAGGGCTGATTTAGAATATTACCAGTTGAATGAATCACAAATGATTTTCTACCGACTCCCAATTTAGTTAATTTGTGGGAGCGGAAGCATATCTTTGAGGCCGCAAGTGAAAGATAAATTTAAATTTCACGTGAGCGAATTCTATCGCTTAATTAACGTTTACTTTGTTTGGTTTGACGGAGCTTTTGATTTATGCGAATTTATCTTCCTTCGGAAAGGAAAAGTTAAATAAGGGATTCCTTGGTTTTCGTAATTTGAGAATGAATGCACGCGTGAACAAGTCATTTCCTAAAATACGGGAAGCTATCTTCTAAGCATAAACAATGCGAAATAATTCCCCACATTCTCGTTTTTAGTTTTAATTATGTTCCGAGAGGAAAACTCTTACACATTTAGGGTAAATAAATATGAAATGCGGAACGAATTTTAGAATTTGTAAGTGTCATGGGAAACGCATACATTCGATGTTATTAACTGGTGATAAATGTCCACTTGCGATATAAATTTAAAAAATATTTTCGTAAGCTTTCAGGAAAAAAATTAATAGTTCCATATAAATTTTTGTAACATATTTGCTTATCATAAAAAGACATTAAATGTATTTGACAGTTTATTTAAAAAAAGATTTTAAGTTGTATATATTTTTATTAATGTTATATATAACTTTTTAAAATATTTTTAAGGACAAATCATTTGTGTATCAAAAAATGATAAAAATATTATCTATGTTAACTCTCTCTCTCTCTCTATATATATATATATAATCATACATTTATTGCTAAATTTTATCACAGATCTTGACTTAAGCATTGATCACACACACATACACAAATTTTTATTTTCCAAACATCAATACTAAAGTCGAATTTAAGGACAAAGTTTCTATCTTTTGCGAACAAATCAATAAATCTTGATTCATTTCCCAATATTATACCATATATATATTTACTTCTGTACAGATAAATGCAAAATTATGAAAAGAGAGTATTAAAATTATTATTAAATTTTTATTATGGAAATACACTATTTTTATTACATGATTTTGAGAGCGAGAAATACACACGATCTCCAGGTAATATGCATATATTTTTTTATCTCTTTTCATTTCAGTTTTAAGATGATATTCCAAATATCAAGTCAAATTTTAAATCAGAAATATTGAAATGCATCTAACATAACACCGAATAAAATGATGTTTTATTGTTTTTCTTTACGTTTTCTGACATGAATGAGTGATTGATTGTTACGTAACATGTTTGCATATTTTCATTCCTCTGGTAAAAGAATTGCTGACAACTCGTATTGGCTTCCAAAAAGTAACTTTTTTCTGCATGCTCAATCTTTGGAAAAATATGTACTTCAAAATTTCATCAAGAATTCAAAGAATATAAAGCTTTGCAAACAAAAATTTAATTTGAGGGACTGGATAGTAATCAATAGAGCCTATCTCATCTTGTCACTATTAAAAAATATGTAAGTTAAAATAATATTTTTATATTTTAAAAAATTAATATTAATTTTCTGTCATAAAATTTGCTCAGAATAAGATATTTATGCTTAATATTTGCCATAAATAATATTTTTGAGATTTAATATTCTTAAGATATTATATTTTGTTAATTTAACAAGTTACAAAAATAGAAAGCTATACTCTAAATATATAAATTTGGCTATTTTTACACAGAAATCAAATTCTTCACTTCATCAAAAAGTACCATTAGATTATTTTTTGTTCAGAAAAATGTCTAATGAATCATTACATGAATATGTTTGGTTATCCAGAAAATATATTTGAAAAAAAAATGCATATAATTCGCTCTCTTTATTTTCATAAAATATTTACTCTGATACAACTCTACGTAATTGTTTTTCATATTCTAATCTTAGATAACCCTTCAATAATTACCTCAAATATAATAGTGAAAAATTATCAAAATTACCTGGTCCAGAATACCTGGTAACAAAAGAGTATCCAGACATCGATCACATTATAGAAAGCATTTACTTTGTATGAAATTTTTATCAAATGTAAGTATAATTGGCTTTTAATAGATTGTAAAAAGGTAATTTTAATGATGTGAAACAAAATTTATTTTCAAATTTTCTCATTTTGTTGAGTTTAACTTTGTTTTGCAAAAACACTTGTCAAATTTGTGTCAAAAACACTGGATGAACTGAACTATGTATCTGAATATAAAATATATATGTGAACTATCATTAAATTCTCTTCCTTCATATAAATGTAATAATAAACTTATTTTCAATCATCATAAAATAATATGAATTTAATTTCTGTATATTCAATAAAATATCATTTTTGTAAAATTTCATCCATAATAAAGGAAATATTCTAATTTTAGGATGAAATACTTTTTAAATATTCCCACAAATGCAAATTTGTTTTTTACTTTGAAAATAATATGAAATCATAAATTTACTGATTATGAAACGCTAAAATAAAAGTTACTATAACTAGAAATTCGAAATAGAATTAAAAGACCTGGATATTTCAAGCAATATCGAATAAGTTTTAATATATTTTCATCCAATTATAGAACGTAAATGAAAAATTCCATATTTTAATCTTACCTTCAATTAATTTAAAACATTATTTTAGCAATTATACTGAATTTTTCGTAATTCCTGATTGAGCTGAAACTGGTCTTGATGAGTTTGGAAATGAATTAAGTTTATGAATAAATCCCTTTCTAAGTTGTTTTAAGCTCGTGTCAAGGGCCTCAATTTACAATTTCCTCCTATCTCCGAAATTAATTTCGCTACATGGGCATAAAGCATTATCGTGAACTCAAGTTTAGAGCAGTTTCCTCATAAGTCTGGCAATTATTGCTTTCATTAAGTAATTTAGCGTGGAAAATGTGTTAAGCATGAAATAAAATCAGTTGCAGTTAAAGTATATAAATGAGCACCGTTTAAAATATTTAATCAAATAATAGATCAATGCCATTTCAAGTAAACTGAACCAAAAAGATTAAAAAACTGAATTGCAAATTACTTTTTATATTTATTGCCTCTTTTTGTTGAAAATTTAAGTGCTGAAATGCTTTTCTTTAACAAAACAATTAGTGCCATTTTAATTATAATAGTAAAATGTTAACTTATTACCATTACGTAGCATATGTAGTGATATATAATTGAATAAGAAAACTTTAAAATGAAATATTCCAGGTTGTATAAAGGAGCATGAAATAATATTATATTCAAATGAATCTTACTTTTTTATTGTTATAACAATACGATCCAGTTTATTTACATGGTAATGTTTTATAATACTCTGAAGTTAGCTGTATATTTTAAAGTGAAAAAAAATATTTGTGATAAAAGTGAATTATTTGTTATTCAAGGTAGAAAATGTAATTCAGTTTAAAATTCGGTTGAAATCTGATTTAGTCACGAAAAATATCCTTTTTAACTAAATAGTAAAAATATGATGTTTAACTGGTAGTTGTATATGAAATTATGTAATAAAAATTTAAAAAAAGTGATATGTATATTTAATAATTTTACAGAACCTAAAAATCACTATAAAACTTTCTATTTAAATGCTTGTAAAGAAGTTATATGCATCACCATATTCATAATATAAGTTCATTTTATTTACAAACTTCAAATGGTTTTGTTTGAACAAGCTTTGAGAAGAAAACAAACTTCAAACTGCGAAATCAAAATTCAATCACTTTTTATGGAGAACGAGAAAAAATGACTTTTTCTTAGAAATTAAATATTTTATGTGTAGAAAATCTTGTTTTACATATTGCATAGTTATCAGCTTTAGACTCAGTTTGTGAAATCTGAATATGTACGATTTATTTTTCACGTATCGTTGGGGCCATATGTAAAACAGAAAAATAAGCATTCGTGAATTATTATCAATTGATCCAAACAATTAATAATTATTACCGCTGTTTTTAACGACATAAAAACACACATTATTGTGTATGGTATTAATACGATATGATATTAATGCATAAAAATATGGTATTTTTAAATTCCTCGTTTATTTTCACTCTCTCATTTAAGTTGATGATAATTTAATAATTATGAATTTTGAGGTAAAACTTTACAAATGTCATTAATTTAAAAATTTAATTTGAACAAATTAAAAACAAGTTTCTGTATTGTTTCAACTAATAGAAATTATTTCTTCATAGCTATAAATATGGTTAAAAATATTGGGTTGTTCGGAAATAATTTTGTTTTTCTCACCTGGATCAGCTTTTTACAAGTAAAAACCAACCACTTTATAAATGTGGAATCGTGCTACTACCAGGAAGATGGTAAAAGTTATTTTATTAGAACGGACAATATGGAATACAATACAATATTTATTCGCTATATGTTTTTAATTTCAAAGAAAAATTAAATTACTTTCCGAGCAACCTAATAGTTACATAATAATGTAGCTTTTATATACATAATGTCTTTTTTAATCAAAAATGAGATTGTTACTTATTTATATTATTAAAATAATGTGTAATCAATTCAATAGCATAATGGCGCATTTTTAATATTTTAGTGCTTTTTGAATTTAGGAGGACTTTTAATTGGTAGTCGGTAATATTTATGTGCTACAAGGGAGGAAACCAAGAAAAATCTTTAAAGCACTCACCTAGACAGACAAGCAAACAGCAATATTATTTTCCGTAGTTCCGTAGCAACTAGCATTGGATTGGATTTGGATTTGAACTCTTTCACTCCACACAATACAATCTTACCAACTAGATCGCTTTTCATTCGACTTCTAATATATAGAATTAAGCCATTTATTAGAAAAGGCAATATTTTTCTTTTAAGAGACATTATAGTTTAGAAAGAAAGGTTGATATCACTACTGTAGAAATATTATTTTAAACTCTGATTATATATATATATATAAAAAAAGTGTAAAAATAATATAAATCATATTTAATCAATGTGATAAAGTGAATTCCATTTAATAAAAATAATTTTTTATCACCTTTTTATGTCAAAAAGAACTGATATATTACTAAAAACTTATAGCATGTAAAACGTAATTTTATCTACTTTACTTGACTGAATATTTAAAACTTTATAATCCCATTTCATGTATTTCAATTTTATTTCATATTTTAGAAGTTGTGAGTGATAATTAAATGTGCTAAAATTTATTTTGAGTGATTATTAGTTAACGTTTCCTTAAATTTATATATTTTTCAATTGTTATCTTGAAAATATTCTTGATTTGTAGAGTTTATTAATGTTATATAATTAAGTTAAAAATTTAATTTAGTAGGCAGTACATTAAATTTTCATTCGTATTTCTCCTATCTTACAAATATTAATTTCTCTAAAAGTAATCAGATAAAAAAAATGCATTTAATTTAGCACCTAATTGACTTTTATCACCAGTTCTTTAGTGAATATAACCACACGTTTCTCGTAAATATAAAGCTTTTACACTAGAATTTTTCTCACAAAGTACGATTACTTGACGCTTTTGTTAATTATCAAAGCAATAAGTTAACTGTCGTCTTTTAATCCAATGAGCAAAACCTTGTTGATACTACTATGCAGGAGAAGCAAATTCACAAGCGTATTGAAGATTAAAGTTCCCACCCTTATGACTTCGAAAACTAGGAGAAAATTAAATGAGTTTCATGCATAATTTAACAAAGTTAGTCTTGTAGTTTCTATCGGTGCAAAATTGATTATCGCTGCATGTTATTAAGACATTTCGCGGCAGCTTTGAATACTTAATGAAGATTTCGAGTTCCATATTTCATTTAAAATAAGATAAGAATTTTGCTAACTTTTGTCTCTCTAATTTAAATCTTCTCCTAATTTTGAAATATTGGCAACTGTATTTCTGGAAGCTTAATACTGCTCTTTAAAATAATATGTGGGTGGATTGAAACACATGATGGTTAATCCTTTAAGGAAAATTCATTAATTTTTGAAAGGAAATCAGTTTAAAAATGCATGGAATGCCTGAGTAGAAACACGAATTTTATTTCAAAATTATATTGATATCGTTTGAATGAAAATATTAGACTCAATTATAAAAAATGAAAGAAATTTAATTTATATATTTAGTAAAAAATTGGAAGCAAAATATAAAATAAAATTGTGTCAAAGACAAATGTAAAATTATATCCGTCAATCAGAAAACTATTTTAATCCCATATAGAACAGATTTTATGTTAATAAGTCAAAATTAACTTGATATTTGCATATGTTTTTATAATAATTAAAAAATGGGACATAATGATCGACTAAATAGCATACATTTTATTTAACGAAAAATATATTTATTTTGTTCTTCTTGAAAAAATTTGATGGTGCATTTATATATTATTTGAGATCTTTAAAAGTCTCATGATTCAAATCACAGTTATGTTTAACATTTTTTAACACAATAAATCTAACTTCTTTTTTCCCGAATAATTTAACCTTAAAATTTGTTTACATCACTTATATGTGCCTACCGTCTTGTCTAGTGGTTGCAGAGTGCCTGGCTGTGGGTAGGAAGGTCCTGGGTTCGAATCCTTGTTCTGTCATGGATGTACTTTCTCTCTCTATCTACCCTGTCTTTGTCCTTTCTGTGTCTGAATGAGGTGTAAATGGTTGCCTAACCTATAAACGGGTCCCTCTGGCATGTGTGCACTGAAACAGTCGGACTCCACCCCAAGTGAAAAAGTGGAGTAGCGCAGCCCATATTGTCAGCCTAGCTGGCACAAGACAAAAAAAAAACTTATATGTATAATTTATCGACTTTAAGTAAAATGTATCAACCATAAATTTAAATCTTAAAAAGCTTACAATTATATTTTTAAATATACTGTTGTTTAAAATATAGAAAATATTCATATTTGGTCGATAACTAACATAACTGCTAAGAGTTTTCAATAAAATTTGAATAGAACGTAGAGTGATGTAATTCCAAAAATTATCATTCAGTAGTAAAATTATCATTCAGTTAATTCTATGCATAACTGTAAGCAACATTCTTAAAGATTTGAAATGAATGAAACTAATAATTATATACGGTGAAAATAAATTGGTTTAATGGGCTATGGTACACACTCACAAAAATATTACTTTGCAATTTTATATTGGAAAGAAAGCAGCTTATAAGTTTCCGAGGAACTACTCCCACTCATTCAGAAATACTTTTTCAGATCTTGTATTATTCTTGAAGAAAAATTGCGTTTTTCAATTGCTCTTCTCACAGATGCTGTCAAGACCTTTGGAGATTCAGTCAGCAAATCCATTTGATGAATACCATTCCTTTTCAAAAAATTGTCGATGGATAAGGTCCATACGGTCTCGCATTATAATCCATCAAAATGTAAACTGCTCACCTAAAAATGTGGCTGCAGAAAATGAAGACCTGATCGTCAAGCCTCACACCAGTGAAAGCCATTTTTAAAGAAAAAGTGACCATTAAATATGATATCACCATCCACTACCTTGATGGTTTTTTGAGATTAAAGGGCGAGTATTTGTGGGTTTCTTATATCTCTGAATCAAAAATCAGTGGTTAGGCTGAACCGGGAATCAGTAGAAGTGACAACAATCCCACTTATATTGGCCCTGCTTTAATTTGCCTGATCTTTGAATTATGTTTAAGCATTCTTCTATTTGCAGCAGTAAGTAGAGAATGCTAATCTTCTCTCATACACTTTCTGAAAACAGTAGACATTAAAATTTGCTTTTCTGTGGCCATGTAGAAGTTACGAATGAGTTGAAAAACTTTAACAGGTTACGTATCACGATAATCTTCAGATAGCAATCCTCTCAATATAGCTATTTAATTTAGGCCAATATAGCTTTTGTTTTATTTAGAATTACCTTATTTAGAATTTTTTAATGATTCTGTATTCTTAATTTGCTTCAATCTGTTAAACGGGGCGTTAGAAGTTGTATTGAAATGTCAACAAATCTGGATATCTTCTAACCTCCGCACGATTCGCAGCTTTTTCACATCACAAATAGTATTGTTTTTTTTCACTCATTTTTTACGTGTTGTATATTCATTCAACCAATATTTTCAAAAGAATCAGGAAATTTAGCGAAGTATGCAAGAGAATTAAATGTACATTTTGTAGTCACACAAATATGGAATTCATAATTCAATTTCCTCAACCTACACACTTATGTACTTTTACATATTTGATGGAAGAGATATTTATCTTTCTACTCAAGATTTGCCCTTTCTTTTAACAATTTAACTATAAATATTAAGAATATAGTTATTAAAATAATTTAATTTTATGCCTAGTAAATATTCTAATATAGACTAAGATATATATTTTAACATATTTTAGTGACATATTTAAATACGCTTCCTATTTAATTACAGTTAGTAAAATAAATATGAAATCTAAGTTTTCTCCATTAAAAAAACGAAAATGGGCTAATTATGCTAAGCTGAACAATCCTGACTATATTGTATTTTCATTATTGCAAATATAATAATTTACGTTTATTTAGTTAGCATAAATTTTATTAAAGTGATTAAAAAATATTTTCAGATATTTATGATGAGGAATTTTTCAGATAGGTATTCACAGCTTTATCAAAATTAAAAAATTATATCACACTTTAATTCAGTTGAATAAATTATTAAAATATATATGTATTAAAGTAAGTAGTTGCTGAAAAAATATCTTCTTGCTTAAACTAAAGAAAAAATGTAAAGGTTTCTTATTTCCTCACTATGCACTGTCAGATTTTTTAAAAATTCATCACACACGTGAGTGCTATAATGTGCTTACCGTCCCCCCCTCCACCATCACAGCTTTTAAATACAGTACAAAATATTTAACTTTCCGTAGATAGAAATAAGACTTTCCGTAAATATACGGAAAGTCTTCCCTGAAGACGTTGGACAGTAAAAATTCCTAATAGAAGTCTTAGATTGTCAGCTAAGTGGTGTCACAATTAAAATTTTAGGTTAGAAACAAATAAATAAACGGTAGTTTTACTTTACTAATACAGATGGCCCTGTGGTTAGTGTTCCTGATTCCTGAGCTGTAGGTCCTGGGTTCATGTCCCGGTTCGCACATGGGTGTTACTTTCTCTCTGTGTTTCTCTACTCTTTCTTCTGAGATGATGTATGAATGTGACCCAGCCTATAAACGGGTTTGTGTTGTAGCATGGTGTGGGTGAAGCTACTCGCCTCTAAGACTTGGTTCACAAGTGTCCACTGGGTAACGACAAATGAAGAGTAATTTCCGGCCTTTTTGTGGCGATGAGTTAATCACCCAGTGCCCGCCGTTATTAAAAAAAAAACTTATTATATAATATAAGAAATGGTTTGTTTGTTTATATTTTAATTTTTGCTTACTAATGCTGATTTGGACGAGATCTAAATTTTAAAGTGTATTCCAAACGATTACAAACTGTCAATCGTAAAATAAGAGTCAATCTCATAAGCAGCTGAACTGAAAATTACTGCACTACCGCTCTAGCTACAAGCTAACCAGCATATGAAGAAGAAGATACAATTCATGTAAGTTAAATTACGAGAAAATTGATTGTATAGGAAGCATTGTGAAAACTCTTTTAAAGGAAAATTTCCTATTTCACTATAATTCAAATGATCTTGCAATAATAAAATAATTTTTTTAAGTGTGATGTTATTCATAGTGAAAAAGTTAAGCAATTCATTATTTACAGTATACAATGTGTTATAAACTTCCACTATAAGCAGTATATATATATATATATATATATATATATATATATATGTGTGTGTGTGTGTGTGTGTGTGTGTGTGTGTGTGTGTGTGTGTGTGTGTAGAGAAAGAGAGAGTGTTTCGAAAAATAATTTAGTTCAAAAATATCCAACAGAGACAGCGTTTTTCGGATTGTTTGTCGTTCAACGGTCATTTCCTGTACACGAAGGCTAATTAGACAAGGACCTATTGCTTACAGTGGATTCCGAACCACTACAAATATCTATGTCCAAGGTGGGATACAAACCCACGAACAGTTAAACCGAAGGAAACAGCACTAAACACACAGTTAGCTGTTTAGCATGTTTGTTTTTGGAAAAAAACGTGAAATTTAACACAATAAACGACCAAAAAGGAATATAAAAACAATATTAAAAATCCAGAACAAGAATTAGGATTCAATAAGATGCAAGCACTGGAATAGCTGATTGTTGTAGGATAAAAACATCGCATGCTTGGGGAAAAGAGAAAGCTTTTTACAAAATAGGTTAGGTTATTGAACATTTGAAGACATTGATATTCCTCTGAACTACACAATTTGATCGAATATTCTTATGAACAACCTGCATTGACCTTGCAGATAGTCAACGATTCGTAATTCATTGAAAATAATCATCAGAATAATTTATAGATTGTAAAGAAATGCATAATCACATGATCTTGCAATTTAGGGAGCATGATTCATTTTTTGATCCAGCCTACCCATTGCTTCAGCCCTCAGAGGCTGAATACGCTGCAATACAAAATTTCAATGCATTTCATTCACCCTTGGCGCTGCAGTATGCCATCTATAGTGGAAGTTTAATTATAATCACCTTTACGTTCTTTTCAATATTAAGAAGATAAGTACTAGATTTTATTTTGGGTATTATTCACAATATACTCCTGCTGGGTAAGATATTTGCATTTATAAATTTGACTCTGAAAATATCATATACCTTGTCAAAAATGATAAATTTATTCCTGATAGAAAGAATAAAAAATTAATAAAAATTTTAAAAAATTATACAAGACAAACATATAGAGGATAAACTCAATTTTAAAACTATTAATGTTATTTTTGTCTTTCTGTAAGTGTAGCCTGATAGGCTGCACAGTATGAATATAACAAAGTAAATTTTGAATCTTGTTTTGCCTATTTTTGTTTCAAGAAAGTTTTAAGTTAGCAGATATTTCTGACTGTTAAATGATTTAAATAAAACCATTATTTGCCTTCATGTTTATCATGGTTAATATGTTATACTATTCGAAGGAACGAGATAATTTATAAAAAAAATATTTCAAAAATATTTTACATTATTGCATCAAACGACCTATTATCTTCCTAGTCTATTATCATTTTGATAATATTAAAAATAGGTGTCATATGCATCAATTAAGGAGGGAACATTGGCTTCAGCCTTGTCTTTGTTCTTATAACTATCAGAGATTTCTATTAAATCTGTTCTTTTGTGAAAAATAAAAAATAATAGTTTGGTGATCTGAATATATATATATATATATATATATATATATATATATATATATATACATACATAAGGCATAAATCTTTGAGTTTATAACGTTTAAAGTGAAATAAAATCCTTGTAAAATGATTTGCATTAGATATTATCACTTAGAAAATAATCAGCAATATTTTCTAAAACATTAAATTTTTTTTATTCTGCCTCCAATAAACTGCTTAATAACTGAATTCTTATATGTAAAAAGCAATAAACAGGAAAAGTTATTTTTGTTTTAACTTAGTAAATATTAAATAGAGGAAAATTTTCTTACTTTAGAAGCATTTTGCACGTTGACTACACAAGAAGTAAATTTAATTTTCGTATAAAAAATTTTTTTTGATGAATAAAGGCTTGATATGTATTATAAATCATATTTACAGAAAATAAACATCGTTTGTAGATTTCCCATGTACGAGAATAAAATTCTTTAAATTTTTTATTCCTTTAGAACTATATATGGCTATTTTCGAGACTGAGGTCATAAAAAATTGATCATAAATTTCTTTTTTTACAATATAAGTTGATGGATACCGCATTTAAATATATTTTTATGGCATTGTGAAGAAATAAAACTCAATTCAATGGCAATCTTTGAAAAGCATTTGTTTAATTCGAAATTTCAGTGTTGACTGTTTTAAAAAAGTAATTACTAAATATATATACTTTATCAAATAAAATTAACTTGATTGATAATTTAAAAAGTTTCTTTTGAATAAAACGAAGTTTTCTTTTGTGTATAATGCAAGTAGTAAATTAGGAAGTTACGATATTACTGTTACCCCATTTAAACTAAAACAAAAGATATTAATTTTATTCAATTTATAATTTAAGGAAAGTGAAATTTATATACATTAAAATTTAATTATTCCGAATGGTGAATAATAATATGCAATACAAAGGTGTGGAGTTACAGTTATTTTAGCCACTTTTTGTCGTATTGTCAATTTTTATTTACTAATTCAATAAGTTGAACTTGTTGCTAAATAGTAATTTCAGCTACCGTTTCTTTTGAGTTTCATTCAGATGTTTAGAGATTTAATTCCCACCTCTGAGAGAATGTTTGCAGTTGTTCAGAATCCTTTTTAAAATATAGGTTTCAATGAACTCAGTCTCCGTATCTGGGAAAAAAATCTCAAAAGGAAGACAAACAAAGTAATCATGAAGTTATAACGAAAGAAGTATAAATATGAATCCATATCAATTTATAGTAATATCCTAATTATGAATATCGTATACGTATTTCAATATTATAGAAATGCTGTTTATTTCAAACTTTTAAATGTCACATGATTACAGACAATGTTTCAAACTTCATTTGTTCTTCCTATATATTTGATTAAAAATGAATACGTTTTCGTTTTAAATTGTTACATTACGTAAAATTGTTAAAGAAAGAAGAGACAATGAATTTTTTGAAATAATTAGATTGTAAAATTTAAAAATATATGGCAAAAGTCATAATGCTATTTAAATATATTTTTATGCTTAGACTAATGCTTTAACATTTTTTGCAAGAAAATGGTAGTTGAGACACATTTTAGAAACCTTTTAAAACTACTCATCACTACAGACTGAATATGACTACAGGAAACCAATCTCAATCTACCGCCTGAATAGTTAATGATCTAGTTTTGTGGTGAACACAGTTTGTGGATTCAATTTTCCTCTTCTAATTCTGAATATTCTGTACAATGTTAGTTCCTGACAAATTAACTCGCGTGTACAAAATATAATCGTAGAGCGACAAATAAATTAAATCTGTCAAGAAACATGTTCTTGTTGTAATACATTCCTTCAGCCTAAGAACTGCTTAAATATATGATTAACAGATTTTATTATTTTTTGATGCTAAATCAAAAAGTAAATTGCGATATTGAGTCCATATTGAAGGCATAAAACAGATCGTATTGTCATAATTTCTTGAAAATTGAAAGTAAATATGAGAGCTTAGAAGTGAAAGACAGAGGTGTTTCACAAACGAATGTACTTAGAGAGCGGTTCATAATGGTTGGCCATCCGAATCAGTATTCCAAATTCAAGTTGAATAGCTATTTAATACCTGACTAGATAAAAAATGATGTGCTCCAATCCGTTTTGAATTTTCGGCAGAACCCTCATTTCATTCACTGATATATTGCGAGATAGAAAAAAAAAGATACTAGCTTTTGGCTTTTATAATGACGAAATATTGGATATGTTTCTCATTTAAACATAGTTCAATATCAGAATATAAAAATTTGATCTAAGTTACATATCGCATTCATGGTAAGATTAATATCCAGCCATGAATAAATTAGTATCAGTTTTTTTAAAAAATATATATTCAAAAACTGATTACACTGATTGATACCAATAATTATACATTGCTAGATACTAATATCATTTTGCCATCAAGGTAACATGTAACTTAGATCAAATTTGTATGCAAATTTTTATATTTTTGTATAAATCTTGTATGTGAAAGTAAGGTACTATGAAATATTTTCCCATTAAAATACCAAGAGCTCATACATGTGTATAAGCTTGTCTATAGTCCAAGAAAAATACAACTTATTGTTTTCTATCAAGTAATCCATAGGGTCCAATGTCACTAATTTAGGATGATGCAACGAGGAAAGTAGGTTGCCAGTTCATCTTCTGGATATTGTTAAAAAATTGCAAAGTGGGTGATGGTGATTATCTGCATCTGTCGGCAAAGTGGGTGATGGTGATGCAATGCATTTCCAGCTGAAGTAATCAGCTGGAAATGCATTGCAACAACCAGCCAACGTATTCAGCAGTTGGTGAAAGCATCAAGTGTGATGCAGCATTTTTTATCTTAAGATTTGCATTTATAAAAAATGCTTCGTTTAAATTAATCTAATTTCTTACCAAAATTTTGTTTCATTTTTCTATTAATTAAAATAAATTAAACATAAGATTCATACGGCTTAAGAGTAATTTTGTTTTATGTGTGAGCTTATTTTCTCTATCAAATAAATTACTGCGTGGTTTCTAATTTGCTTAAAATTTAAGTACATTTTTTATTAACAAATATTATCTAAATTGAGAGAAAATAATATTTTAAATTCAGGAAATTTCATAAATGAAACATTTTCGATATATAAATCCATATTTGTCGTAAATAATTGTATTTGAAAATATCCTAATTTTGTTAAAATATAATGAAACATATTTTCACAAAAATACATCACAATTACCTTTTCTTAAGTATCATAATGATAGCAAAACTATTCAAAAACATTAAATTTAGTTTTCTGAAGATTATATTTTAATTACTTTTAACTTAAAATAATGACACTTATATTGAAAGCTGAAAGCATACGTAATGATTTACGTCTAGATTTAAAAGGCTTGAAGTCCTTTAAAATTACTATTTTGATGAAAACATGCAATAAATTGTTATTATTTTTGTGAATAAAGTTTCATATCTTTGATAGAAAAGTAATTTTCCTCTCTCGTCTCGAAAACAAAAACAGAGTTATGGAATTATATTAAAAATTTTAATCAGTGTTAAATTTCATTATTGTAAGTCCAGAATTTCTTATTTTCTATCAATTGCAATTTTTCCTTTTAAATAACTCATTTTCTATCTTAAGTTTATACAAAAGCATAAATTAGAAATTTTATCGAGCTTTTCATGCATATAAATTGAAAATTACAGAAACTGTTTTTATTAATTTTCTGCTATTGCTATAAGATAAGTTATATAATAATACCATAAAAGGTAAAATTGAATATAAATTTTTGTATTCATTAATTATAGATAGTTTTGTTAACGATTAATGTGAAATAATAATTTAAGAAATTTGGTCCGTTAATTATATATTGTGAAAACAGCCAGATCTATTTTTTTAATTCTAATGTATTTAATTTACAGAATACATAAAATTTTATTAAAGAATTAAAATGATAATTTTTGAGTAAAAATGACATAAAAAGCAGATCAATTTCTTTATTAAATTGTCCTATGATTGTGATTTATCAAAGATATCGAAAATTCGTATGTTGAACAGAAGTAAAGGTATTATTTTACATCAAACTTGAGATACTGGATGAGGAAAAATTTTGTTTAAGACTTTAAATTTGAATAAAAGAAGGAATGATTATAAAGATGTTCAGTTTGGAAGAAAGAGGTCACAAAAAAGTCGGATTTCGCTTAGAAGCATCCGAAAAATTCCGAATTCATCTTATATTTCATTGTTGGATCATTCTTCTTTGAAGAATTGTGTCCAAATGTATGTAGTGAATGGGAAATGTATGCAGTGAAAGGTGAGCAATGTCTCATTCATTTTTACAATATCATCGTCCTTGCACTAAATCAAAAAGGTGTATTAACTCTTTAATTAACTTTATGCAGGATAGTGCACCACCACTCTGTTCATCACTTGATGAAGACAGTGGGATTAGTTGAGGTTGCAAAATCGTATAACCTCCATCCTCACCTAATCTCAAACCGGCAAAATTTCGGGGGTGGTGATTATTTGAAGTCGCATGTGTTTTATCCATCTTTCTCAACATTGATTGATCTCAAACATGTTGTAAAGTTTCTGCAGACAGAAATTGCCGCTGCTGTAATGGATGTTGTGTGTTGCTTTAGAAATGCCGTAGAGCGTGCTGGAGATCATATTGAACACTTGTTATCGCAAGAATAAATGGAAGGAATATATTGTTGTCCTGTTCGTTGGGTTTCTGATTGTCAGCGCTCCATCCCGGTGTTTTTTTCTAACTAACACATTTTAGATTCTAAATAAAATTCGATTTCTTTGTGGTGTACTTCTTGTAAATCACACATCCTTAATATTATTCCATCTTTTGTAATATGTTTTTAAAATTATTAAAAAAAAAGCTTTTTTTTACCTGTGGTATCTGTATTTTATTAAAAAACATATATGCATAAAGAATCTCCTTTTTAAATTAAAGTAAAGATCATAGATATTAATATTAATACTTAGAGTTTGTAATAATCAACACCAAATTTATATATATATATATATTATATATATTATATATATATATATATATATGTATATATATATATATAGATATATATATATATAGATATATATATATTATATATATATAATATATATATATATATATATATATATATATATATATATATATATATATATATATATATATATATATATATATATATAATGGATTGTTGAGTGAAATTTATGTACCTAAAATTATTGCTTATCTATAAACATATTAAGTTATATATAATTAAACTTATATATATAACTTAATATGTTATAGATAAACAATAATTTCAATTAGGTTTTTAAAAAGTTTAACAAAAATATAAGCAATTACTTTTATATACATGCTTCTAATTAAACAATAATTAAAAGCGTGTACTTAAAAGGAATTGCTTAGATATATATAAATAAGCAAATTTATAGATTTAGTATTTTGTTCACACACACACACACAACAAAATTAATGTGAAGCGCATTAATGCAGAGCAGAACTCAACTAAGCAATTATTTTTAACTAAAAAAATTCAAAATCAAGTTGAGCACATTTTTATCTTGTTATATGATTGATTTTTTAAAAATATTTGAGTTTATAAAGAATTTATAAAAATCGATTAAGATCAAATATCGTAATAAATATAAGAAATTTAATCTGAATTACTTTACACTTATAACAGAATAACTTAAGGGCATGCAATCTGCCAGAAATATTTTTTCCATATTCCTAGCGGTTGATCATAGATGAAATTTAAAGGGGGGAGGGGAGTTCTACACATTTTTTCTTGAAGTGAGAATATCGAAATAAAATATCATAACGCTTAATACAATTATATGGTTTCATGAGAAACTTTATAGAATTCAAAGCAGCTTAATTATGTTTTAAATTAATTATAAATATGATAATCAAAAATTTGAAACATAGTTTTTATTTAAATTAGCCTGAGGATGAAATCTGGATAAAAAATTTTACTCAATTCCCCATAACTGTTTTCATTTTAACCCGGACAAAAATTTAGCAAACAAACAAAAGAAAGATTTTATTACTAAGCATTCAAAGGATTTTCAAGTGTACAAATCGATATCTGTAGTTGAAATACTTAAATGAAGACTACTTTTTTAATTACAATAGAAATAACACATATAAGCAAACTCTCTATCTATAAATTAAGTTAATTATACTCCACTTTATTTATTGCAAAACCAATTGAATTTTTCACAAAAGTGATTTTTCAAGCTTTTTTTACACATTTTAAATTTTTGCGAAAGGAAAATTCAAAGAATTAAAAAATTATTGCTTATTTAGATTTCTTGAAATAACCTTAAGATACATATTTATTTATACCTAAACATCTTAATTTTAAGTACTGATTAGCATTGTAGGATAAGAAACTTTTTTTAAGAATTTCGTAACACATATAAATCTGTCAAGAGAATAAGTAATTTTAACAAATATTCAATACTAATTTCTAAAATGTGTATAGATCTGTCTGATTTAAACTTTCTGTCTAACTGAAATCATTATCTAAATTGAACTTTATTTAATTTAAAATATTTTAAAATAACTATACACTAAGTATAAAGGAATTGAAATTTGCATGTTAGCATTGAAGCAACTCTCGTTCGCGAACAGTAAATCATTCTCTAGTGATTAAATTTTCTAACCAACCAGATTGTACTTTTAAACATTATGGCGTTTTCTACGTATTAGATGATCAAATTTAGGGTTTTATTTCAACTAATTTGTTTAAAAATTTGTGACTATTGTTTGTATACGAGTACGAAATCCAGTATGGCTGATGGTTTTAAGGTGTTAGGAAGTTAACTACAAATACTCATACCCAGCTAGTAAATCGAAACTAAGGGGATTCTGGAAATTAAAGCTAAAACTCTAATCATACACAAGAGTCAGTTAATCCAGTTTTTTAAGATATAATTAAATTCAACTCAAAAAGTTCTAAATATTCATTCATCTTCAACAAATATCAAAATGGGAATTCATTCTAACTAAAAAATCTTATTAAGGACAGAGAAATTAATTTTTTAAAGAAAATATTTGATTAATGACATCATGTGAGCAGGAAAGGATTAACTCAGGCTATACGTTTTAAAACTTGATCTAAAAGTTGAGCTTTACTTAATTAAAGTTTGTTCTAAAAGTTAATTTTTCCTAAAGTAATCTTGATTTTTTTTAATATTCTTATCTAAATTTTATAATTTGACAAAATTAATGCTTTGTCTTTTCAAGAAAATCAGAATATTTTTCTGTGGTGTAAAAAAAACTTTAAAATGTGATAATTTGTTGCAATAAAAGTATTTTTATGTGTTTATAATATGCGAGTCACACGACTGAACAAAAAAGATTTTTTTAAGCTAACATAACTAAATGATACAATTTATAATAAGTAAAGATATGTTACATATGCTAATTATCTTTAAGATAATATGTTATTTTATTCAGACACAATACTTTATTCCTTCTATACATTATTTCCAGCATTAAAAAACTAATATTCTATAATAAAATAAATATTTTGGGATATTTATAAGGCTTCAAAGTATCTTCTGAACTCTTATATTCATTTGCTGGAAACATATTTATTGAAAAACTTGTGACCTCATTTTAAAATATATATTTGCAGACAAACAAAATATTCCTTAATGTATCCAGTAAATTTTTAAATTTAAAAAGGAAGCATATTTCTTACTTAAAATAGATTTCACTCATATAATCTTTTTTCTCTTTCTCCTCTCTCTCTCTCTCTCTCTATATATATATATATATATGCATACATAGAGAGAAAGAAATTTCTTTTAAAAGGCATTAATTATAAATATATTTATTATATAAGCTTTGATAATATAGCTTTAGTTTTACTTTTAACTAATCATTACAGACATATTTTTAATTAATCGTATTTAATTTTGTATGAACAAATAAGCAAAGAAAAATATGAATGTAAATGTTCACGGCATTATTTTTTTCTAACTTAATTAGGATAAAAGTTTTCTACATTCATATCCATGATTGGCATTATTATATTTTCAGTGTTTTAACAATACCTCTCAGTTCCCCTACAGCAGTAGAATGGAATATTTTAAGATATACAAAGAGTATTGAAATGTATACCGTAAAAGATTCCATTAATATATAAGATGACCACAAATTTTAAGTAGCTTAAATTAGGCAGAGTTGCTTAAAAATTCATTTTTATAATATTATTCATCCCGGAGGAATTGTTTTCGCTTTTTCTTAATTCTTAGAAAATTTATAAACAGTTACCTCGATTGCCTGGAAATTAATAAGAAATAAATATAATAAATAGTTTTTAATTTAATAAACTTTTTTTTTCATAATTTTCATTTTTATTAGTTTTTAAAATATTTTTTAATACTTTTTAACATTTATCTTTAATTTGTTGTAAAACAATTATTTTTTGTCTGCTTTAAAAATAATCATTTAATTTCGTTATGATTTAACATGCGTTTTAAGAAATTATAACTAAATATTAGTCATGAATATTAACTAAAGCAAATACTGCGCTGACACCCAAAGTTAATGAGTGCAAAAAAAATCTATTTAAATTTGTTACAAGTCTATTTATTTCAAGAATTTTCCCAAGGTGATTTTATGGGTCATAGAAATGATTTCATTAAAGAATTTATGAGGAAATTTAAAGAAATTCATTAACATTTTAGTTAAAATAATATTAATATATTTTTATATTGCATGAAAGAGCATAGTTAATGACTTGCGTGCAACTCGTAAAATAAGTTGTACGTGCATAATGCAATCTTAATGATTAAAAACTTTAAAATTTTTGTTGTAATCTTAACAATTTGCTTTCTTTAAACACAAATCACTGACATATACACAGGTAAGTTACACTTACTTAATATGAACACACTCAATATGAATACACCCACACACATATACACTTACTTAATATGAATTATTTCAGAAAAATTCCATTGAAATAATATTTCAGTAATATTCATTATTTAAAATATTAAGCCTTATTTTAAATGACTGTATTAATTGGATGTCTTGTTAAAATTTTTGAAACACACGAATATTTTAGATAAAGATTAAAAATCAACTTAAAGGAAATATTTAATTTTAAATATTAAACTTAAATTATAAAATTTTCAAGTAATAAATTATTTTCCCCATTTTAAATCTTCAACTTTATTTAATACAACTATTGTGCAAATTTTACCAATGAGTTTGAAAAGAATTTTAATTTAGTTGTTTCATAAAATTTCATTTCAATGTTAATAAAATTATTTTTATGCGTTCGCAGATGTCGATATATTTTAAAAACAGAATTTTTTTGTTTATTAGTATTTATCAGCTCTGTGGCTTAATTTATATAAAAATACAACTAATTAAACTATAAAACTTTTTCGATAATCAAAATTGTAATCCAAAATAAATAAGAAAATATTTTATTGTCCTTGATAAGATTAATGTCCTCACACAATCTATGTACATTAACTGAAAAATTTCATGTCATGCAAAAAATATTTCTTCGCACTATTAACATAATGACTTCATCTTCATGAATTTCAAATTTTTTTTTCAAATTGAAAGAAACTGAAAGAAAAATATAATTTAAAAAATCTTACATCTCAGGCATAATCGATTATTCAAATTTTTGTTCCAAAATACAAAACATGATTAGAATTTTAAAGTAAGGGTAACAATAAAATGTCTCATTTCTTTGCATTAACATTGGAAGGAAATGAATTAGACTGACAAGTTGAAACATTATAACACTAAAATTTTATTGTGAAAATAAAATCCAATGGAAGTGGTTATGAAATGTAAGTCTTCAGACTTAGAATTAGAATTCTTAAAGAAAAAGATTTTTCCGAAGTGAGGAAAGATGAAATGTTATAAAAATGTATTAATTTCCTATTCATTATTAACTCTCAGTAAAATTCACAAAATAGAATTCTGTAAAATAAATAAATTTGAAAGCGCTTATTTTTATTCAAAAGCATTTGGCTCTGCTGTGAAGGAAAACTGAAATTCTAAATGGAAATATAACATTTTATGGCCATCCTTATGTAAATATATACGTATTTGTACGTAAATAAAAAAATTGTAGTTTGATGTTGAAAATGATCTGTACACACCCATCTTATAAACTAAGTCCATTACATTTGCTATTCGATATACTGGTGTACCTTCCAGCAAATACTAATAAGAATGTTTGCAGTGTTCTAGAGAGAAAAGGCTAATGGTAATGAGGAACGTAAAATAAAATGTGGTTGCAATGTCCTCCAAGTGAAATGATTTCTCTGAGAGCAGCAGGACAAATCTGGGGTTCTTCTGCTTGCTTCTTGCTTTTAAACTACCAGGGTTTACCACTTTTCGGTGTTATGATGGTATATCCACTATGTCCTCCAATATACAGGAAATTATCATTTCCACTCTTTGTAATGCCAAAAGTTTTAAATGTATTAAAACATGACGCGAATTAGGAAAAATTATTAAAAAAATTAACATCGCAATACAAAATTGTGAGAAAAATCTTATAAAATGCAGAAATATGCCTAGCAATGAATGAAACTTAAATTGGAGAATTCCATAGTTCTTAGATTTATTTAAAAAATGGAAACAAGTATTTCTTGATCGCGCAAAAATTTGAAATATATTAATTCATGATGAAGAAATGTGTTGAATTAAAAAATTTGGGAAACTTATGTACATAGAAACAAAAAACGTTTCCTTTAAAATTAGAATCAAATCTATCATAATAAAAGATTGATTTTCTCTCAATAATATTCGTTATTATTTTTATATAAATTAAGCATTGAGATACTAATTTTCTTAATGAGTATAATTACGTATGTTTTAAAAATTAACATTCATTGAATCAATTACTTGGTTTTAAAAAACTGATATCTAGACAAAACACTGCTAACATAATATTATTCAGGTAATGGGCATTTTATAACTAAAAGTAACGGATATATTTAACAATAATTTAAAGCAGTTGCCTATAAAACAATGTTTCTTCATGGTGTGTAAGTGTGTGTGTATTTCATGAAAATAATCCCATAAATGATCTTAACTTGCATATGATACGCTAATTAAACTACAAATTACAATGATGGTAAAGTTAACTAGCTTAAATATTTAATTCATTAACATATAAACCTAAACAAAGATTTAAGAAAATTGATTCATAATAAATATTCATCACACATGGGAATTAATATTATGTAATTTAATAATATACTTTACAAATATTTCTGAAAATATTGATAAATCATGATTACTTTGTTGTGTGGCTAATTTAATTAAATAGTCTAACGTAACATATGCGTAATTAACTCCAGAATGAATTTACATATAATTGTTTAAAATAACGATAATTAATAATTATAAGTGAATTTATTTAAATAAATGTGTATATACTCGTAATTTTTTAATTTATCAGTTTAATTTATATATAGACTTTTTTTAAAGTTTTATTTATAATGAAGAAGTAACGGTTATTTTGTATATAACAGTGTTATATCAGACATTAAAGTATTTGTAAAATACTTTGAGTTATTTTTTTACATTCACATAAATCAATTGAAATGCATTGCATAAAAGAATTTTTCAATCAAAATCTAAGTTTTCTAAAATAGGAATGATGTGTATGAAAGTACAAATCTAACAGTCTTTTTGAAACTTAAGATTCAAATTTTGAAAAGAAAATACCCGATTTCTAGTTTTTATCACAAAAATCTAATCAGTCATAAAATTTTGAAAGAAAATTTTAATTTATCAAACTGAAATACTTAAATTTGCAAAATTTATTTTGACTGCTTATTTGTCATCTTGGAAAAGTAATTTAAATTACTGGATAAAAGTTTTAACATCTTCAAGTAATAAAGTTCTACTAATCACTGCTTTGAAAATGAATTTTTAAGCAAAAGGTATCGAAAAAGAGGATAAGGTATTAAAACAATTTGTTTTACACTGGTGTTTCTAAATTTAAATAGAATTTCGTTACATTTCAGGACAATTATTATTAACAATATTTATCAATTTACATTTGGTGATCACTATGAGAACGAAAATACTTTTTTACTAATATGAAAATTTCATTATTGAAAATGTTTTGGTTGTGCTTATATATTCTTTTATAAACAATTTACAGAAATCAAGGCGAATAAATATTTAGAGTAACACATTGCTCTTAATTCGTTGCTTTGAAAAAGCATATTTAAAAATATATGTTACCGGATAGGTAAAATTCTTCAAGCACTACTCTAAAGTAAAATTTTGTAAAGGAGAAATTCCCATAAGGTTTATTTGAAAAAAAAATTATAAATTGTTCGGTTTACATATTGGTACATTATATCTAAAGTTGCATAAAACAGAAATTTATTATAAAGTTAAAATATTTGTAGACTCTGATATTTACCTAGATTTCATATAATCTGAAATATTTTAAAAACAAATACAAACTATTTATTCAAAAATATCGTATCTCTCACCAATAATTACTAATTTTTCAGATATGAATTTGTATAGATTTTAATATAAAATCCCATTTTATTCTTTCTGTTTTTCTGGTGATTTACAGTTGGCAAAAGAAGTATTAGAACAATGAGAAATTTGTAGTTTTCAAATTAATAAAATCAAGTAAATTGCATAGTCAGTTTATAAATATGATAACATTTTCTTAGAAAATTATAACTAAGTAAAAAATAAAATTTCAAAATAATTACAATATTATTAAAATAAAAATAACAAAATTTGTTTAGCAAAAAAAGTATTAGAACAGAAGCAGAAACACATGTAAATTACTGGGCTGGGGACGTCATTAAACATTCTAGATTACTTTCAACCGTATCAATGTCAAAGGCGCTTGTCTCATTCACTGCTAATTTGTAGAAATCCAGTTTACGTGGATTTTTCCTGCCATGGCACCCAAAATAAAAGAGATTTCACTTGCGAAGAGAGAACAAATCGTTCATCTACACAATAGTGGCAAAACATTTCGAGAAATTTCCAATAAGTTGACTGTTTCACTTTGGCAATTCACAACATTCTAAAAAAGAAATAAGAAACTTAGGTTTTGGATAATAAACCAAAATCAGGGAGACCAAGCATGAAAACTGTCAGGGAAAAACGACAAGTGGTTAAAGATGCCCTACAGTATCCGACTGGAAGTACAAGGATGTTGCCAGCAAATATTGAATCAATCTCAGGAAATGTTGTAACACCTCAAACAATTAGAAATGTAATGCATAATGCTGGTATAAAAGGAAAATGGCCAAGGAAAAAACCATTTATTTTAGAAATCAATAGGAAAAAATGCCTAGAATTTGCCAAAATTTATAAAAGTAAATCATTAGATTTCTGAAAAATTGTTATTTTCTCCGACGAGAGTAAATTTGAAATTTTCAAACCTAAACACGTGCTCACAGTTTGAAGAAGAAAAGGAACTGCTTTTCAGGCTCACAATGTACATAAAACTATCAAGCACGGAGAAGGGAATGCCATGGTCAAGGATTGTATGGCTTACAATGGAGTTGGAAATCTGCATTTCATTGATGATAAAACGACAGCTTTGTCATGTATTGAGGTGTTACGAGATAACTTAGAAGATAGTGCAAAGAAATTAGCGTTAGAGAAGACATTCATTTTTCAGCAAGACAAGACCCCAAACATACTGCCAACAAAACCAAAGAATGGCTATTATATAAAGCTCCCCGAAGATTGGTAACTCCCCCACAGTCCCCAGACCTGAATCTTATTGAACATTTGTGGCATCTATTGGATGAAAAAAGGAGAAAATTCCCAATAACAAGTAAAGCAAGCTTTGCAAGATGCAAGGACCAACATGTCATCAAACATCACCAAAGATTTGATGGAATCTATGCAAAGACGTCTGGATACAGTAATTTCAGCTAAAGGACTACATACCAAGTATTAGTATCACGTTTGAATTTTTTTTAGTTGTTTTATGTATGATTCAATATTGAAGTCCGATGTTCTAATACTTTTTTGTAATGCAAATCTTCTTTTATTTTAATTTTTTAAATCATATTGATTCTAAATATTTGCTTCTTACTTCATGAGTAATTATGTAAAAGTATTACATAATATAAATACAATGTGACAAATTTTTCATATTATTACCTTGATAACCTAAAATTTCCTATTGTTCTAATACTTTTTTGCCAACTGTATAAAATATAAGTTTTGGTTGTTTTAAAGCTTTTCTCAGAATATATTTTATACTGTATTGTGTCTGTACTGTATCTGAAAACTAAACAAAAAATAACAAAAGAACAACAGAAAGTTGATTTAATGGACTACCAAATAAATCAAGGCTGATAAAAGGAAAATAAGATAATACAGATATTTTGTTTTTAAAATAATATTGTATAGAGTTTTCTGTATCGCGAACTAACAATTAAAACACCTATAAATTTTATGCAAATAAGCATGGTGACATGGGAAACATGTAATTTCAAAGTATTAATTCCCAAAATCACCACAAGGGGAAAAAGTAAGTTTTTATATTTGGGAAAATTTTAGAATAAAATGTTTTCTTGATTTCACAATATATTTTACAACAAAAATAAAAAAAGTTACATTGAAAAAAAGTTTCATTGTAAATTTGGTCTCTTGTAATGGTTAAAAACATTGAAGAAAAAGTAGGAATGAATTTTCAGTAGAATGGGTGAATGAGGAGGAGGCTTACATTTTATCCAAAAAATCCCATTCTTCTGAAAATTAGAATTGAAATTCGATTATTCAAAATGAAGATTTTCGTTGACCAAACACACTATTTTGTTGTACGAACATTGTCTATACCTGACATAACATTACATGAAACCCTAGATATTTATCACAGCATGTGAGTTAATTTTTCAATCGATTAATTCAAAATACTACAGTAAGCTATACCAAAAAGGGAATTTTGATGAATGCAGGGATTTTTTCTAAAACTCATGGGAATGTCCGATCCCAAAATTTGAGATTTCTGATTGCTAATGAAGAGGATGCTCATTCCCATTCAAGGAAAAATGGACCGAAGTTCTTCACAGAACTCCCCTCTAACAAACATACTCTTGAGATACTCTGGAGAAAAACGTAAGAAATTTCAACCATTTATCAAAATCTTAGGATTCTTATTCTTGTTGATATCTTGTTATGTATGAAAAAAAGATACTTTTTTTTCCTGGAAGACTTTTTTTACACTTGTTAAAAAACTTAAATTCAGCGGTCATTCCATAGTCCATTCAAGTATATTTCTTGTTGTAATTTGTATGCTCTCAACAATTGCAATGAAAATACCTTAAACCAGTGTTTTTCAACCTTTTAGTATTCACGGCTTAATTTTCGATCATAATTTTCATCGCCCCCCTCCCCACCGCATACAATAAAATGTATACAATAATAAAGTATTTTGAGTATTTTGGCGCTAAACCTACACTGCAATCTTAATTTTAAACTTTACAAATTGAATACGGAAATTTACTGACATTTTGCAGCACCGATCCTCAGTATTGAAAAAACAAGAATCTTATGCCTTTTTATTACTCTTGTGTCCCGCTATGTCGGGCGTTCTTACGGTTTTGCGAAAAGTTTCGATTTGTCTGGAATTTGTCTCGTCAGTTTTAAAAGTTAAGTTAGGAGCGTGCGCAGCCGTGAACAAATGTTTTCTCCTAGGGAGAAGGAGAAAGTTCTATGACGCCAATTTAAATTCCAGACAATCTCATTCGATCTTTCTATCGCTATTGAAACTATTCTGAATGTGTATGTTATATATATTTTTATGTAATTGCAATTCACCGTATTAAATATTTACGGAAGCAGACTTATGCGGAATCATGGATAAATTTTTAAGCGGGCAATAGACGATAGAAAAGCATCAAAAAGTACACAGACAAGCTTAGTTCCGAAAATAAATCAAGAAAATACTCTTAAGAATAATTAAATTTTGGGTTCACTAGTACTGAAGTAAATGAAGAAGAAAGGCCCCTGTCTATCATTTGCTCAAAAATGTTGAAGGCAGACAGCATGAAACCTAATAAACTTAAACGACATTTGGAAACGCTTCATAGTGAATACTTAAACAAACCCAGAGAATTCTTCGAATTAAAATTAAAATCACATGAAAAGCAAAAATCATTTTTTAAAAAAGCTTTGTGAATGAAAAGGCTTTAATTGCCTTTTACAAAGTTTCATATAAAATAGCCAGATGTAGAAAGCCTCACACCATTGGTGAAGAAATTATTTTGCCAGCCACAATTGAGATTGTTGAAATTATGTTTGGAGATAATTTTGCAAAACAATTGCAGTCTATACATTTTCAAATGATACTGTTACCCGTCGAATTGTTGATATAGCTGAAGATGTTGAGTGTCAGCTTTTGTCGAAGTTGCGTGACAAATTGTTTTCAATACTTTTCGATGAGGCAACAGATAGTAATAAAGATGCTTATTTCATTGCCTATGTTAGATTTTGCGATGATTTGTCAGTAGTAGAAGAATTACTTTTCTGCAAACCAATAGAACTCACAGCAACAGCACTCGCATTATTTGCTATCTTATATGATTTTATGAACGAGATAAACATAGAATGGAAAATTTGCGTTGGAATAGGCACCGATGGTGCTTGTTCTATGCCCGGAAGATTCCAAAGTATTCAAGTACTTGTGAAACAAAAATCCCCACCGTGCGTCTGGACACATTACATGATCCACAGAGAAGCGTTGGCTCCAAAATAAATGAGTCCTGGTTCGAATATTGTGTTAACTACCGTTGTAAATGTAGTAAATTATAAAAAAAATAAACCCCTAAAATGAGACGGGTGCAGTACATTCAGCGTTACTATTTTATTGCGAGGCAAGATTGTTATCACGAGGGAAATTCTTGCAACGTGTTTATGAATTAAGAGAAGAAATTGCCATTTTCCTAGAAGAGGAAAACAGACTGGAATCTGAGAATTTTCTGAATAGTTTATTTGTAATGAAATTGTGAGCTACTTGATCGACATATTCGAGAAATTAAATAACTTGAATCAACTGCAAGGAGCAAATACACATACATTGTATACGAGTAATAAAGTTAATGCTTTTTGTAGGAAATTGGAATTGTGGAGCAGAAATGTAAAGCAAGAAAACTTAATAATGTTTGCAAATAAGAATGATTATATTAAAACTTTCAAGGCTGAAGAACAACATGTAAAAGTTTTTTTTGTAACCCATGGAAATTATTTAGCAATGCTAGCAAAAGATTTTAAAAAGTACTTTCTTGCTGACGACAAACTGATATCAAGTTACAAGTGGGTGAGAGATCCATTTCAAACCTCTCCCGAAGGACTCTCAATTGAAGAGGAAGAAACCTTAGTGACTTCAAGGAATGCGGCGAAATCTAAAGACAATTCAGTTATAAATCACTCTTTGAATTTTGGGCAGGAGTGGATGATGAGTTTTCTGCACTAAACACAAGCGTAATTCTCATTCTACTACCCTTTTCAACATCTTACCTTTGTGAAACTGGATTTTCTGCGGTAGCTCTTTGAAGACAAAATATGGATCTCAGCTAAATATAGAAAAAGAACTGAGAGTGTCTATTTCTAATATTAAATCTTCTTTTGAAAAACTTTGCTCTGAAAAACAGGCCCAAGGAAGTCACTAATAATTATTAATTTTTTTTAATTTAGTAGGTTATTTTTGTTTAATAAGTTAATTATTAAATATGTCGAAATGTATTTTATTTTGTATGTGTGTGTGTTCTTTTCTTTCAGTCAATTAATCAATTTTTTTAAATAACATTTTCTCTTGAATATGCCCGCGACCCCTTAGGGGGGTGCGCCCCACAGTGTGAGAATCACTACCCTAAACTGCTTGCTATTTCTTTTCTTTCTACATGCTTTGCTTTATAGGTTCCAAAGGATAACGTTTTACAAAATATTTTAATCATGGCTTTAATTCCATCAACTTATTGGGGAGATTCTTACTGGTAGTTTCGTCTTCTAAATTAGGGGAGAAATCGAATTACTGGCTTTAACGTTAATTACTTTATAATATTGAATTTTTTTTTTAGCATTTTATACAGAATTTCAGATGCAATAGCTACCTTTTTCCCTGACGAGATGTTGAAGATCTAGAGTCTTCTTACGAATTCTTTTCTCTATGTCATTATGAGTCAGTATTGGTGTTTTTCATGATAACACACTCACACCCATGTTGATACTAATCAATATATGAAATGGTGACTTGATCATAAATCTTAGAAATAAAATTTTGAAGTTATACATGGTAACTGAAAAGCAAACTAATGTAAGGATATAATTCGAGCAAATCTTTGCATCTTCTTTCCTCTGATCAGGCATAAAATACTAATACATCTGTCAGATACCGTATTCTCAAAATACCAGACAGCAGAAATTGATTGAAAAAATGTATTCTTCAGAAAGATATCTTTATAATTTTTTTTAACAGTTCCATTAAAATGATGTCATATTCAGGTGATACGACATTCTTTGTTTTTATTATTTTTATTTTTGTAATTTTTAATTGCACTCTTAATCTCTTAAAAGTTAACACCTTACCCTAAATTTTGTTTGAATATTCAACGATAACGAAAGCATCATTCTGAATGATGTCATTAAAAAGATGATATTTTACTTTTTAATACTCCAATATGTTGAAATATTTAAGAATAATAAGGAAACATTCTTAAAGTTTTTAATAATAAATTAAAATGTTGATTTATTAGCATTTAAAATAATTGTATTATCAATAAGAATTTTATCAAACTTATTTTAGAAATGTTTGGTTGTTTTCTTGAAGTTCAGTCGACCACATCTTTATTTATAATAAATAGACAGTTTTGTTAATAGAATTCAAGTGGTCTCAGCATGTCTAAATTAAATACACAAAAATGAAATCAATTCTAATTATAATAGATATTTATTATTCTCATTTATGCACATAATATACCAGAAATATTTATTATATTTTTTTAAATTTAAGAGTTAAAGCATTTAACTATTTCAGATTTGTGTATTCATGCATACATTTATATATACATATATAACATAAGAAATATAAGATATATTTTTATAAACATCAGATTTTTACATATAACACACTCACACACACACACACACATATATATAAATCATTCAATATTTAAAACAATAAAACAATTTTTAACACGTTATTCTTTATGATGAAAGGCAATATAAGGTAAACTAAAAAGAATCCTCTTCCCGATGCATTGAATGCACCCCATGAATATAATTAAAAAAACTTATATTCCTAAAAGTAAAAATAAATTTTCTTTGCATGCTAGAATATTTGGAACTGAACCAAACTTTTATATAAATCATGAGAAACAAAAATTTCAAAAGAGAAAGTTTCAAGTATATTATCAAAAAATACATTCCTATTCGTGAAAGAAACTTTCTCCCCGAAAAATTGCTAAAAAGAAAAGGCTTATCAGTTTGCATTAAAAAGTAAAGTATTTCCGGAAGTTTGGAATACAATGAAACTAAGTTTACATGCTCTAAAAAGGAATGCGGTATTAGATGGCAGCATACTCAAGAGAATGCTTTAAAAGTATTACTAAAAATGATCTTTAAATTGTTAAATTCTAATATATTTGGAATTGTAAAATGTTACAAATAACATTTATTTATTGGAATAGTGTATATTTATATATTTATGTTAATGTGTGTGTAACGCATAAAGTATTTTGTTTTGATAAATAGTTTCTTAAAAATTACATAAAAATTTCTCGGATAAACTTTAAGTGAAGTTGTGTTAATATATCATATTCTAGGGAAAATTGTTTACTTTCGATTTAATATACTAAGCATTATTATTAATATATATATATATATATACATATATATAGTAAAAAATATAACACTATAAAATTTTCCTAAATAATTCAAAATGAAACATTAATGACATAAATTGTTCAAAAAGCGAATGAATTAAAATGCTTTGCTTTGATTATTTTTAAGAATGAAGTATAAAAATATCAAATAAAAATTCATTTCAAACTATATTAATTTATCTGTTAAAAATGATAGTGAAAATTTATATTTCTAAATTGTGTAGCAGGGATATTTTACTGGGAACTTTTTTTTAGAAAGATATTTAAAATATTTTGTAATTTAAAAATTATGTATAAAATTCGTTTTAAGGTTATGCAAAAATGAGTTTTGTTATACACAATACGCTTTTTTTTGTATGTTATACATTAAAATATAATTATCGGAAATTTTAAATCTTTATGTAAAATACCTTCTTTTAAATGAAATAAACAATGCATGTACTTATAATTTTATATAAAAATTTTTTTTATCAATTTATGAAAGCAGACTTCCAGTTAATAAAAAAAGAAATAAAACAGAAAATTTTTATTAAACTTGAAATTTATTAGATTTAAAATAATTTTGAAATTCTGAAAAAATTTTGTCTGAAATGAAAGTTTTATCTTTTTTGATTAAGAAGTTTTGCAATCAAGATATCATGAAATAAAATTTAGTTCTTTCATTCCTTTTCTTCAATTTAAGAGACATCTATATAATGAACACTTTAAAAAGAAAATTATTATTATTTTAAAGGTTTCCATTGTACAATTAATAATGCATTTTACTTTTACATTTTAAGTTATTTTTTGATTTTTTGTGAAGAATCTCAGTCATTCTTTTGTTAAAAAACCATTTTTTTTTGTATATTACATACATAATGTGATTTCAGTTAAAATATTATTAAGTGTAAATATTCCTAAACTAATTAAGTGAATAAAGAGTAATAGTTTGTGTAATTCTATTGTTTTAATATTGAATTAAAATAATCCTACGCTTTGTACATGATTTCTTGGCATGATTGCTGTTCAAAGTTGCAAGGATTTTATCCAACTATTAAAAATAGGGAAAACTGAGGTGTTTCAAAGTAAACTTTAAACATCTCATAAAGCTTGGACTTGGAGTAAACTGTCGAGTTGTTATTTTTAGGAAAATTCTCATTAACTTTTTAAATCCTTTAGTTGAATTTATAACCAACCTAAAATGTCTAATGAATTCTTAAATGACGATAGTTTTTTCTAATTATTATGGAAAAAAGAAATATAGGCATGAAATTTGATCTCAACAGAAAATAATTTGTATTAAAATGATCGAGGATTATTAACATCTACTATTTAATCTTATTATATTTAAATTCTTTATCTTTCATGCATATTTTGATAACTTAATATTTATTCACACATAAAATGTAATGTCAAAAATGAATGACAGTTGTGGTAGTTTAAATCGCATTTTGGGATAAAATAAATTTCTAAATATTTTTATTGGAATTCGTATTTTGTTTTAATTTTTACAAATCAGTTTGTTTCTAAAGTATCAACTCTTAAAATTCCCTGCTGAATATACATAGTAACTGATTATGTCTCTTTCTACTATTTTTCCCATGTCCATACAAATTCTAAATACTTTTTTAAAAAATCTTTGTCCTTATGCATTAGTTAAAAGAAGTGTTAAGAACTCATAATAATGCTCAAGGAAGTAAAAAGTGTAAGACATTTATCTACGAAATTCAGCTCATATTTTGAGAACTTTTCATTGAGTAATTTATTTTACGCATATTAAGAGTTCATACTACACTTTAAAAATACAAAGAATGATATCACTTTAATAAATATCTTCCCACTCTTTGGACATATATTTCCGTCTGTTAACAAAAAACACTGCGAAATTTTCATATGCCTAAGTATTTTAAGATATCTCATTTATTTTATCCCATACGACATAATTTTCATTGATCACAAATTATTCACGTGAGGCAAATTTAAATCCTATTTTTTTCTAAGAAAATAATTTTACTTTTTTATATAAGAATTTGGGCAACATCTTCATTTAATGATTACACTGATATTTAAATTGTCTCTTTCTGACATTTTTAAAATTCATCTCTGAAATAACTAATGAAAGTTTTAACGACTTTATTCAAGTAAATTCTTTAAATTGTTTTGTGATTTGTTGATTTATTGTAATGATTTATTTTTAGTATTTTTGTCTTACTAATATACTCCAAATCAGTATCTCTTTTTCTCTTTGAAATAAATAAATTAATTTCAACCAAACAAATTTTGTCAAATTCTTTCATATGATCAGTTATGCAAGTAAATAATTTATAAATTAATACTAAATACCTAATGAACCAGTGATAAAATTATGAAGTTTAAATTTATGTAGTTGTTCATTATATGACGGTAAAATTAATTTTAATAATATAATTTTAGTTTTTCAGTTTCATGCAAAGAAATTCATTTTAAGAAGACAAAAAGTTTTAATATTTACGAAATAAGTTTTACATAAAAGTATAAGGATTTAAGGACAATAAAAAAATAAAATAGTTTTATTAGATTAAAGGAACAAAGTAAAATAAAATGTAAATATTCAGGCAAAGCAAACACTCGAAAAATATCCCAGCCAATTTGTAATTACAAAAATAATTTGAAATATTTTAAATAATTCGTGCAACATAAATCAGATACATCCGACTGTATTCATTAATAGAGATTTCAACTTCCTATTTTGAAAAGAAACATCATTAAGATATCATTCTTTGATTTTGAAAATTAACTAGAAAGGCAATGAAGCAATACTTATGTGATATCATTATATAATCTACTAATGTGCGGGGAAATAAATATTTTTTACAACTAAGAACAATAAGGATTTTAATAAAATTTTGTCCTTCTTAGCAAATAACCAAAAAAGTTGACTTGCTCATTTCTATTTCAAAAATAAAATTTTTCAAATAATCAGCTGCAAGATAACTTTTGAGAATTTGAGTTGTCTTTGAGAAGTAAATAGGAATGTAAGATTTATAAAAGGAAACATTTGATTGATTCTCCGTATTTTTATGCGATTGTAGAAAGAGTAATCTGCCTTACATTTTTATAATTATTTATCCTTAATATATAATTAATAAATGATATAGTTAATCAAAATAAATTTTGAAGTAACTCTAATTTCATACGCTAAAAAATGTGTGAAACAGTAACAAATTTTCCTTTTAAATAATTTTATTATTAATTATTTATAATATATAGTGATCTTAATATAATTACTCAATATATAAATTTTCTACAAATATCAGTGCATTTATAAAATTAAATTTATATTTATTTGTTTTATTATATAATCAATCTATAAATTTTCATCTATAGATTGATAATTATTCATCCTGAAATAAGTTACCTCAAATATCTTCAGCTGCTTCAATTAAATGTTTGAGACGTAAACTAGTTATTCTGTTACTCTTAAGAGAATTTTTTCTGAATATTAAAAATTAAATGTAATAGCTCAATTACGCGTTATTTGTGATGATAAATTATATTTATATGCAACAAAGAAGTATTGATAAAATATTATCCACACGTAATAGCTAAATAAACCTTTTGTGCCAGAAAAACATTGCGATTCAACAGCAAAAACAATTTTGTTATTTATCTTAAAATGTCACGATACTAGCTTATCACATGCGAAACAACATAGAAATGGGATTTTTATTTTCAATAAAACACTTGTCTATATTAAATGTCAGGCAGAAAACATTGCTTCAAACTCTTATATTTAAAGTTTATTCTTATGGAACCGTCTCTTTTCAGATATCTACAAGTGATAAAATATAAAGAATTGGTGTTATAAGATTATCCAGATTAAAAAATTGGAAATGAAAATCTGTATAATGTATTTCTAAATTATTTTAAATCAAAACCAGTTTTTTTTTTTTTTTTGTCAAAGCATATAAAATTCTTGTGGTAGATTATTTATTCAAATTAAATATTGATTTTATTTATGAATATGTATAAGTTAGATATATTAATGATGAAATTTAGAAATAGTGCCCATGATAAAGACAATATACGAATATACAACATGAATATTTATTAAAAATGCCTGGAAATATAAAATTACATTTATAATTTAATAAATTATATACACATAGCTTTTATAAAGTACCATTTACTATCAAAACAAACGAGCATAGTTTTTGGAAATATATTTTCATATTACCATAATTATTTATTGTTTTGAATAAAACTTTTAAGAATAAGTTACAATATAAAGAAGAATGAGCAAGTTAATTTAAGTAAGTTAGTTGTAATTTTCTTAACACTTGGCATTAAAAAGTTAATTAAGTGCTCTTGCTTACACTCTTGAAAATGTTATTTTGAATTTTACTTAATCTTCGTATTTAAAACAGTTGGCTGAAAAAGAATTTACTCTTTATAAAAAACTTACTTTGACTATATATTTTAATTTAAATTAATTTTAATGTAAATTTAGGGATGTGTGACGGTTTCATGGCAGAAAATAAACTACTCAGACTTCATTTCATGATGCTAAAATCATTTTGATAGATCATTAATCAATTACTTTATAATGTGTGTACTCTTATGATTGTTAGTTTACTTGAAATGTACTTCAGTCGGCCTATTTTATTATGAAATAGATAAGCAGTGAATGTTGAACTGTGAAATTTTATGCTTTTTATTTTAAACTAAATATTCAGTCAAACAGCTCAACAGCTCTGTGCTCAGCTTTTGTTTCCACTGCATTAATTAAATGTTGGTCTTTTTATTTCCTAACTAATTGGTATCCATCAAATCTAAATACATATTTTTCCCAGCAAAATCTAAACTAAGGAAGCATGTGATAAAATGAGTGAAATTTATAAAACCTGTAAACCAAAATTAAGATGATTTTATTGGAGTGCAGAGAAGTATGTGCATTTTGTTAGTAAATTTATAATACATTATTTTCTTCTTAAATTATTGTAAAAAAACCCAATTCATTTATCCTATCGTTTTTTAGAATAAAATTACGATGCCAACCTAATCACTATATTGCTTTTATAATTTAAGATTTTAATAAAATCTAAATTTTCAAAAGTTATTTTACTAACCAATGTTAATATATACAGTTTAAATAATTATTTTCAAACTAAAATGTGGTGATAACAAAAGTATTTTCCAACGTAACTGCCTGCACATGTTCAGTGACCGAAATCATCAAGAAACAGAGAAGTGATTAAAAAATAAACTCGCCTTATCAAGATTTTAACCACAACAAGAAAATTAAAAATCCTGTTAGTGTTATCTCACAAGCCAAGGGAAAATGTACTTTAAAGTTTGATGGGAAAAGATTGGAAATGGTCAAAAATTAATCTACCTCAAAAATTACGAACAAAAAAGTCAGGAAGAGAAATTTACGGTTTAAGTTCGGGCCAAAGCTTATTACGATCCTGGGAGCCTGAAGCCAAGGAGTTGATTACACGCTGTAACTAACAGCGTTGACGTTAATCCTCTACGCGACAACTTTTACGAGCAAACATAAAAGCAACTGATCGGGATAAAAATCTCCGAGCCAGCTACCGTCTTTCCTTTCGAAGACGTTATCTTTTGAAGGTGGGTGTCGTCTCTCGCGTATCTCCCTCGCCAGATGGTTTCGACAGCGAAACCGAAAATTTCCAGCATTCTTCGCCAAATAACGCTTTCCAAATGCAGAATGGGAAGACCTTTATTCGCCTCGGGGGTAAAATAGAACCCTAAGTTGGGTGGAAGAAGAGAAGGGGAAAAATTGTCGCGGACTTTTCAAAACCTTTGAAAGTTCTGACAGTTGACAGTGACGTGGCCTGTCGCCTTTTGTAATCGCATCTCTGAAAAGCTACTGGGATTTCTCTACTCAGCGAGATAGAGACAGCACTGTCAGTTGTCCCTCACTGTGAAGATGTTTTATCTTCTGATTGTCAAAAGACTGCATCTCTCTCCACGGGGGCAGCTTTATTAATAAACGTTTCATTATTATTGTTTCGTGATGACATACAAATACTGAATGTGAACGTTTTTTTCAAAAAGTCAACGCCAGTAAAGCCTACTTAAAAATTCAGAAATAAACACACAAATATATGTTTCATACATTCGGATGTGAAAATTATAATTTAAAGACATTTTCGAGAAAAAAAGGCAAATTTTTCAAAATATTCAAGCAAATTATTTTTTAAACCAAAATTTTTATATAAATTAACTTAGAATTAATTTGAGAGAATTTGTTTGAAATTAAAATTTTATTGAGTTTGTGTAACTCTGATAGTAAATTTTATTTTAAGAATAATCAACATTAATATATAAAATTAAATATTATTCCATATTTATAGGTCAGAGGAATATTTCCTCCAATATTCTGAGCATATTTTGAGATTCAGTTTAAATTTGGTATTTTATTCTTTCATAGATATTTAAATATTTAACGAAAGTAATGATTTCTTTCCTGCAATAGTTCCTCCTCTTCAATTATGGTGAATTCTCCCTCTTATTACTTACTTTCAAAATGGTCATAAAATTTTGAATTCTAATTTTATGCAATTCTTCTTCTTTTAAATAATTATAAATAATTTAAAAATAGTGAAAGTATATATTTTCACTATTTTTAAATTATTTATAATTATTTTAAATTATTTATAATTATGTGTGTATGTGTGTGTGTGTGTGTGTGTGTGTGTAAATATAATTTTTAAGATATTAATTTGATCTAATATGTGGAAGTAAAATCAATGTGCATTTTTTTTAAATATTTAAAATAAATATTAAAAAAAAGTAGTTCTTGTGAAAAAGATTTCCATAAAATTGTAAAATGTGTTCATAAAACCATAAAAAATTAAAAATTGCTTCCATTAATAAGAAGTGATACAAGCTATTGTTTACTAAACGAAAAAAAGCAGTAGAAAAATTGTCAAATTAAAAAAAATTACTATTTTTTTAATTGCATTATTATTATTTCCTCTAATTTAGTTAAAAGAAATAATAATTTGCACAAAGATAACCATAACATTATACTTCGAAAGTTCTTTAGATTGAATCCCTAATTTGATATTTAATTTTGAAGAGGAAAACTTTAATTTATTTTTTTTTAAAATCTTATATCAAATATTCTTTATTTAGAGTTAATATGTGTTGTCGTAATACCTGTATAATTTACATGTTGGGAACAGTTATATATTATGATAATATAAATAAAAATTGCGCACTTTCAGTAGAAAAATAGGAAAATGAATTAAATTCCTGAAAGATCCTCCGTCTTACATATACAAAAACAGTGCAGAAGAGAAATGTGGATGAAAGAAAATTCACTCTCTTTTGTATGTAATGTAATATTAATTATTTCTTTTATTTTTAACCAATGTTTATTGTATTATAAAGATGATGTGAAAATAAAGTTATTTAATTATTTTAGCAAACTTTTTTTAATTGAACTGAATAACTAGAAAAATTAAATCTTATGTGAAACTGCGATATTAATTTTTATTTTATAAATTGTCATCAAAAGAAGAAAAACTCATTTATGAGCAAAATTTTGTGTTTAATTAAATTTACGTTATACTCGCCCTAGCGTCACTCCAAAACAAAATTTGAAGAATTTAATTTTATATACACTTTATTTTTCAACAATGTTTCTTTTCTTTCTCTCATCCACTAATTTTGTCTCTTTCAATGATTAAATATCAAGCATATTACTTTAATCCCCCGTTTTAATATAAATTCAGCTATTGAACATTGCATCTGAGCTTCCAAATACATCTTAATAGAAATATTATATCCAAAGGAAAAGAAATCAAGTCTAATTAAGCGGTCAAATTGCTTTGAAGGGAAAGCTTTCTGCCTAGAAGACAAGACATTATGCAGTGAAATTGCGTTACGAGCAGGAATTCGGATCTCTAGGAATTTATTTGCTCATTCTCTGTCGGCAGATGGCGCTGCATAGTGTTACTCTGTTACTGTCTTCTCCGTATAATTTGACAAGGAAATTAATGTGCACTAATATTTTCATTCCTTATTAGAAATACACACAAATTCCGCACTCAACAGTTTCATATTCTTAAATATTAATTTAACAGGAGAAATATGAGTATTTTTCTCATTTAAAGTATGACTAAGTAATCTTGCGAAATATTTGAAAATTAGATAAATAAAATATGTAATTGTGTGTGTGTCTATATATATATATATATATATATATATATATATATATATATATATATATATATACGCAAACAATAATGAAAAAAGGATTTTCCTTTCTTAATTTTTTGAAATGTCACTTTGGAAATATTAATTTACAAATGCAAGTTTTTCTTATTAAAAACAAAATCAAAAACAATTTAATAATGTTTCATACATTTTTGGCAATTTAAAATTAAATTCACTGTTCCCTCAGTGAAACTAAAAATATTTAAAAGCCATTCATAAAACTGATTTCCAAATATAATTTTAAATTTATAGAAAGTTAGTTTATACATGAAAGCTTGCTGCATACAAAAATCGAGGATTACATTAATAAATCTGCAGTGATTTTTTTTATTTTTCAATTTTTTATCAATTCTTCACTCGTTTATTTATTTCTTGCCGAAACTAGTTAGCTTTCTGTTTTTAATACTATATTCTAAACATAAAACTGTGCGGTGGTTCAAGCCGCGGCGTAATTCTTTTGTCTTTTTGTAAAAATGCGTATATGTTTCCGTAATTTTAAAGAAAGTGTTCTATTCTTTAAAACACTTTAAAAAATATTCTAGGTAAAAACATATGCATTATTTTTTGTGCAACTAGCCTATCTTTGTTGTGCAAATAAGAAATTCTGTTCACATATATTTTTCATTTTTAATAATGAAATAAAATTAATTTGTGAAAAACATTAGTAATATCATTTTAAAAATACAAGTTTTAAAAAAAGAAAAGTTCCAATTTTGTATCCTCAGTGCCAAGTTTAAAATAAGTTTAAGTTAATTTGTTTTTCATGTACGCATATCAAATGATACACACACATACACACACACACACACACACACACACACACACATATATATATATATTATTTTTTCAAACGTTTTACTTAAAACACTTCCTGCATGTAGTGAAAAAAAATTAATAGCTATGTAAAATTTCTTTTAAAAGTTAATGTAAATATTCCCAGTCCATTGCAGTTTCTTTGCATTCTGAGAAATTAATTGAATTCATGAAAAATAGGGATATTTCTTTTAAAATAAATATTATATTTAATTAAAAATTCTATTAAAGGAATCTTTTATTCACTTTTATTGCTCCCCCTGCGATTTATTCAGCGAGAGATTAAAAAAACTTTTATTTTTCAGAAACGTATTGAAACACACACATAAAAAATATATGAAAGAAATATGATAACAAATAGAAATTCATTTGTTATTTTAATAACTATGAATATTTCAGAAATATGTATTTTACTTTTGATCACGCTAATTCGAAGGAATATTAAAAATTTATAATGTCTACTGCTAAGAAATTAAATCAATGTTGCAACCGCTAAGAAAACTTGAAAATTCTAAACATAAAAATAAAGATAAGGAAGAGTAGAGTAAAGATAATATTTTAATTCAGTGTTATTTTATTTCTAAATATGTCTCACGATAGGCATCCTTTAATGCTGGATGCAAATAATACTAAGATATTTTAATATGTTCTTCTACATGCATCTATTACTATAATTGGAAAACATTGTGAAAGATAGTAAAAGTTCTCTCGTTCAACCTTTCAGGAGAACAGTACTCAGCAACAGTATTCAATTTTGGGGAACAAAGCACTCACATCTGTAGAGATATTCCATGTGCTTTTCCAGGTTGTGATGAAATGAGTCATTTTCGCAGTGATATACACATGTACTTTACTGCGACCTTTAAAATGTTCTCGAAATTAAAGGTAGAGGCACAATTCTGAGTAGTAATAATGTAACAAGCTTATTTCACTTTGAGGTGCTCTCAGCTTTAGATTTATTAATTACCAGGTAGCAGAAGTAGGGAATGGGTGAATGAGGTATTCTCTTCTCTCAAGTATTTTGTACAATACTTCGATAATAAATCTTACTGTATGGAGAATGTTGAAACGAGAAGAGGATACTAATGGGATGACTGGTGCTCTTCCACGAGTATTTAGTACGCGCGTACACACACACACACACACACACACACACACACACACACACACACACACACACACACATATATATATATATATATATATTCATATTTGTAAAAGTGCGTGTGTTTTAAGTATATAAATATTGGAAGAAATTGAAAAGTAGCGATGTATCATCAAGTCCATAATTTGAAGTCACATAGTCGTCTGTTACAAATATTTCAGTGAAGTAAACCTTTATGCAGAATAAATTAAATAAATTAGGACAGATATTAACAACAGAAAATATTTCTACAAGCCAAGAAAAATAAACTTAAATTTTGTCGGATTAGATAAAGCATTTGCTGTAATTATAAAATTGAACTTTTTCTTACATATTCTTATATAAGCTACTAATGTTTGTATGCAAAAGAGAAGGAACAGAACCATAATTTTTTAATCAATCTCTATGGTGTTATTTATGAAAAAATAAGGAGAAAAAATATAGGATTTACGTAATTTCCTTATGGTATAAAATATGTTTATAAAAATCTTCAATGTCTTAATATTTATCATAAATGTGTAACTTTTATGTTTTTCACGTTTAGAATTTCCTTGTCTCATCAAAAATTAATGATATTGAAAAAACTTACATTTTACACAAAACTTGTGACAAAAAGAAATATTTTATGAACAAAAATTGTCGTGTTTTAATTTCATTACATGAAAAAGGTCTTGAATAATGTATTTAAAAAGGTAAAGTATATGGCAGTGTTTTGAGAAAGGTATTTCCTTCCATATTGAATATTGGTAAATAGGAGGAGTAGTTTTGTATCTATTGCGTGTGTCTATCAATAGTATGTTCATATAATTTATCTTTGTTTGAAAATGATAGAAATAATGATAAATAAAAATTTCTATCAATGAAGCTTTTCAAGTCATTTGCGACCAAATATTATTTGGTAATTTGAACATATTCGTTTATTGACAGAAAGTAAATATTTATTGTTATTTAAAAATATTAAAAACTCTTATACAAGTTTTCACCTGTTTTCTAATAAAAGATAAGGATGCGTTTTCAAAAACATTCTGTTTTATCATGATATTTACTTTCTTCAACTATACAGATATTTTGCCTAACATTTTTAATAGGATATTTCAAAGTATTTTAAAAGAAAGAAAAACAAAAGCAGACAAGCATTTAAAATTAATAAAAATGAAAGAATTTCAGATAATTTAAGGTAAAAACTCGTATAAATTTTTTTCATTGTTATTTTATTACATCGATATTTCAAGAAATAATTAAGGATTAAAAATTGCTTTTTTGACACTATTTAGTGTAAAATAAAAGCGTCAGGCTGTATAAATTTTCCTTTTCTAGGATACATTTGGAGAAGTTAAAACTAGTTAAACTAAAAGAAGAAATTTTTTCATTCTTAAGAACATGTTTGTAAATGATATTATTTAAAAGAAAAATACTAATGTTTTAGAAAATCTTCAACTGAAGGAAACAAAAATAATTTAACATATTGTATTTTCGATCATAAAATTTAACTTTGTAATTTTTAATAATATATAATTCAAATAAATAATTGTTAAACTTTTACTGGTTAAAATACGTGTTGTTTTTACATTTTCTATACTATTTCTTAAGTTATGACTACAAACTTATTAAAAAAATGCTTTGTATAGAAGTTTCAGATACCAATTTAAATTCTCTATTGAATTTCATCCTATTAGGGAGTCATAAAAAGGTTTTCCAATTTGTGGCACACTTTCGCTTCAAACTTCAAACTCATAACCTTATGAAAACCCATAAAAATGAGCGATAAAATTTCGATAGAGGGATGAGACCGTTTGATGCGAGAGTCGGAGATACTGTGGGTGGGATAGAAACACATGGAAGAAGCGTTCCTTTTCTTTATTTTTGCTCATGCTTTAGGAGGGTGGATAAGGGATTTCTAGGAAGTAGGACATAGCACCGCTATTGTCGACCGCCAAATAACGGAAGACAATAGTGCAGTTAATTCTAGGTGGTGCATAGAGGGAGGAAATAGAGCGGGAACAACTCCACTCTCAATTCAGACTTTCGAGAAATGTTTTTCTATCCAATCCCACCTATCAAGTAGAAAGGAAAGAAAGACAAAAAGTTGAACCGAAAAAGGAGGAGTACATAGTCCAGAGTTAACTTCTTTTCTTCCGAAGGAAATAGCATTCCTTCTTTTATAGCACAATACCGATTGAAAGCAGTGCAAAGTTGGAAAGACTTTGGATCGTTAACCATCCATCTAGACGTCTTTTGGAGGATGATCGCACTCAAATCCTCGACCGAGTAATTGGGCTTCTCACAACAAACACTAAAGGGTATTTCTTTCGGTTCAGCAGAAAGCTTCTGTAAGCAATACTTGGAAAGAAATGCTTTTAATTTTTTAAAGAAACTCTTAAAACAGAGAATGTTGCGATTAAACAGTTTCCTACCTTAAAACATATTCCTATTTAAAATTTTCATTAAAATTTTTTCCATTAATTGAATTTTTATTTACACTAACAAAAATTGACTTTAATCTTGCTCAGTTTACTTTATGTGTTTAATTGATCCATTTTGTAATTCATGATTTTGAATTATAGATAAAATTTAATTAAAATACGTAATCAAAAATAACTACAAATGTAAATATTATTTCCACGACTTTAATTACATATTTGTACATAATTCATTTAACTTAAATTACAATTTAAGTTTTATTTAATACTCTTACTAATTATTTTGCTGTATGAATGAAATGACGCTCATATAAACGCAACCTGCAAATAACATATTAACTCACACTATTGTATTACTTTGCAGCTATGTAAAAAATTAAAAGTTTTTTTTAATATAAACTAACGAAGTAAAAGTATATTATAATGACTAAATACATTGTATATGTAACACATAAAATAAAAAAGTTATAAACTGCCTAGCACATACATATTTAACCCTTATAGATAAATTCACATGAGGAATATAGGTCAAAAACATTTCGTAAAACAACAACTGATTGCTTAATGTTTTGTGTGTAGTTACAAAGTTCAATAACAGATAGCTATTGTTTGTGACACAGTATTTCTTCTTGTTACCATTGATAGTAATTTGCTACTGATATTTCGTAATATTATACCAGTGATGAATAATATTGATCTTCAAACCTGAAAAATTAAGAATATTCACTTGAATATTCCCTCAGTTGTTCAAATACAATATAGGAAATTTAAAAATTATAGAAAATTAAAATGCCTAATAATGCAAATTTCTATTACAAATAGTTTTAAATTAGAATACTTGCAGGAAAATAATCTATACCATTCTAAAATATATTAGATTTCAAATACTCTTGTGGTTTGGATAGTCAAATTCTTTACCATTGATTAGCTTTCTTCATTAATGAATTGGTTTTAACCAAGGTTAGAAATAATTGAGTCAATCTGAAAGCGTATTTCGTTAAGCGTATTACTCCTTAAGCGTATTTCGTTAGATTAAATGTCAGATTAAGCGCAATGCGTTGGATTCTTTGATTTACCTACAAAGTTTAAAAACGTGAATACAGGCAAATAAGAAACTTCTTTGTAATTGTATTTGAACCGATTACATCTTAAAAATACGACAGGTTAAATATTGAATGTGTGTGTGTATTAATGAGTGTTGTCGAAAAATTTTATCTTTATCAGATTATCGGTCTAAACAGAGAAAAATAATGTGAATTTTTTATATGCGATTTCCTTGACATTAGGAAACAAACACCATAAAAGCCATATGGCGTGGTAAGTTATTTAAACAATCACCTTGCCTTTGTATTTCTGGAGAACTTTTATAGACATTGGATAGCACTCCCATGTTACAAGAAAGAAAGTTTGCTTAAAATTCTCGGTAGATGTGGATGCAAGAAACAGAAGCAAAACATTATGTCTCGTTGCTCAATAGTGTTTGAGAATGAATCCGGTTCATTTAGTCCAGCTTGAAATCCTGCCACTAAGTTGCGATGAGCCTTCATATTTTCAGTTCAAATATTGCCTACATGTAAGTACAAAACAATGAAAAGAAACTATTCTCAAATACCATTTTTATGTGTTAATACGCCTCATAACTCTGCGTCTTACGCGATTCACTTTTAATTTTCGCCAAATTCTTGATATTGCTGGGGACATTGTACTTATTTGAGTTTTTATATCTGAAATATTATGAATTCTAAGACAGCAGTGGTCTTGCTAGTTTGCGTATTCCTTTTCATTATCGAAAAATAATGCGTTTGAATCCCGACACATTCGAAGATCCGTCGTGTTCGCTGATGCTGTCTGAGGCATGTTAAATATGTCTTGTGGTCTCCATGTTCTGCATGTAAAATTAGATCTCTGAATGTGATGGCCCAGGCATTGGGTCTTTGGCTTGATTCCTGCTTCTAAATTCCTGTCTCTAAGATCTGCATTCTGGGTTACAATGGCACACACACTGGGTGCCCCACTATATAAGGCGTCATTACTTCCTCTTCTTGTAGTACTGAAAGGTAGAAATGTTAGTAGCCTAGTATTATACAACAAAAACAACGTTAACAATTCTTACATTACTATAAATTATGTATTTATGTTTTAATAATTTTACAAGTAGAGAAGAGGTCAGTCGTAATGGTCTATGCTAAATGAAACTGTTCCCGATCTCATCTTAGAAACTTTTGTGGAAGTGCTTTACAAAGCAACTTTTATGTATTCCCTCAGAATTTTGTATATAGGAATGTCAAAAGGTAAAAATAAAAGGTAGTTTCCTAGTCCATATCAGTAAATTAATTTTCTTGCTTATAAATTCTGCCTGATTATAATTTTTGCACCATTTTAAACTATTTGTTTTGTTAATTTTATATTAAATGAAAATTACGTATCGAAATTTCTGAATTATTCAAAAAACTTTACTGATTTCATTTGTAGTCATAAAAATCTACCTGTGCTACTGGATACAAAATCAAAACGTATGATTTAAAAACCTTAATACCTAACAGTGTTAATATATTCTTGTAAAGCAAATTTAATCACAAAAACAGATTGCATATTGATTGTTTAAAATACATATTAATTTTGTTCAATTTTAATAGAAATGTCTTTTTTTATTCATAAATTTGATCATTTATTAAGTATTTACGTAAACTTCACATATTTAGATTGATAGCTGATTACAAATATTTTATGCCTGTTAACTGATAATTAACAAATTATTGTTAGAGATAGTTATTGGCTTAATTTCTTCCCTACAAATCATCATTGCTCATCTAATTCTTAAATCATTTACTTTGTCTAAATCTGAGTAATACAAACTTCTTATTTGGATGACAATGGCAGTTTAGTTTAAGAGAATTTAATACGTATCATCTACAAAAAGGATAATTTCGCCCGGCTTGTAACCAGTAAATATCTTGATATATTTTTACTCAATCCGAAAACCATCCAGTAAACCAGTTGTGCACTAATATAATTCGATTTTAAATCGATTTCTTGAGAAGAGAAAAGAATTGAAAAGAGAACTAGCTTTTCAATTATAGGATATTTATACTAAACTTTTTAATTTAAGGATCTTTACAATTTAAACAATGGAAAAACAAACTTAATTATAAATTTCTTAAGTTTTTCTAAATATATTGGTAAGTGTAGGATATTTTCATTTAAAACGTGTATTGTGTTATGGTTAATTAAAATTGGGATGTATAGATAGTTGATTTCATACATGTATCCAACTAATAAGTTCTAAATAGGGAGATTTAACACAGATTAACATTGTAACATTGGCTGTATTAAAGAATTTGAGCATCATTTGATGGAAATTTGCGTATTAAAACCCTGTTTTAAATCTCACGTCTAGAAGGAAATTGAAAACCATAGCTCATTGACCTTAAACTGAGAATACTTTGAACAATTTCTTTCACTATATATGTGAGTATGCACAGTATAAGTCTTATGATAATAGAAAATTAACATATCACTTATTATTTTTTTAATATCTCCTAGTTCGGTTTTATTTATAAAGTTATGTTAACATATTACGTTATTATATCATTTTTTTTAAATTTCTAATCTTTTGTTTTATAGTTAAAATTATATCTTAAAATATTTTTATAAAAGTGCAGATCAAAATTAATATAATTAAAAGTAATTTCAATAATATATGATATTTTATAAACAGAAATGAATTGCAAACAGTTTTGAACAACTCAAATGAAAAATAAAATTTTGTCACATATATATTTCATTTAGATTTATTGAATTAAAGAGAAATTTCTCCTAAATAATTATTTAACTCTGAGAGAGTGTCTGTATAATATACCCATTAACTATAACCTTACCACTTTTCTGTTAAGTAATAATTAACGGCTGTGGAGAGTTAAAAATAAACGAGATGTTTATGTAAATCACTACATGGTTTCAGAAAAGCTTATTTTTACGTAAAACGTTTGCTTAAATGGCCCTATTTAGTTTTGTAGCATTATGAGAATTCTTAAATCACCTTAAAATCCTTTAGATGTGGGAGGCGATTATTTCGACTTTCCTTTTCAAAAACCTTTTTTTGTCCAAAGAAATATGATAAGAGGAGCTCTTTCAAAATTTTGCTGAAGACATCTTCCGCGGTCTATAATGTCAACTCATTAAATAAACGGTAATTTCCACCGCTCCACTTAGTTTGGTACGAAATACATTTGCGCTTACTGTAAAAGAGTTATATATCAATAAAATAGTGCCTGGCAAAAATTAAACCCATTTATTTTACATTAATAATACTCAAAATCTGCAGAAATTTATAAATTATATTATATTAATATAGAACAATATTAATTACACTAACTTCCAAATAATTTTGTAATGCATTAACATCCTACAGTTATAAATTTACTCGCATTAAATATAACAAGATTTGACGAAAATTTACTAACAAATGTTAAAATATTAATTAACATTAGCTTAAATATGATTCATTAAAGACAGTAAAATTTATACATATATGGAAACAATAGACAATTTTTGAAATTATGTCACAAATTTCAATATTTATGAACAATATCTTCAGAATAAACCAAGATCCACAGTGTGTGTGTGTGTGTGTGTGTGTGTGTGTGTGAAAGGAGAAAAATAACACAGGAAAAAAAACTTCGTAAATGAAGGCTTAAAATCTTGAGTAAAAGCATTAACAATGTTATTGAAAACGCTGAAAAAGGAATTTAAAAATTATATGTATTTTATCATTATCATTGAATTTTGATATATTGCTCTAGGATCGAATAAATGAAAGAAATTTTAGATTTTAGATAGAGATGAAAAATATTTTTTAAGCTCTCGAAATTTGTCAGCCTAGATAACTCAGATATATGAGACAGTTAAAGGAAAATTTCATGAATATAAAAATACATTATTGCAGAAATTTTTATTTACAATATTGTTTTATGTTAGCATAGTTGCTAGTTTCATATATTCAAATATAATTATATTGTATGAATTGATATAAAAATAAAATAGAAATATATAGAACATAATAATGCAAAATAAATAAATCATATTAAATTTCATATATTTCAGATAAATTTGTATCGACTTAATCGTATTTAATATATGCTTTTGATTCATTAAAACCATTTAAAGTTTATGTCCTGTTGTGCTATAAGCAATCAAGGCATCATTAGAGAATAAGGTAAATGTTAGTCATGTTTTTTTTTGTATTATTAATATGTTAGGTTTAGAAATATATGAAAAATTCGAATAATAAAAGAAGAAAAATGTATTAAACAATACCTATTTATAATTTTAGTACATTTTTCAATTGAGACGCAATAATTACAAATATATATTTTAAAATATAATCATATATAAGTTATATTTATTGTAAAAATAAATAGTTATATGTATTATGTGATATGCATTATCATATATTTCATAGAATTCGTGCCTGTAAAAACTGAGAAATATATTTTCCTAGCTCTTTGTTATCGAATAAAATTATTCACATTTTAAAAGTGAAGCAATTAACACTTTAATAAAATTCATCCAAAATCTTTATAGTTATTTATGAAGATAAATTCCGGTTTTATTTTGAAATAAAATGAATGAAATGATATTCGAAACGATTTTAAAAACAGTAATTTAAAACATGTAAATAATGAATTTAGATTTTCTCGAATAGGTTCATAAAACAATTATTTATCTTGCAACATAGTTTTTTAAAAGCTTTTAAATTTATGAACCATTATAAGGTACTTCGTTTAATTCAAATTATATACATATAACTGTATAACATAATGATTCAAATTCTCATACTGAATAATACTTTATTAAAAATTATTTTAAAAATATTCTAATCATTTTATTCTAATTATAAAAACAGTATTGTTTGAATGGTGTTCTAAATTTTATTGTTTTTATATTAAACTGATATTCACGTAAGCGTTAAAATATTTCAAATAAATTAAATTTAAAAAAAAGAGAAAAGTAAGATATTCAAAGGAATTTAGACGTTTATCCGAGCAAGAAAAAACACACAATGATGTGAATTCTCATTGTTACTCTACATAAATTAATAGAATAAAGGAATTTTTCCACAATTTCTTATGGATGATTTAATGCAATTTTAGATACTTTTATTCAATAAGTATTGTAATCTACAGTTTTTAAATAGTTTAAAAGAACGAGTTAAATATAATGTTTTATTAGAAAATATAATGTTTTATTAGAAATTGTTGCCAAAAAATTTAAGCTTCTGGTATAGCTGCTATTATTATTGCATTATCACCTTTATAATATAGTTTTCTACGTTCTAATTATTATATGAGACACAATAATTCGAATTATTTTCTAAATTATATTGTTAAATACATTATACTGATATCTAATATTCCTGCATGAGAGAAAATCTTTTACAAGAACATTAGTTGTCAAGTTATTTATTGGTTTTAAAGAAAGAAAATGTTTCTGACTTTAAATCAGATTACAATTTGATGAAGACATATATTATCGAAATGGAGCAAAATAGCATTTTGACACTATGCAGATTTATAAAAATGTGATTTAATACAATGTATAATTCATTTTTTAACGTATAAAGTGGCGGATAATTTTTATGCCTAAATATAAAAGCTAAATCAGTTTTGACATCGTGTTTTATTGTTAATCTTTTAAAATGTATCATACATATAAAGATAAATACTTCTTTGAATAAAGAATATTCGATCTTCAAAGAAATCAAGAAAAATATTTTACTTGCTTTTAAATCCACTTCTCTCGAAATTCTTGTTTCAACGAGGAAATAAATTAGTATTTAGTAACGTATACGAATCGTTTTATTCTTCATAAATCAACAAAGAGAACAAAACTCTTCGATAAAAAAGTGATATATTTAATTCGGTTTTTCCTATAATTCTATTAACACTATTTGCTTTAAGATTGAAATAATAAATCAAATCGAAAGAAACGAGTGAAAAACAAATAAAAAATCGTAATCTTTCCCTCAACATCAAAAGGTGTTGAATAAAATGGTAATCCGATAAGCCTATAGATGGCGTTGTTTTAGTCGACGTCATAAATTCCATGAAGAAAGAGAAAGAGAGGATTTTCCGAAACCGAGAGGCATCAGTCAAGAGATACGCGTGAATCGGAGTTCATTCGCGGGAAGATACAAGAGAAAAACACGTTATTTTTAATCTATCAAAGACGCTGAAAATTTTTTTTATTCTTCAGTGTGGCAATTTCAAACTTAAATAGGTGAGTACTTTTATTGTATTAAATTCAAATAAAATGTTTTCCTTCACTTTGAAAATAAATAATTCAATTTTTGGGAAAATAATGAAATACAACTTTTATTAATTAATTATCGAAGGATATTTTTTCATTTAAAATATTATAATTCATAATTTTAGAGATCGAAGATATGGTAAAAACTTCTTTTAAAGCTAAATCGTAACACTAACTGACACGTGTTTTAGATATCGTATAATTTTATTCATATCGCTATATATATATATATATATATATATATATATATATATATATATATATATATATATAGATAGATAGATAGATAGAGGTATAGAGATATAGATATAGATAGATAGAGATATATATATCCAAAATATTACATCATTATAGTTATATTCTCAAAATTATAAATAAATTACAGATGAATCAGATGAATATCAATGGAATTTTTAAATGCTTGTGAATTGTTTTCATTTCCTAACTTATTATTACTTATTTAATTAGTTTAAAAGAACAATTTACATTTATTATGTTTTTACCCTTGATATAAAATGTAAAGCAACTAAACTGATTTAAATCTAGATGAGTTAATTATGTCTGCCTGCAAGTAAAATGTCATTCTGTAGGGAATTTAAATTCGTAAATTTGTTTACTCGATTGACAATTATCTTTTTTAATTTATTCTATATTATTGCGAATAAGTCAACAGCTGTTATTTTTTGTTTCAAAAGGCAGTTTCTATTATGTTATTAAATTGTAAAGATGCATTGTAAATACAAGTCCAAGTGCATTTGTCATTTGACAGCAAAGTTTTCATCTTTCAAAATTTTAATCTCGTACGTTATTTTAAAGATAACAATAAAACATGATTGCTTAGTACATAAGAGTGACTTAAAAATAATTCATTAAATGTTCCATCACTTGGAATTTAGAGAATAGTTCTTGTTTTATCTTTAACATTGTCAATAATTAACAAATGTAGTTAAATTTGAAAATGAAATATTTGAATACATATATAGAGAAAAAAACTAATGAAAAAACCATTTTAACTTATTTTAATATAACAATATGTGAAAAATATTATTATATTTTTCACAGTGTGTTACATCTTTGTTCAAGAAATTTTTATAAAGAAATTCTTTTTTTTTTCACTGAGAATGTCAGTAATTATTGTCATGTTTTTTTATTATAATGTATAAAATTCATTTTTAATCCAATTTAACTATTTCTAAGAAGCATTATTTTATACATATATTTTTAATATTATTTTAAACATTGAATAATGCAGTTATATATATATATGTGTGTGTGTGTGTACACACATATATATGTATATATACATATATATGTGTGTGTCCTAGTGTACATGTGGAACATATCTTCATCATTAAATAGATCAAATTTTAAATTCATAGAAATTCGAGCAGAATAAAAATGCAGCCATAAGAAAAGAAATTGGTAGTATGTGCAATAAAAATGTAAAATTTTTCAGGTAAGAGAATATTTGCCGATTAATTTTGAGTGATAAAAAATTTAAATCGTAAAATAAGCTTTAAAATTCTTAAAATAGAATATTAGGAATGCATTTTTCATATAAATTTCTTAATGCAACCATTTGAAAGATTAGTATGTAACATCTTGGGACATGACACTGACAATTTCGGCAAGTCTTTAAAGTCCCCAGATCTAAATTTAATTCAACAAGTGTGAGTGGTTTATACAAAAATGAATTCTCTTTTAACTTCTGTAATATTTTTCGAAATATCATCGAATGACGTAGATATTAAAAAATATTAAGAATCTTATATCTGGAACACTTAAAATAATATCGCTTATGTAACAAATAATTAAAATAATGCTGAATTATAAGCAAAGCCTTATAAAAAGATTCAAAACAAATGCAATTTTATTGATGTAGATAACAAGGAATTTTAATCTCCTTTCAGACATCATTTTATATTCTATCACATTTCCTTTCAAGTATTATTATTGAAATGTGCTCGAAGTTTCCAATTATTAAAATATTTTTCCACTATATTTTGTTTTAAAACTCAGAAAACAGCACAGAAAAATGTATGACGGTTATGAAATATGTTTTTTACTGTGTTAAATAACATAAAATCAATTTAATACATTAAGGTAATTTGATACTGGAAATCTCGTGATTTTGTATAGTAAATTACTTGGGTCTTTTAAAATCAATATAGCCATATTTCATATTTTTCAGTAATGAAAAAGCATAATCATCAAATGCTAAAATATTGATCATACCATCCCCTTTTAATTTTTTCAAATTTTCTTTAGAATTAATAACTTTAAACATATGATTGGTTTTCACCTTGCATGTCGAAAATAGGAACTAGTTATTTTATTATACAAATGTATTCCAAAGTTCAGAATAATTTTGTTCAAAATCCTTTAACAACTATTAACAATTATGTCATAAAACATGTTACCTTCAATATTTTATCTAAACTTTATTCATAAACATAACAAATAAATATAGGTATAAATTAGATCTCTATTTTATAAATTATACTTTAAATGTTTTTCAACATTTTTGGGAAATTTATAAAAAGCATTAAATTATTTATCAACATTATTCATGAATAATAATGAACTTTTGTAAGATTAATTAGTTTTTCAGCTAATAAAATAAATTGCTATTATCGTGGAATTTGATATGATAGATAAAACGCGAGAAAACCTTGTTATCTGAATTTCCTTTTTTGTCAGATATCATTACTTCATACATTTTTAATAAGAGAAATGGTTGATATTATAAAAATTTTATATAATCGGGGGATTTTTATTATCTAAAGTGAGTATGAGACATGAAAAGGTAAATCTGATTAATTTAATTAAAACTCGTGACAGAGAGAGAATAAATTATTAATCAGCAAAATGCATTTTAAGGCTGATACATTTTTAATGTTATCATGAAAGATAGTGATAAATTCATGCGTGCTTCTTCTCTGTTTCATAAACTTTTCTCTTTTTTGTTGGTGAATATTATTTTTTGATCATTCTTCATGCCTAAATTTGTAATATCATCTTTCCTCATCAATATCTATCCTTACTGATAGAAGTACTTCTTATGTTTCATTGAATATATTCTGCGATAGAATGAAAATGAAAAAAAAATTATTCAGCTTCTTCTCATGTAATCAGTGTCAAGATATCAAGTTGCTATTTTATCTTCTTATCTTTTAGAGGATCTCATATTTCTTGTATTTGATAATCTATAAAGTATTAAAATCAAAATATTTTTCGAGACTTAACCCTTATTTCTTTACTTTTAAATAATGCATATATTACCAATAAAACCGATTTGTTCATTATGAGTGTAATTAAAAATTTCAAAAATATCTATAAATACTTTAATGATATTTAATATGACACAATAATTTGATGTAATACAACAAAAATTTACGGATTTTATCTTATTAAGTTAGCTTCATTATCAGTTAAAATATAAAAAAATTCTAATGTAATTAAAATTTTATATGAGAATAATATAATGTTAACTTAATTTTAAAAAGTCTACTTAAATTTAGATATGGAATTTTCATATCTAAGAGTGTTAAAATAATTAATATTCACATATTTAAATCAAACAAAATTTTAAAATTTATTATTTTAAAGAAAAAATTACAATCTGTTTATTGAAAAATACAATATTAAATGTACTTAAAATTTAAAGATTTCCTTTAAATTTGTTTATTTATTAATGTTAGCATAATTTTGGAATTTATTAAAGTCAATAAATCAAATATACTGATAACAAAATATTCTTTCTTTTTACCAATAAGAAAATTAATTTTTTTCACATGCTTGCTTAAATTTAGAGCTTTGGTTATAGATTTACATACTTATATATAGTTGAGCAAAATCTAGTTAGAATATATAAGAAATTACTTATAAATATGTATTGTTAAAATATCTCAATAGCATCAAGTTTTCACTATTCAAAGTTACAGCATTATTGAAAATGCTATTACAGGGAATAACACCAAATTTAAAATCATTAATAATTGAGAATTAAGTATAGAAAGAGTTTTTATATGAAAATTATAATTATTTTACATCTAAAATCTTGAAGGAAAAGCAAACAGAGAAAACTAAACATAATACGAGGGTCACTCTGTAATATTTGAGATACAACTAGGTTTTTAAAGTTATACTTACAAAATTTTAGGTGTGTTCAAAGTAGTCTCTTCCAGCATCGATGCACTTTTGTAGACGAATTTTCCACAGATTAAATGCCTCAAGCCATTCATTTCATGGAATAGATGAAAAAAAGGCATTTATAGCCACATCAATCTCTTCTTCTGAATGAAAACGACGACCACGTAAGTTCAATTTTAGATTAAAGAATAACCAAAAGTCGCACATAGCTAGATCAGGTGAATACGGCGGATGTTCAATCACTTTAATTTGTTTTTAAGAAACTCAACTGTTATTCCGGCTGTATGTGAAAATGCATTGTCATAGTGAAGCATTAGTCCCCTAACATTCAGTTCTTGTAGAATTTCTGGAAGACATTTATTGGTATACCAGTTTGCTGTTACTGTCTTCTGTCCTTCCAACTTGATGGCTTTGACCAATCCCGTACTTCTGAAGAAAACGGCATACATCACTTTTTTCAGTGCGCGTTGTTTTTTCACCATTGTTGGCGTGGGATCATCTTCAAAGACCCACACTTTGCTTTCTTGACGTGTTGGAACATAAAAAACGGTATGTACGTTTCATCACCTGTCACAATTTTAGAAATGATGCGGTGGCCACCATCATTTAGCAATTTAAGATTTTCTTTAATGATTCTGACACGCTTCTCTCTTTGGTGCTCAGTTAGATTATGGGGAACCCAACGCCAAACTACTTTTTTCATATGTAATTCTTCATGAATTATTTTGTGTATGGCTGCGGATCCAAAGTTCCTTCTGTATCATTTGATAGGTACCGCGATTATCATAAATTAACATTTTTCGTATGGCAGACACTTTATCCGGGATTACTGCCGACGGCGGCCTTCCTGTGTGTTCTTTATCCGGAAGAAAATTGCGACCTCTTCTAAATTCTCTAAACCATCTGAATACAGTAACACGAGCAGGAGATTCATCGCCAAATGTTAATTGCAACCGTTGAATGCATTCTTCTTGATTTAATCCTGCTTTAAAATCGTAGAAAATCATAGCGCGAAAATGTTCTCACGTCAACTGCATTTTATCTTCTGTTTGAAATTTATTCTATGCTAAACAATTTGAAGAAAGTCAGTAAAAATCGTCTTCTGTACTAAAATACTTTGTATTTTAAAATCAAACTGTTATTTTTATTTTGTAAATTCTCGTCTGCGCGTATCTCAAAATTTTCAGAGTAACCCTCGCATATATATACCTTAAAGAAGAAACCTGTATTGAAATTTTTACTATGTTTCACGTCTGAATTCTCTTCAGGATTGAATTAATAACGTCTACGTGAAACTTGATGAAATTTGCACCTGGATGTTGGCCTGTAACTAATTTAAAATATAAACTATGTGTCATCTATAAATTTTGATTATAGCGATTTTATATATATAATTAATTAAAATTTTTATTATAGCGATTTTAATTAATTTAAAATTTTATTAATGTTAATCTTAATGCGCTGCATAAGTCTTGGGCTTGTGATGTTGTTGACTTAGGCGTTGTAACACCGTTTCGATACTCTTCTTACTCCAAGGAAGAAGTCGTTGGACTGTTTTTCTCCATTTAAAACTGTCCTGTATGTGTATTTATAAGGTTAGAAAAAATATATATCTATATAAGTGCTACGCTTTTTCTACATTCCCATGGTAAAATTATTATTTTTTAAAATATCATATTTAATATCTGTGTTTCATATATAATCAATATTTATATCATATATGGTAAAAACTAATTAACTTTTATTTTTCAAATTTTCTCAAACTGTACAAGCGTGTATTCTATTTTTCAATATGTAGAGCGAGAATAATTAGTACATTTTTTTTCAAGATAACTTCAATATATTTATTTAATACTTCATAACTAAAGGTAATTTTCAAATGATCCACATTTGACTCTTTGTAGCTGATCTTTACGTTTTGTGGTGCTAAGAAATCTGTTGAGTTAATTTAAGTAAATAGCAAATATGGTTAAAAACAATAAGTACCGTTACTTTTTCGCATTTTTGTCTTGAAAGTTAGAAATACATTTTCTTTTGGAAGGTGTTGGCTACCAATACAGATGGACTTCGCTTACGATTGTTATAAAAAGGGAACTTTGTGAAAACTATTTCAATTTTTGACTTATAAGACAGATATGACATCTGCTTAAGATATCACTTACTGTTTTGTTTCTGTAATGAAAATCTTGTTTTAAACTAATTAAGCCATCACCTATCAAACAAAAATACACGCAAAACAGATAATTACAAAAATTCTTTTACAGTTTAGTACTTGATATACGAGATAGAACGTTCAGTTTAAAATAGGTTAATTTATTTTTTGAAAAATTAACCACATTTTTGAGTAAACAATTTGAATTTCATATTTAATGACATTATTCCCTTACTTTTGGATTGAAATATGTTTCTCAATATAGTGTATAAATGATAATCCTAACACCTAACTCTTATCTAAGATCATGATTTTTTATTTTACATCCAAGTTCTATAAAATTGCCTCAGTTAAATTTGATGAAAGGAACTTAATCAATTTTGTAAAATAGTACTAAAAGAAGCTAGACTAAATTCAGGGATTAACAAAATGTAAATCATAACAAAAATTATATAGTCAATTTGTGTGTGAGATTATCTTCTTTTTAGACTACTGAATTATTCAAAGTTTCCTTCCCTTAGCATAAAAACAATTCCCGTATACGAATTCAAACAAAAGAATACTTTTCAATGCACTATATATATATATATATTTGCTATATGTATACAAAATTCGTATTTAGAATCATAAAAAATACATTTATAAGCTAAAACGTCTCCACATTACAAAGATCATACATACAACATTTGAAATCGGAAGTTTATTCACACAAACGCAATTCTGGTCTTATTTAGAAGAAGAACCATAATCATTTCAAGACAAAGTCCTATCTAACAGAAGTTAGACTTCACTGATTCTATCTCATTTGTTCCAGAGACATTTACTCAGGCACCACTGAAGTCTAAATCTTTCGCTTTTTTTATCGCTCCCTATGGTTTCATTTAAGTGGATCAGTCAGTATATACAGCTTTGGGTCGTCACTGGTCAATGGAAAAAAAGAGGAAAAGTCGGCCCCTATCGTCAAAGAATCGAAAACTTGGAAGGATGAAAAAAATCTATTCGAGTTTTTCCTACAAGAATAAGGCGGACCAGGTGCATTTGGTTAGACTACTTTCAAATGGACAACCATAGATCTAAGGAAAAGATCACAGGGGTGAAAATGCAAAAATATTGCTTCTTAGAAAGAAAAAAAGAAATTAGATTTAATTAAATGGCGCATGGCATGCATTGTCAAAAATGAAAAGCAAAACGTGTCAAATATTAAACGCGTGAAAATGTACTAGCTAATTTCATTTCAAAATTAAAAAGTCGTTAAGTTAGAATAATTGATGACGAACTCTTTTCCAAATTAATTTCTTTAAAAAGATTCTTAGTTAATTAGGGACAGTTTATATTTCCATTTAAGCAAATCTGAAGCTTAAATTAAATTCCAATGTAACTGCGAAATAATATTCACCTTCTAGTTTGACATTTTTAATTAGTTTTCATTTCTGCAAATGAGGCTGCTGTTATGACAGTTTTATGCATCTAAAAACAAACTTCTGTCTTGGAGTTTAATTAGAATATCCCATAAACTAATTTTATTATGCTAATGAAAGTCTCAGTTTGAAAGTAAAATTTTGATAAATATCTTTATTTATATCGCATTTTTTATTTTTGAAACACAAGACAGTTTAAATAATTCTTAAACTGGATTTTGATTTTATATATCATCAACATTTTCAACCTAATTGTATCCTTCTTTTGTTGATTTTTTTTAAAAATAAAATCTTATATTTATTTTAAAATAAAATTGAAGATTTCGTCTACAATGCTTTACGAAATATAAACTAAAAGCATCAAGTTTGCTTTTTGAATTTGATTCATTAACTGAATTCATTTAAAGGAATTTTAACTGAAAGTTTGAGTAGTTTCACTGTAAATAAATTTTAGAAATTGATTGCAATTTCCTCAAAAATTATATTTCTTGTGAATTATCAAAAACTGAAAGTATCCCAAGAGTTTTTACGAGCCATTAAGTTGACAATTTAAGATTTTGAAATAATATAACTATACAATATAATACTAAAAAGATTATAAGAAAAATTTTAAAAAATTACCAATACAAGAATGAAAGATAATTTTGTAATTCGTAGTTCACAATACTTAAAGTAATGTGACACATTCTTTGTTTTCTAAACGATAATGTCATTACTGTACTATTTATACTGTTATATATGCATGTGGTTGTACTATAAAATCGATTCTCAGAATATAGATCATAGTAAAGTATTACCTCATAACCCCCCCTATCGCAGGGGTAAATATAAAATATTATTACTTATATTACCTCAAGTATCAAGTTTGAATTATTTAAGCAGAATTTACCATACTTGCATAATTCAAACAGGTACGAATATCATATTAATGTATCCTGTATTGGTAATCATATATTTATTACCAGTTCTGATTATCTAGTACTATGTTTAACATCGATACCAATTACATGTTTGATCATGCATACTGATCTTTTGGACTCTGTAACCATTTGTGTGTATATTCTTCATTTTAATTTATTCTAATAATTTCTCCTTATAGGAAATAAAAAATCCCTTCTTTCATTTTATCATAATTCACTGTAAAATAAATTTGGGGAAGTTAAATTTGCTTTATTATCAAGTCATCATAGATAACCACAACACACATGGTGCGAAATGTTAAAAAACTCAGTATTTATTTATAGTGATGTTTTTCTTATAAAATTTTAAATAAAACTTATTTTATTTATAGAATTTTTAAAAAATCTTGCAAAATTAATGTTTGATACATGTAGATAAAAATTGTATATGATTCTTTATATATTTCAATATCTATGTAAATATATATTAATCATTTAAAAATATTAAAAGTATTTTTCTGACATTGAAGCTATAGTTAATAAAAAAGTTAGAGAAATATGATTTTTCCTTTAATGTTGCTCTAAAAATAAGAGTTTTCCAATAAAAAATATTCCTTCATAAAATCCTCAATTATTGATATTAAATATTTCTAATTTGGAAAGCATTATGTTAAAATTTTTAACATAATTTTATAATTATAAATTAAAATAAATAATCATAAAGCATACTACAAAAATTAAAAATCATACAAAAAATAAATAAAAACAGCTTTGTGTTGAAAACCTCTATTGTTATCATATCAATAGTTTTATGACAAAAATAAGTACTTCAAATAAAAAAAGTCTCTTAAGTTGCAATATTTAGGTATAGGAGATATATTCTAGAATAATTATTTCTGAATATACTCATTATATATAAATTCTGTTATAATATGCTTTAAAATAAATTCCATTATCATCTTTTTTCATTGAAAATTTCTTGTTATCAGAAGAATGTTATGTTTAAATAATTTAAAACATCGCTTATAAATATAAAATAATATTTTCTTTAAAAATAATAAAACTAAACACAGAGAATATAAATATTTTTAAATTTAATTAACGTCTTATAGCCAAAGCTAGAAACAGAACACAGTTTAGTCAACTCAACAGAAACCTTCATCATTCAGTTAAAAACAGCAAGGAAAAAAATATATTGAAAAACATACTCACTTCTCCATTCGACATAACGTATAGTTTTTTCTGTACAATAAAATGAATTTATTAAATAAATCTTGTATGTATTATATTTGTAAAAAATGTAAGTATTACATTTTACATGTAAAAAAATGTATGCATTATATTTCACATAAATAAAAAAATATATTATATTTATTTTATTACATACATACAAATAAATACACATTATATGTTATCTTTATAAATCATACAAATATTTTATGCTTAATAAAGATTCTCTCTGAATTGTTTTAAAAATAGTATTTGGTTAAAAATATTTGATAAATTAATAATCTAAGAATTTTGTGCTAAGTTAATAAAGCTTCATGCAATACCATGTACCTTTATAAACATTTTCTTTAAAATAAATATATTGTATTTCTCTCTCTCTCTCTCTCTCTCTCTATAAAGCAAATTTAATAGAAGCAATTTGTTAGAAGTTGCATTTTATTATTTAACAAAATAGAATAGGAGCCGTAGTGCTAGAGCTTGTTTTATTAAAGAAAAATAACACCATGCAAAGTTACTAAAATTCAATCATTTTTCCACGAAAAGTATTTTCGTTGTAGTTTAATAGAATGCGTTTTTTTATTGATTTTATTCTACGTTTAAAAACAAGTGTATTATGTTAAGGTATACTGTATTCCTTTTTATATATAGTATAAGAGAGTTAAGCATTTTATTATATCAAATATTTGCTTTTTGGGTAGTTATTATTAGAAAGAGAGCTTTAATGTGGGAATATAGAATGTACTTAATCTTATTATTTCAATAAACTTATGGACAGAATAATGATTTTTTCAAAAAATTGTGATGTCATTATTATTTATGTTCTGAAAGGACTTACAAAATGGGTTATAAATCAAAAATGCATTAGTCACCATTTTTACTATTTCAGGAATTAATCTAACATTTATTTCGAAAGAGGGAGGTTTAAACCACAAAGCAATAGTAAAGCACAATCAATGGACTTATTATTATAAGACTGGAAAATTTGATAACTTCTCTTATACTTTTATACAAAAGTACATAATTTTATTTAAATAAACTGAAATTATATATTGGGAAACTAATTTCGGTTTATATAATAAGTTATTGATTATAAAGTGCTCCAATAATTACTAATTGGTTAGTAATACAATAAATTAAATTTTTCTACTAAAAGTTGATATTACGGAGATGAAAAGTTTTTACTGAAAACAGAACTTAAATAAACATAAAAAAAACAAATAAATAAATCTTTTTCCAAAAATATTTTGAAAATCTAAATGTTTTTAACTCAATTCTAATAATACTTCTCTTATTCTTTTTAACTCATAATAGACTGTGGTCAAGATTAAAGTCACCAATGCAGATATTGATCTAAGAAACATAATATTAGGTTGGGGGATAAGTTTGTAGCGTTTTTACCAAAGAATTTTATTTAAACAAAAAACAATATTATATCTATAAGTTAATAAATTATATATTCGTCGTTGCTATTTACAGCCTCTTCACATCTCTCGACCAATTTTTGATGTCTTTCTGCCAAAAGTCGCCTAAAAGATGTTGTTGAGCACGTTTTTATGGACTTCTTTGTTATCGAAGGCAACACTCTTCATACGGTTTGACAAGGGGCGGAAAAGATGGTAATCGGTCGGTGCAAATTCCGGGGAATACGGCGGATGTTGAAGGACCTACCATTCAAGCTCTTGGAGTGCGGCTTTGATGACTTGTAAAACATGGGGCCTGGCGTTGTCGTGAAGGAGTATGGTTTGACCATGTTGATCAGGTCTTTTCGGTTGAATAGCCTCATTCAAGCGATGTAGCTGGGTAATGTAGAGCTCTTTGCTGACTGTGGCATTCTTTTTGAGCATTTCCCAGTGCACCAAGAGACCCCTAAAAACTGGTTCAACAACTTCTTTGACACCAGACCAGGTGACTTTTGGCGGAACGGTATCAACAAATTGGTGGAGAAATGAGAAGAGATTGCAAACAGCAACTGTCCAGCCTGGATGAGTCAATGCATTGTCTAGCCGATGGTATAGCAGTCAATCTCCACAAAGTCAGTCAGTTCAATATGGGAATACACCAGACGAAATATTTCCACCAACCCAAATTGGATGCACCCCATTCCCCATATTTATTAAGTTACCAATTCAAAGCACCAAGTCGGGAAGAGTAGTATGGCTCTTGCAGAGAGCGTCACTATTACATGAGAGGCTTGTGATCATGTACCCTCTTGGGGTACTTTGTGGAAATCTGAACCTCATTCACGAGAATCTAAAGGGTAACCTAGAAAACTTTTAGCACCTACCCCAAGCTAACTTGCAACTCTATTTCTTTTGCAGAGTAAGCCTCAGTCTACCCATATAAGATATACTCTAACTAATGTTGGTTGCTAGATAAATTTCTACCAGAAATGTCTATGTTAATAACATCTTCATCATGTCTATGATGAATGAGCTGTGGTGGTCTTGGCTGATACATGTGCTTCCTGTCAAAAAGTAAAAAATTTCATCATTTCACTTGACAGTGACATCTAATCGCTGTATTTGAAAACGAAATGCAATGTTCCATTCTACCTTGACAATTGTTCTTGTAATTTGGAATTGAACACACGTGCACTTAATGGATAAACCCGGGCACAACATAATGTTTAGTGCGTTAGACATCTAAGAAACCACTGTTGTGGCCAGTTAAGCGTATTTAATTGGGTTTACTTTCAAATGAATGAAATCATAGTTGAAATTCCTGAACTTGAAACTCCTGAAACTAAAACCAACATTACACAAACGTTTGTGGTGCACTAATTTACAGCAATCACTGCATTCCAGGCTCCTTTCGTGACTATGTTTAAGATTTTGCCGTATTCATGGTGGTTCTAAAGAGTCTCCTCTAGTTGACTACTAGAGTCTACTAGTTGACACGATGTTGATTTAGACTAAGTGGAGAGCTGTAGACCCTGCCAGCTAGGCTCTTTAATTTCCTTGATGATAATTGGAATAGCTCAATTTCTGTAGATGTAAATACTATTCAAGAAATTGAGGCATGCCTATTCATCAAGATGGTGAGGGATACCAATTGGCTTATGTCCTTTATGGTGTATTCACTGTAATTCTCAAGTAAATGAGGTCTGCCTTGTTGGATATGTATGATGAGTACTTGAGCACAGGGAAGCTGTAATGCGTTATCTGTATCTATCACTACTAGTTTGATTATCTCTAATTTCTTTATAATAGTAATGGATTTGTTTTATTCTATTTTATTAGTTAAGATTAATTCGTTCAGCCCAGGGAGATATCATCTATAGGTCTATTGAAATCGTGTAACGCTGTCAGCGAACAGTCGAATGCGTAGTATTGTGCGTTTCCTTTTTCTCCAAAGATACAATCTGCTGTGGTGGCTTTTTCCAGCCTGTGAACAAAGGTGCGAAATTGACCTTGTCTTGTGAATAATTGGGCCAGTTGGGATTGGCCAACTAGTAACTTTGTGTTTACTCCTGTGAAGAAGATAAATGTGTAACTGCCCATTTCTATTCCATTCGGATTGGCACTGATCCATTATTTGGCTAGGTATGAGATTTCTTAGCATGCGACTGTAGTTACTTAAATGTGTTTTTTGATGGCATTGTTTTAGCATGTTTAGCTGCTTGATCTACATCTTCGTTACCTGTTATACCTGTGTTTGCTGTAACTCAGTATAATATTATGTTTTGATAATTCATTTAATAACTGTTGTGTGTTTTGTATGTGCTTATTCCATTGTTTATGTTTTACCAGAGTATATACACTTGAAAGACCGTCTGTGTGTATATGTGTAATTGCAAGTTTGTCTGCTTTATTACAATTCAATGCATAATGTACAGCATATATTTCTGCCTGGAAAACTGAGTTATTTGGATTTAGAGTAGATGAGTTATTGTAATGTTAACATTGTTATGGAAGACACAGAATGTCTCACCAACACCATTGTTTGTTTTTGATCAAAATTCTTATTTAGGCATTGCAGGTGAACAGATTATTTGCGAGGTAAGTTTAAGGTTATAAAATGCCCGCAGAGTAAGAAAACTCCATGACTGGATGATCACACTGACTGGTTGATATTATAGGCCTGAATCTCAACGAAGTAAGTCGGTTTGATACTGGAATACACCAGATGAACCACAGCCATCAACCAAACACGAATTCACGTCTTTCCGCTTATTGAATTGCCACAAAGATGACATTACAAAGTCGGATCGCGTTGTAACACCATCGCTACAAGCCCCGGGTGGGCGAATTCGTCCTCTAGGGGGACGTTTTGGGAAAGTCCACCAAAATTCACGGGCATCTGTAGGGGGAAAGTCCTCATTCACAAATCTAAAGTGTTCCTTGAAGAAAACAGTTAGAATTAATAATTTTAGGACTGAAAATCCTATAATTTAACTTTTTGTAAAATCTGCAAATTTTATTACATTTCAAAAACCCACTGAATAGCTATAAGTACTTCACTTTAATTTTAAATCACTCTGTGTGTAAAAAAAGCAACAAAAGATACTCAGTAACACCTAATTTCCTCAACAAATAATTCTAAATAAAGTAAATACATTTTATGATGCAAAATATTGAAAAATATGATAAAAATCATATTTTTTGTTTCAAGTGAGAATTATTTTTTAACACTTAAGTTCTGAAATTTATAAAAACTTTGAAAAGTAAGAGTTTAATATAATAGCTGAAACAGAAAAGTAGTAAGTAATTAAAAATATAAATACTTATTCAAACTGATATTTCTTGAATTTAAATAAATAACCATTTTGCTATTTCAAATCTAAAGAACAATCTAAAACAATTTGACTTCAAACTTGACTTTATTCATGAAACCATTTAGAAATTCATGTGAATTTTCTTCATAACATTTTTACTTAAGACAATATTCATGTAAACAGTTTACTTTAGTTAATTTTTTTTTTGCAGAAAAGTTTTCTCAGTAAATTGTATAACGCATTAAAATTCCTTAAAAACTCCTTAAGCAAAAAAGTCTTTATTTTGTAAGCAAAAGTAATATCTTTTTATTGGGAATTAAGCAGAATATATGTTTTTCTAGATGCATTAAATCTACTTCTTATTACAAAATGTTACGAAATGACTGAAATGATGAAATGTTTTCACTAAAATTAAAAAATGAATGACTTTAAAAAACATTATAATCATCTTTTTATAATGGCATTATTGTGAATTGAAAAGATAGCTTACGAGAAACTCGCATTTTGCAGATTTATGTTTCTAATAATCATAGCAAATTGTTATTTTTTAAAAAATAGAATATTTTTCTAGACCTAGGATGGAGAGCAATTCTTTTATATTTTATTCATTTCTGTAAAAATTCTTTTATGAATTATGTGAGGAAGATAATATTTTTGCATCATTAAAAATTTTTAAATTGTTATTAGCAGTGAAATACTAAAATATTGTTATTTGTATTTCTAACTATATGTTTTTAAAATGCCCTTTTTATATTTTAAAAGAAATAAGTTTGCATTTTCAAGAGTATATTCACAAACAAAATAATTCTCGAATAAATAAATATCAAAATTTTCTTATGATGGTAAACATAATTTGAATATTTAATAGAAATAGCTGTTTACGAGCCAAGTTTAAGAAATAATAGTCATTTTAATTTAACTATTTGTAGTTTTATTTACCGTAGAACGCGTTAGAATTTAATTAGTAATTTAAAAGTCTCCTTTTCTGTTCCATATATTTTATAAGTCAAAAACTGATGCACGGTAAATAAAAACAGAGTGATAAGCTGAAATAAATAGTCTGATGGGAAAAAGTTTCACCCTATGAAAAGAAGACAATGAGTTCACCTGTATCAATGAAAGACCGTCATGCTTACAGAGTCTATCACCGTTCAAATTTCTATAAAGCGCATTGAACCTTTTATGATATGGTGTTGAAAGGATAAGATCAGCTCATAAGTTGACCGTGAGTCTAGTCGTGATTCAAAATCACGGGGTGGTCGATTTTATATATTTATTTATTCGACAAAAAAAAAAAAAAAAAAAAAAAAAATCCGACATCTGCTGGTGTATTGCGTCATTCTCCAAAAGAATCAACTTAGAAATTCCTCTTTTTAATCACAATTCTTGTTACGAAACATATATCTAACTTTTTAATCCCTCTGCATGTTTTTCGAAGATTTTTAAGATACGACTAGCTTAAGCTTGCAATATGAGAGGAAGAAAGTGAGCACAAATTTAATGCATTCATATAAGATTGTTAGTAAGAAGCATGTGAGCTTTCTTAATCGAAATCAGTAGAAATTTGCTGCAATAGAAATATTTAGAAAAATTATTTTCCCTCTCTTTTAATTTTTTTTTTTAATATTTTCTGGGGTTTGCATTTTTTTCGTCATTTCCATTCAAATAGAATTTTAAAACAAGACGGTATTTCCTTCATTTTATTATTTATTCATCTCATTTAATTTTTTATAAAGTTTTTCAAACTGAAATGTGTGTATTATTCTTTGATTTTTATTTGCTAAATAAATAATCTTTTACACAAATCATGTCACTATTTATGAAACTAATCAAGTTTTATCTGTAATGTCTACGTATTATATGATTATATAACATTTATAACATATTTACAATAGTACATAATCAAACAGTCATAAACAGTTTGTGATGAGTCGCTTGAAAATTCATGAAATTAAATTTTGGATTGATTCGTGAGAGGATTTTGCTTGAAAATTTTGAAAGAGCATTATATTTATATTTGTGTAATTATTACCGATCATAGGTGGTCGATGCCCGCTTTAATTCCGATATATGAAACTGGTTCGCAACACTTTTGTTGTCAAATTGGACTATATAATTCGAAATTATCTGATTTTTATAAAATATTTTTCAATAATTAACATTTTGTTTATTTATATTTAAAGTTATATTTAATCCTTCAATTTTATTTATCTACCTATACGTAAAATTCTAAATGTGTTAAAATTTTAATTATATTAAAAAGCACAGTTCGCAATTACCTCCAAGTAGTTATTCATTTCAATTACCAAAATAATTCACAAAATAAGCATTTCGTTGCTGAATAATTTATTGCACGAATTGCGACATGTAAGCATTCTGCATTTCAACATTATACATGCTTGTAATTATATTCTGAAACTAATCACACTGTGTAAAGATATTGTTATAATTTTGAGCTAGCACGTAGTTCGAATAGTTCTTCGGCTGTACACATTGTGCAGCAATCCAAATTTTACCGTCCACGTCCGCAGTTCAGGATGCCGTAAACATACTCATCAGGACGAAGGACTAATTAAACTTTATTCGTTCCTGGGAGCGAACACACAGGTTATCTCCCAGAATTTGTTTTACTTTACTTAGGTTTGTAAATTTTATGAAAGCAGGCCGGAGATCTGATTTTGCTACTAATGCTCGATAGAGATTTCTCCCAGGTGTGCTTTTGTTATGCGATTCCCCATTCGATATCAGAATGAATGCTTTGTTCCCTGTGGGGATTTAATAATAGCTACTTAACGTTGTTTTGAGCGAAAGAATGTATGATTAATATTTTACATTTTAAATGACTGGGAGTCCTTATTAATTTCAGAATTTAGCAAAATACATATTTTTGCTGTAGGTATTAATTCAATTTGGAATAACTTAATATTTTTAAAAAGCAAAACTAATCATTAAATTTTTTCAGTAAGACCAATAATCTATAAAACAAACTTAATTCCCAGTTTCAAAATCATAAATGTATAATTTTTTGTGCAAATATAATGCATCCTTTTTAAAGTTAACGTTATTTTGCTTTATTTATTTATTTCTGTAATCAGGGCTCTCTTAACTAAATGAGGAATTTTAAAATAAATACTATCTATTTCATAGACGAAAAATATTATACAATCATTAATTCACAAACAAAATAAAGTAAGTCAAACAAATATTTTATGTGTGTGTGAAAATTTACTTTTCCATATTTAGGTACTTACTAATTCAAAGGAAAAGTATTTTCCATTTCTATCTACTATTATTATTACTAGCGGACCAAGCCCATCAGATTTTCCGGATTTTAACTTAAAGGTGCACACCTTTAAGAGAAAAACTGCGAGCTGGAGAAACAATGCTATCTATACATATTACGTTTTAAAGGCATCTATTATTCACTTTGCTTCCTAACAAATACTGTTTATGACACGAAATGAACTATTACATATGGATCATATGCGAAAAATGTTTCGAATGTAAATAACACTTGAAAATTAACTTCAGTTTCAAAATTATTAAATTTTGAAGTCGAGATTCCTTTTATCTGCGTTCCGATGCATTTCCCATTGGTGGCAACTAGGGAAAAGGGTAAACTCGTTCAAATGGATAAAAATCAAATGAAACTGGATAAGAATATTTTCAGAAATCAAAAATAATAATTATAGCTCAGAATTTAAAAAAACAATGATGCTGTTAGAAAATAAGGAGAAGAAAGAATTCGATGAAATACATTTATTTTCTCATCTCCAGCGATTAAATACAGATATTTTTAAAAGGAAGAAAAGAATAGCATTCCTTTTCTTGAAAGAGGAAAAAAAATTTAAAATGGAATGTTACATAGTTTAAATCAATTATATAAATAAGCAATTTTATAAGGAGATCAAATCAGTTTTAATTTCGGTTTAAATTAATATCATCGCCTGTAATCAAAATTTATCAATGAAATAAGTCAATGTTTAAACTTACTATAGATCTCATGTGAGTTTCATTACAAATGCTGTAGCTGTTCTCAGTTAAGCCTCGGACAAAAATTCAGAGGACAAGTAGAATAAGGATTTTGTTAAAGTAGAATACTTTTGTCGGTATTTCATTCCTTCATATTCTTATATTATCTGTTGTTTTGTGTCTCTTACACTTCAAGCAGAATACTTCAAGCACTGTGCAAATAGAATAAGAATTTTGCTTATGTAGAATATTTTTGTCGGTATTTCATTCCTTCATAGTCTTATATTATCTTTTGTGTGTCTTTTTAGTGTCTCTTACACTTCAAGCAGAATACTTCAAGCATTGTGCAAGTAGAATAAGAATTTTGCTTATGTGGAATATTTTTGTCGGAATTTCATTCCTTCATATTCTTATATTATCTTTTGTTACGTGTCTCTTACACTTCAAGCAGAATACTTCAAGCACTGTGCAAGTAGAATAAGAATTTTGCTTATGTGGAATATTTTTGTCGGTATTTAATTCCTTCATATTCTTATATTATCTGTTGTTTTGTGTCTCTTACACTTCAAGCACTGTGCAAATAGAATAAGAATTTTGCTTATGTAGAATATTTTTGTCGGTATTTCATTCCTTCATAGTCTTATATTATCTTTTGTGTGTCTTTTTAGTGTCTCTTACACTTCAAGCAGAATACTTCAAGCATTGTGCAAGTAGAATAAGAATTTTGCTTATGTGGAATATTTTTGTCGGTATTTAATTCCTTCATATTCTTATATTATCTTTTGTTACGTGTCTCTTACACTTCAATAAATTTTCTGTTCTCTGTAAAACCATGGTAGTCTGGTTGATTATGCCGTAGTTTTCATTCATTCCCAACTCAATCGAAGATGGTATTTTAGGTACGTAAAATATGTTATGGTTGCAATGTGCTCCATGTGAAATGATATGTCTAGTGGTGGAAAAGGTCAAGTTTGGTGGTCTTTTGCATGGTCCTTTGTTCTAAATTAGGAGGGTTCACTTGCAAGACTACAATGTCACGACAACTGGTTGTCCCTCTATGTAAAAGGTACCAGTAGTTCCACTTCTTGTAGTGCTCAAAGGGGAAAATTCTTAGTAACCAGGGATTGGAAAAAATGTTCTCAAAAATATATCATATGAAAAGATCATAAAATAATTCAAATCATAACATGAGAAACAATTTTAAGAATTGTCTTTTTCTTTATATATATATATGTGTGTGTGTGTGTGTGTGTGTGTAATTTATTTTTGCCGATTTAAAACTATGAATTTTATATGTATTGCAATTAGACAGAATATGTTTAAAAAAGAACTATATTTATTTATCATAATAAATTTAAATTTTCATGTAATCTCATCCTTGCTATTATAGATTGAGTATTTTGGGAGAATTTTATAGTAACAGATTAGTGTTATAAGCTATAATTTCAGAGAAGAAATCTTCAATCATATGTCTACAGTTGTTAACATTCTTTTACTTCCAAAACTATTGTCGCATATTTTTTTGAATTTTATTTATGTTTTTTTTTTCATTTTATTTATGTCCAATCCAGCATGAATGGTAATATAAATACATCCCTTTTTTAATTTGTTTGTCACGCCATTTTGATATCCTCTCGCATTGAAAACTAGTCATTTTTGAGGATCCCTCTAAGAATCCACTTAGAAAGTTGTTAACCTATACGCAGTGTTTTTATTTTAAAAATATTTGGTAGATTTAATCAATTTCTGCACTTTCCTTGACTAGTTGATTTCATCGCGTAAAATGTTCTCAGAGCCTTTGATATAATCAGTTTAATTTGATGATAAATCAAATGATACCTGAGTCTTAGGTGTATTGTAGACATGACAAAATCCAAATTTATTGGCTTCCACTTGTTGTTTAAATGATTCAACTGTAGTTTTAACAAAGAATAGTTATAAGTACAAGCTCACAATTCTGATTATTTTAATTAATTACGAATGACAAAATCCAAATTTGTTGTACCACCTGTTGTTGAAAGGCTGCAACAATAGATTTTAACTTGGAATTATTTTAAATGCAAGCTTAAAATAATTACTGATGCTTAAAAATACTTTGTTTAAATGTCACAGGGCAATTTTTTTTATATAAAATTTCGTTTTACATGCATGTTTTGTGTGAATTTTCAGTGATACATTAAAAAAAATTTTATATATACATGAATCAACTCACATTTAAAAATATACGTCATTGAAAAATAGAAATTAGAAATTTGATATGTATAGTATTAAAATTAAATTTAATGAATGTAGTTTTAGAAATGTTTATTGTGTGTGCAAACTTAGAGTTCCAGCTTATCACTTTTTATATTTTCAATCATTAGATCTAATTTATTTTGATATTTTATACTATTAAGTACTTTTGTTTAACTAAAAACAAAATTTAAATAAAGTGCGTGAATAAATTAAAGAACTTTGTTTTCTATCTGATATAAGCTTAATTTTTTTCTTTACTTTTTCAAAACATTTATTGTTTTATTTTTAAATTTGACCTTAATACACACCTAGTATTCATAGTGTAATATATTCCATAAGGCAGCCAAACCTTAGCATAAGTTTCTCGAGTTATATTAATCACAGAAATATTAAAAAACTGGCATATTTTATTATGCTTCATGAGATATTTACTTATAAAATGCATTTTTATACAGGGACTATTCTGTGCAAAGGAATTCATTGGAGCATTTAAAAATATTCTTATGCAAGATGTATTTTTCTTTTACAAGATGTATCTTTTACATAATAAAAGAAATTAGCTCAATTTCATTTCAAATCATCACTTATTTTACAAATGAATTAATTTTTTTTTAAATTTCTCCACAATATCTTTTTATATTATTAGGTGAATTAATTAGATGAAAATTTTATAGCATTATTATTTTTTATATTTCAATGAATAAAGTATCATTATTCATATATGTAACCATGGATTGCTGGTTTCTTTTCTGCTGCTTGTAAGTAGTTTAAACGTGTTTTTCTGTTATATCGTAAGTAGAAGACTTATTTTTAAATAGAAAGGTTTTTCTATTATTTATTAAAACATTTTATTGCATTTTTTCCTTTATTAATTTTTAATATAAAAGTAATTACTCGTAATAGGTATTTTTATTAATATAGATGAAATTAAATATCGTAGATATTTTTTTATCAAATTATCAATTTTTTAAATAATAAATAATTATCTATTTTAGATGAAATGAATACCTAATTTTAGAAATTGAGGATTAGTTTTTACGCTCCAGTATTAGTTAACAAACTTTGTATACTCTCGTCTGCGCATTTTTTATATTAAAGTAGTTATTGTCGTTATCTAATGAATATCTTCTTTAAAAGTTTTAAATAAGAAAATAAGTACCTGGTGAGCCAAAAGTTCGCTACAATTTTAAAAATTCATAAAAAAAGAAGAAAGTAAGATAAAGATGTGCGGTTTGCAAGAAAGGGCTCACAAGGTAGTCGGATTTTTTTTGCTGCAAAAAAGTTTTAGTTAAAAAAGTCGCCTATATGTCCGAAACACAATGAAAAGGACAACAGTACCCTCCATTCATTTATTCTGATAAAAACATTTGTTCAATATGACCTCCAGTAGATTGTACGACACAACTAAGGCGACTCGCAACGCCCGTTACAGCTGAATGCAATATGTCGGAATGAATTGCAGAAACCTCACGACAGATGGAATCTTTGAGTTCATCCAAAGTTGAAGGAGATGAACGGTACACACGTGATTTCAAATAGCCCCACAACCAGAAGTCGACCGGAGTGAGGTCGGGTGATTGTGGAGGCCCTGCGATCTTGCAACCTCGACTGATCAGTCTCTCTTCACCAAAGGTACTCAAAAGGAATCCTTTTACTGGATTGGCATAATGTGGTGGTGCGCCATCCTGCATAAAGTTTATTACAGATAACACACCTCTTTGATTTAATGCGGGCACGAATTTGTCACATAAAAGAGTGGGGTAACGCTTAGCGGTTACTGTGCACGTTTTCTAGCCCAATCTGGGACACGGTTCTTCAAAGAAGAAAGGCCCGACAATGAAAGATGAGGTGAAGCCACACCAGACTGTAAACTTGGTTGGATGCAGAGATTTCGTCGTGTATTCAAGAGGATTAGATGTTGCCCATATACGAGTGTTATGGGTGTTGACATCCCCGTGTTGTGTGAAGTGCGCCTCATCCGTCCAGAAAACGTTGAACAACCACTGAGGGACGTTTTCGATTCTTGCCATAGCCAACTCGGCAAATGATTCCCGCATAGCTGTGTCTCCCGGTTGTAACTCCTGCAGTGACTGCAGTTTTTAGGGATAGAGATGCAATATCCCGTGGAGGATACGTCGAATCGATGATTGAGGCACATCCAATATTCTTCCAGTTTCGCGAGCACTGCTACTCCCAATGTACAATTCCGCCGCTAAATCATTCATTGTGGTTTCCACCGCAGTAATTCGGCTCTCCGCCAACGAGGGTCTTCCACTGCGTGGCCGATCCTCCAAAGAGCCAGTTTCCTCGATCCTCTTGACAAGCTTGACTATTCCAGGACACGATATGGGGCCTTTCTTCGTCTTCAGTCCTTTCGTCGTGCGAAATTTTCGCAACGCAATAGTTGCTCACTCTCCTTTCAAATAGAACAACTTCACCAACAACGCTCGATCGGGTAATGATAACATTCTGAAAGCGAATGAGAAATTCTCGGGTATCAGCACAAGATTAATTTGCATAATTCTGGTGAATCTCTCGATGTCAGCGCCATCTATAGGTGACTTTTTTTACTAAAACTTTTTTTGCTGCTAAAAAAATCCGACTACCTTGTGAGCCCTTTCTTGCAAACCGCACTTCTTTATCTCACTTTCTCCTTTTTTTATGAATTTTTAAAATTGTAACGAACTTTTGGCTCACCCGGTATATATTATAAATATGCAATACATTGTGTTTGAAATGATGAATGAGATATGAATGGAGGTTAATAAACTATTAATAAAAAATTCCATTTATTTCGCTACTTTTGATTAACACATACATTCTTGCTTATAAATTATAAAATCGGATAAAAATTTTACAAAATGATACTGAATATTCAAAAGAGGAATATACATCCATTTCAATACTGAAAGCAAATACAGATTAATATCTTAAAAATAAAGCATGCGCTCAAGAATATCTAATATGATTTTATGCACTAAAAGAATATTAACAGTTAAAAAGAATAAAACAAAAATATTTAAATTATACTAAGGAAATTTTTGCATATATTATTACCATTAGAAATGTAATGATTCGTGAATAGAAAAAAGTTTATTATTTTCAGAGTTTTAGTGATATAAACATGAAACTGATATTTATATCATTAAAAAGCGGAAAAACATAGTTCAATCAAGATCTTAGACTCAAAAATTTATTTTATAAATTGAAGAGAAGAATTCTAAGAAATTTAAAATATAACTTTATGAGGTCCCGATGCAACTAGAGTTGATTAAGTTTCGTAAATTATTCAATAGTTTAATGTGAGTTTTAAAATTTGCAGCAAAATCCATATTTTTATGTATATAAATAACACAGACGCTCTCAAATGATTATCTTAAAAATATATAGTAATATCCATATTTCTTTATTAAAATCGTATCTTAAATAATGTATACGAGTGTTATTTATATTTCTTGTACACACACACATATATATATATATATATATATATATATATATATGCATTTGGCTATTCTTACGTTTTATTAAAAAGAAATGATATACCCTAATATCTATGACCTACCTATTGTACCTAAATGATACACCCCGTCATTACATATTCTAAAATTTTATCGAAATTAATTTATCAACTTTTTCATATTCTATTTCATTAATATTTGATGAAAATGCACCAGACTAATGTTAAATATATCTGCCATATCAATAAGAAAATAAACAGTGCATCTGTCTTTCGAATATCTTTAACTGTGGATATAAATCAAGTGCAAAATTCACATTTCACTTATGTATCAACAAAGCTTTTAGAATGCTACATCAGCATTCTTAACTATCACAAATATCTCATCTGTCTGCCTAATCATGCTGTTAACAACTCTAACTTAACTAAAGTTGATTCAAAATTTACCTCTTGACTAACAAGCCTAATCAATTTAACTTTAAAAAGAAAATTTTTACAAACTCAAGCATATTTCTTGACGATGAATAAGACTTTAACCACCAACCAAATACCAGCATTTACATAGGATCTTCTAAAATTAGCAAAGGGGAATGGGTATAGGTTCTTTGCATTCATGTTTAACAGAATGCTTCTAAAGTGGGGAACTTAAAATATAGAACTTAATTTGGCTTTTCAAGTGGAATTCACTTCCATTCAGACAACTGGTGGTAATGTAACTGGTAATAATCTTTGTACCTAATGACTCTTAATTTTTCTTGAACTGGCTTCGACATATTATCAATTTTATGTTGAAACATGGTCTCATCCTAAGCTACTTACATAAATTTGAAATTCTTAAATCACTCAACTCTCTATGAGAAAATCTCACCATTGCATTATTGCAAATAACGTCTTCGTAGGCATCTAACAGCAGCGGAATGGATCACTACTTCGGATTGAAAGCTACTTGGTTACAAAGCTGTTTTGAAAAATTTACCAACAACTTATAATGCGTTCGATAAGGCATTTATATCATAACAATACTTGAAAATGACACTAATGAACCGTAAAAGGCGATATAAAACGTGCGGTACACACTTTTGAATAGTTCTAATAATGACATGAAAATTTAATTTTAATATCATATTAAGGCAAACTATCTATAAATGTTTAATTTTATTATATTTATTAACACACCATATGATATATATAATCAAATTTCCTGAAGTAATAACCTGAAGTAACCTTTTTCTGAAGCATTCCTTTTATAATCAAATTTCCTGAAGTAAATAAAGAAATAATAAAAAAAGAAAGAACTATTTTTTTTAACCATTGATAAAAAATATACTAGCTGTAAGCTTACATTTTATCTAGCACTACAGTTTAATCTATCCATTGTTAGAAAAAACTCAGATTATTGAAGTTTATATATTTAGTAAAAATTAATTAGTGAAATTATTAGGCTTTTGGAAATAAAATATAAGTAATTAACAACTAGTTAAGTTGAAATTTGCCCACAAAAATCCATCTTAATCCTAACATTTTAATTTCAAATATAACAGAATGTTCATATATATATATATATATGAGGCTCATAGCAGGTTTCTTTTCATTATTACGGAAAATTTTTATTTTTTATTACATGAGTGAAAAGATACTAAGCTTAGCATATGTTATAATAAAAGAGTCAAGGCATCTGCTTTCATTACCTTAATTTCTGTCCTAATTATTTTTACATTCTGTTCTAATTCAAGTTACCAAAATATTAGAATTTTTCTGCTTTTTGAGAATGAGAATTTATTTGTCTAAATATTAATAGTTTATGCATTGTAAACAAAAATTAAATTCACTTGTTATCCTCTATATAACAGAATTAATGTAATTAGTAGTAAATTCAAGTTGGTAGCAAATATACTAATTAGAGAAATATTTGCTTTTGTCTTATCAGTAAAAACTATTGCACTAGAAAAGCATTAATTATGAAAGTTATTAAATATTTTACATTTGTTTCAATTTATAAACCTGAGAAAGTAGCTTTTAAAATGAAACCCTAACATATTTATATAGCTGTTTTACTCCAAAGCTCTACAAATTTCAATATACTTGTTTAACTTAAAAAAATTTTTTATATTATTCTTGTAATTTTTTAATTCCGAAGGAAAGTATTTTTTTTATCAAATTTAGTTAAAACATCAATTATTTTAACGTGGTTGACCCATTGTCATGTATTGTTAATATTTTTTAATTACATTAGTCACACACAAATAATATTTTTTATTTGTATGCAATTTAAATACTTGGTTGAGATTAGTATGAAATTTAGAACATAGATACTATGTAATAGTATTTTTTTAACCTTCCATAAAAGGTGAATAATTTAAAAATGCGTCTTAAATGTAAATTTCGATGGCCGCAAATGATTTCTAGCACACACACACAAAAGTATATCCAATTAAATATCTCAGAAGGTTTTTAATGCTCATTTAAAACTAATTCGAGCAATTGTGCTATTAATGACTAACAATTCACTCAAAGCATCCCTGTGATACCTATTCCCAATGCCCCTCACACTGATGGAAAATTACTCTTGGAAGAAATCATGAGATCCACCACAAGTGTTAACAATACACATAGTGTCTCTATAAGCTGTACTTTTCCTGGAACCATTGCTAAATATTATGAAATTTCAAAATGAACAAAATTTAAAAAATTAAAGCCTTTCACATGAAAACATTGCATTACACCATAGGAAAAAAAAAGGATTTGGGCATTAATTGTGGAATCTCCAAACATAACTATTGTCAAAGTTTGGATAGAAATGAATTTAAAAGCAACTGTTTAGAACAATAAATAAAGATCATGCTATAAATCAAATAGGAGATATGTCTTAAATCTGATATGGGCTTAGCGCTTCAGTTTTTCTCTTAATTCAGAATGATGAATTATGTTATGTATTGAAATTTAGGCATGTGGAACACGACTTATTTCTAAAGTAATGATTTCAAGAAATCAATAACTACACTACTACAAAATTTGCTGCAGTGAAATGTGTCCCAATCAGGGTACAAATCTCAGGAACAGTTTGATAACAAGACCGTTACCATGCGCGTATAGCAAATGGGTAACAGGAAAGCAGAAAACAAGTTTAAGCCTATAAATGACAAGTCATCTCCCAAAATTTTCCTTTAATCATGATTTAAATATCTTGTGTGGATACTAAGAGGGATATATTACATTTTTTGGTAACTTAAATGCCTATTTGCAACGACTGTCTTCGGAATGACCTCAGGATTACAAAATAAACTTTAGTATTCAATTATAGCATGTATTACTTAATGTATTTGTAACAAATGGAGGATAAAAAAAATAGGAACACCATTTCCTCCTTACTTTTTGAGTAATGAAGTATGTTTTAATGTTTAGCAGTATCATTGGTACCAATATGTATATAGAAAAATCAAACCAAATCTTTCAACACATGTTTGATGTTGCAATTTCAGTACAACACAAAAAAATCTTTATATGTGTACCAATGTGCAAGTAAATCCACAGACATCTATCATGGATATATTAAAAATTGCATCAATTTTGATATTATTATTGAGATAAGATAAATGTAATTTTAGCAACAACAGTTATTGTTATAATATTATGTATAATAAACGATTACAACAGAAAATGATTTTTACTATCACACTCCAGAAATGAGAATAATCTTTTGAATGACAAAATTAACATACACTGATTGAGTCGAAGTTAATGTAAGAAAATGAGAGATAAGCTAATCTTTCAGTGTAGAGGCATTTAAACAAAAAGGATAAATTCTTACTTATAAATTCAAATTATTCATACATTTTGTTTTATTTAAACACTTTTTCAAAAATTTTCAAAGTAATTTTAATGCATATTCGTATTTCACTGAATAAAGTATACTTTTATCATTCAGTGTGTGTGTTAAATCTTTTAAAATTTGTTTGAGGAATTTTTATTAGTTTAAATTCTAAATAAATTACATATAGCAACAGAATCACATGCATTGTATATATTGTACATAAATGCATTTTTACGATACTATTCTTTTATTATTCACTCATAAATTGGAAAAAAGGTAGTAAACCTCAAAACTGCAGAAAATCACTGTATATTTATTTTATCATATGAGCTATTTAATCCAAATACTGTGACAAACTGAAGCTAAGATTTTTAAATTTTATATTTAAATGTCTTAAATATCAAAAATATCTATTTAATTTTCATTTCACAAATAATTTATAAAAAAGTTTATTTATACACTTGTACATTTACATTTTTGAGCCTCTTTCTTTAAAACTCAAGTGGTCCATCTTTTTCCTTAGAATAAAATAGTTTGGATACCGTAACTTAAATTAAAGACTGTTATGGAAAGAACTAGTAGAAAGAGTCTTTGTTACTACAATATTATGCGAAAGATATAAATTTAAATAAATGTATACTTTTTTCTTTTACAAGATTTCCTTTCTAAAACTATATAAATCTAGGATGAGAAATTTACTTAAGAGCTCTAGCATTTTATTCAGAAAAAAGCATGGCCATTTTAAGACGATGTCCTACCTCACAAAAACTACTCTATGTCAATTTTACTTGATTCGTTTTCCAGATATACATTTACTCAATGGCCACTAAAGTCTAAATCTTTCCCTTTTATTTATAGCTCTCTATGATTTCATCTAAGTGGATCAGTTACTATTTATAGTTTCCAGTTGTCATTGGTCAAGAAAAAGAAAAAACTTCGAGCCCCATCATCAAAGAATCCAAAACATGTCACGAGGAAAAAAGACTATTCAAGTTTTCCCTACAAGAATAAGGCGGATCAGGTGCATTCACTTGGACTACTTTCAAATGGACAATCATAGAAAAGATCTTTGAATGATAACATCAGAAGACAGATTTTGAACTTTGTTGGGAAAAGCAATAATTAGTTTTAATTAAAAGGATCGTGGAAATGCATTGTAGAAATTAAAAAGTAAATGTCGTATACAAAACGGGAGAAAATGTACTTGCTTATAATTTTTAACTTCTTAAAATTCGAATAATTGATAACCGAATATTTTTCAGAATTAATTCCAAAAAGATCCTTTGATAATTAGGAACGGAAGTTATGTTTCAAATTTAATGAATAGCGTATTTATATTACGTTCTTATAAAACTTTAAATTTGTTGCATTACAGCAAGCATATTTTTAATGAGTTTCTATTTGTGAAAATTTATTTTGTTGTGAAATTTTGTGCTTTAGAAATAACCTTCTGTACTGGAATTTAACATGAATTGCTCATTAATATAAATTTAATATATTAAAGAATCTGAACTTTAAAGGCCAAAATCTGAGTAGTAAATTTTTTACTCTAACAAAATTTGTCACTTAGATAAAACTTTAATAAAATAAATCATCAATCATTAAAATTTAATGTTCATGAAAGTTTCTATTTATTTCAAAATAAAGCTACTCTTCTTAGAGCTATGAGAAGCCAATAAGAATGTTGATCATTACATTCAAATAGAAAAAGTATGTTAGTTAGTTTAATAGGGTTTAAAAAAATGAAACTTTTACCACAAATTTTAAAATCGTTTATCTTATATTTTCCTTTATGGTTTAAAAAATAGTTCTGGTCTGGAAAATTTCTCAGGTATTACATAATATAGGCCTTTCAATAATGGATAAAAATTTCTGAAAATGTCATAAAACTTTGAAAGTTGATCTGTGAATCTTATAATTTTATTTATTTATAAAAAGAATTTTGTACAAAATTATGACTAGTAGATAGAGAGAGAGAGAACTCGTATAAAAATGTACAATTTAAGAATCGATGATAAATTCAGAACTTAAAAAAAATATGCGTTTTATATTAAGCCATTCATTTTACCTCCTTCTTGTTGATTCAAAACGAATACCTCATTTATATCATTACATTTAGGCTTTTATCAGAACATATCTATGTGTTTATAACTGTAAATAATTAATTTAAATAATACAACTGTATATTATGAATAATTTTAAAAGTTAAAGAATTGCAATGAGTCATGTTTTGTGAAATAAATTATTAAGTGAAAATTTTGAGTTATTTTCTCCCATAAAGCAATTTTCTTAATACTTCAGAGTTACATAAATATTAGATCACTTACATTTTGCATTCAGAAATAAAGTTATTTTTCAATTTTCTTTCAAAATAGTCCGTAAACTGAAACTTTGAATTGCGAAACCAGTGCAAATAATAATATCATAAAGAAGATTCGAATGTAATTTATTTTTATGAAGGAATTCTGAATGTCATGTAAAAAAGAGTTATTCGAAGGAAATTTTGAAAAATTCTGTTTCATAAAGATTTGGAAAAAGGGGAAAATTCTTTAGTATTTGTAATACGTAAGTTAAAGAGATTTTTAAAGTAAAATATAAGAGATTTGAGAGCAAGAGCAAATTATCAGCTTGAAGTAGTAACAAATTTTCATGATTATAACTAAATAGACCTCTCATCTAATCGTAAAATATCCTCACAGAAAATTAAAATTAATACAACAATTTAACTTACTCGAAGATTAAATTCAAATGTTGCTCTTCGAAAAAAATTTAAACCAAAACTATTAAAGCAGCATAAAAAAGATTGGATTAAATTTGATAAGAAGGACATAGCTTGGAACGATACTTGAGAAAAATATTTTTTCAACAAAGAAATTCCATTTAGAGATCTTAGATCGTCTTATTTGTACTAGTGGAACTTAAAAACAGAAGTTCGAGATTCCTTCAATAGATCTTTTAAAGGAGGTCACATAATTCGCGTTGTTTATTTTTAAATTCAAATTTCATTTCAGTAAAATAACTTTACCTATTAGAAAAATTCAAGTTTCATTAAATTAATTAAAATTTATTTTGTGGCATAACTAAGATAAAATTAAACAAAATAAATTGTGCACTTAAATATTTATACAATAAAAGAATAAATAACATGCATTAAATGAAAATTTTATAGTATAATCAAAAATAATAACTAGAAATATTTTCAAATATATAACAGCTCTATTAACTTAAATATTTTATAATTATGAACTAATTATTTAAAAATATAGTATAATAATTGCTATGGAATCCTTAAACCTTATTATTGGTGGACGATAAACAAACTCTACACTTATACAACCAAAATAATTTATTAACACGCAATAATCTAATAAACAATTTTCAAAATTAGGTTGAACTAATAAATTAGGAATCGGTTAAATATGGTAACAAACATTACATGTATAAAATACACTAGCATGTTGAAATAAATATTTATCAGCTATTTTCCTTCGAATAGGTGTATTGTATTTCTGAAAAGAAAATTTAATATAAAGAGATATCTCAAATGCAATTTGTGAAAAGCGATATTTTATTATTTAACGAAATGTGATAGCAAGTATATCGGCTACGACTCGCTATGCTAAATGAAGACTGCACCGAGCAAAGTTGATAAAATTCAATTATTTTTCCTTGCAAAGCTTCCCGGTTCTAGTGTAAGGGAATATTTTACCTGATTTTATATATATTCTATATTCAAATAATTGTAATATATTTATATATGCTTGTTTAAACTCAGGCATATAGTTTCTTGGAATTAAAGTTTTGCTTTTCACATAGAATATTTATAACAGGAAGATATTTACTGAGAAAGGAATCGATGTAATCTCTTTATTCTTTCTTTCAGTAAAAACATTTTTGTAAAAATATAAAAAGACAAGGGTAAAGTTTTTCTAAAAACTTAAGAAGCTGCAAATTGAGTATGCAACAAAAATATGTCATCTTCTTTTTGTTATTCATTTTTTCAAAAATAATCTATTTCAAATACTTATAGACATTCAATTTTCGAAAAAAATCTTTTAATCTCATAGGGCAACACGATAAGGTTTTCAAAATATTTATTGGGAAAATTGAATCGGTATTTTCATTCTGAAATATCATACATCCAGTTCTATGCTGGATTATCTAGACTATGGCTGTTATTGCTAATAATTTAGTTTATTTAGTTTTTTTATGTAAAAATTCTGTTGAGTGCAAGGTTGATGTTGATTATTTGAAAAGAAGTGGGAAAAAATATGTATGTGTTTACACAATAGGGTAGTGTTTTCCCTGAAAATATTTTTATCTTAATTATTTAAAAGTAAGAAGAAAGTACTTAGAAATTTATAAAATATGTATTTCGAAATTATAAAATAAATGATATTATGCTTAAATATTTATAGGTTCCAAGCTTAAGTATTTTTTTTAGTTTTGTTGCTTACATTTTAATCATGACATTTCTATACATGAATATTTTTGTGTTAAAGATTGCATACTCAAAAATATGTTTTTTAAAATCTTCGTACGATTTGCTCAAAACGAATTTAAATGTTCATTATTTTTAAGAAGTAATACTTTGAATTTATTCTATATAAGACAAGAAATCATTTAAAACTTGAGCTCTTTCTGACAAATTTAGCGGGCGTTATCTCATCTTTATGCATTCTAAAATTTTTGTTGGGGTGATATCAATTTACTTCTGAACCATACAGCAAACATATATTAAAATAGCTCATAGGAATCCAGTTTGAAAAAAAGGATCATTATGATTGAAATATCATTTCAATAAAAACAAAAGAAGAAATTCAATTGAACATTTCATTGATTTATTGGTAATAGTGACAATAATTTAAAAATAAATAAATAAATAAATTGGAAGTAAATTTTATATCTCACTTTAACATTGCATGCAGTACAGCCTAACATTCCAAGAATGTGGTAGGCATTTAAATATCTAAAACGTATTTTTGCCTCAAAGAAGACTTTTCATGAATCGGAAATAAGGATATCTTGAAAACTCCCAAGCGTCCACACCAACAGGTGCGCATGCAGAAAGCAGAAATGCAATAGCTACTTCCTGTTCCTTAATAACTACTTCCTGCTGGTATCGAATATTAGACTTTTTACTCTGAAAAGCATATCTGTACAATTATGTCATAGAGTATCTCGTTTGCAAAGGAAGGTTGGGATGATATAAACGATAAATAAGTTTATAAAGTGATATAATTATTACTGTTGTTTTCAAATTTAAAGAGCTGCCGGAAACAGGTTTTATTATAAACCATCTTGCTTCATAACATTTTGTCAAATTTATAGTTTGTGGGTAAGATACATAAAAATAATGATTCAGTTTATACCCCCTTAAAACTATTAAAATAACTTTAGACAATGTATTTTAATGAAGTAAGTGTATTAAAATACTGCTGTATAATTTTCACTAGAAATATAAGAAAATAATGATTTTTATTAAATAATTTCCAAATTCAACGAAAAACATCAAAATGACTATCGAAAAGAGATAATATTCACCCAAATCCTTCGCTTTAAGAATATTTAACACAAAAGAAGCTAAAAAATATTTTAAAGGATCAAATCGAAAAAATAATATTAATCATTATAATTATGAAATCTTCAAACTATAGCTAGATGTATTTAATTTAATGAAAATCTAGTTATAATAACTTAATTAGAAAGAATGAAGATTATTATGTTATAAGTGAATAATTATAAATTAACAAGAATATTCACTTTGGGATTATTTTTAAACAATGCATATATTTGTAACTTCCTGGCCTTAAGATTAATGTAATAAATTTTTAATTGCTAGTTAGCACATTTACTGGGAAAAATAAATAATATTTATTTCTGTTACAATTCACAATTATTTAATCGTTTCCAGCACAAATTAGCATTTTAAAACATATTGAATTAAGTTCCTTTGCAAATGAAACTCAGTCGCTTAAATTTACTTATCTTTCTTTAAGATATTTTTGTCAATAACTAATCATCTCATGCAAACATAAACTATAACTGTTAAATTATACTTGTGAAAAACATTTTTGACTCTGTTTAAGTCTCAATATATAATTAATTTAAATTAAAGAAAAAATACAAAATAATAATTATCTATAGTTAGCAGAACATTTGAAAAGCTTGGTAAAAGCCAGCTGTGAACTTAATAAAAAATCTTAGAACAAAATAATTGTTATTAATAAGTAATTTCACTAAGAAACTTTATTTCATATATCCTCCAAATAACACAGAAATAAATGTAAATTGCTTAAATAACAGAAATAATTTTAAAAGTTACACAACAAGTTAAATTGTTTAAAAAAATTTCACCATATCAGGTATGCCTAAAAAAGCTTACTGCAAATCACCGATTATATTTTATAATTTTAAAGTAATTCCAGAGTTTCGAATTTTTTAGATATTTATTCTTTTTATCAAATTTAGGGTTTTGGAAATTTATAACTTGTTACTAAGCAATAATTTTAAACTTAAATGGAATAAAATAAAAAGCATAATTTAATAAACTAAAAATCTAAATTCAAGGAAAATTTTCTCTCACTAATTCACCTTCTAATATAATAACATTATCTATCAGCATATGTGATTTTTCAATCATATCCTGTAATTTTAAGGATATAATTTTTTAAACTATATAAAACTTTTGATAAAACTTATAGTTTCTAAAATAAAATATAACATATTAGGTATTGAAAGCATAAAAGTAACCATAAATTTCCGTTACACATTTCATTGCCAATTTTACAATTTTTTTTACCAATTTTTTATTATATTCCAATTATAATATTAATTAAGTATGCATAATAATGTATTCTAAAGAAGTTACTATTTCTTAGTTTGTTTCTTTACAAAAATTAACTCATAAGAAAAAATTATAATCTTATATAAATGTAAGATTTATCATTCTTAATGAGTGAATATTATGTACCTATATTGAATACCTTAAATATTTAGCATATTGAAATTTATTGACTTGTATTAAACATTAAATTACTAATGTAATGACACACTATTAAATTGTAAAATAATATGATATATTTTTATTTATATTTAGAAAAGTTATTACACATTAATTCCGTAATTTCGTTGATTTATCTTATAGATAATTAATTTTTTATAAAGCATAAAAATGTTCATATTCATATGTACTTTCAGTTAAAATATTTACCATCTTTTAAATAAAAATTAAACTATATTAATTTCAAAGCTAATTTTTTTGTACATTTATAAACTGTAATGTTTAAGATTTTTTTAAGTATTTCTTTACATACATATTTAAATATTTTTCTTATGAATTTTTCCATATGAAAATTTTGGTAGAAAATTTATCACACTATTTAAATTCTTTCAGTCCTACTTAAAATAAGAATTCATATTTTGACAGCAAATATAGCTTTCCGTGTAATAAACTTATAAGAATGTATATTTTCAACTCAATCTAAATTAAATTCAGCTTTTAATATAGAATTTTCAAAATAACTGGCTAAATATCAGTTATTTTGGAAGGAAGTGTTTTTCGAATTGCATTTATGCATCAAAATGGATTAAAATCTATAGATAAAACATTAAGATATATTACCAGTAGTAAGACTTCAAAAAGGATTAAAATAAAACCAAGGGAAATATTATTTAACTTTTTATTAAACAATATTATTATTTATTGGTTTATAACTAATATGCAACTCTATGAAGGAATTTTATATAGAATTTTTAGTTCACAAAATTTGTTTTCAATCTAGATTTTTAATTTTTGGCATAATATTTATAAATACTTAAATACCCTCACTTTCAAAAGTTAAGCACGAAGAGGAAAATGCTAATTTCTCGAAGCCAATCAGAATTGAAGAGGGTAAAAATCGCTGCAGAAGTAGATGGTAGTATGCATATATGTTGGGTAACAGCCAATCACGCTTTCATGTCAAGAAATATACAAAATGATATGGCAGACCAATCAAGATGGGCACATTTAAAGCAGTGACGAGAACATGTCAATTGAGATGTGTCTGACTGGGGTAATGTCATGTTTACTACTGAGTCAAGATTTGCTCAGGAGTCAGAGGACAAGCTTATAAGGATATGGCGCGAACAAGGAATACGCAATCAGCCCCAAAACATCACCGAACATCACGCATTCCTAGGCGGATGCTTTATGACGTGGACAGGAATTTCATTAGGATACAGCACCGACCTGCGAATCTTTAAACGGGTTTCTGTGACGGCTGTCCGGTATCGAGATAAAGTCCTAGAACCCATTGTGAGATTGTTACGCTGCAGTTGGCCCTAATTTTTTTTAATGGACAATAACGCACGTCCCCATAGAGCTGACATCGTCGATGACTACCTGGAGAGTGAAGAGAATGCGCGTATGGTGTGGCCAGTACATTCGCCCGACCTTAACCCCATTGAAAATCATTGGGATGCTCTCGGCCGTGCTGTATTTTCACGTTTCCCACCTCCAGTCACTCTTTTTGAGCAGGAAACTGATCTACAAGAAGAATGGCTATTGCTTAATTCTGCGGTGGTTGATCACTTAATTTAAAGCATGGTCACAAGGTATAAACTTTGTATACAGATGAGGAGGATCACATACCTTAATAATGTCCTTTTTTCATATTATGCTGCTAATTTTCACTTTATACACAATTCTGTTTAAATCTCCAGTATGTCATTATTTGATAACTTACAAAAATTTAATATTGTTTTCATTTCTGTATATAATTATTGATTTTATTTTATGAATAAATATATATGCTTCTTTCCTGCCGAATTTTGTGTACATCAAAGCAGTATTTGTTGATTTTTTTTTACATTTTATATCTTCGAGCTTAACTTTTGGAAATGAGTGTATATCTGGAATAAGAGTTAATATATTTTGTGATTATACGTTTAAACATTTTTGTAATATTTTAAAGAAACTAGTAAAATAAAATATACTAGAGTATTTGCAAAAGATAATGCATTCTGATATCAATGAACCAAAAATATCTTAAGTATATAAATTTTCAAGAAATGGTATTGCTGCAAGAATTGAAAATTATTTTTTAAATTAAGAAACACTGCATGAAAAATCTTCTTGCAACGTTATGTAATTGCAATAAATTGACGTATACTATCTTTAGAAGCAAGAAAGCTTGTAATTTTTTTCATAATACTTCTTTAATTAGTAAACTCATTTTGTATGCTACTTATATCAGTATACTTATATAGAACATTGATTTAATTAGTACATTGATATAATTCACACTTTGATATCTTCTAATCTTGGAAACTTCTAGTGTAAATGTGAGTGCTTACAAAAGTGAAGAAGTGATGATAATTTAGAGAAGTTCATTTAAGGTTGATGGGGAAAACAGTTCCGCATCCTAAGTTAGCGATAATGTTCAATAACTTGGCTTGTTTTGGCCTGGTTTTATTTGTCACTTTACAGTTAATTTTGTACTCAAACACTTATTAGACCGGTACCAACGGATTCAACTGGATTCCAAACCACTATAAGTATTCATGCCCGACGTGAGATTTAAACACATGAATTTTTTAACCGAAGATAAGCGAAATATTTAATTACATTTGTGTTGTGAAAACTTACATCATTTTTTAAGAATCAAATCCCATTTTCCATTAATTAAATATTTATCATAAAAAGTCATACACACACGCTAATTGTTGTGAATAAACAATCTCAAAAGTGATTTGGCTACGCATAAAAGAACTCGTGGTCGCCTTTAAAGAATGTTGATGACACGGATCTTTATGCATCTCTTATCAATTCGTTACCAGAAAAGATTTACCTTATTACCTGTATTAAGTGTGCTTAATTATACACTGCTGGACAATTGCTAAGGACAAATAACACTATCATCCATATCAACCACAAAATGAAAGGAAGCAAAATGTGGAAAATTAGAATAAGTGTGGAATATAGAATATAGTACGATGAAGTATGCGTATGCAAATTTTTTTCCACGTCTATTCATCACGTGATATCGTTCATAAGAGCTTTAAAGGTTTTGACGCGTGTGGACAGTTGTTGTTTCAAGTCAGTTTTATAGGAAATATATAATAGACGAACTGGAAATTTTTGGCATGTCTTCCCAACATCACTTAGATGATTTTATGCGTACCCGAATTATTGGAAAGATCGAAGAAGGGCGAAAAATAACAGATGTTGCCAGGGAGTTTGACATCGCTCACTGCATTGTTTCACGGCTGTGGAAGTCATTTAAAACTACTGGAATGTGTAGTAGGCGGCACGGGGGAGGTCGTGTTAGAAGTACGACGCTTGCAGAAGACAGATATATCGTCCTATCAGCAAAAAGGAACAGGCGCACCACAGTTCAACAGGTGGCAAATCACTTTCTTGCTGCCTCAGGAAAGCAGATATTCCAAAAAACTGCTGCCAGACGTTTGAGGAGAGGAAGACTATACGCCCGCAGACCTGTTGTGTGTGTCCCATTGACCAGACAGCACAGTACTGCCCGTTTGCAATGGTGTCGTGAGCATCGCAATTGGACTGAACAGGACTGGACATGCGTACTATTCTCAGATGAGAGTAGTTTCAGTTTGTCATGGAATTGTAGACGCCAACTTATCTGGCGCGAGAGTGGTGCAGCTTATTGTCCAGAAAATATCCAGGAAAGGGACCTACATCCTACAGGACTGTTCAGTCCAATTGCGATGCTCACGATACCATTGCAAACGGGTAGTAGGTGCTGTCTGGTCAATGGGACACACACAACAGGTTTGCGGGCGTATAGTCCTCCTCCCCTCAAACGTCTGGCAACAGTTGTTTCAGGAGATCTGTTTTCCTGAGGCAGCAAGAAACTGATTTGCTACCTGCTGAGCTGTGGTGCGCCTGTTCCTTTTTGCTGATAGGACGATATATCTGTCTTCCGCAGGTGTCGTACCTCTAACACGACCTCCCCCGTACTGCCTGCCACACATTCCAGTGGTTTTAAATGTCTTCCACAGCCATGAAACAACGCTGTGAGCGATGTCAAACTCCTTGGCAACATCTGCTATTTTTCGCCCTTCTTCAATCTTTCCAATAATTCGGCCACGCACAAAATCATCTAACTGATGTTTGGAAGACATGCCAAAAATTTAAAGTTCGTCTATTAAATCTTTCCTGTAAAACTTTGACTTGAAACAACAACTGTCCACACGCGTCAAAACCTTTAAAGCTCTTATGAACGCTATCACGTGATGAACAGACGTGGAAACCAAAGCTTACAGACGCATACTTCTTCTTACTATATCCCACACTTATTCTAATTTTTCACATTTTGCTTCCTTTCATTTTGTGGTTGCTATGGATCATAATATTATCCGTTCTTAGAAATTGTCCAGCAGTGTATCTGTTCATACAATATATAATTTGACTTGGTTGAGTTTGATTTCCCACTTTGTAAAAAAATTTCTCGGGATGTGTGTTTTCATTTCCAATAATTGCTAAATATTTTTCCGGAATTAAAAAGCAAACAAAAAATTTAAAATCTTCTTCCAAGTGAATCATTTAAATAAATTGTTCAAAAATATCAATATCTTTATCTGAATTAAAATATAAATAGATTTTGTAAATGACTTTATCTATTAGTGAAAGAACATTTTCAATCAATTGAGAGAAAGAAAATGTATCCAGGTTTGGTGAAGAAAATAACATGATTTTAATCTTGAAAACTTGGAGAAGCATAGTTATTTTAGATATCATGGTATCTTTCTATGGCGAAAAATAAACCTCTTAAATAATGATTTTTTGTCACTTAAAGATTATTTTCCTCTTTTAAGATTTTAAGAGACTTTTGAACATTGTTTGTAAAAATATCAAACGTATTCTTATATTAAAATTCTAATAAATTACAGATTCTGAATATTATGATTTAAGATGTATGAGTGTATATTCTTCCATTTTTTGTATGTCTTCATTATTTCTTTATGTGAGAACTTTTCTTTACCGTTTATATACTAAAGTGTTAACTTTTGTAAACATAACGTAAATAATTGTGATTTTTTTAACTCTTAAGGAGAGTATGGTTTAAAAATAATAATTACATAAAAGGTTCCTTAATTTTGCCATAATAAATTACATTATTAATAACAATTTCATAAAATTTTACTTAAAATATTGGTTTGACACAAGTGCTGAAAAACATTGTTCTCTAATAATTTATATACATTTTCACTAAAAAACACACAAATATTATACACATTTATCAGTTATACTCTCAGTTATATGTGGGACAATAATACATAATAATTCAAAAGATTATATTAATAGCAGTGACCCAAATAATTCAAAAGTATGCATTTCATTTCTGAGCAGTTCATAACGATAAAGGTGGTATAGACGTATTTTGCATTTTAGCGTTATACATATGCTGTTATTTATTTCCTGAAACTAAGTGTATTGTTTAAAGATGCGGCTGCAATTTTCAGCTAGCAAGTTTATATTTCGTCCTATTACTTATTCTATTTACGTTTCAGTGACACACATTCTAACTTCCATAAACCGGAATTTTCGGGCTCCTTGTATTCCCTAAATGAGATGAGAAACAAATCAAAGTATATTCACTTTTTGGATCGAACACTCAGATAATCTCCTAAAATTAGTTTTACTTCATATGAGTGCGTAAACTGTACGAAAACTCCTGAAAATGTAATTTTGATTTTAAAGTTATATAGAAATTTGACCAAATTGTCTCTTTGCTAAACTAATCCTAAGCGGTATTGGAATTGAATATTTAACTCGATATAATGATTTAATTAGGTTTAAGTTTTGTTGGCTTGTCCTGGAAAATATACAGAGATTATTTTACTGCAAGAAACATAGAAAATTCTAGAGATGGTATAGCATTTAACAAAAATTAAGTTTAAAACAAAAAAAGGTACTATGTTACTAATGGGAAAATAATAATTTCCTTTCCAATACGACACAGTTTTTATCTATAACTTGATATTTCTGAAAGTAAAAACTATTAAAACGAGAAAAATCAAGAAATACACTTAGTACTTAATTTATTATTAAAATTTGAAGAAATAAATAATTTCCGCAGAAGTTATAATATACAATGAATTTCCTAACATCTAATTTTTGAGCATGACCGATTATCACATGGTACATTTCATACTGAATAGCTATAGATAAAACTGTGATCATTGATAAAAATATGATCTTGATAAAATATGTTATCAGTGATAAAAATATGATTTGGACATATATTAATATTTTTTTAATATTTTTGGTTGGATAATAAAATGTTTTTTGGAGTTAGGAAATCTAAAAACTAATTAATTGTTAAATTTAGAACATTTTTTTTTATATCACATTTATTATAAAATATTATGTTTCCAAAACATTATTTCATTATAAAGATGTGTTCTTATCTCCCTATTAAAAGCATTAATACATTACTTATGTTTATGTCCCCCAATGCATACAAAGCAATATATATATATATACATGTGTGTGTGTGTGTGTGTGTGTGTGTGTGTGTGTGTGTGTGTGTGTGTGTGTGTGTGTGTGTGTACGTATGTAGGTATGTATATGTATATGCCTGCCAAGAGCCCCTAAGTTTATTAATTACAGCTATACATTCAAAAGGTACTTTTAGATAATATTTTTTATAAAAATGACTTTGAATAAAGAAATGTGAAAACTAATTTTATATATTACTCAAGTTTTTAATTATATTGTAAAATAATAAGTTATTTTGTAAAATTTCTTGGTGAACAACATGCTAAAGAAAAATATAATTATTAATGAAAAATAAAACTGACACCACAACAATAGTAAAGAATAGCTTTTTTAAATCAAACTAGTTTACCCTCTGCTAAGAAATACGTCATCCTTCATTATTTAAATGGCTTGATACATAGAAATTTAAAAATAATGTCCATTAGTTTTTTGTACATTTCATTACTTTTTTACAGCTTTTTACATCTAATATTATATTTTTTCCGCTTATTTGTCAGTTTTTTCCTCCAAATGTCTGCTTACACATTTATAATAAAATACTATTTATCAAGTGCATTTACACTGGTGGCCACCCAAATTATAACACTAAGAAAGAAAAGAGATATCACAATAAAATTAATTTTGTAGATAACATGTTGACCAAGTATCAAATGATTAAATTTATAGACTTCTGTGAAGTGTGGTTCCTGCCAAAATGAGTAGCCTTCAAGGTTGGAAATCAACGCTACCACACACCTTGGGTTTGATTCAAAGAGACTTTGTATGTGTTCTTGGGGTACAGAAGCCCAAGCAACTGCCACACGCTGCCAATGTTGATTTGGTGTGGCAGCTAGGGATGTAATCTGGGTCACTCGTTGAGTAACCATGGACCATATGTTTTCTATTAGTGAAACGAGCTGGCCAGGTAAACAATTCAACAAGGCGATTGACGAAGAATCTTTGGTCAATGCGTGCCAGTGATGTAGCGTTGCCTCTTTAAAGTACCTACAATGAGTACTAGAGGAGTGCGATTGGGATATTCAGTACCGACCCATACCATAATAACCGATGCAGGACCAGTATGGTGGTACATAACGCAGCTGTTCAGCATCTATTCATGGTGTCTTATGACACGAATACGACCATCGCGATGTTGCAGTTACAAGCGTGACTCATCAGTAAGGACAATTTCATTCCAATTTGTCGTCCACATCTTTCTTTCATCGCACTATTGGCGGCGGAGACGTCTGCGGTTCTGTGTCAAGAGTAGGCGAAGCAATGGATGCCTTGCGGACATACCACTCTGCTATAAACGGCGTTGAACTGTTCGCGCAGACACTGGATAATGCGTTACAGACTGAATGTGATGTGTTATGATTCATGATGTGGCTGAGAGATCCGTCATTACCATACGTGCAGTTTACCTGTCGCAACGTGAAGTGGTGCACTGAGGTGAATGTGATCGAACAAATCGGTCCATCGTACCCTCCTGCATCCAGCGATCACATATCCACATTACAGTTGTTTGGTTTCGTCCAACACGACTACCGATTTCCCCTAAAGATAATCCACAATCTCGGTAGGCTACTATCCTTCCTCTGTCGAACTCGGATACTTGATCAAACAATCATCCTTGTTTTATATGAGACATAATTGATCGTTTAAAATAAAAAAATAAAATGAAATAAAATAAATAAAAAAATTACGAGAAAATTACAATTGCCGGACTTGAAATCGTCGAAATCTCCAAGCCTTAAACAGTACTTTAAAATGCCGCCACAGGCGCGAGTGATGTGCATCTGCCCTGAAATTCTAATCATTTGCCTATCTCACCTCCGCTAATGCTTGTAGTAAATTTCATGCTATTTTCGTGATTCTTTCAGGGTGTTACATTTACGGTAGACAACAGTGTAATTCCTGCTTTAAATAATATCGTATAACTGTTACTTTAGATAATATCATATTCTAACTAATCATATATTATACTATGTGCATTTGTTTTTCAGAAAAATACTTAAATTCATAAAATTTATTTTGATACAAAAAGTTAAAATTTCAATAACATTTCCCCCTAAAAGATAGCAAAATCAGAAAAGTATTTTCAAGTTTAATTTCATTTATAGTTAATCCAACACTTTAAAACTTTATTGACTTTAATTCTTAAATATAACAAGCACAGATCTAATATTAGTGTTATTGCCTCTTATTTTATTATAAAAACATTGAACTTGTTATATTATACTGATATTTTTAATATTTTTGTATATAGAAGCAGCATAATCTATACATTTTAAATGACTTTTTATGCTTACAGTATACATACAATTGTGTAAGAAGTATTTTTATTTATATTAAATTTAAAATATCAATATATGCATACAATTTTTAAGTATAGTTAAAAATATGTTTTTATTAATAATAAATTAATATTATTTACTATTAATTTTTATAAGTTTGCAGATCAATTTATGCACCGTTTCTGATTTTAATTATCTGAAACTTATAAAAAATTTATAAAATAAATAAATTCCATCAATTTTAATGATAAACGAAACAATTTTTATCATACAATCATTTAAAAATTATAATGTTAAATATCAATACGAAAACTGGAGAATCACACAAAAATATTTTATTTAAGGTTTCTAATAAAAATAATTTCAGGTTCTTTAATTTAATAAACGAAACAATTTTTTCCCTTTGGAAGAATATGCAATTTACGACCAATGGCAAAAAATATAGTTACTAAGTTAAATATTTTAAATGTTTTTGTTTCAGTGCATGCAATATGATTGAAATGTGGCAAGAAAATTTGATTTATTTCCTTACATTAGGTAATTTAATACACACGCATAAAAGAAATACCAGGTGTATGCATATCAAATGAGACGATTGCTAACAGATGTCACCACGCATATATGAAAACATTACGAAACTATGACTCTACTTTTTTTTATATAAACTTTTTTTATAGTTTGACCTTTGATACTCACGTTTAGTTTACATTTGGACGAGTTTCAGCTTGCATTGTGTTTTTTTTTTTTTTTTTTTTTTTTACTGTATTGAAAATGTCGAATTTTATGCTTTCCGACCACGGTTTGCCGACAGCATTAATTTTTGTTACCAACTGAAGAAAAATGCTGCCGAATCACATCAAATGCTTGTAGGAGCATACGGTGGCCTTGCTCTGAGCAGTGCGCAATGCTACAGGTGGTTTGAAAAGATTCAAAATGGTGATTCCGATGTGAGAAACGAAGAGCGTCGCAGACCAGCAAATAAATTTGAAGATGCTGAATTGCAAGTATTACTCGATGAAGATGATGGCCAAACGCAAGAACATCTTACAGAACAATTGAATGTTGATCACAGCACTGTTTCCCGTCGTCTAAAAGCAATGAGCAAGATAATAAAAGTCGGTAGGTGGGTTCCATACAAGTTAACGAACCGTCAACAGAAAAACCAAAAAATCGTGTTCGAAATGTTGCTTGCCCGGTACAAACACAAGTCATATCTAGATCGTATTGTGACTGGAGATGAAAAATTGATTTATTTTGAGAATCCCAAGCGTGATCGATCATATGTTGGCCGCTGACAGCCATCCAAATCTACCTCAAAGCCAAATCGATTTTGCCTCAAGACAATGCTGTGTATTTTCTGAGATCAGGAAGGGTCAATCTATCATAAGCTTTTCAAACCAGGCGAAACTATTAATAGTGATCGCTACAAGCAACGATTTCTTGATTTGAAGGATGCTATACTCGGAAAACTCGAGCAATACAACAAACGGCAGCACAAAGGGATTTTCCTTGATGACAACGCACCTAGCCACCGTGCTAAACTGAGCAAGGACATCGTTAAGGCGCTCGGATGGGAGCTCTTAGTGCACGCGGCTTATTCTCCAGTCTTGGCTCCTTTCGATTACTACCTATTTGCATCATTGGGACACGCATTGGCTGACTAGCGCTTCACTTCTTACGAAAACGTCAAATCTTGACATGATGACCACGGTTGGCCTCAAAAGACCGACCATTTTTTTAGTAAGGTATTCATAAATTGCCCGAAAGATGGGAAAAATATGTAGCTAGTGATGGATATTATTTCGAATAAAGAAATATTAATAGTTTTCGCAAATTTATTGTGCCTTTTTTTTAAAAAAAAGATCATCTCATATCGTTTGCATACACCTGGTATGTACAATTTTCTGCTTTTTTCAACTTTATAATGAAAGCTCATTCTCACAACTAAATGTTTATATGGGATCTTCATGGTTGCTAAACCAAATCCCATGCACATGCTTATTGAAATAAAAGTAAAAGAGGTGTTTCTGGAGCAGGATCATCAAATAAAATGTTTTTGTTTGAGAATAAAATTTTATAAATTGATAATCGTAATTTAATGTCCACTTAAAAACTAAACATTATAAAAGTTTTATTAATAAGTATACCTATAGTTTCTTAAAAGTTGAAATTTGTTAAAATAGAGTTACAACTTTATGTTGAAACTTATATGCAGCTAAAAAATTGCTAAATTAATAATCAAAAAATATTTCTAATTTTATTATAGTATGTATTTCATTTAAAGTCATAGTTTTATCTTAAATTTGAAAATCTATTTAAGATTGTATTTCTAAAGATTATAAAGAATAACAAAAATATTTGCGTAAGCATAAGTTTAAAAAAATTTCTATTTATAATGCAATCGTATTGTTAAAATGTTTTCTCCTATCATTTTTAATCATTAGTTTTATTTTCTTTCTTTTGAATATGTAAAATGTAATGATATTTCTTTTCATTGAAAAGAAGGATTTATACCGTAAATAATATTTGTAATAAATCAGTGAAAATTATTTTTTGAATTTTAGTTCCGTCATAATCCTTCTTTCTTGCAAAAAATTAATTGTTATTTCTTAAACATGATCATTTTAAAGCTATGTATTTATTTTTTTTTCAGAATAAATAAGCTTAAAAATCTAATTTTTTCTCAGCAACAAGATGTTATGCGCTGTACGTACCAGAGTTACATTAATTAAAGAAATGAAAATAATAATTAATTTTTTTACCTCTTGTAACAATATTTATGAATATAAGTATATATTTTTAAAGTAAGAAATATTTCGTTTTTTTAATATTATATTTCATTGAGACAAAATTTCCATCATAAATAAATTGCTCATGTTTAATGTGTTTATCTTATTTTTGTTGAATTATATAGTTGTTTCATATTGAGTATTAATTCCATAAGATTTATTCAAAACAAATTATAGGTGTCTTTAAATAATATAAATTAGAGTTTATTTCTTTTCATCGAATATCTTCAGAATCTATTATTTCGTTGTACAAGATATGTTTTATACTATTTTTATCATTTGCGTCGAAATAAATTTACGTAAAACATTATGCATTTTTGAGTTTATTATATTAAAGTGCATCTGTCAGTGAAAATAATTGTAAAATGTTTAACTACCAGAATGACTAAATAAAACAAGAGTTTTGATTTATTTCAACAAAATGTATTTATTGTTGCCAATGCTTTTAGTTCTGAAATTTCTGCGAAACATTTATTTTCAAATGCAGCGAATATAAAGAACTTCCTTTTCATTTGAAAAGTTCAGTCCAATGTGGATATTTAATTGAAAATAAAATCCTTTCGAATCCTTCTAATTATAATGAGATTAAGTATTGAGAGTGATTTCACAGCTTTCAAGCAATAGGCCAATTAAATGTTTTCTACTATTATAAAACACAGTTATATCTATTCAAGCATTTTGAACTAAAGTACTTACTGGATTCTCAAAACAATTTCTCTCATTTATAATTAATTAATTTCAGAATGTCTATAAGTAACAGAGTGTTTATAAATAACAGAATGTCTATAAATTACATGAATTAAGTATTATCGTCTATTTTGATTTCTAATACTCTCTTGCATACAGGAGGCGAAAACGTAAGCACTCAACTTCATGTTTATGTATACATGTTGTTTAATTAATTATCTATAAAAATAAAATGATAAGTTTATTTACAGATAAAAGCGTTTCATGTAAGTCCCCAGTGATAAATTTCCAGTTTAATTTACAATTTAATTAACTTTTTCTTTATTAAATTGTATTCACTTATACATAATGAAATAAGAAAATAAAGTCACCACGCACACATACATTTTTACTCATTTTTCAATTCAAGTAAAATAATTAAAATATCTCTAAATCAATATGAAGACAGTTATTAAATATTTGCAATGTGCTGACGCTTACATTAGGTATTAGAAATGATATGCTGATATCAATTGAATTATTAGATATTGGATTCATTGATATTATACAAAACATGCTAAAACTGCCATTTTTGAATTCGAGGTTTGGCATCAAGTTCTAAGCACATATTAAACTATATTTGGAAATGGTTTTATACAGCAGTGCTCATGTTTGGTCTTAAGTGTATCATAATAGCCTTACCGCAATAAATTTATGTATTACTGAATAGTTTGCGTACATAATTCTTCTTTGAAAGATCCTTTCAATTTTGAACCTCATTTAAAAAAACTCAGTTCGAAATGCTTTTCGATTACATTTGAAATGGTTTGATGTGTTACTAAAATGATAAAATACATATAATTTGCAGTATTAACAAATAAGTGACCATGGAAATATTTCTTTAATTATATATATGATCATTCTCTTAACTTAATGTTAATTATGCTCGAGACTGCTGGTGTGAAATTAAGTAATTATTATTATTATTATTATTATAGATAAGAAATACTCTAGAGAGATTAAATATTTGATGTTCATGCTTAAATAAATTTACACAAAATTATTTTTAGTTTGAATAATTTGATTACCTTTTATATTTGATATTTTAATTTTATTTTCTATTTTTATATTACTGAAGATTTCTTATTTATAAAATATTTAGTGAGCGAATTTTTTCATGGATTGTTAGCAAATATAATAAATTTTAATTATTTTTTATTTAGCTTCAAATCTAAGTTAATTATTTGCTTAGAAACAATGTGTCAATAAGCCATGGAAATTTTTTAGTAAAATTTGTATGTGACTATTCTTCCTAAATTATCACGTAATAAGGAGAATCTATGAATGATATTCATATTATAACTATAATACGTTACTTTTTCATCAATATTCAAAAATATAATAAAAGCTCTTCTAGGAATAACTTCTTACATAAATTTTTATATAATAATTAAAATAGATGAAATTATTTTTAAAAGAAAATTGAGTACAATCTTTTAATATAGCCTTTACTTTTAATATTTAGTAAACTTTTTCTGGTATTAAGCAATTATTAAAAAAAAATAACTTTTCTCAGATTTGTAACTTTGATAAGAATAAGATACCGTATAAATTGCGCAAATTAATTCCCTTTCGTAAACTTTTCATTAATTTTCTTTTCAATTCTTTTCATTAATCATTGAGGAAATTTTATGTTCTTTTTTCTTATACATTTTTATTATTTTAATGAATTATTAGTGCATTTAGTACATATGCTGTATATTAACAATTATTATTAAGGTTATTAAGGCAAGTATAAAGTAGTTCTTATGTAAATTAAATAAAATAATTTGCAGCAATGCATAAAGTTTATATTTACTGATCATTCTCCTTAATACGTTTGTCATTAAAGCGCATTTAAAATATTCCTTATTTGTATTTATTCACTTAAGTTTTAAGTTATAAAATATACAATGTAACATAAATCTTCAGTTTTAAAATATATAATACAAACCTATTTCAAAACGAATAATGTTCAATATTTCAGTTAAAATTTCCTTGTTACAATACATTGTATTGTAAGTTTTAAATAGAAATAAAATTACGACTAGATTTAAAGTTTGACTATATTATGATGATATAATCATATTTATGTAAAGAAATTATCAAGCATAAATATTTAAATATTTTCCAACCTGTTTTTATGTGATATCAAACCAAATTCGATTATATAATATGTGTGTGTACCATTTTAATTATAGTTAATGATAGATATATAATTATCAATCATAATTATAAAATATTTCTAAATTGTGTATAATTCTATTACGAGGAAAACTTATGAGGAAACTTATGTGAAAAACTTATGAGGAATTGTGTATAATTCTATTATGAGGAAAACTTATGAGGAATTGTGTATAATTCTACTATGAGAGGAAACTAATAGAGTTGAATTAAATTCTTTATGTTAAAGGAAAACTTAAAGAAACAAATTTCTGTTTCATATCAATACATGAATTTAATAATTTTTGAATACAAATACTATATTAAGATTATATAATATGTGTGTGTACCATTTTAATTATAGTTAATGATAGATATATAACTATCAATCATAATTATAAAATATTTCTAAATTGTGTATAATTCTATTATGAGGAAAACTGTTGAGGAAACTTATGAGGAAAACTTATGAGGAATTGTGTATAATTCTATTATGAGGAAAACTCTTATGAGGAAACTAATAGAGTTGAATTAAATTCTTTATGTTAAAGGAAAACTTAAAGAAACAAATTTCTGTTTCATATCAATACATGAATTTAATAATTTTTGAATACAAATACTATATTTCTTTAAAAATAATAAAATTTTCTTTAATGTAAATTTATCTTAAAATCTGATTACCTTAACAATTGGATATAAATTTCGAATACTAGAAAATGCAGAAATTCAAGACTGCATTTTGAGCATCATTTGGAGTCCTTGTATTTCCTTTTTTTACATTATAATATTTTATCGATACTTGGTACGGCATATTACAGCAAACTGGAAAAAGTAATGATGTTTCTTCCTATTAAGCCTCTTCATTCAGCTTAAGTAACGGTCGTCGGATGTGATCGTAAATATTTCCGCCTACCTCTCAACTAGTTCGGAAGTCCTTTAGTAATCATTACGGAGAATATAATAGACAGAAGCACTGAGAAACATGTTATCTTAAATTTTTTTTTTAATTTAGTAGTAATTACTAAATATTCTTTCGGTTTATTTAGATAAACCTAAGGGTATAATATATTACTTAAAATTGTAAATGAACTTAATAAATTGCATGAAATGAATGTAAGAAAGCTGAATTTCTAGGAAGTTAAAGGAAATATTTTACAGAAAATGTATTTATTTTTTCTCACCGCAATATCATAGTCCTAAAATTTATGAAGTTGCAAATTTTGAGTTCCTGAATAGTAAGCATACCAGATTTTTGTAGACTTATCTTATGTGGTAGAAGAAAAAAATTATCATCTTTTTATGGAACAACTGTGTAGAATTTAACTGTTGTTACTCTAATGTATCTTATACTCTGATCAATGTGCAAAATTAACCATGCATCAATAGGTTATATTCAATTCAGCTGAGAAAACTAAAACTAAATTTTTTTAATAATTATTTAAAAGCTCTTGTTTGAAAATAATTTTACTCACAATAAATCCGTTGAGTGATATATCTATCTATCTATAATATAATATATATATAATATATATATATATATATATATATATATATATATATATATATATAATCAAACAACAAATTACATGTTTATTAACTAATTTAAAATTTAATATAACACTCAGTTTTTATTAACTTACTTTTTAGAAGCAATTCTGCGAGGTATTCTTTAAAAGTACTCTAAAATAGAATTATTTGATATTCGATAAGAAGGAATAAGAATTATTATTCTTTCTTATTGAATGTTATATTTATCATATCGTTTTTTATGCTTACATTGTTACTAATTATGTAAATTTTTTGATATTGCGAGGAAAGATAGTCATATTGCTATCCAGCAAATGAATTTAAAAAATATATTACCAAAACATGAAAAATAATCTTTACTAATAGAACTGCAATATGCTAATTACTTTATTCAAAGAACTATTTTTTATTCCCCTTATATTTGCTGATTAAGCAATTTAGCACAAAAATCAGAAAAACGTTATTGAGTGACAAAATGGAGATGGCCTCTGACTTAGGCGTAATTTAACACTGTCATATTTAACGACATTTTCAGCATTGCTTTCGATGAACTTGGATAAACTTGTGAAGCTGTTGTACAACTTTTTGGATCATAAAGAACATGAAAATTATGAAGATAATTATAAATTCTAGATTTAAAATCAATACCATCAATATCTCAACCCAATTAGTGAGAAATTAAAGAACCGTGTTACGGGACATTTTATAACTAGGCACCTCAAAAGCTGGCTATTATCTTACATCTAAAAGACTGAACGAAGCAATTATTATCACCATTAGCAAAACCACATTTTTGTGGCACTAATGCCTTAATGATTGGAGAAATATAGAACATCTCAAAAGATATGATAATGGGTATTTCTTCCTCATTCGTCAATTTTGAAGGCCCACATTCAATTTGAAAAATTTTAGATTAGAAAAATAAGGCTTGGATTTTCTTTCCATATTTGCTAGTAACAAAAAAATGTATTTCATTAAAATTGGTAAAGTATCACAGCGCAAGGATTTCATTAAGAAGCGTAAATAAATGTAGCATTGCAAAACATTTTAACGAATTATCTAACATTAAAAAGTATTTTCTGAAAACTGGTTTCAATTTTTAATAATTGTTATTAAGTGCAATTAGGCTTGTATACATTTTATATACAAAATTTGAATTCTAAATTTGATGTGTAAATAATAACCTTTGAAATATTCTGTGAGTGTGAACTTTGTTCTTAGAAACAAACTGTATTTTAAAGCATCAGTATTAGATTGGATTATATAAAGGTATATATATACTCATTCAGGATTTGCATAACAAAAATTGATTGATTTACAAGTACTGAACTTTATATTGTAACATAATTGAAAAGAAAATTTTATGAGTTATTTAACGTGTGCGCCAAAATACATGAATCAATTTTATCAATCTCGAAATAAATAATAAAATAAGTCAGTTGTGCATAAGTTTTTACTTATCTGATTTTTAAATTAAATTTAAATTCATTGTTATATATTCGAAAATTATTTTAATTTTATACGTAAGGAATTCAAATTTGTTGAAACGTAACAAAATATCGAAGGTCACTAGCAAGTAAAATTTACTTTGCGAAACCAAAATGCTTAATTTGCCTTTCTCATCACAGCTTATGTTTCTTTAGTAAAATAAACATAAGATATCAATCGAGAATTTTTTAATTGATGTGTAGCATATAATTATTATTTATTACTCAAATGTGAAGTATTTTTCAACTCTATTTATAATACAGAAAAATCTGATCAATTCAAATCTATAAATGTAAATAAATTTGAATAAGTTTCATTCTTCTTAAGATCTTCATCATATTTCTTTTATTGATACAGTATAGCATCCTGTACTCGGCTTCCCAAAAACCGGAATTTTCCAAAAATCGGTATTTTTCAGTTTGTAATTAATTTTTTTTCTGTAATTTAAAAATATTTTCAACCTAAAACTTCGTTTTTTTATTTCTATTTGTCAGCCCGTCCTATTGTAAGAAATATAATATTATATATATATATATATATATATATATATATATATATATATATATATATATATATTGTACTGCATTCGCGGATTCGCGGAGAAACAGAACTGGGAGTCGTCTCTTATTTCAAGTTCAAAGGATAGGGTGACTAGTAGATAAACCTGATTATGTGTCAATCATCCAATATTGACAATCCAAGATTTTCTTCTTCTAGATAACTGTTCGGCTCATCCCGAGGCAGAAATTCTTGAAAAGGACAACATCCAAGCTTTCTTCATGCCACCGAATTGCACATCTTTTATCCAGCCAATGAACCAGGGTATTCTAAATTCCTTAAAATGTTCGTATGAAACAGATTTATCCGAAAATATTTAGAATTTTTTAACTCCAGAGAGGGAATGATAGATTTTCAAAAGTTGTTTACGATCAAAGATGCCCTTTGGAGTATTGCTAATTCCTGGAATTCCTAGAACAAGAATACTCTGGTCAATATTTTGGCATAATATCTGGCCTCTTTCAATTTTTCTTGAAGAAGAAAACTACGAATTTTGTGATTTTCGCTTGTCACAAGAAAAAGAAATGATCCAAGAATTGTTAAAAATATGCAAAAAGCATTTCAAGGAAGGAAACAATTGGTGAAAAAACTATACAAGATTCCTTAAATGCTGACGTAAATCCTGCGACTGTACTTCAGTTAATTAATGACCATACAATCAGTGAAGTGCTCAATAGGAAGGACACCGATTCTTCAAGTACTGAGGTAACCCATGTAGAGGAAACAGAAAATACGGAAAACATTTCCATTGACCGTTGTCGAGAATAAACTTGGAATGGAACAAAATCGTTTTTAAGGAACACAATATTATATCTGTATATAAAATACAAGAAACTTTATTGTCAGAAAAACCAAAGCATTTAAAACAAAAAAATAACGATATGTTTGCATCAATAAGAAAAAATAATCTTACTTTGCAAATTTTATGTTATTTTATGATATGTGTGTGTGTATTTTTTATTAAAAATATTAACGACATGGTTATTATTTTTCACCCACAAATTATTTCATGGATAAAGAAGGAGTGTCATGATTTTTTGTAAATGATTATTGAAATTTTCGGCAGCGATCCGAAAAGCGGAAAATTTCAGTAACCGTGATTTGCTCGGTCTCGAGGTTTGCGGATAATGGGTCCTATACTGTATTATATAAGTGAATTATACATCTCAAATTTTTTGATAGCGGAATAGCTTTAATCACATTAGAATTTTCAAATTTATTTCATAGCATTTGCGTTAAAAGATATTATTAACATGATTTTGTTTTTACATCCACGATATATTAATAATACTTAGTATATATATATATATATATATATATATATATATATATAAGTTATTTTTAATATAATTTTTTGTTAAGGAAGATTGAGATATTTGATGGAAAAAATTTATAAGATAAGAGCTCATACCAAACGTGTTCTTTATATTTAATGAATAATAGAGGCAATTTTGACTAATGTAAAATAGCAAAGAGGAAATAATTTAACAACTAGTACCACATTTATTTGTTTTCTAAATTATGTAATAATATGTTCGGTTTGGCTTGGAAATACAATTTTTAGAATAATGATATCACAAATTTTTCTTTGTTTTTCTCCTCAACAATGCTATTTCTAAGTCCCATATATTGTTTTTATTTATTCTGGAATTCAAAGACGCATTTAAAACTTCTCTTTCCACGGGTACTATTTTAAGCAGAAATTGTTTATTCTTTAAAAAGCTTTTAAAGAAACTTTTTACGTAAGACATTATTCATAAAATATTCCTTAAAACTTAAAAAAGTTAGTATTGTAAGCAAATAATATATTTTAATGGAATGTTTTCAAAAGTATATGCCTGTTTTTTATGACGCCTTAATCTTATTCTCTATAATAAAACTTTTAAAATTGACTGAAATAGCAATTTTTTAGAAACAAATTAGGAAAATTATCTTGACAATTATAATCAGAATTATTTTCTCTGATAATCTTGTTTTGAAACTTTGTAAGCATCAAAAGGAAAATTTTTTATGCCACGAAACGCAACGCAGAAAATTAGAGTTTTTATTCACATTGTTTCATGTAAGAAACTTCAATTGTAGTCATTACAATCACATCTTAAATGCCTTAGGAGAACATCTAGGGAATAAAAAACTGTAACATATCATTTATCGATTTTTATTGTATATGTATTTCATCATACATTCAATATTTAAGCACAGGATACTATTAATAATAGTTAGGTTTGTCAATATGTCGTTGTATATGAGTTTTAAAGTTGGAAAATAAAATTAAAAATATTATTTTCCAATTTTAAGTAAGAATAGATTCTCCTTTACCGAATCTGTAACACATATACTTATAAATAACTTAAAATCATCTTAAATATTTACATTTGCATAAATAGATAAGTAAGAAACGCAATAAAAATAAATCATATATGCTCTAAATAGAGAGTATAATATTTACACCCCATTATCTTATGGAATAAATGTGCTCTCTGGGCATTTGTTTTAAATTACGCGTGCCAACGACTTCTTGGACATAAGGCGTCTTGCAATCCAGTATAATTCGGAAATACCGTTTGCAGGAAGAAGGGCTACAATGTTACTTGGAAACAAACATGTAGACGGGAGGGACAACTAAAAATATATTCCCCTGTCATTTGCATAATATCACAGAGAGAGCAGAGAGAAAAATCGGCGAGGCCAATTTTGAGCAAAAGGGCCTATAGATAATCATGTCCGGTAATAATTCTCAAAAATGCCACCTTCCATCCTAGGGAAGAAAAAAGTTAAAGTTGGGCACAGCTCTGGTTTCCAAATAGGCTGACCCAAGATTTACAATCAGTTAACCCTGTAACAATATAAATTCTTTGCTGTCAAATATTATCCCTGAGAAGTCGCTTGGCATTTCAAATAGGAATCAGAAGACAAGATAGATTCAGCGTCGAAACCTTTTTAGGCTTCTTGTCGGCTTGTTCATTGCCATTTATACCGCAATAGGAGGGAATCCACTGATGGATAACCTCTCTTCGATAACTAAGAAGTACATTTAAATTCTAATATATCGGGATGGATTGTAATAAAAAATGGTTCCATCTGCAGAATCATAATCTATAATATTTTGCTTAGATATAGCATCAATAGTTCTAACAGCCATAAATACTTAAAAAATTTCACCATCAAAATTGTCCGATCAGATCCAAATAATTTTCTACGATTGAACAGGCACCAGTACCAGCCACACCAGTGGAAGTCGTGGCAGATCCATCGATATATACACTGTTTCCAGTCTTGAGCTGGATATGCCTCATAAACAGTAGCCAGAGTTAAAGACCTCTAATGAGCCGGAAAAAAATTGTTCTTTGAGCACATCACATAAGTAAATATCAACCTTACAATATTCTCTAGTTAAATTTATGATGCTGCTCAAATCATTTCTACCATAGGATTAATTCATTATATTTTTATATGCATCACTTTTAATAAAATAATTAAAATAGCAATATCAATGTAATTAGAATTAAATTAATTATTTATTGACGAAATTTTCGAACGTTATAATATTTATAAAAAACACTTATTGTCTACCCAAGAAAGTAGAATTCTCGCTGCTGGTGATTAGGGTTACATTATCTGTTTTAAAATAATTAAAGTTAATATTACAAAATGAATTACATACAATATATACCACACTATTCCTATCCGGGATGATATTTTTCTTAGTAGGAAATATATATTTTATGTAACTTGACGAATACATTTTAAAAGAAACATAATTGTATTATGGCAATGTTTTATGTGAAAAATACAAATAATAAATCTATTTAAATTCCCCCCCCCTTGTTGATGTGGAACGCTCTTATAGCTTTCAATTTATACAGTTAGGTCAAAAATCTAAGGACTATAAATTATAATAGATACATGTGTGAATATAATAAAAAATTAAAAAATAAATATTTTTTTAATTAATTATTAATTATTAATTTTCATTTTGATTAAGAAAATGATGTAAAATATTATAAAGTTCCTGAATTAAAAAAAAACAACTTATAAATTAAACAGCAACAATTCCTACTTGTACGCTCTTAAATCTATTGAAATACTTGCTTAATGATTTTTTAAATCACTCTTTAAAATTATAAAATATTTGTATTATTGCATCAAATCTCGTATTCCAAATTAAAAGAGTTTATTTTAAAATACGTTTGGTCAATTAATATTTATTTCCATTTGTAGTTAAATTTTTTCATTAGTATAAATGTTTTTGATTGCGAAGTTAATTAATAAAATGTAGTGTATCTAATTCTCAATACATATAAAAAAAACTTAACTGTCAAAATACGTATTTCATTTCTGCATAATATACCTCTAGAAGTACTCACTTTTGTAAAAATTCTACATTAGTTTCATAGATTTTATGATTTTATTTTAAAAAAAATCATGATTTGCGCAAGAATTTTCATAATTTATAGTTCGGATACAGTTTGAAGTAGTTTTGGGTATTCAAGTCTCACTGATCTTGCTAAAGCTCCCGTATTTGTATCTTTGAATGAATAAAGTGTAATTAGTGCAATAAACGAGGTGTGAGACTAATTACACTTTATTCACTCCTGAGAATAAGTACTCTGGAGATTTCCCAGCTATTGTTTTGCTTCGTTTGTGTTCCGCAAATTTAATTCCGGAAGGACTCAAAACCTTGCTTTTGATATTTCATAGAAGCAAGTCTCATCTCAACAGTTACATGTGATTTTGAAGTATAATTAAAATATTTTGTTTCCCTTTCAGCTAAATTTAACAACTGTAACAAGTAATGACAAGTCCTTTCTACGCGGTAATTTATTTGCGTTCATCATAAATATTTAATGTCTCCTAACTCAATAAGTAACATGTTAGATATTAGGTTGTTTCAAATTTTTTCCCCTTAACTCAAATTTGGTAGTTATAAAGTAAAACAATGCAGCGTCACTTGAGATATGATTGGAAAAATATAAAAAATAATTATTTTCAAGCTAAATTTCATTGTTTTATGAGTATCTCCTTACTATCAATTCAGTTTTCTTTTAAAAAATACTCAAAGACAAAATAAATATATTTATTTATTCATTTATGGGGTTTTTCCAGAAAATAATATAAAGGATTTTTTTAATATAACATGACTGACATTACAAAAATACTTTTTCTTCTATGTTAAAGATTATTAAAGGGGGTATGCAGAAAATCATATAATATTCAAAAGCCAATTATAGGTATTGCTGAATATGAGTCACATTTTTCCCATCCACAATTCTAAGTTAACAAAGGACATTTTTACTATCTAAACAACGACTAAAGTTATACTAATTTTCTTTACATAAATTTTCTATAATCAGTTTTTTTTATGTATTTTCAGTTTTCTTTGATAGAGAAATGTGTTGCTTGCCCCATAACGTATTCAGTTTTCCTTGATGGAAATTGTTGCTTTTTACACAACTTAATTTTAATTTCTTATCTTCATATTAATTTAACGAAACTGAACGTGTTCAGAGCAAGGCGCACAACAATAGAAAAGGATCATAATGTAAAATATTATACTGGAAGTAGTTATTATCTTATAACAGTATTAACAGTGATGCTATATCCAGAGCAATAACTGACTGTGTCACGATTTCAGTTTTTGAGGTACCACGAATTCCTTATGCTTTCTTCTAACTCTATTGTCTCAATTCTAATTCTATTGTCACTTCAATTTAAATAATACAGTGATGCCCATATTTTTACTGGTACATTTATATACATTGGAAATGCAACGCCAAGAAGGAACGGGCAGAAAGTGGCAAAACTCGGAAAACACAGCGATACAGCAATGATTAATGTCACCTGTATTTTGAAATGATAGGCATAATACAGAGCTAGAATAGGGTCGGGTCAGAAGGTTGTAGAACCACCTTGGACGGCGATATACGAAGCAATACGTCTAGACACAGAGTCAATGAGCGTACGAATGCCATCCTGAGGAATGGCTCTCCATTCCTCTCCATTTGGCAAAGTGTGTCTTCTGAATTAGGCAGTGGTAGAGTCTGTGAAAGGCGTCCAATCATTTCCCAAGCATGTTTGATTAGTGAGAGATCTGGTGAGCATGGTGTCCTGGAAGCAGCTGTACACCTTGCAAGGCATGCGAGATGGAAAAAATGTGAGGTCGAGGTTTTTATCCTGCTGATAAAAAGCATTGATCACTCCCTGAAAGCAGGGAAATGTCACCGGTTGCAGCAAGTTATCCACGTAACATTGGGTTATCATAGCCCCATAAATATGAACTAGAAGTGACATGGAGACTTACGCACTGGCGCTCCAAACCATGAGGCCACGTTGGAATATTCCACAATTGCTGCAAGATTGGACCTATCTCTACGTAAACGCCACACTCATACCCGGCAACTATTACTGGACGAACAGAAACGTGAGTCTATCTCGTGCCACGCAGTCTCTAAACTGCTCTAATCCAACACCATTCCAGACGTTGGCGTCCATGCTGCAGGGTCAATGGCAGTCTTAATGGACGCTATGACCGCAGGCCACTACTAATCAATCGACGGGAAATGGTTCTGTTCGATATGGGAGCATCCAATGTGTCTTGTACATGCTGCAGAATTTCAGTAGACGTGGTTTATGGGGCCACCACAACCTTTCGTCGGTCGCGTCGATTCATGCATGCTGACATCACTCTGGCTGCACCAGCACTAAGCAAACGATCTACAGTTCCTTGTTACAACTTTCTTCGCCATACCCTGTACACTTTGGGTGCGTTCAGAAGTCTGTCAGATGCTATTTGTCGCAAGGATCAACCTGCCCTTCGCAGTCTAATCACTATGCCCCTTGTAAACTTGTCTGCCTGCTGGAATTAATTCCGTAGACGATTGCCTGGCATTCTCTGCAATTACAAGCAAACTAGTTATTATTTTCGAAGCAGCAATAATGTCATGAATATTGCCCATTCTGCCGATTTCACACCTTTTATCTTACCCTATACGCCCTGAAGAGATACGCATTTTACATCATTTGCGTAACTCGGTAAGTTGCATCTACCCTGAAATTTGCATAATTTTCAAGACAATCTTTCTTAGTATTGCATTTTCAATGTCAAGCAGTGTTTTTTTAAAATTATTCTAAGAAAAGTATCAAAACACATCTTAATAAGTGATTAGATTAGATGACATTTCTTCTAATAATAATTCTTATTATGAAATACTCAAAGTATTTAATTGATAAAATTTCAGTTAAAATTATATTTTTATGTGACATAAAAACTATAATTTTTTATGTGATATTAAAATATAATTGTTTTTGTTGTATTTAAATAATACAACAAAAACATTTTTATAATTTAAGCTGATATTGTGCAATTATTTAAAGAATCCTTTCCACAACTGCTTTGCAATTTTCACATATGTGTTAGGGAAACATATTCAATTACATGTTTCAAACACGCTTAATTGTATTGCATATATGGGAATGGGGTTATGTTTTCAGTCAATTGCTTATTTTAATCTTTGGTTGTTATATACAAACAGGTATTCTCTACATAGACATTTGAACTCAACGCATTGATAAAATCAGCTGGAGCTTGAATCAAATTTTTTCATTGATTGCTTTTCAAAATACTAAAGAATTTATATTGATCTATAGAATTTTCAGTAAAAATTAACAGCTCCAGAAACTACATTGAATTCATTTGCTATTACTTACCTTTTGAAATGTGTACATGATATCTTTCATAGGTTCAATTACAAATGTGGTAGAAATCGTAAATGTGTGAAAAAATATGACCAACCAGTTAAATTCTTTCACAGAATTTCCAACATTCCATTAGAATTTTTTGTATGATTCTGTCATTAAACTTTTTTCCTGTTATACATTTTATACCAAACTAAAATGTTCTAACATTGAATTCCTTAATATTCATTCAATTATTTTTAATATAAAAAAAACTACCACGAATTATAAGTTTATAAACATGGAACCTCTCCTAATTAAATTGCAGACAGTAAACTGATGTGCATACTATGCTATTTCTCAATTAAATCCATGAATATATTTCTTAGTTTCTTGATTTATAATTTTACAAATTTATTTTTCTTTTTCTGATTTTTTGAAAGAAGGGATTTCTTAAATATAATTTCAATACAAAAATTTAAACAAAGTTTCAAAAAATATAATTTTATTGCATAGCATCACAGCTCTAATAACTTACTAGCATAATCTATTTCTTCACAAATAACAAATTAATGAAATATTTTGAAATTATATATATTATTTACTGTTCTGAATATGGTTTATTATTTTTAAAGAACATGTTTTAGTTTTCTAAATAAGCAAAAAAATTTTCACATTAGTATCTAATTTAAATAAAATTAAATTATCATAAATTTAAATTATACAAATCATTTTTGTCAACAATTATTAGTTAATACAAAAATTTCGCAAAACATTTTAATGTAACTCTTTTTTCGTTCATTACAAGGGATTAAAGGAAAATAATCTTTTCCTTTAATCCCTTGTAACGAAGCATTTAAAATTTTATTTCTTCTTATTAATCCCTTAATCTCATTACATATTTTGAAAAAAAATCAAATATTTAATACAGAATTGTTCCTTTATAAAAACAGTGAACTTTTATGTAAGTGTTTTTAAACGCAAGTGTCCAAAGGGATATTTGAATTACTCTTCAAAATGATACGAAAAAAAACTTTTAATCCAAAAAATATAATGGTATTAAGTATTGTTGCAGGCGGGTGATAAATACTTACTCAAAGACAAATATTTCCCCACATAAAGCCATCACTTTGAGATATTTAGCGAAATATGTAATTAACAAACAAAAAAAAATAAAAAAAAAAACTTCTGCAATAAATTTCCTGCAAAAATTGTTTTCCGGAAAAAACTACCCTCAACAACTTGAAATCACCTACTTTTAGTCCCTTTTTATGAGACCAGAAAAGCTGTAATGATACTAATGTTTTAACAAATTTAATCAAAAAGAAAAGAAGAAAGCGAATTTGTCTTTTTATTCATAAACTTCATTTACTTTCAAATCTTAACACAATACCGAAACTAATTGAATTCCTCGTGTGAGATATCATTAAAGCGTTCACATCAAACTAAAGCGTTCATTAAGCTATCATATGTTATTTTGCCAAATCTTTAATTAAATACTATATTTGGATTAGTTTAAGATTGTTTGCCGTCTTAACGTTATTTTTTTGCTGACGTGGGATCTACTGTTCTTAGATGTTGTTATTGTACCAGCATGCTTTCCTGTACCTATTCCTGAGTTGGACTCTACCAGTTAGTTAAAAGCATTCGGATTTCATCTTCGTGATTTTGAAACAAGGACCAAGCAGAAGACTCCCAATAATTGACCTGTCACTCCTAGAGATATCATTTCACTCGGAGGACATTGCGAACACAACATGCCTCAGCCACCTTTTACAATGTACTATTCCTAGTAAAATTTCAACCACTACAACCATCCACGCTATATAAAGTGGGAGTCGAATCATCGAGTCATTGAAGTCAAAGATATAGTGATAATCATTCAATCAATAACTTGTCTTATTGCGGTGAAGAATGCAATGATGCTTATATTAAATTAAAATTTCAAAAAATACTGAAAAATAGTTTACACATCACATGAAGCATTTGTAGGAGACCTATATTTTAACTGCATCCATAAGTAAAGTATAACACTGAAAAAACGCATGTTATTTTTTTATAAAAGTGGACTAAAGGACAATCATGAATTTATTTCAAACGAATGTTTGTTCTTATATCTAATAACTAAAATATGTGTGTCGAACATTTATTTGCATATATCATAAAAATTTAAATTTAAAGCAGAAATTATTTATGTCACAGAACCAAAAAATAAGTAAAACATTAAATCTTAATACCTCAGGTGTCTTAATTTTAATAATTATTTTCTAAATTTAAAATTCTAAGTGGTGCAAGATTGATAAATGAAAATTTAATAATAGTCTAAACATAATTTTAATAAAAAAAAGCCTCATTTTTCTTTTATTTCAGTAAATCTTAAAAACAATATTTATAATAATTATACGAATACACAATTAAGATATTAATCTGTAAGAGTTTTTCAAAACACATATTTGGAGGAAAAAATTGCAAATGAATTTTTCTATTTTTCATTTTTAAATCATTAATTAAAAATTCTTATTCAGCTTTGATGATGTTTTTCTTCCATTAAAACTCCCACTTAAGTAAAAAAAATATTGAAAGCATAATTAAATTAGAAAACTTTCTCTATTTTCTGAGCAATGTTCCATTATTTTTTCTTCATATTTAATTGCTTTTTGCTTCTGTGAATATGATCAGTCGACTAGACATAATATTAAATTTTTCTCAAGCTATAAGTTTCAAAGTACAACTTTCCTTTAATTAGAAAAAATTATATTTAAGGCTCTAGAGTTGTATTAATTAGAGAAATGAAGATAATTATTCTCTTTTCACTACTTATTGTTAGTTTTATTCAAGAAAAAATTATATTTTTTAAGCAAGTAACATTCTTGTAACATAGGTTATTGTAATAAATAGAAATGCTCTTTTGTATGACATAATTAAATTGTTCGTGTTAAATTGAATTACCTTATTTTTCCAACGTTAATTATTTCATATAATATTAACTGAAAGAGAAAATCTATGACTCAAAAAAAAGTTTTCTTTTGTAAATAACATTTGTTTTTTGTCATATTTAAAGCTTCCTAATGCGTACATATCATGCATAACTGTGTGTGTGTGAGAGAGAGAGTGAGAGTGAGGGTGTGTGTGTGTATCAGAAAATATTTTAAAAATAACTTTTCTCATTAATCAGAACTTGTGAAAGTATCATTATTTTAATAATTAGCCAAAAATATTGATGGTATAAGACAAGTAATTTAAAACACTTTATTCTAAGTTTACAAATCTTTTTTCACTTGAATGATAGAATATAAAATTATCTGGTTCCAAAAATCATTTCATTTTTAAATTTAAATGTGCAGCTTCTTTTGAGCAAATCTTAATTCATTTTGGATCATTGCTGTAAATATTATTAAATATAATGGGAGCATGAAAAATATATGCATTTCCATTATTTAGTATATTTATAATTTGAATATATTAAATGAAGAAATATTTAATATATTTATAATTTGGATTTTAAAAATATATCCAAAATATAATTTTCTTTTTTAATTTTAAAGGTTATAATGGAATATTTATCACTACTTTTGTATTGAGTTTTTCCCCTATACTGAAACCGTTTCTCCCAAACATGTAAAATTCCTGATAATATCATTAATACTTCTCTTTAAACATTTTCTCCCTTTTAATTTTTTCTTTACTTCTGATAAGTTTTTTCTTTTTTTTCATTGATATGATTTCTTAAAAACAATTGTGTCCAAGTGATACCAAACAAAACGCATTTAACCTCACACTCTAAAAAAATAAGTAAAAATAATATATAAAATGAACTTCCATTAATATGTAAATTATATATTACCTTATTTAAAAAATAAAATGAATTTTGATTAATGTATTACTGAAATGACTAAGCTCTTTCTCGCTTGTTCTGTTACTAACACTTACAAATATATTTATTGTTTAAAAAATATGCTACATTTTTATTGCAAAATCATAACTTAATTGAGACGAAATGTTCTTACGGTATACATCATTATTCCACATTTTCAATAATTCCCACATTCATACACAACCATTAAACTAGAATGATTATCAAGAATCTGTCTTCACTCAATCAACAAATGTGATTCATTCCTTGCGTTCATTAGATTTTCATATTAATTTAAATGAATTTCATTTCTAAAGATTTTTTACAAAGCATCGAAACTTATTTTCTTTTATTTACGTTTAATCGTGTCAAAAGTATCTGAATAAATAAAAAACATGTTTTAATGAAGACTTAAAAACCTTTTTAACTAATACGGAACATAAATAATGATTAATTTTTAACTTTATTTTCCAACCTACAAATAATTAATAAATAATATTTGTACCAGATTGGAATGAAAGTTGAATTCAAAATTCAGCCATAATTTTTTAGTTTCCTTTATTATTAATTTTTATATATTGTAAAATATGAACGCTATATACATGTAATTTATTTGTAAAGGAATCACGACATATTTGAATTTTCGCCTGCTTCTTCAATTTGAAAGTTTTCATTATACTGAGAAAACTTATTGATTATAATCTACAGGACTCAAAATATATTAAAGAGATAATACTCGAATATCCATTGAATTATCGGTTATTTGTTCTGATTCATTATCATTCTATGAAAGTTATGGCAACCGGGAATGCTCTGATTCAACGTTTGGCGCCGTATTCTAAAGCTTATATTTAGTCATATTTGAGAATAATTTGACAAACCAATGCTCATTTCAGGCCTCACAATTGAATCTAAAGTTCTATTCAGAAACGAGAATTCAATTCCCTTGCTAGTGTGCAGTTTGAGTCATTTGTTCATAAAATTGCTATATAATCTCTTTTAAGAAGATATCAATCTCTTTTAAGAAGCTGAATTTGTAACATATGAACGATAATAAAATTGCGTTATATATATATATATATATATATATATATATATATATATATATATATATATATATATATATATATATATATATATTTATAAAATCTGCTATATATATATATATATATATATATATATATATATAGCATATTTTTTTAATTTTTGAATAGAGTTTTTTAATCATGATTTATGTGTGTGTGTGTGTGTTATCCGTATTTTATTGATAATTTTGAAATGTTGTTTACAATTGTTTTTATTATTGATAATTAATTTAATGTTTAACATTTAGAGTTATCATTATTTTGATTATAAAAAATCAAACTGGTATTGAAAATTAAAATAAATTACATTTAAAGTATTGCAGAGTTTTTTTTTCATATTAAATAAAAGGTTTTATTGTTTTATATATGCCTTTTTAAATGTTATTTCTAAATTTCTATATTCAAGGATTTGGTAGTTTTAATAATTCAAATCACAAACAGAATGTTTTCTTAATTATTCTCTAAAAATATATTTTCGTATAAAAATATACTTCCTATACTTCTAAAGAAAAGTCTTTTCTTTTAATCTAAATAAAGAAGTGCACGTCAACATAGATGGAGAAGTTTTCTCAAAGTTGTATAGTAAAATATATAAATCAAATAGAATTAAAATAATACTTATGATTTAAATGGTCGAAAATAATTGATATCTAATTTCTACTCTATCAAAAACTCACTTTAATCAATTATATTCTGAAATTAAACTGATTGCATATGATAAAATTAATGTAAATACTGAATTTTATTAATTGCTTACTTTTCCATTATGTGACCGTCTCCATATTACATTCCACGTATTGGATTATATCCCTGAAACCAACTTACTCTACCTCTTTTTTCAACAAAATCATTCTACATTAATTCTCTTAGGCATTTGACTTTTCATTAAAATTGTCTTGTAGTAAGATCTAAGCAGTATCGATTACATGAAGGAATTATATTGAATTTTTAATAGACTCACTGTTTTTCCAAAAATACTCTACATTACATTTTACTGTAATACAAATTTTAAAAAATGTATTTTAAATTTTTCACAAATATCATACATTTAGGCTTTGTTCTAAAAAAAATAGTAGCAATACTTTTTGAATAATTGCGTATTCAGAATATATAGATTCATTTAGAATTTATAATGTACATAAGAATACATTAATATTCAGAATTTAGGAAGAGAAAGATAGTTGCAACAAGCATTAAATAATCTTGTCAATATCTTGATATAAGTGTTTGTCTCTAACTTATGTACATACATACATGTGTGTGTGCACGCAAGCGGGCACGCGTGTGTGTGTGTGTTAACAAATATGATTGGAATCCTAAGATTATCTTTGTTAGTAGAAAGAAAGAGTTTAAAAAATTAAAAACCACTTATAGAACATAGACAAATATATTAAGGAAGATGTTATTTAACAATATACTTACTTTTTACTTACTTGGTAGTTACTATTAAAAGTTTTTATTTATTGAAGAACATTATAAAACCTAAACAAAAAATTATGATTGAAGCACTATAAATGTAATATTTTATGGATACTTTGACATCCACGATAACTTTTGTTTTATCATATACTACATGTTCACAGTGTATGCTGCATGTAATTAAGGAAAAATTTCATTAAATTTTTATTTTGTTTTCCCAATACGCATTCTGATAGGAGTTAATAGGAAATGCTCAAGCATCTTTAGGCAAAAGCAAATACGAGTGCACATAAACAAGTGTTATAAGGACAATTTGTGACCTAATTTCAATTTTTAATCTAATTGTCACTTATATTTTACCTAATTTTTTTTGATAACATATCAAATAATGATGAGAGGCATTCCAAATGTGTTATTTTTTTGCAAAATTCTCTAGTAGTTGTTATAAGAATAAATTTAAACCCAATAATTCATAAAATAACTTGTAGAAACAAAAAATAAAATCAACCTATACTAAATCTTATTGCATGAGTAAAGAAATGCACGGTAAATAATTATGACACAAAGTTTATAAAAACAATTCGGGAAATCACACTACTTGACTTTTCATGATTAAGAATTACTGTTGACACATTTTCGTGTATCACTAGTTCAACATTCAAAGCAGTTTCATGAAGAAGAGAAACATGTTAAGAAATTTGCTTGAATCATTAAATTTTCAATGCACATTGTTTTAATGTTAGTTTCTTTCTAAATTGACGCATTTCTAAAATTTATAGTTGATAGGTGTGTGATAGGTTGATACTAGGATCACTGAAATGCTGGAAAATATCTGCTAATTATAGTATTGGTCGAAAAGCTTTTATACAGTAAACTTTGAGCACATGAGCAATTTTGAGCACAATGAGAATTTGTGTATCTCAATAAAATATAGAGTATTATTTTCAATGCAAATTGCAGGGTAAAGACCGTTCTACTGTTAAAGTGATAGAATTCAATATTCTGTGATGTTAGCATTCATTAATAAAGTATGTCACTGATACTAAAAATTTAGCCTGTAGTACAAGCAGCTCTGAGACTTATTTTTATTCAAAATCCCACTGCAGTCATGCTGTCTCAATCTATGTAGTTTCTTGCAGCATGCAGGGTTTTACTTCAGTCAGAATTCTTTAGTTGTAAGTTCTTAAAATGCCATTCAAACCAAAGTGAGCTTTGTAAATCATTATAACAGTATTGATACACATGATTTAGCCTTATTATCCGAGTAATGAATGTTACATTAAATGTTTGTCATTACCATTAAGAAGAAATTTAAGAGTCTAGATATATTACCTCATAATGATTAATTTTTCAGACTTTTTCCAGAGATTCCCAGGAAGTAAAACATCGAATTTTGCAAATCATGTGATGAGATTAATGTATTGCAGTTTCATGCAAATTTTTTATTATATTTACCTTTAACAGAATAGCAATTTCTTCTGTTTTCTGCACTTCAATAAATTCATAACTTGACTAAAATTGGCTATAAATGTCCCTGTCTCACTGAAATCAAGGTAGTTTGTCACAGAGCTGTAACAGTTAGAAAAGCACTGCTAAACATTTTGATCGGACAAAAAAACTGCTCTTGCTTCTAAGATATTTTTCTTCGTAAATTTTAATAAGTAATGCGCGATATTGTGTTAAATAAACTGAGATTATCATTATCTTTAAATAATTCTTTATCATTGAACTACAATTTTAATCAATATAGTTATCGATACAAATCCATTTTTTTTTATTCTATACATAGCGAAACATTTTTTCAGAAATTTAGTGTTAAGTTCATTATGAAAAATACTGTGCTATGCTTTCACCTGTCCTAACAAAAGTGGGGAAAATTTCCTTTTATTTCTGAAATTAGATATTTTTAAAATTATGTGAATGACGTTTGAAATTAATACTCAGCCATTAATATTTACATCAGAAAAGTTTAGATGCACCCTGAATCTTTGCTTACCTTATTCAAATTATTTGTTTTTAAATATCCATAATTTAAGCCCTCATAATTTCAATGTAAAATTTCTTTAAAATACGGTATACCAAAAATAATATTTCTCTATCTGGATAAAAAAAACACTATATTTAAAAATATTTTTCTATGTTAAAAACAAAAAAATAAGTAACGTTGTCTCAACAATCAATGCAATATTAGCATAACAATCATTAATATCAATTGTGTGATTTGTGCACATAAACGCATCAATTGATTTTTAAACTAACTCATTTTCCTATATTTTTTTACACTTAAGAAACAGAAAATGGAAAGGGAGAAGCTTTTAGATGATGTGAATAAAATATGATGATTTAAAACCAAAATGTAATGTTTGAAAGGAATAGTTATTTAAAATTCTGCAAAAATAAAAATAAATGTTTTTTAATTCTCATTTAATTGAAACTAAAGTGGTTATTTTTTTGCAAAGCGATTAATTTAATTTACTTTGTAGCCTGGAAACAATTCTGAGAAAGTATTCAGTTTCATTGATTTTGATCTGCTTTTTTTTTCCTAAATTAATTACTAAAAGCATTTAGAAATTATTTTATGGTAATTCCTCATCACGCATTTTATGCAACATAAAGATATTGAACGTAAAAATTAAATATTGATTTTATATGTTACAAATGCACCAAATGATTTATTTAATACTTCAATTCCTTACATATTTTCAAAGATTTCTTAATGTTGTAATAATGAACAACCCTTACTATGCATCCAAATATTTAAAGGCGAAACAAATATTTTCTTTTCATATATTTCATATCATTTTAATTACTTTCTCAACTAAATAGAATAACAACTTATAGCTCTAGGCGTAAAATTATCTTAACTTTGATGTAAGAACTAATATTGGGGAAATATAAATAAGTTACAAAAATATTCTATATATCTGTGAAGAAATGCCAACATTCAAATAAAATTTCTAATCTGGAGTGTTACTTATTTTTAATATTTTCTTTTAAATTTTCTATAAAGGTTGCCTGTTGTCTATTTTATATAACGTCTATATATGATACAACTCTCAACTTACATTTAAAAAGGCACGTCTGTGGAATATAAGAAAGACATCAGTTATTTACTCAGTGATCACTGAAGTTATCATCATCGATAGCATATATCATCATCGATAGCATATATCATCATCGATAGCATACAAAGTTTTAACGAATAAATATTCTTCAATACATTTTGCTTAACATTACTTTCTTTTTACATAAGTGTAATCAAGAAGCATTTATAGGATTCGATAATTAATTTAAATTACTTTAACGCATTATTTGAATTCAAAATCTATGATCCAGTAAAGCTTTACATTTGGCAATATGTAAGTACTGCGGCAACTATAAGAATGTCATGTAATGTCAAGCAAATTATTATATTATAGATTAAATCCACTTTCTATATTTTTGTTAAAAAGACAAGATTAGTTCTCAAGTAAATTTTTAGGTAAAATTCAATTGGTATTTTTCCCACAACTTAGTGAAAATTTTTGATGAGAGGAAAAAATTACGATGCAGAATGCACGAATTTTATAATTTTAAGAATAAGAGAAAAACTACATGTGTCGCACCAAGCAATTTTTAAAATATTCTATTTGATACAATTATCAAATAGTTATTTTCTTATTAATTATATTTATAAAACTTCATTGTGTGTGATTATAACAATGGATAGTTTAAAATATGAGCTAATAACAATATGCTCTCTGAATTTTAAAAATATTTTCCAAAAATAGGAATATACGTTCGACTAAAGCATATATATAACATAAATGTAAATTAATCATTAGTTTCAGGGTAAAATACAATCTTTAATGAAAATAAACTTTTAACTGTAAGTCAAACAATATGAAAACAATAGAAAGTATACCTACTATATACCAATCAGACACTTTGTTCATCAGCTTTAGCGTTCTTTCGATTTTATGAGAAACTCTATTCAAAATAACGTACCGAAATAAACATGGGAATTTGTACACTTAAAATTGTATGTATTCTGAAACATCTGGGCATGCAATTATATTTGAAATTAGTTTACATTTTAAGTTCTTTAAAATATGTGCATGGAGAGAGGTCTTTTGCAGTATATTTTCCAACATTTTTCCGTACTCTTAAGATATGATTCATTTTAAACATTTTTTATTAAGTTTCATATACAGCTTTGGATTGCTAATTGCTTAAATTTGGAAAACAATTCAATATCTTTAAGGAAATGATCCAATATATACTCAGTAGTATAATGGAACATACTTAGGACAATTCAAATATGTTTTAAGAAATTATTTGATAATCGTTGAATAAAAAAAAACTTCAGAACAAGCGTGAAATATCTTTATAAGCATTTCCTTATTAAGAGATAAATACATGGCAAATTAAATGATAGCAAGATAGAAATGCACGAGGAAAAATATTTTAGAATATCTTATCATTGTTTTCTTCGGTTTTCAACAAATATCCAATTATTTCTCACAAGCATAAGAAAACTTGATTCAGTCATTCTTGTGCTTAAACTTTGGTTGAATACCCGAAAAAAATCCTTCCTAAATTCATGCGCAACACACAAAAAATGTTATAATTAGCAAAATACTGATTAGACAAGAAAATGATTTAAAAAATATACCATACAAACATAAAAAAGTTACGTAACATTAAAAGAATAAAAGGTTTCTTAAAATGTATAGAATGAAATACTTCTGAAACTATATGACTTTATTATTATAGATCTTTAATTGTGATCTCACAAAGATTTACAGGATCATCATGATGAAAATAACATAAAGTAAATTTCAGTTTTGAACACTTATATAGAACTTTTATAAGTGTTCAAATTGGTTCATAATAAAACAAATAGTATTCATAAGGTTCATGGATGTAAATAGATCATGGGATTTTTACAAATTTACCAAAAGAATTCTGAGATTATCCAATGCAGTGTTGTATCTGATAGAACTCAATACATTGATGGAAAAATTTATAAAGAGAAATAAAATTATTTTCTTTTTTTTTAAATAGTGTTTCCTATCCTATGCTTGTATGCATATACAATTAATTTATTTTATTCAAGAACTCATTTTAGTAATTTACTTTAATTAGCTTTCAAAAAATTTAAAAAAAAAAATCCAAACTATTACAAAAACGAGCTATATTGCTTACTTTTAGGACACAGTCCTACCATCTTTTCTATTGGCAGCACTAAATGAGAAAATATAGTGTAAAAACACACAATGATATCTACTTTTTAAATGATTAAATTAGGATGACTATGTTGAGAATCGTTTTCTTCATATATCTATTTTTTTCCTCGTCTTTTACATGAATTTCATTTTTTGATTCAAACGATGTTAAAAAAATTAATATTAGAAATTAATAAGACTTTTTCATAAAAAAGTTAGTAAACGTAACTATGGTAACCAGTTATTTTTTTTCCTTAAACACCAATTTTGTGCTATTTACAAACTGAACAATATACAAAGCAGAGTTGTACGTTTCATTATATTTTCATGTGCTAGAAATTTTCAAATAAGTATCAAATTTTTTACTAATGTGTTAACATATATGTGTTCAAAAATGACTGAAGTACAAGAAAGATGATCAATAAATCTATATATAATCATATAATTGTTTATATATTGTTTTGTAATTTTTTTTGTACTTCAGTCAAGAGAGAAGCTAAATAAATAAAATTGCTCAGAAAATATTTATAACAATGCAATAAAATACTTCATATAAACACCTTGCTTTCATTTTATAAATTTATTGGAAAAAAATTATATGCTTTTCTTCGAATACTTATTCTGAAACTTTGTTGCAACTAAAATTACATTTTGAAACATTTCTTACATGTGACAGATTTTATAGTTTTATTATTGTAATTTTTTTTCTTATAATCTATTTATATCAAATAATACTGAAGATAACTGTTTTATGAATGTCATAAATTCATTTATACAGTTCTTTATATTCATTAATTTAACAAACAATTAATAACTAATAAATTTTGTATAAAAACGTATTAATAAAATAAATTTTAAATAAGTTTTGAAAAAAATATTTTATAGTTACAAATATGGCAAATATCTCAGTATTCATTCGAATTTGAAAAATTTAATGGAATGAAATCAAAGAATTTTCACTTTCAGTATAAAGAGGTAATTTTTTATAAGATTAAAAAAAAATATTTGAAATATATAAATTTGGTTGAATTTATACTGTAGATAAATTTTTTTATTCTGCTTTGCATTCAGTTATTTAAAAGTACTTTGCTATTTTTATTTTTCCTATAAAAAAAAGCAAGAATTCACTTGTTTAAAATAGTTTTGTTCTTGAAAAATTCCTAGAGAAATTTGAAAAAAAAATCAATAAATGAAAGAAATATTATACATATATATATAAATAAATATTCTCAATACCATTTTTTGGTTGTCAAGTCATTTGCTATAAAAAATCTCTTTAGAAAAGCAAATTACTCTAATTCATTCAATAAAATATGTAGTCAATTTATTTCTTTTTCCCAATCAAAATAATGCATTAAAAATGTGTTTTGGAAACATCTAAACTTAAATAAACAATTCACGGTTTATTTGTTGGCAAATTTTATTGTATTAAAAATAAAAAACTTCATTAGAAGATTTTCCTAGAAATTGAGATTTTTATTTAACGTATCTTTTGCATCATGGAAGTTTGCATATCTTTGAATAAAAGTGAAATGAACTGAATTGCGTGGCCTCTTAAAATTCCCTGAATAGAAATAAGGAACAATTGAAAGAGGAAGCACAATTCTATGCCTCAAAAGGAATTTTGAAGTAAAGAATGAATAATGAATTTCATTTTACTTTATTTACATAGCTGTACAAAAACAGAAAATTTGATTTTGATTAAAACGATATCTTTCTTTAGCAAATTTTCTTTTCATTTCATTCTTTAAAGGGGGAAATAACAACAAATATTTTATTTCTTCAAAGTTTTAAGTTATTCACTATTGTTACCTGAAATTTAAGAAATATTTTAATAAAGAAAATATTATTTAATTTTGTCAAAGTATTTTTTATAACTATTTTACTAAAAATTTAAACTTCATACATAATACCTTTCATTAGATGCAAATGTGGCACTGTATACAAGATGTCATAACTCTTTAAACCGATTGTAATGTTTTAATAATATACTCTGCATTTTTGCTTTCTGGGATTAATTTATATAGACACTAAGCTACATTTTTGCTTCGCAGAGGAGGAAATCAAGAAAATTCTCGAGCTCTCACCCCAACAAATGAGCATGCAGAAAATACAAATACAGCATCTATTTCCTATTATTCAAAGGTAGCACAGATTCGATCATAAACTTTTTAATCCGAAGCTGGAAATTTCTAAGCAATTTTTTAAATTTTTAAATACATATTATAACTACTGAAAGTTTCTCATTGGTCTAGTAGTAGATCCTCAGCCATTTTCAATCTCAGCCAAAATTGTAAACGAGAGATGGATTCTGTTCTTTTTGTATGCATGTTTCGAAGGGTGGATGATTGGGAGCTTATCGAGTCTCCTCCCATGATACACGTGAATATGGCATACACATTCTATTCCGAGAGGGCAATCTACGCGTGATTACCAAAACTTTTTTATAACAGCCATATGCGTGATACAGTCCATTCTTCGTGTCAAAATAGTGATTTATAAATAGACAGTATCTTATAATTTTGAATTCGAACCAATAATTAGCATATAAATAAGAAGAAATATTAGCATTATCTTATGAAAAATATATAAATAATGAAAAGTACCATACAATATATTTTAAATTGAAAAATGTGTTGTTTCTACTCGTATGTTTTCTACAGATTCTCCAACAACGTAATTATAATAACCATTGTTTTTTTTTAATTCTCATAGTTTTTTTAAGCAAATATTTCCAGAATGTATAGCATAAATATTTTTAGCTATATTATCCACACTAAAACTGTGTAACATTCTCTTTCTTTACTGTTGAAAGAGAAGCTCATAAATGTTGTATTTTAATGAAAAGAAAATTATCTGATTTATAGCCAAAAAAAAAGAAAAAGAGAGAAATAAGTTCTTACTTCAAACAAATTAATACTTAAATAGCTGACTCTGGTGAAAGTCATTCTTCCAATTTAATATAAATAATTCTTTCTATATGATTAAAGAAAGAACAATTCCATGCCATATCGATATTTCCTTATAAGAGAGAGATTCACCTATCAGAATAAATTCTCAATTATCCTTGAAAGTCCTTCACAAATGTTAACATTGCATTTTCATTGCTACGTGAAACCGTTGCAAACTCTTATGTGGGTCATCAGCAGTTAGTTTTCCCGTCGACATTAATCTGGGTTTGAACCTGAGCGAAAAGTGAGGAAGTTGATTAATAAGGAATATTATAATCTTATATCGATCTAAATTTTGGTTTAAAAAATATATTCATAAGAATATTCTTGCAACATTGGCAGCTATAACTTTAGAATGTCGTAAATATTCATATCTGCATATGTTGCGAATAAATAACAGGAAACAAAATATCACAACTATATATTGCATTTTGAATGTCTTATTTTGATAATAATTGTGAATAACTGTAAAGTCAGCCTGTAGCCTTAGATATTTTTTAGTTTTCTATAAAAAATATTATTTGGAGATTATTTAAATATACCGAATGAAAAATTCTTATATTCCATTTATAATATAGATAATTCATTAATTTTTAATTACCCTTAAATTCACTTAAATATTTTCCACTATGTCATTATTCTATTAAAAATATTTGCTTACAAGTTATACACATATTTAACTAATTAAAAGGATATCTAAAAAATACAAGTTTCAATAATTTAATTTACTATTTTAGAAACTTTAACATGTGTACCTTTCAAATATGAAATATATAATCAAATTCATTAATACATTAGTATCTTTTTTACACCCCTTAAAGATTATACCCTGCTGTTCAATATTTTAATTCTGACATTTATTTTACATACAAGCTATCTATAACTTCAATATACATGCATTACATTTCTTATATAACAAAAAAAAAAAAAGAAATCCCTTCAAAACTGCACAATATTAGTGCCAAAGTTTACTATGGTATGATTTTCAGATATAACATCATATTTTTATTTTGGAAGCATAACAAATTTATTTATAATTTATAGATGTTTATTAAACTAATATGTTCAATTTAATGCTTTTATAGTTCAAGAAGATCTTTAAAGGAATCAAGAAGGAAATCTTCATAAACAAATAATGACAAGAATTAAGATACAATCACGCCTCTTACCAAAGTTGATTCAAGTAAAAGGTTTATTTCCACAAGCTATTCAGAAACAGTAATTCTAGCTTCAAATTGACGAGACTAAATTTGGCGGGATGATGTGCTTAAAAACGAGTATTTTGTGACAACACTTTAAGAAAATGTTCTTACGGAAAAGGAAGAGGCTTTGCAGACTTTTTTTGACAGTTTGCTTTGCCGTCTTTTGTCTCGGATTATTGCTGAAAGCTGCAGTGACAACCTTAGGCCTCCATTCTTTTGTTATCACTGATATCGAAGAAGATGCTGATGCATTGAAATCTGGTATTTCTGGAATATATGCTTCCCAGAAAAATGTAAGTAATATTTTGCTTAGAGCAGTTTTAATCTTTCTTTTTATGCAGTTTTCTATATGTTTCGAAGTAATTATATCCTCATCAGTTAAAAAAAATTCTTATCAAAATTTCAAATGGAAAATTATTTTTTTCTTTTTTAAATCTATTGATTATTTTTTTTAAAAAAAAATTCAGGAAAAAATCAGTTATAGAAGATAAATGTCAAAAATAAAAATTTTAAGCTGAAAAAGATAATAATTTGAAAGAGTTTTAGTTTAAAGAGAAAATAAAAGCTTAAGTAAATTACTTCACTTGCATTATGAGAGGTCTTTAAAAACTTGTTTTACTTTTTGAAAAACTATGTAAAAAGCTCTTTTCATTCAAAGATCAAAATTATTTTTTAAGTAATTCAGTGTCAAAGAAAATGTTAACAATTCTCTCTTGTCATTACATTCTGTTTGATTAATCTAAATTTATTAAACTTTAAGGAAGCACTAGAAAGAATAAGGAATTATATATACCGACATCAAATACTTTTAAAAAGATAAAAGGTAAAAATGATTTATGATAAGAAAATTTGAAAAAAAACTATGATGAAATACTTTACTGTGGATACTATGAGTTTTTAAGTATCAGAAATAACGTAGATTTTGAATATTTTCTTTTATCATAATTAATGATAAAACTACAGCATTGGATGCTTAATGATAGTTAGACACTAAATATTTAAACATTTTATCCTTAATGAAATTTTAATAAAATCTCTAAAGTTATAATTTTAAATGGAAGAATTTTTTCCGTTAAAATTTCAAATATTTTAAAAGCCATACAAAATGAAATTTCACATACTTATTTTGTTAAATAACTTATCTTTTATCCCAATATTAAAATCATTACCCACATAAAATTTAAGTCACCGGGAATTAGTTTTAACATTACATTTGCATTGCTTATTCATTCTATTTGCAGAAAAATCGCATGCGAATTGTATTTCATTTCTTTAAAAGGTTCGTTTTTAATCGTTGAGATAAAATACTTAATTGTAGTTCGTGAATTGAAATTTCATTATTATTTCTGGGAAATATGAGAATTTTTATAACAGTATTATTTCAGAAAAAAAACAATAATATTCTGCCCATAGTATTTCATTTTCAAATCATTTAAATTGTTCTTGATCTGTTTTGTTTTTAACAACTCTACTTTATGATATCAGCTGATAAAAATGCATTTTATCTTAAACCAAAATCATTTTTTAACTAATGATTTCCTAAATTTTGAAATTTTTCTTTTCGGTTATAGAACATATCTAAATATTGAAATAATTATTTATATATATATTATTGAAATATATTTTTGAAAATAATTTCATTGATTTGATTCACAGTTAAATATTTTAAATAAAATGAAATAAGTATCATTTATTATATTACCATATTCATAAATTATATAAATTTTTTGTGAAAATTATTTATTTATAATCATCATAAATTATTTTGTGTTTGAATACAAATGTTTTCAAATCTGCTGTAATAAGTGTAGAATAATCTTATTCTTGTAAATAAAATAGATAAACTTTTTATATAGTTTTCTCGTGGATGTTACACGGATGCAAAAATTTAATTCGAATAAATAATCTAGTCAATCGGAAAACGTAAATTATGTCGTAATTGACCTAGTAAAAGACAGAAAGAGATATTGAAATTCAAAAGAAGCTGTTTAGGAATAGACTCAAATTACACTAGATAGTTCTAGATACTAGCTAAGATTCCACTAGATAAGAGACAACTCCCTATCGTGGGAGTAAAAGATTATCTTACCCGAAGAGGTTCTCTATATGTAAAGAAAAACTCATTATATATATTCTTTGCAAATGTGAACGCTTTTCTGACCATAGATTCGGACACCTTGGTCAATAAATAATAAAACATATATGTTATTAATGATATTCGAGTGGTAATACATTAGCTGAAATTCTCTTTAACAATTAATTTTCGAAAAGCTCTTCCTTTTTTTATTTGAGATGTAGTATGATAAAAATAACGGTCAAGTACTTGGATCTTTTAGAGCAACCCATCTCTATATATAAGTTTGAATGAAAATATAAAAATATTGTTTTTTTTTATATTCATTCTGCTATTTTAATATATCATTTACTCTTGTAAATAAAAATAAGATGCCATACGCCTGTTATTTTTAACCATTATATATGTTTAATTCATTCTCTCATGACAATAAATTGAAAGGTTTTGAGAGTAATTTTGAATCTTGCCTAACATACTTTACACGAGTAACATATACTGACTAAAATTTTTTTGCAATCTTGATCCTTATACTAATTATCTAGACATCAAATATACTGATTTAATTAAATTTCAATGATATACATTTTTCTTCATTGTATTTTAAAACTGATTCCAGTTGGCATAACGCACAAAAAGTAAATTAATAAGTTTCCTTTATTTTTTGAATTTCAAAGAATAATTTTATATTTCACATTGACGATGTCTTAGTATGCGTTGCATAATTCGCTAAACTTTGACTCTCAAAATGCAATAGAAAGCCTTTTCTGGCTTTTTGAAGGCAGGTATTGAAAAACTTATCCGTTATGATCACGTACTACTATGAATAAGAATTTGGATAAAAGACACGTATCGGGCTCTCCCTCTCTTTCTTCTAAGAAGAGGGAAAAATAATAATCTTTCATACATGGAAACTACCACATCTGTTTCTCCTAACCTGTGTACCTTTTCTGTGCATCAAAAAGAAAGAAATACTTCCGGCGACTTAGCATTTAAAGAAGAAAAGGAAAGAGAAGCTTTTAAATGTTACTTACTGTTCCTTCTGTTCAGAAAAAAAGAAGAACAAAGTTATTGTCTTTTCAAAAATGCGAAGGCATATTCTGTGCCTGGAATGACAAATATAAAAGGATTTCTTTCCCCAAGTAGAATTCCTTTGCTTTTTTGTCTTTTTCATTCCAGAAACTTTGCTTGTTTAGTTCTAAAGTTTTTTGTCTTCCAAATGTGTTGAATTCATTTTGTTCTTACAGTTTTGCTTTTAAAGTAATAGATAAAGGGGAATAAATATGAAATGAATTTTGAGGAAAGTTTGATTGTTGGAAACAATTTCTTCCCCCTGAAACTGGAGTATCGATTGCTTTTTATTGTTGTTTTGTATTTTCGATCTTTCCAGGCAATCTGAAGGCTTTGTTTCGTTCGTTTCCTGTTTAGTTCGTAAGCAAAGAGGATTCCTGGCTTGCTCACATGTTTCAGACATAAATACGATTAAGGTTTTAGGACGAATGGAGAGATTCATTTGGTAGGATTGCGCACTGTTTGAAAAGGGAAATTCAATTCTAAATGAATTCAAATTGCTTCAAAAGAATTCAAATAATTTTAAATTTAAGTTATATAATGTTGGCAAAAATAATGTCCCTAATTAAGCTCTTAGGAAGATTATTTTCTTCGAATTTGAAACTCATTCGAAAATTATATTTTAAAATTATATTAAAGGATATATATATATATATATATATATATATATATATATATATATATATATATATATATATATATATATATATGTATGTATGTATGTATGTATGTATGTATGTATGTATGTACGAGGGTTGCTATTTATATTTCTGGCCTTGGCAACAGTAAGTGTTGCTAGGCGACCGAAGACGATTTTAATCGAAAGTTTGATATTTTTAAACATAAATTCAGCAGACGATTTACCATTATAGCTTTATTTGTGTTGTTGACAGTAAATTGAAAAGTTCTTCTCTGTCAAAAAATGGAATTGAATCGTGAACATTTTCGTGCCATTATTTTTCATAACTTTCGACGTGGATTGTCAAGACAAGAGTGCTTCGATGAACTTAATTCTTTATACAGCGATAAAGCGCCATCCTACAGCACTGTAAAAATTGGTATAACGAATTTAATCGTGGTCGATGTTCGATCCAGGACGAATCCCGTGCAGGTCGTCCAAAATCCGTTGTTGTGCCAGAAAAGATCAATGCTGTGCGTGAACTGATAAAGCAAGATCGTCATGTGACATACCGTGAGATAGAGGCGTCTTTGGACATTAGTATGACTAGCATCAATAAAATATTGCATGAACATTTGAGCGTAAAAAAATTTGTTCGCGTTGATCCGCATAATCTGACAAACGCTCAAAAAAAGGCTCGTGTCGATTGGGTGCAAGGAAATGTTGGAAAAATACATTCAAGGTACATCAAAGGCTGTGTATAACATCTACACAGGTGACGAATCATGGATCTATGCATATGAGCTGGAAACAAAACAGCAATCAACTGTATGGGTCTTCCAAGACGAGGCAAAACCAACAAAAGTTGTTCAAGGAAGAAGCACATCCAAACAAATGATTGCCTGTTTCTTCGGCATTAACGGTCATGTGGCAACAGTGGCGTTAGAGCAACGCAGGATGGTCAATTCTAAATGGTACACGACCATTTGTTTGCCAGAAGTCATCGGAGAAATTCGAAAAAAGCAGAAGAACAGGCGAATCATTTTTCATCATGACAATGCGAGCTCTCACACATCGACTCAAACAAAGGCATTTCTGACGGAGCGAAAGATCGAACTGATGGATCATCCGCCGTACAGGCCTGATTTGGCACCCAATGACTTCTTCTTATTCCCACACATCAAAAATAAATTACGTGGACAACGATTTTCGACCCCCAAAGAGGCGGTTGATGCATTCAAAACGCATGTTTTGGAGTTACCTCAATCGGACTGGAAAAAGTGCTTTGAAAATTGGTTCAAACTCATGCAAAAGTGTATTGATCATCATGGAGAATATTTTGAAAAACAATAAAACCAATTTCGATCCTACATATTTGTTTTTTCATTATTAGGCCAGAAATATAAATAGCAACCCTCGTATGTATGTATGTAGTATGTATGTATAGATAGATAGATAGGTAGATAGATATAGATATCCTTTCTCAACAATATGTTAGGGAAAAATATTCATGGTTTGGCATTTTTAGTAAAAATTCGGGAAAATTGTAGCTTTAGTATAATCATGTGACTTTTGAGTCTAATACAAAAGGGACTTCTTAACCTTACCTAAAAGGAGGAAAAACTATGAGACTAATTAATATGTATTAATCAACATGATAATCATCATTTTAACATGATAATTATCAACATTATAATCATCAATATATCAAGAATTTTCATGTTTCCTGTTATAAGAATAATATTTCCAAATTCAACATGTTTTATCTCAACATATTCGATGACAAGTCTAAATGTGTCAAGTGTAGAACCATATCTTCAAAATAAAAGTTCTCAGGCTTCTATTTTGAAGAATATAGTTCTAGTTGTTCTGATCAAGGTCCCTGTTAGACATCTGGAGAAGCATAATTCACTTATGTTTTCAAAGTGTTCATCGGTCGGAATATATGCTTAGAGATTTTTGGGAATTTCTCTTAGATACACAAGAATATGACCTACCATTTACGGAAAGTCTTCTTAGAGAGCAATACGAAATTCATTTAAATGTCTTACAACATCTTTTAGTTTTTAGGATATCTGAGATACGACATCAAATATCTAGGATGAAAAAAGTTATTAATATATATGTATTCATAAATATATTTATTGATGTTTCATAATTTGCTGGCAGTATGTGAAGATAATAAAATTGTTCATGTTAAATTGAAATGAAAATTCAACAACTTAAAACATTTTCTCATAGCAAGTTGACATTTCTCGAAAATATAATAATTTTTTAAAATGTTGCTGATGAAGTAATGTTCAGAAAAATTACTAAGCAATGTAGATACAACTTTACAAAGAATCTCTTCTACATTTTGCCTTGAAGCTTATGAAATATAGTTATTAATTGAAAATGCATATTTTAATTATATATTTTTAAAATATATATATTTGAATTAAAAATAAATTCATACTTATTGAGTTGAAAATATGTATTAAATTTGCTTTATTGTGTATGTAAAACGAACTATCATAAATATGTTTTGCTTATAGTTTTCTCCAAAATGTAATGTCTTCTAACTTATCTTTCTATGGATTTTTTTCACATTTTGTATAATATTTAAAATGAATTTTTGAATCCATTAAATAAATATTATATATATAAAAAAAAGTTGATTTAAAATTTTAATAGCTACCTAACTTTCTTCTTTCAAAGTGTTTTTATCAAGCGTTTGTTGTCCCTCTCGTTGTTTTAACAACCATTTTTATTTTGCATTCCCCGCTCATAATTAATTTAAAAAGAAAAATATGGGCATATTTTGGTTATTAATATTTTCTTGTTCTTCATTTCAAAAATTTAGCGAGTAACAACAGATCGTGACTTAATCCTCATAAGCTTCATGTGTCAACACTGTGTTCTCTTTTAACATGAAGCTTTCTTTATTGTTGGATACATGCCAAGTTCTTTTATACGTGATAAATTCTTTTGGTTTTCCATACTTTATGTTTTTCCTTGCAAATTCGATAGCTGTTTTATTTGAAAAAATACACAAGCTTCAGTGAATTTTTAATTTTGAATATAGCTTGTTACTAAATTATTCAACTATTTTTAGATAAGATATTTTTTTTCATTATTTAAAACTTGTATGTATTTGCTTTACTTTTGTGATGTTTGGTTAAGCTTAGTTTTCCTTGTTATGCTATAAATGTACGACAGTGAAAATCAAAATTCGCCGGATATTGCAAAATTCATGAAAATTATGTCTTATTTTTGATTATTCATCTCTAATTTCTGATATTTGAATGCTATTACACTTTCAACAAATGGAAGTATGTGAACTAAATAAATATTTAAAATTATTAATGCATTAGTTCTTTGAAAATTTAGGAGTTTTTGATAACTTTCATAAAAATTACTGTTCAAAGTTATAACAGAATTACACTTTATTTTAATCAGAATATCATGTATATTCTTGATAAATTTTGTGTTCAACAATTAGTAATAAGAATTTTGCATAAGGGTCGTAACATTGAAATAGATGAAGAACTTTCTTCTTTCTTTCAGAAACCCGAAAAGAAGTCGTGGTTCAAATTAAAGAACATTGTAATTCCTCATGGACCAGGGGAAATGGGAACACCATTTTACTTGCCCCAAGAACTTGAGATTACAAAACGTGAATTGTACTCAATAAATGGATTCAATGCTCTTGTTAGTGACTTTATATCTTTAAATCGAACATTACCTGATATAAGACACCCCAGGTAAGATTTATCATTAAGTATAAATTACAAATAGAATTGCTTTGTCGTAATTTCATTAATTATAAACACACAAATTTAAAACCTATCATTTTACAGTTATTCGTCTATTATTTAAGTGTACTTGATGAAATGATATCAAATTTGTTTTATTCAATTTATAAAAATAAATAATAACAATTCGTCTCTAACTTGTTTTCTTAGGAGACCAATATTTTGAAAATATGTATTTTGATTGAATTATTTTTTTAATTATCAATCTTAGATTAATTCATGGATTAGTTTATTATAAATGTATATTTTATTTTTAAATTTTACTTAATTAATAAATGTGTAAATTAAAAGATTAATTTCATCGAATTATTTCTACATGCTAAGCTGGTTTATTTTTACGTCAAGCCTTTTCATTTGAGTATTCATGTGTTCTTAATTCAATATAAAATATTACTTTAAGACTTGCTTAATTTTATAAATTCTATTGACAAAATGCTATTCAAATTATAAAAAACTAGTTCAAAAATCCTCAGATGATGAGGGCTCTATTCGTTCTGAATTTGATTGTGCAATCCAGAAACTATTAAAATTACTTCAGGGTAAAAATACATTGTATTAAAAACTCGTTTTTTTTTTAGTTGATAAAGAAAAAGTTTTAGTTAAATCCCTCTATTTACGAGTCAGCAAAAATGTACATTCCCTTTTATGTTTTCCCGAAAATATCAGGAAACGCTATACCTCTCTTTTTTCGAATATTTTCTCAGAACATTTTCTACAGAAGAATGGAAATTTATAATTCAACATTTTAGTTATTTTTTTTCTTTCGATTCTTTTTTGTTGAAGAGGAATTTTTAATGGCCCTATTTGAGCTATGAATTAAAAATTTTATTTTATAAAGTATGGAAATCGATTTTACAGTCACGAGTCTTCCTTTTTAATTATATATTTTTCATTTAAAAGGTAAGAAAACATTCTTATATATTTTACATAAGAAAAATTCTTTTAAGTATTAGATATAATTTATAGTACTTTAAAAAAGTTTATATATATATATATATATATATATATATATATATATAGTGAGTGATTATATATTAAGTAAAATACCTCTTCCTGTTGTTTATAACTAAATGAAGAGTTAACATTTGTGTAGTTTACTAAAAAAAAATGATATATAGTAGGCATACTAAACTTTTGATCACATTATTTTAATTTTTGTAAGTAATATTAGCCAAAGAGTATATTTCATATTTTACTACGCTGAGCAGTGATTTACACATTATCCGTGACTCATTAATAACATTTGCATGTTAGTTTTATCTTCGTTCAACACAAATATTTAAGAACTTATCTAAAATAAATTTAATAACATACATATTTTTCTAATTTTAGCATCTATTTACACATTAATTTTCATTTTTTTTCTTTTCAGTTCTAATTGATTTATTTATTTTGCTGTTTAATTAATGCTAATAGACGCAATATTTGAATATTCTCCTCTTTAGAATTAAATATAATTTACCAAAAATGTGCATAGTTGGTTATGTTAAACCATACAGCAATAAAAACTGAGAGTTCATTGCCATCATTTTATGGTCATAGTAAATAGTTCTTCATATTGTTAAAAATTCGTATGCATATATTTTATTTTATAACGTAAACGCCTCTCTTTGAACATTATCTTTTTATTTAAAAATATTTCAATTTATTTCCTAAATCAATCTAGATAATGCTTATTAATCTTTTGCACATATTTCTATTTAGTTTTTTGATCTTAGTATTACACTTTCAGAAAGAGGTCGCATTCGACTTTTCTTTTATCTGCCATTCTTTATTTTATTCAATTAATATATTTGGATGCATTTCCTTACTATTTTCAGCTGCAGAAACAAAGAATACTTATCAAAACTACCGAAAGTGAGTTTTGTGATACCATTTCATAATGAACATTGGTCAACATTGCTCAGAACTGTGACTAGTGTCATCAATCGATCCCCTGCTGAACTAGTGACCGAAATTATTCTGGTTGATGATTACAGTAGTAAAGGTAAATATTATTAACAATCATCCATACCTCAATTTATTTGTAAAAATATAATTTAATAAAACTTATTATTAACAATATAATAATAATCTTATTATATTACATATAAATAATGTAATAAAAACAATTTAATTAATAATGTTTTAAGATATAAGAATTTATATTTGAAAGACCACAATGATAATGTATATTTCCAGTTTTTTTTCTAATATAAATCATGTACTTTGCATAGCTTAATTATGTAAGCACTTCACTTAACTTGCCGCAATTCTTAACGTACATTTGTGTGATTCTATATTTGCATTGCTCATATACAGAGAATCATCCACACTGTTGCTCTACAATGAAATATAGATGAATTACATTTATATTAAAAATTAATAACCATTTTCCTATTCATTGATATAGACAAAGATAGATGTATTAATAAAGCTGCAATTAAATTACACTTGAATGATTAATATATTTTCCTAGTAAACTTTAAATTTTTCTTGTCTCAAAGAAATGATCATTTTGTAAGAAAAAAATTCTGTTTTTTCATTATTAACCAATTAAAATGTAACATTAGTCGATAATTATCAATATAAAAACGGATGGAAATTTAATAACACCAGAAAAACATTGATAGTTAAAAGATAAGAATGAAAATTTGCTAACGAAACATACATTTAAATTCGATCATTATTATTTAACCTATTAAAACACTGCGATTATGCATAACCAAGTAAATATTAATGAGTGGAGAAACATTTTTAAAACTTAAATATGGTAATGATTTACAACTACTCAAAAAACGCTTCACTAACAATGCTAACTATAATATTAAATTGTGTAATTATTATAAATTATTCAAAAATTCCATTCTTATTTTATTTATTGAATTCTCAAAAGTAAGAATGTAGATTCGTAAGTATTGAGAAAAGAAATTTTTGAAGTTAATATTTCTGGACTAAGAATATATGAATGACAATGTAATGTTGATGCATATATGTATAGATAAGGAAATACGTAATATTTCTTCTACGCATTTATGTATATTTCTCAAGACGGACTAGTAAAGATAAGGAAAAAATTGATAATCCGCTCTATGTTTCATCCCAAGAAATCCAAAAAAGGTAATTCAGGAAAGAAAGACGAAGTCATAAATTCAAAATCATTCTGACACGTAGGAGCATAAAAGAAATTGAACCATCAGATTTAGAGATGAGAGTAAACAATCTACAAAAACATACCTTTTGATAAAGTCAACATACTGAAAAACATTTCTTTCTTCAATTTGTTTTTATTCCATTTTATGAAAAAGCATAACCACGGTATATACATATAAATTCTTAGGTTTTGTATTTTTTCCTCAAATTGAAAATGCTTTTAAAATATTTCCAATAACTACTATAAGTTTTATACTTAAATAACTGCTGAAAATTGCTTTTTAAATGGCGGTTTTAATAATAACTATTAGTTACGTGAAAATATTTTGCTTTATTTTATGTCTATGTGTAAAATATAATTTAGTAACTAATTATAATATTTTATTATTTGATTAATAATACATTAAGAAATGATAACTTAATCAATAATGACATATTTGAAAATGAATTTATCGCAAAAGCTTCTACGTATTTCTTTCTCCATTGCATTTTCAAAATATTTCAAAGTATAGAATAAAATGTATTTTACATAAACTTTATTTATCTATTAATATATTAATAGATGAAAAAAGAAATAAAAGTTTAGTATCCCTCGCAATATAAACTAATAATATATATATTATATATTCTATAAGCAAATAATTAGAAAAAAATATAAAATGAATAACTGAAGAGATTATATATGAATATATTAAGAATATTTATGTTGAGAATAAAACTTTTATCATTCATTATAATGTAAATGTAAATTTAATTATGATGCAAATATATGTTTCTGGTAATCATTTAATATAGCATTCATTTTTTATAAAAAAAATTTTTTTCTTTTTAATTGTCTTTAAAAATGTATAGTGCTTATGAATTTTGAGCAATAAAAGTACCTTTGCAAATCAACTGCACATATATTTTATTTTTTAATTATTAATGTAACTTTATGCAATAATAGTATTAAAAATAAGGGAAAATCCCTTTTTTAATGTTTAGTTACTTTATGAAATCTATTCAGAGAAAGAAAATAACTCTATAGAAAATATGGCAAAATGAAATCAGAAGAAAATTTTAAATGGAATAGTTTAATATAAACTGAGACAAAGAGAGTTCTAAATGAAAAACAGTGTTGCAAACAAAATTTTATTTGAAATTTGATCTTTTAATGGAGCTTATTTAAAAATAAAGCGAGAATTATGGGATTTCTATACATAATGGAATTAAATAATCTATTAAATTATTTTACATAAACTGATATTTTTCAAATTTAAGACTTTGTCTTTGATAAAGAGACTTTTATAAATGTATAATATTTCTGAATATTATATATTTACATTAGTCTTTCATCAAATTTATTAAGATAATGATAAAAAATTAAAAATTATGGCTGTTAGATGTCTTTTAACTTTCTCCTTTCAAAAGTATTTTAAAATTTCTATTGACACTTCCGAAACACACTCTTTTGAAAAATCATATGAGTGTCTAAATTATTTTCAATTACACAATTACAAATTACATCGTTAGAAAACGAAAAATATATGTTGTACTTATGGGAAAATAAATAATAAGAAAGATTTCAATATAGTTATGAGAAACAGAAGATGATACTTTAATGTTATAGATAGTCAATTAGTCACAATAATAATAAGGATTATATATATATATATATATATATATATATATATATATATATATATATATATATATATATATATATATATATATATATATATATATATATATATATATACTTTTATAAATGCATAATAGTAATATATAATTAAAATATATAATTAATTATTTTACTTGCTTAAAATATTTCAAACTAAATCATAATTCTTCCGTTTAAGGAAAAAATTGGAGACCGTTTTTGTTAAATTGTTATAATCATGTACAATTCTCCTTTTATAATATATTCAACTAAAAGTTGGCAGTTCTTTCTTAAGTGACATCTAATTTAGTTCTAAACAGAGTGTATCCTATCCTTTGCCATAAGACATTAAAGGAATTGTTTGCTTTTTAAAATTTGTAAAGTGCGGAAATGTATGCTATGGAGATAGATAATTCTTATACAAGGTGAAATTTAGTATAATAAAAAATACATAAAAATATAATAAGTGAAATATTACATCAAATCGTGCAAAACTAAAATAAATTTTAATTCAGAAAAAAAATGAAATGAGAGTAAAATATATTCGTTTTCGTTATAATATTATTTTACTCAAGAAATCAGTAAATAAAATTCATAAATAAGTTAAATAATGAGGAATTAAAAATAAAGCGGAATAATAAATAATATATGGATAAAATACTTTACAGGCAATTTTTGTGATTGATCTATAATTTCAAAATATCAAACACTTTAATAAGAGTCCTACCACTTGAAGGTTAACTGAACTTTAATTTTTAATTAAATCTATTTCTAAATGGTGTTTGTTTGCTTTTAGTACTGAAGAAAATACTACCAGTATTTGTGAACTTATCATCATAAAATTTGAAAATTGATGATTAATTTTAATTAAACCCATTTGCAATGATAAGTTAATTTACTTTTCAGTACAACTGAAGACTGATTTGGATATATACGTTCTCAATCATTTTTCGAAAGTCCGTGTTATCAGAGCAACAAAGAGAGAAGGTTTAATCAGGGCACGTCTTTTGGGTGCGAAAGCTGCCAAAGGTGAAATTTTAGTTTTCTTGGATTCACACACTGAAACCAATGTTAATTGGTTACCTCCCTTAATAGGTAAGTTTATTTTTTGCATTTTATGCTTTAATTTTTTTTCATGTGATTATTCCTTAAGTTAATATTCTTTGGAGAATTTTTTACCTTTCATCTTTGATACAAACTACTGGATTATATAATGCATATTAAGTTTCTTTTTAACTTCCAATTTCTCATAAATTTTTATTCCTGCAAAATTTTCTCATTTTCTTAACTCAGGTTTTTAGGTGTTCGACAAACTTTTTACTAAATACGATAGTTAAGACAGTGTAAAAAAGATCTACAGAGAGTTTTTCTGAAAGAAAATGATCCGCATTTAGGAATTTACTGTGCATATATCCTTAAAATACTTAATGATGTATACATTTTTGTGTATTTATTACGTATATTTAATATATGTCAGTCTAAAATGTTAGAGCAAATAGGACAAATGAAATATAATATTATTTAATAGTAGCACTTTTAAATTTGCTAATTATTAAATGATATCCAGAAAAAAATTTCCCAACTGGTAGTTAAATGGTTAGGTGTGTCTTTTGAGTTCAATTGTGAGTTCAAATGTGAGTTCAATTCTCTTCCCTTAGATGCGGATATTTGAAGTAAAATGAGACTATCTTTAATATTTAAGTCCCTGATACTTCTCGTAGACAAAAAAAACGGCTATAGAACTATAACTAAAATTGAAACACCAAAATTAAAAAAGTTATGTTCAGAGTAAACATTCAAAATATTTATTGTCATGAGAAACAAGAAGCGTGTTTGTGTGTGTGTGTTAGATTGGATGTAATATGAAGCTATAATTGGGGCTTATAACATAAGTTGAAATTCGGTGCCATTTTTTGATAATTACTTTAATAAAATATATGACATATGATTTATCATATATAATTAATGTTTCACATAGTCCTTTAAATGCTTGATTTATGATAAATCTGAGATCGTAAATTTCATAAAAAAAGATCTCTGTTTGTTAAAAATAGTTTATATAACAAAAGTATATGTATAACCTATTTACAATTCAGATGAACATTGATATATCTGGAAATATTTATTGGAATGAAAATAATCCTAAAGGCATCTTGTGCATATTCTCATGTCAATGTGCTATTCAAACCTCTGAAAGTATATTCCACTAGATTGCTGCTAAATAATGTAGGATTTACTATGATTGAAAATCAAAGTAAATCCCACTTCAGGCAAAAATTTTTGGAAAAGAAACCATGTATTGTACCAAATGAGAAACAGTTAACAAGCACATTTATTGGAATTATCCTAATTGGACCAGCAGTTTAAAATAACAAAATTACATATGTTATGAAATCTACATTTAATTTGATGAATTTTTAATTTATTTAACTTAGCAACTTATTTAAATCGTCCCAGTGACATACAACGCTCGATCAATTTTTTCAACAGTCCAAGTGTGAGCACCAGAATACTAGCCTAGAGATGAGCTCTATCAGAGTTAGATGGATCAAAAAAAGGTGGGTGAATCTACTTAATTTAGAAGCTAGGTCCAAATAGAAGACCCCCAAGAATAGAACTGTCATTCTTAAAAGTATTTATACTTGGAGTTCATTGCGATCACGACCACCTTTTATAATCCCAGCGGATCTTCCTTTAAATTCGGATTCAAGCTCGCTAATTACCGGTAATGGGAATAATGTCTTTCACAATCAGGCTTCCATTCCCTCATTCATCAAGCATTTACACTACTGGCCATTAAAATTACTACACCAGGAAGAAATGCAGATAACAAAATGATATTTATTGGACAAATATATTATACTAGAAATAACAAGTGATTAAATTTTCAAAAAATTTGGCTGGATAGATCCTGAGAAATCAGTACCCAGAACAACCACCTCTGGCAGTAATAACAGAAATTATACGCCTGGGCATTGAGTCAAACAGAGATTGGATTGCATGTACAGGTACAGATGCCCATGCAGCTTCAACACGATGCCACAGTTCATCAACCGTAGTGACTGGCGTTTGGTGACGAGCCAGTCGCTCGGCAACCATTGACCAGACGTTTTCTATTGGTAAAAGATCTGGAGAACGTGATGGCCAGGGCAACAGCCGAGCATGTTTCGTATCAAGGAAGGTCCGTACAATACCGGCAACATGCGGTCTGGCATTATCCTGCTGAAACGTAGGGTTTCGCAGGGCTCGAATAAAGGGTAGAGCCACGGGTCGTAACACACCAGAAATGTAACGTTCACTGTTCAAAGCACCGTCAATGCTAACAAGAGGTGACCGAGACGTGTATCCAATGGCACCCCATACCATCAAGCCAGGTGATGGGCCAGTATGATGCAGACGAATGCACGCTGCCAGTGTGCGTTCAGCACGATCCCGCAAACACGGTTGCGACCATCATGATGCTGTACACAGAACCTGGATTCATCTGAAAAGATGACGTCTCGCTATTTGTACGCCCAGGTTCGTCGTTGATCACACCATTAAAGGCGCCCTTGTCTATAACGCAGCGTCAAGGGAAGCCGCAGCCATGGTCTCCGAGCTGACAGTCCATGCTGCTGCAAACGTCGTCGAACTGTTCATGCAGACACTTGTTGTCTTCCAAACGACCCCGTTTCTTGACTCACGGCTCGTGACGTGGTTGCACGATCCATTACGGCCATGCGGATAATATGCCTGTCTTCTCGGCTGCTAGTGATTGGTGGCCGTTGAGATCCCGCATGGTGTTCCATATTACCGTCCTGAACCCATCGATTCCAAATTCTGCTAACAGTCATTGGATCTCGACCGACGCGAGCAGCAATACTGCGATAAGATAAGCCGCAATACCGGTACGCTACAATTCGACCTTTTTCGAAGTCAGAAACGTGCTGGTGCGCATTTCTCCTTCTTACACGAGGCATCACAACAACTTTTCACCAGGCAACAACGTTCAAATGCAATTTGTGTATGAAGAACCGGCTGAAATATTTCCTCATTTAAACACAATATAGGTGTCGCTACTGGCGCCTGCTTTGTCTGAATGCGCTGAAAAGCTAATCATTTGCATATCACAGCACCTTCTTCCTTTCGTATAAATTTCACCTCTGTAGAATTTCGCCTTCTTGGTGTAGCAATTTTAATGGCCAGTAGTGTAATTCTCTTCTTGTAAGGGTATTTTGAAATTCGCATGAATTCCTACGTTCTGATTTCCTAACCTTAGGCATATAAAAAGTAAGCACAAAGTAACTAGGTATAGAGAAGGACAGCTTCAATTTACATTTTTGTGATAGTTTTGCTCTTTTATATAGGCTCTCGACCAGCACTACAATCTTACCTTTCTATATACAGTCTTTCTTTAGAGCAATAAAATGTCTAATAGGCGAC